>CM045494.1:20435742-21035742 GCA_024704745.1 Rosa lucieae | reverse complement strand
TCAGGAATAGGTTTGACGTTGAGGCGTCCCCCAACGATAACCATAACCCGGAAGATACTCATGAGACGGATTTTGAGTCTTGATGATTAAAGGATTGGAATGTGCCAAAGTATCCTTCGAACCCACGGGCCTCCCACGCATCCTAGCTGGGGCCAGGCCTGTAACGCCAGAGTGCCACTCTCTTTGGCATTGGCGCCATGCCTACCTCTGTAGGGTGGCGCTTACGTCCTCTCGTAGGGACGTCCTTCCTTGCAGGCATGTTTGCAGCATATTTGTGTGATCTCGTCACTTTAACAGGGATCAAGATGAGACATAGTGGGGACAGACTACGACAATTCCTGTCGTTCCTGTTGAACATTCGTGTTCTTATCTCCCCCTAACGACGGGAAAACTGTCTCATCAAAGTGACATCCGCAAATCTAGCGGTAAGGGGATCGCCTAGCAAGGGCATTTAAGTGGCGGACGATTGTTGGAAGCTCAAATCCAACGTAGTTGCCCATTCGTCTTGTAAGGACCCATCATAGAGCGTTGTGGCTGTGCAATTGGCACATAAATGGCTCACTCAAATGTGCGTAAGTACAAAAGACGTGTACCCAGTCACTAGCTGTAACGCAGAGGTACATTGAGTGGCGATAGGTCGTAGACGAATTAGCATAGCTGCATGCGATACGCATCACCCCAAGCGGATGTAAGAAGATTGGTGCGCATTACCAATGTTCGGACTACCATCGTAGTCGTTTCCGCGAGACCATTGGGTGTGTACATGGGAATGTGATGTCCAACATCAAACCCATTGCAATATCCATCGAAAGTCTTTCGATGTAAACTCTCTAGCATAGTCAAATCCAATTGACTGAATAGGATGATTCGGGGAGTGAGCCCGTTGTCACATGATATGTGCTAGGAGTGTAGCATAAGTAGCATTGATAGGTGGATAATGGCACAACACGTGACCGGCGTGTTTGCGTGTCAACCAACATCATGAAAATTTAAGCGTCCGCAAGTTGGTTGAATCAATCCACAAAATCCCTACGGATTCTTTGTAAGAACAGAATGAGTATTGTCATATCCTTTGCATAGGACGGTCTCAGTCCTAATTTCCATAAGGAATGGGCTTTGTAAAACGAGCGAGAGGCCTTAGAAGCAACCAATGAGGAGTTTGGTTAGGCTTAAGCGTTTGTAGCGCTATTAGAAGCAAAATATGTGACTACATCTCCCATCATGGCGTGGGAGCCATGGAAATTAGCATGTATGGCGTCATGGCCACAAGGAGGAACAACCATGGCGTTATGCCCATGGTTGGCGCCTTTTATGGCGGCATCTTGCTTCATTTTGCTCAAAAAAATGATGTCCATGTGAAGTCTTTTGTAGACGGATCATCATATCATGACTAGGATGATCTATCCTGTCGTGACAAAGCCAATATGTGTCTAAATCCAAGAGATCTTCTCTCATAAGTGTATTGGATTTAAGAGCTCGAATAGTGACATAAAATCCACTAGAGAGACACATAAACGTCTCTAAGATGCGTCTTTGTTCGCAATCATTAGAGATAATGCAAAGGAACTCATTTCCGTTCTCTACATGCATTTTCGCATGGAATTCGTTGGCTATTCATAGGGTACTATTTGCCCTAAGAGCGTAGAGAGCTTCTGTGACAACTGTAATCAAGGTGCCATTTGGCAAGTGGAACTTGGGCTATTCCATGTCCTTAAATTAATACTGATGGTCTAGCCATCGTAGTCACAAAGTCATAGGCTCAGAATCAAAATTGAGTCATAATGAAAAGAACTCGAAATTTTATTCATAAGCCAACGAAATACATCATTGTTTCTATGATCAAAGAAAATCTAATCCAATAAAAAGGAATATGGCAATCGCCTACATCTCTTGAAAATAAAGACTTAAACAGAATTGGCGATCTATTGATCCCAGCCAGATTTGTAGTCTTCAACCCTTCACTCTAGATCATCTTCTTGATCTTCTTGTTCCACATAGTGAGCTTCTCTTGCTTCACAATATGCTTTGTAGACTGTGACCAGTTCTTCACAAGCTCTACAAATGTGTGCCCAATGTTCAGACACTCCACATCGAGAACATACATCTCTTTGCTCGAACTCCATTGATTGAGGCGCTTTGAAAGCGTCATTTATATGGCTCTTAGTGTTGGTGGCGCCACCAACATGGCCAGAGGCATTGCCTCCCTCTCTCTTTCCACGTTTACCTCTTCGGTTCCGTGTTCGCCTATTTTGGCGGTTACCTTCCCAAGTAGAGCAATTATATGGATCAGAATGTCCAGAAGTATACCAAAGATTAGGGTTTTGCTCTTGGCGCCCTCTCTTAGAGGTGCGACTATAATTGGATTCCGGAATATGCTCTGTTTCCACGGATCTCGAATTATAGTTCTTCACAAGGATATTGTCATGCTTTTCAGCGACATTTATAGCTCCAATGAGCTCATGAAACCTTGTGATCCGTCTTGCATTTACATCGATTCGATAGTTCTTAGCAACCATCAATGCAGAGACGGGGAAGGTAGAGAGAGTCTTCTCAATCAACATCGCATCTGTGATCTCTTTACCACAGAATTCCATTAAGGATTTAATGCGAAGTGCTTCCGAGTTATAGTCAAGAACTGACTTGAAATCACAGAAGCGGAGGCTATGCCATCTCACTTCTAGGTCAGGAAGTAAGGAGTCACGGACGTTGCCAAATCTTTCTTCGAGTGAGACCCACAGCCTTCTGGGGTCTTCTTCATTCATATACTCGTACTGGAGCGAATCATCCATATGACGAGTCATTAGGATGATGCCTTTCGCCTTATTTGCCTCTAAGGCTGCTCTATTTGCTTCCAAAGCGTGAGCTTGCTCAACAGTTAGCACGTCCTGGCTAGGCTCGAGAATCATATCCAGGATTCTATCAGCCTTGAGATGCTGGCGGATATCACGAACCCACCTGTGATATCCAGAGCCAGTTGTTCCCAATGGAGCAAAGTCCAATTTGTTCAGGTTACTCATCCTGAAAGAGAACAAGAAATTAGGGTTAGTTTCGGAGCGAAATAGGCTACCACGAAAACATATGAAATTTCTTAGCGTAATCGCTTCCAAGGAATTAGGAATTTCCGAGCATAATCGTTTCCAAGAAATTAGGAATTTCCGAGCGTAGTCGCTTCTAAGAAATTAGGGTTTCAGGGTTAGAGGCTCGTGCTGATAACGTGTTGTAGAGAAACTGAATTTGAGAGGAATTTTCTGTGTGTTCTCATTGATAATAGGGGCCTCTTTATATAGAGGATTACAATGCATAGAATCTCAATCATACAAGGAAAGTAATTCTACATTGATTAGGATTCTAGATCCTTCTAATTAAATCCTATTACCACTAGGTCAAATAACCTAGAGTTTGGGCTAAACACAAATTAGGTTTTCCTTCAACAGATAGACTGTTATGGATTTCTTAAAACCATTGATTTTAGCAACAGACTTTTATTGATTCTTGAAAATCTATATACTTTATTATGAATGACTTCTACAGATTTCCTAGGATATACAAAATATAAAAACAAAAAAGAAAAAAATCAAACAAATGCAGTCCAAACACAAAACAAAATAATAACTTGTTGTCTCTTCAATGCTCCAGTATTTTCTAATAGAAATTGACTCAAATAAATGATTGTTAGTCGGTCTAGCAAGTTTGTTCTCATTCCTAATCTCCCAACAACATAACTATACAATATATATCACTTGATGTTTATGGTTAGTTATTCTCATCAATTTTGTTTTCGCCGATTAACATATATTGTAGCAATATTGGTCAATGTCTTGATCTATAATCAATCAATTGAAATTCAATTGTTCAACTTTTTTTTGAACCATAATATAAATTCAAATTAATGAGAATAATTAATTAATAAGATAAAATTTAGTATGGTTCAAGGTCCTAGGGTTTCATAAATAATTTTTATTGCTATTAGGGTTCGTAGTATCACAATTGAAAAAAAAAAACAAAAAAAAAATGACATTCAACAACTATACAATGAATATTTTGGGTATCAAAAAATGTTGATATCATAAAAGATTAGAGAAAAGACAAAAAATTAAGAAAGAGAGATGATGAAGGACAAACTTCTTCGTGCGTAGAGAGAAGAACTTTGATAGACCTTTTTTTTTTTTGAAGAGGAAACTTTGATAGACTTTTTGAAATCTTTGGTCTGGAGGCTGGAAAATTATTGGAGTTTGGTATGAATAGTTAACACTACAAAGTCCATGATTATCCATGATTTTCTAATTCCATAAGTATGAATGATATTTTGAATACATCTGTACTTTTATTCATTTTTAAAAGTCCTAATTGAATACCCCTAGATTTTGGTGGAATTGATGAAATCTTTCAAAATCCTAATTGAATACCTCAAGACTTTCATGGACTATTAAAAGTCTATATTGAATACACCCAGACTTTTCAATTCCATAGATTTCTTTAAAAGTTCTACTAATTCCATATACAATACACCCCCCTTAGGGTCCTCAAAATCACCAGAGCTTTCCTCACTACTACAAATTTGGCTATAGGACACCAATAGGGGCCTCTGATACGAGTTGGTTTCTAACCTAGTCCACTTTGTCACTGATGGGCTTCATTGGTGCCTTTGCGTTTCCAATGCACCGAATATCGGTGGCCCAGTACTCGAAATCAATATAACAACACAAGAAGTAATTGAAAGGGCCCAGCCTTTTATGCTATAATTACCTACCTCTATGTTAGAAGACGTGGGTTAAAGTCATGGCCTAAACCTCTTTCCACACTACACGATGTGGGTTAAGTCATGGCCTTGATCGCATTTGACACCGACACTTCTCTTTGCCTTGTTCATCGTCGATTTCAGGATTAGAAAGGTATAACTGTGACCACACCCATATCCTATCTCATTTTCATCGCCGTCCTCTCCTTCAATTGAGCAAGGATCTTCCTACTACCATGGCAGCGCGTACAGTCGGTGTTTGCCTCGGCCTCAGGTTAGTGTTCTCCAACACAATCACAGAGTTTTGGTAAGTTTGAAATCCTAAACCTACTTTCGACCTCTGCCTGCCCTCGATTAGATCTTAATCAAATTGAAGCTTTACATTGTTCTTCAGATTGGAGATTTCCGATAGATTTGGAAAAAGAAAAAGAAAGAAATGGATGATGAGTATGCTAAGTTTGTGAGGCGGATGAACCAACCCAGGTAAATCTTCTGGGATTTTTGTCAATTATCCTCCTTTTCTGGGTCTTGATTTCTTCTTGCTTTGATTTGGCTTCAGTTTCTCTTTTTAACTTTTGAATTAGTTTTTCGAATCTGGAATTTTACATGTTCCTATTTGTGCAATTGAACAATCATTAGTTGTTTAATTCATTCTTATCAGTCTTTGATTATGAAAGTAGAGATATTAGTTTGTGTATGTATTTGTTTCTAAGATATTCCTCAGCTCCCTCTCACTATCTTCCTTTTTTGCTAAGAATTGTTTTAAATTTATATTTTCTGTGTTCAACGTGATTGACCATGATGGCAACAAAATCAGAGACAAGGTCATTATCAATTACGTACAAATTATAGGTACTTGAACAGATTGTTCTAATGTTTACTGTCAAGTAGTCAAAGAGTTGTAGTGTTTGCTTTGAAGATGAAATCATACTCTTTTGTTAAGCCAAATTATTTTAAGGCCAATTGAGTATTGCTTCTTGGGTACATTTATATCCCAGGTAAAACTCAATTTACTTGAAAGCTCCAATATGTACCCAATGATGAGTTATGCTTTTGATTTGTTGGAAGATGCATGGATCCTTCAATCATGTTCTAAACCTTGTTTTACCTATTTTGTAGCTATGGATTTTATGTGGATATTTTTGCCTAGATTTTATCATTGATCTATTGGTTTAAAGTTGCATTGATATGAAAGGGAGGAAACAATTTAATTGTCATTGTGTTATTGTGAAATTGCGGAGAAGCACATTTTAGTTTATTACATGCTTAGCTTTCGGTTCTAATTTATTTAAGCAACAGAAAAAAGTGTGGAAGTAGGATTCTTTTGGAGTTGATTAACATAGTTGCAGATACAAGGATTGGCATGGCCGACACTCCTTTTTGTGTCATTGTTATATATATATATAACTATATTTATATTTGAATTACATAAGTCTTTGCATTATATTCTCCTTTCTGTGTTATTGTTAGCTTCAGGACTCTTCATGTGCAGACTTCTCCTTCTATTGCAAGTGTACAAGGTATAAGTGATATGTCTTAACTGATAACAATATAATGAATATATTGTATGTCATCTTTACTTACTTGTATAGATAGAGTTGATCAGTTATATAAATAGACTTTAGAGTTTGATTGTATCTGCTACTGTTTGTAATATATATATATATATATATATATATATTCATCGTAAGATACGATGAATATAATTCTTTTACTTCACAAATTCTTCAGTTATGAAGTACAGAAAAAATGTTGTATGAATTTATTGGTTCATTGTACTTGTTACAGGGTAAGAGACCAATAAAGGGGGAGATCTGTCATTGCTTTATGTTGAAGGTATTACTCCTCCCTGCTCCAAATGTGTGGTTTCTATTACAATTAAACTGAGTACATAATAGTTTGCTTGAAGAAAATGTTGTAGGAATGTCATAACATGTTTTGTGGTTTGTTCATTTCAGTTAATGACCAGGTGGCCTTGTCAGAAATGGATTCTGTTTTGAAGCAGACTCTGAACCGAGAATGATCATTCACCCAAACAAATGGAATGCACAATCTCAAATTAAAAGGTAGGAATGTCAATTTTTTGATAACTAGGTTATTGCAAGTTACTATGTTTGTTCATTGATATGTATTTGAGTATGAAGGTGTTGAATTGGCAAGGGATCAACCGAATCTTAGTGACTATCTAATGAAACTGTGAAGAAGTCGAGAAGTTTCACAAAGTAATCTGCTGAAGACCTTGACACAAAAATATCTTGCAGATTTTCTTTATTGAGTTGATGCTAGTGAAAGAAATGCAGGTATAGGCTTGTAAGTTGCAATAGGTTTCTTTATTAGGTAATGCAATAAGTTGTAGTTACATTTGTAACAAATTGTAGATTTTGATTGGATGCGACAATGTATATGAATACATTTCTAGACATCATTCATATATTCAGCTATTTGATGGTTTTTATTAATATTATATAATTTTTTTTAATAATGTGGTATTTGAAGACACCGTTCTAATGGATGGTTAGTAATTGGTGTATAACTAAAGTTGGCAGCTGTCATATCAGCTGACATGACAACATTTTGTCTATGTTGAAAACTTGGGCACTGTTTGTATTTTGGTGCTCTATGCTGCAAAGGAAACCCCAGCAATCACCACTGTCATGCTATTGGTGGCTGCATAGTGGCTAATGAAGATTTTGGTGGCCTTTGTGAACAATAAGCACCCTTATTGGAGGATGTCCTATAAGCATAATTCTAGTGGTGCCTCTTTACTTGTTGCCACACCTTAAGATGCGTGTACTATCGACAGAGATAGCACTGCTCGATTTTGAGGTTTGACAACAAACAAATAAGAACAGCATTGAGATATGCAGTGTTTTTTTTCTTCTTCTTCGTCTGTTGGTGAATGAAATGCAGATCGATGCTGCGTTCTGTCCTGAAAGATTAGACTGCAGATTCAATACTCGAGTTTTCTTTGCGAGTCATTTTGGACTAAATTGTGGCCGAGCTTGTGGGTAAGAAACTGTGAATTAACCCCTTAGCTTACTCAGCTACCAGCAGGTACTCAAACTATATCTTATCTTTTCTATCGTCTGATAGAGTGCTAGCTAGCTGCATGGAAAAAGTGGCATACAGAAGCAGCTTTCCAGAACGATTAAACAGATCGATTCCAGATTGCTTACTTTGTGAGGAACTTTGTTTTTAATTTTGTAGGCTTGTGGATGTTTATTAAGTCTTCGATTAGCTAGCTGAAGTAGAGCTATTATTTCTCATCTTTTCCATCGTCTGCTAGCTGCTTACCTTGTCATAATTGCATATAAGCACATTCTAGGAATCGAATCTTTTACTTACGTACACTCGACCCCTTACAAATAAATACCTGGTGCTTGCTCTCTGTTTTATGGTTAACTCGACATATTTATAGCTTAATTGTGAACAATCTTGCGGCACATAATTATTCTTGAGACGAAACATTCATGTGAGATCACTCAACGAATCCGAAAGTTTCTTTTTAAAAACCTAGAGGAATTATATAAATTTGACAAATTAGAAGAAAATTGTTTCTGAGATACGGGCAGGGATCGAGATAAACAAAGAAAATCAAAAGAGACTTGATCCAAAACACAAAGTAGAGAGAGGACAGAGGCGTAACGACTTGAGGGTTTGGGAATCTTATGGCATTAGAGGGGTGATAGATAATATTGGAAAGAAAACGAACTAAAACACAAGAACAAAATCAACTATGACAACAATTAGAAAGCTAACACATGTAAGCAAAAACGCAAAAATTTAAAAAAATTAAAAAAAATCATAATTTTATCACATTTATTATGGTATTGTTTTATGATACATCATAATTAGTCACTTCGTTAGGTATCGTATCAATTCGTGTCCTACATTTTGCCCTAACGAACATAGACTCACAGGCCAAAACCAAATCAAATGGCCCAAGACCACAATATAGGCACAAACGATTATTAGAAACCACGTGGTTTTCAACTACAAAAGCTAAAAACCATATCACCACGAGTAATCAGATCTATACATTAGCCGCTCTTGGAATCTTAGATTGAGAGGTACTGCCAGCAACCAACACACACTGAGCCATTCTTAGGTCATTACAGTCTTGAGTGGGACTTAGTCGTCGTCGACCCGAGCATGCTTCAACGCCTTAAAATCACCAGAGTTTTCATGTTTGCTTGTTGTCACATCTTAAGACGAATGTTATCGAGATAGTGTCATAGTACTGATCTTCAAGTGTGACAACAAATACCTAGGAACACTGAGAGAAGCTATTTTCTTTGAAGAAGGGTTAGGCTGCAGATCGAGTCCAGATTGCTCTGTAAGTAATTTTTATTCATGTGTAGGTTTGTGGATGTTACTTATGGCCGAACTTAGCTACCTGGTATACTCCAAGTCCGTTGTTATTGAGGACGTTTTGTCTGATGAATCTATCTTTTCAGATAAAAAAAGATGACGGATTTCTTTGTAAGTACGTAATTTCTTATTAATTTAACTCGTACTCTCGTAGGATAACAATAATTGAAAAACCTGCATTAGTTACCGTCATTTAGGCCTGGCAACAGTGCGGTCACGGGCGGGTTACGGGCGGACTTAACGGGTTGATGGTCTTAACGGGCTCAACCCGTTATAACCCGTTATCTTAACGGGTTATAACGGGTTGAGCCCGATGGGTTCGCGGGTTACCCGTTAAGACCGCTAAGGTTTAAAAAAAAAAAAAAAAAAAAAAAAATCTTTTCTAATCAATTACCCAGTAAAACCCGTTAAAACCTGTTAACAATAAATTGACCATTGAAACCCGTTAAGACCCGTTAACATAAAAATGAATTTATTTATTTATTTATTTTACATTTTTTTTAAACTCTTTTTCACACCCATTATCTATTAAACCTTCTCAAAAAAAAAATTTTTTTTTTATTTTTTTTAAACCCTCTTCCAACCCATTACCCATTAAAACTCTTTTTCATTGTTGATTTTCATTAAATCGAACTATCAAAAGTTAATACATATTGGGCTCACAATTCTTAAAAAAAAAAAAAAAAAAAAAAAAAACTTTTTTTTTTTCTCTTCTAACCGGGTTCGATGGGTTCCGTCGGGCAACCCATTTCCGCCTGTTAACTAACGGGTTGTTAACGGGTTGGCAGCCATTAACACGTTAAGTTATCGGGCGGAAATAAATGGGTTTTTAGCGGGCGGTTAATGGGCGGTTAACGGGTCATGGGCTGAATTGCCAGGCCTACCGTCATTTATAAATATATGCACGTGCCTACCATAGCTAGCTGGTAACCCAGGGATTTTATTCTCAAATTTACCATCGTCCGCTTGTGCCTTCAAATATATGCTTACTTAAATAATCGAATCTAAGAGGCCAGGAATATTTTTATACACAGAGATAAATCTTTATTTAACCTAGTGCTATTGATGAGCAAATTTAGCCGCATTTTACCGCTAACCTTAGTATCTGGACTATCTCGCTAAACATGGGGTTTAAGTGTTTTACACACATATACGTTTGGTCGCTAATCTAAGCATACATATATATAGAGAGGTTCTGAAGAGGTCGTCCGCACGTCCGCAACCTAGAAAAAGTGCTGACGTCTGGCATTTCTCCTCAATCAAGCTCCAACGCCTGCGCTCCTCTTGCTGGACGGAGGCCAACGGCATCCCATCCCAGTTTGCAGTGAAGATGAAGGCCAAAGAGATCGAGGTCGGAGGTCTGGGCAGCGTGGTCGACTGCAAAGTGGTAGTCCAATCAAGGTCGATTGGAAAGTGGTAGCAAGCGAGTCCACCCGACTGCAAACTAGTCCGGGATGTCCAGAGGGTTCGTCCGGCAATCGCAGTGCAGCCATCGCCGCCTTCTCGACGCCGGAAGAGGGACATCCGCACTTTTCCTGGGTTGCAGACGTCCTCTTCAAAACCGAACTCCATATATATATATATATACATGCATGAAAGGTATATATGCTCGTAAATTTTTATGTCTATGTGACTATGTTACTGGGGGAAACAGATAATGCGTTTACCAGTAGCTACTGCCCTACTTGAATGTGGTCGTGGTGGAGACTCATTTGGGGAGGCAAATGGTACCATTTGGTTCATGAAGAGCTTGGCAAGAAAGATATACATATCCTCTAATGCCAAGGCACTGCTAGTCATTGGATTCCTTTACAAAATACAAGTCCTCCAACGTGAAGTGAGAAACCTAAAGTGGATGATCAGTGGCCCTCAAAATTCTCAAGGCCTCTTCCACCCCACTACTGTATATTGTGGAATATAATCATGGCCGGCATACTGCTTTACAATTCGAAGGTGTAAATTCGAACTACCTGAACCCATCATTTCTTCTGCATCCAAAAATTGGCCTCTCCTTTTTTCTTCCATACCGAAGAAGTCGATCAGCTTAGAATATAATACGTTCACACGTAGTCTACGTAGAAACCATGCATAGACTAGTAAAGGAGAAAAAATTAAGGTAAAGTAGGATGAGTGGCAAACAAAATCGTGGCTGTCTAGCTAGTTTCTGAAAGGAGAGTTTCGAAATCGGACCTCGTCGACTTAAAGAAAGTCGAATACTACTATAATACAGTATAAATTATTTGTTTTGTTCCCTTTATTCTTGGGAAAGAAGATTGAAAATTAAGAGTTTAAGACCTCAACCATCATTGTAGAAGAGAGATACAACTATCTTAGACTAACAATTAGTTAGTTAGTTCTCTATATAAACTTTAGCTCACCCCACCCTACATATGTCAGTGAAATTAAATTAAACTCATGATCTTTACAATTTTAGAATTATAACTTACCAACAAGTCACAGCTCACTGATAAGATATATTTGACATCTTGAACTATCATTGTGACTTTTTTTTATTTTTTATTACGGCACATTATGACTAAACTTGAATAAGGCGCTTTGCATGCTGAGCAAACTTGTATGTCTATCAATCACCAAAATCTTACAAATTACAACTACACATGAAATATCAATATAGGTATACTGCCCTGTATTGATCGCATATTGAAGAAGGCGCTCTGCTGCCTTTTGGGCATCTTTTATATGTCTAATAGAGTTCACAAGTTGTTGGTTCAACATCTTCAGGTTTCAAATATTTCTTTTAGGACCCCTTTCCACTTACTCATGATCCCATTATAACTTGTATTTGTAATCAACTTGGGCCTCAAGGCCCAAGCACTACATAGTCAAACATTTGAACTAGACGTAATTTCTCCCAAAGCGGGAGAAGAACCATTATATTTTTCGTCTCTCTCTCTCTCTCTCTCTCTCTCTCTCTCTCTCTCTCTCTCTCTCTCTCTCTCTCTCTCTCTCTCTCTCTCTCTCTCTCTCTCTCTCTACCTGAACCTCCGATACTATACGTTAACATTTTATATATCTATTAGAGTTCATAACTTGTTGGTTTAATATCTTCAGGTTTCAAATATTTCTTTTAGGCATATCTTCTAAGAGGTCAATATGGTAGCAGATCAATTTGCAACTTTCAATCAAAATGTTGTCCATAATCGTGTTTGGTTTCGTAATTCCCTTTTGAGTTATTCCATATGTAAATTTTGATAAAGTTTTGTATAAGATCCAAAGAGGATTGTCTTTGTAATATTTCTTTGGGCTAAAATCTATTTAATTCCTATACTTTACCTCCAACATCATTTCAGTTCCTAATATTTCAATTTCATCCAAAAACTCCATGATCTCTCACTTTCCCTCCAATAGGTCCACTTCGTCTAATGACTCTATTATCTAGCTGATGTACGTGGCCAACTTAGCGCCATGTAAGCGAGATAGATAGTGAAATCTCCAATATACCTCTATGTTCTTTCTCCCTTCTTTTTTCTTTTTAATTCGTTTTTTTTTTCTTTTCTCCCTACCTTTTTCTTCACACCCAAAATCCAAATATGTAAGCACCTAGATTCAATTGCGCTAGCCTAGATTTTCAATAACCAACTGAGCATACCCTAAACCAACATCCCATCGCTCAACCTGACAAAGCTCGTGAATAAGGCCCTCGATCTTGGCTATTCCGGCATTGCCTACAACTGTATGATCAAAGGCATCATGTCTGATCACTACGATCTGCTTCATCCCCCTCCTCACTCTCCATTCTCTACTCAAACACTCTCCTCACAGAGAGGCAGTGAACACGTCGACTCACCTAGAGAAATTTAAAAAAAAAACCCTTCTTTGTGTTCAAAAGCAACTACGACTGAAATTCCCAAAAGCAAAATCGAATCGATCCGGGCACTAAACCTGTAATACCTCAAACCGTACCTCACCAACTTGAGCATGTCACAGTGCCGCGTGTCTTTAAGACATAAATCGAAGTTTCGATTTACATCCTAAAAATCCGCACGACATTTAATTGAATAAATTTTCTGCAAAACGCACAACGTACGGAAACATATTAAAAACTTCAAGGTGAAAACTTTATAAGTCATAGACTATAAGTTGTTAATCTAAATCTCGCTTTAGTTAAGTCAAATAAGACTAGACTTAGCAGATTATTGATATAAAGACTAATTAGGAATCATCAGGTTCCACACAATAAGTTGATATAAGAAAAGTAGAACCTCGGAACCTAACTTTCAATTGGATGACAATTTGTAGAAAAAGTCTTCGCACACCTAGTTTCGTCCTCCACTCACATCACAAGTGCACACTACCTGCATTCACACTGATGTAGGGGTGGGCTTTCATCCTTGCTGCGCCATAGAACCTACCCGAACTAGGTTTGAAAATGAACTAGAAACTTTATAATTTGGGCTTGATATGAAAATGAAAACAAATATTTAAGAATGACAAACTTAAAATACTTTTCCGACTTTAAATCTATGCATGACTCGAACAACGTGCGATTTACCTGATGGCTTTTTCCGTAGAACCAATAACAGACCTTTACGAATCACAAGAGCACGAAACTTAACACACAAGCTACACACACGGAACCGGATCGTCATTGTGATCGAAAGCACCGTCCGACCGGTATAGCTTATCCTCTAGAGGTTTAGGGGTAGCTAATCCCTAAGGAACTCATTAACCACCTAACCACTCTTAACCCACCACCATCACATTTTCTCACATGCATGTTAACGTAAAAACAGTCATAAACTTTGATATATTTTCCATGCATCAAAACAAATAACAAGTGCAGGAAAAATCACAAACTGAGAGTCCGAGTCCCCCACCTGGATTTCGAAACTTTAACTCTCACGTTGTCCAAGCAAGTCTAATACTTCTGTTCCTCAGCTGGGGTCCTAATTTTTGACATAATGATCATTAATAATCTATCGAACAAATATTTAGAGTTTCGACGACTAACTAATTGTCCGACCAACTTTTCCTTGTTTGACAAGAGTTTGACCAAACTTTGACCAATCACAACCAATACCCTTTTCGACCAATTACACAATATAACGAAATAATTTTCAATACCAACTTAGTTCCAATTCATATTAGGTACACTCAAATTTACTAAGGGACCCAACATACTTATCTTTTTTCCTTACTTATCATTGCTTCTTTTCTCAGTTTCATTCAAATCAATGCGACAATTTCAAAATCATAATCACATTCAGGATCACACCAACAAACAACCAAGGTTTGAGAACTTCAAAGAGACTTCGAGTTTACCATCAATATCAAACTTGTTCAAAAGCAGAATCAATCCGCTAACTAGTTTCTCGCTGAAGCACACGGCAAATTGAGAATTCTTCCCTTTTGCTTGTCAACTTCCAAACTGAACCAATTTTGTGTTTACCCGCAATGTCAATACGCAACTCATAGTGTAAATCAAAAAAGAGGAGGCCGAGACTGCCACCACAAATAGTGACACCGCAGCGGCAGGACTTACCCAATATCATCTACTCCTCCCAGCTAATGATTTAAGCTCGACCATTCTTCAATTCATGCTTTGTGACGTCAATGATGATGCAAGGAAATTAGAATAGTCGCCAGCAACGACAACAGCGACGACATTCGTACCCAACTAAAAACATGATCACTCAAAACTCAACCAAACTCAAAAATAATTACACTAGCATGTAGACCACGGAGAGGTGATTGGTTTTCATACCACATGGAGCTCAATCCATTGCTGGAGTTGCTGGTAAAAGCCAAATAATCGTCGAAAAATCTGAGAATTGTCGGTGTCCATTCTCCCTCCACGGTCAATAATTGGTCAAGCCGTGACCAGTGGCGTGACGACGATGACGAGATGAGCCAAACATGACTGGTGTGTCGAGTGAACTAGATATGTTACTTGATTGAGTAAGTCTCCAATATGTGACTTGTTTCCCAATTCCGATGTAAGAGTTGGATTGTTAATTGATTACACATGCAAACCTAGAGCTAGGTGGTATGTGAGGGGGCGTGTTGGAGAGGAAAGATCTCATATTAGAAAAATGATAAATAAATATATAACTTATAAGTGGGTGACTCACACCCATTTGTATCGAAGCCTTTTGTATTAAAACCCAACACCTAACGGGTGATTAAGTTGGGACAATATCGACATAATGATGGGTCACGGGCCAAACTTATCGTTGTTTAACAGTTTATATGATACGTCCCGAATCTCAAGTTACCGGTTTACTGGTCATTTGGACGAAATTACTTTCACTTTTTACTTCGTTTCGGTACTTTTTTTTGACCAAAAGTTGACTCTTTGTTCGGTCCAGTTTTTTAGAAAACTCCCTTCATTAAAGTTGTAGAGCGTGTCAATGCGAGTTTGTGGATATGTGGTATGTGAAAAATGGAGTTCATACGAGAAAGATACGGTCTATCGAAGTTTAAGTTTTTCGTCAGAGTTCAGGGGCAAAATTGACATTTTCCACTGAGACTATAAATAGATGAAACCTTAGTTTGGGAGGGGGATCCCTGATTCTTCAGGTAGAATGAGCGAGAGAGCTGGAGATCAGGTCAAATTGACCCAGAACGGGAACCTAGCGGGTTCTTCGCCACCGTTCAGAAAATCACCGTCTCTTTCTCCTCTTTGGTTCTCTGGTAGTAGTTTGGACTGTGCGGCGCGGAGGAGGGAGAATCGAAGAGTTTTAGCCGACATTGTCAATCGTGGTGGCCGGAATTGATCTCCGATATCCAACCACTTCTAGGCCGCGCCATCACTTGGGCTCGGAAGCCTTTTGCCTTGCGAACCCAGCGCCACAGGTCTCGCCTCCTAACTCATGATTTCATAAGTGATTTTGTGAATATTTGATTAATATCTTGGAATTATATAAAATTATAATTTATGTCTTCTGATTAATATTTCGTATGTAAGTTGGCTTGTGATTGGATTAAATGCTTGATATTTTCGATTGATTGAAAATGGAGATTTATGTTGTTGCAGAGACACTAGGAGAGAGGGGATGAACTAGTGGTTTCAACTTGTGGCACCGAAAGAGATGGGATGTACTCGCGGACATTGTTTATGTTGTGAGACCAGGAGAAAAGGGATGTACTAGTAGTCATAGTTGTTGTTGTGGCACTAGGAGAGAAAGAATGTACTAGTGGTTTTAGTTGTTGTTGTGGCACCAGAAGAGAGGAGATGTATCGGTAGTTTTAGTTATTGTTGTGGCACCAAGAGAGAGGGGATGAACTGGTGACTGTTATAATTGCTGATTTGATATATGTATACTATGATATATGTTGTGATACGTATATGCGTGATTGAGATCTGAAGGGCTGTGACTCCTGTTGTTTTTATAGTGGGTGGGTGGTTGAGGTTATGAAGAGCAGGTAGGCTCTGGGGTTTAAGCAGTGATTTGCGTAATTAAAAGTGTTCTATTGTTTCTATAGGGTTTGGTAGTTTATTTTTAAGGAAAGTTCTGCTGAATTTTTCGGTGGAACTTCTTCTAAGTTGGGCCCAGTAAGACTACTTCGGATTTCAGGTTGAAATACAGGGGCGGTCGTGTCATTATATGATAACATTCAACATTGGATAGTAAAGGCTTCCCAAACATGGACAACAGTGATATTCTCACACCTCCAATTCGAGTTGATTGATTAAAAGCTGCATCAAAATTTATTTTCATCCATCCATGAAGACACTTCTTTGGATTAAAATGAACACTGTTCTTTGGTGGTATATTTCGAATTAAAGAGGCAAGATTCATGAGTACTTTTGCTATAAAGTTCTAAATTTCTAGCACTTTGGATGCCGAAATACTAGCGGTTCTAGATGTGGCTTTCGATTGAGACTGACTCTGTTATGGTAGTTAGGTACTTTAATTCTCCTTATTTGATTCCCAAAAGGTTACGTACTACATCGACTAACAGACCTGTTCTAAGAGCTTGTCACTCGTCTGTTCATGCCTTTTCGTGTCTTCCCGGAAGGTACCATTTATGCTGAGAAGCTGGCTGGCTAAGTCTGGTGGGATTAATATTCCTCCCTTTCTTATATCATCTGTAGGTCATGACTACTCATCCAGAACGTCATATTATTTCTTCTAGCATTGTTTTTGTTCTAGTTTGTTTTCTATTTGTTGATTTTAAATGTAATGGTACTTTGGGTAATAAGTTTTCTCTTTCTCAACTTTTGTAATTTTAGATGTAATTTTGGCTTAATTCCCCACAATTTTCTCTATCTTCTCTATTCGTATTATTCGTTCAAACATCAATAAAATCATGTTAGTGGTGTGTTCTTGGATGTTGTGGTCGCTTTTAGAATTGTGTGAAAGTGGAGTGCATAAGATCTGAATTTCTTACTTAATTTATTTTTTATGACATGTGTTTAACAATAACCCTAACGGCGGCAACTGAACCAAAGTATATTTCGAATTATGCTTTTTTCATGTTTCGTATAATCTATAGATTATAGCGGAGTGGTTGGTCTGCTGGGATACATTACATATGTTTTCGAACTATTTTAATGTTTAGGGTCATCACCAGCAACTTTTGACCAAAAGGTTTAGAAGTTTTCCACAGATTGCCAATTTAATATATTGTACTGTTTCATTGGTAGAATAGACAGATTTGGAATATAATTGTTGTTTGCAAGTATAACAACGGATGGGAATGGTGTGAATATGAGTATGTGATGACAAAATGCTTGAACCAAATAGTTCGTTTATTAGCTTTGATGTAGAGAACCCTATCTCCAATATAATTTCGACCTTGAAGTCTTGGGGGATTTCGATCTGAGTCATGTCCAGCCATTCATTTGGTGTTTCTAAGATCCTTTGGCTTTTGAAAATTGGTTAATTTAATTTAAAGACAAGCAGGCCCCATGAAAATGGTTGATGCAATTTGCAAAGACCTTTTAGCACCTTGGTCTACGAAAGGTCTAGAAAACAACATGCCCACGGACAAGTCTTTTGAGAACAATAATAGAAAATACTTGACTTTGGAATTGCAATTTGGAATTAATTAAGTTGAGATGCTTCTTACAAAATTTAAAGATTATATAATGTAATGTTCAGATGATCATGACAATATGTAGTTAAATCACTAGTGATTTGTAACTTGTAATTCTTTTTATTTTCTTATCGAAATTATTTGAGAACATTAATGAAGCTAGCTTTTTTTTTTGTTGATGACAAAATACAAACAACAACTAAATGACAAAACCTCTGCTAACACCCCCTCCCAACTGATCCAAATGGAACGCTGGGGACACATAAAAGGGTAAACAGTAAAACCAAACAGATGGATTCTGAGACCTCTGAGCTGCCAATGCTAATTGATCTGCGACAAAGTTGGCTTCGCGATATATATGAAGGAAAATAACGGACTGTAGCTGACGAGTGAGAATCTGGACATCTTGAATCAGTGTTCTGATTTGCCAAGGTAGTTGGCAAGCACCACGGATGCAGTCCATAACAATCTTCGAGTCACCCTCAACAATAACATTAGGAAAGCCATGTAAGACCGCTGTGTGTAAGCCCTCCCGCAGTGTTGTAGCCTCCGCAACAAGAACAGGAGCACAACCAATTTGTCTATTAGCTGCCACTATAGGTTGTCCATCTTCATTACGGATAACAAAACCAATAGAAGCCACATGATTCCGGACATAAGCATCAAAGTTTAACTTAACTTGGTGCATATTAGGAGGTTGCCATTTAATATGAAAGTATCTTGAGATCTTTGGCTGGGAGCATTTAGGATTGGCTTTGGCATAGTTAGAGCTGAGTGTGAAAGCTTGAAACAAACAGTCAACCGGCGAAAGACGAAAGTTGTAGATTTCTAAAAATGATTTTATTTCTACAAGTCCAAATAGCCCAAGTCGTGTAAAACATAGTAGAAAGAGCATCAACTGAGGATGGATCAGTGCTAATCTTATCAATCCAGTCTAGAAAAGTAGTATGCCAAGAAAAGGGATTTATATAAGGGATAGAGGACCAAACTTGACGAGCAAACGGACATTGCATAAAAAGATGATCAATAGTCTCAATTGAATGCGAGCAAAGAGCACAATATGAAGGAATATTATGATTGAATTGAGACAGCAAATCCCGAGTTTTAAGTGCATTTCTAACTGAAGTCCAAGCAAAAATCTTAACTTTAGGAGCAATATTTAACCTCCATAATCTGGATAAAATGGATATTCTAGAGCATGAGACAGTCGACTGTGCTTGAAGCAAAGAAGCAGACTTAATAGAAAACTCACCTGAAGAAGAAGGACCCCAAACAAAAGTATCAGAGACAGGATGAATAGGGATAGGAATAGCTATAATCTGCTAAACAATATCATGAGGAAGAAGATCTTGAAGAGCCGCAATATCCCAAGTGTTATTAGTGATGAAATGAGCTACCGTAAGTTGCCAGTCCACTTGAGATCTCTGATCTTGTGGTAATAATGTAAATAAAGGAAAAGGAAAAACCAATTAAAAGACCAAAATAAAATAAGTGACCATCCCCCACAATTCATCTAATGCTCGGGGAGAGTAAGTCACGAGCATCTAAAATACCTTTCCAAGCCAATGAATTAGAAGATTTTTTCTAAACAATAAGAAAATGATTATGTCTCAGATATTTCCTCTGAACCAACTAAGCCCATCAATTATCAGGTTGAGTTAAAATCTTCTAACCCAATTTAGCTAAAGCCGCTTGATTGAAGTGACTAGGTAGTCTAATGCCTAACCCGCCCTTAGGTTTGGGAAGACAAACTTGATTCCAATCAAGTAGACCGTGAGACTTACCACAGCAAAACTGCCTAAATTCCTTATTAATTCTATCTGAAAGTGTCTTAGGACATTTAAAGCAAGAAAGATTGTGGTAGGTATCCCAAAAAGATTAGACTGTAATAAAGTTAACTTACCAGCTCATGAGAGAGTATTCTTTTTCCAACCTACAAAATTTTTCTGAATCTTAGCAGTAAGGTCATTAAGATTAAGTGGATCCGTCCAACAAATGATGTTCTGAATCCCTAAATATCGACCAATAGAAGATTTATGTTGAATACCTAAACAACAAGCAATAACTCTTTTATTAATGAAGCTAGCATTCATACCCTAAAAAGAATATAAATAAAAGTTCAGTTGGCAACGATCATATTTTAAACAAAAACTATGATGGATGAAGCACTAACTTGATAAGGTCTTACCTAAGCGAAACTATAAACAAAAGTTCACTAGATACATAAACAAATTAATGTTCAAAAAAAAAAAAGGAATAAATTAAGTTTACTATCCTGAACTTTGGGTCTAAAATCATATTGGTCAATCTTTCTGAAAATCTATTACAATGGTCCCTATACTCTCAAATGACATCACCCGAGTTCAAAATTTGAATTTGGCTCGAAACATGACGTCAGCTGCTGAGTTGGAGCTGACATGGGGGCCCACAAGGAGGCAAAATGGACATTTCAATTTTTTTCTAATTTTTTTTCACTACTCTCTCTCTCTCTCTCTCTCTCTCTCTCTCTCTCTCTCTCTCTCTCTCTCTCTCTCTCTCTCTCTCTCTCTCTCTCTCTCAAATCGACTGAAAATGGTAGTGTTTCGGCCCCCGAGGCTAAAATCAATGTCGAGAATGCAAAGCTACGTCGGACAAGGACTATCCAAGCAGCGGGTTTCAGTTTCCAGTGGCGAGCCTGTCACGCCCCTGATTTTAGCATAAATAAAAATCGATATATAATCTCATAATTATACATGCGTGGTTGTTCAGCCATCAATACAACATACATGGAAACAACTTCCCTTTAAACCAAGTACATATTGATGTCCTGAACCTACAATTTCAATATTGACCCGCTCTACAGAGTCATATATTACATAAGCTTACGAATTAAATTGTCATCACAAAATAAAACGTAAATGCTCCTCAGAGCTTACTACATAGCTGAAGTCATAACAATAGCAAAGCCAACAAAATTTGCTTCCTACCCGTTCTGCTGCTAACGAGCTACCTCAGCTTTAGCCACGATTTCCCTGACCTGCAGGATTAACCCTTACACCATTGAATAGTGCACCGGGTTGCCACACAACAAACCCGGTAAGCTTATGAAAGCTCGTATGAGTAACTCATGAACATCAATCAACAACTCACACAAATCAGCTTAAGGAAGCAATGCAGCCATGATTCTTTCTAACATTCCATATCCTTTCCACTGAAGGGACAACTTAAGTCACCGCTGTGACAATGTTCTATTTGCTATCTTAACCATCAAGAAGCAATTCAAGTCTCATCTAGACAATAAATGAAGCATACTATCGGAACTCTCCTTTAAACTACATACTTATGAGTCTCTAGCAATCTCGACCGTCACCCCCATAAGCTATAATGGCAAACAGACTAGAGCTCCAACTGAACGTAGCCACTAGTCCGGCCAAAGGCGTGATTCCCCAATTCCTTGCCTCAGTCACCATCTGTGACATATGATTTCAGACCACATCTGGTCTTAGAATCAAATGTTAAGGTCACCATCTGCAACCTGTCACCGTCTGTGACATATGATTTCAGACCCTGTCTGGTCTTAGAATCAAATGTTAAGGTCACCATCTGCAACTGTCACCGTCTGTGACATATGATTTTCAGACCCTGTCTGGTCTTAGAATCAAACGTTAAGGTCACCATCTGCAACCTATCACCGTCTGTGACATATGATTTTGAGACCCCGTCTGTGACATATGATTTTGAGACCCCGTTTGGTCTTAGAATCAAACGTTAAGGTCACCATCTGCAACCTGTCACCGTCTGTGACATATGATTTTCAGACCCCGTCTGGTCTTAGAATCAAACGTTAAGTAAGTCGTACCCAACCTAAAAACGTTACAAAAAATCTAACTTCGGCTTTCCCCATCCCTGCTCACCATCTGTGGCTCTTGGTACAAAGACCAATACATTTAAAATAAGTTGCATCTGACTCAAAAACATAACATCAAACTCAATACTTTTCAAACAATTAAAAACATCTTTTTCTACAATATTGTTTCATGAAAAGTTGCCTTCAATAATAATATGAACACAATCATGCATATTATTCATCACACATCACTCACGTAAATATATATATATATATATATATACACACACATAAATATTCGCTCAGGATGCCTACTAATACCAACTATAGTTTGCAGTTAAACAATAACGCCAAAACAATAATGGTAACTCCGTTCATAAATTAACCTTGTGAGATTACTCACCTCGAAATTCTCGCTGCGTCTTCAATATAGAACAAAACAGCCTAACCACCAATTAACCGTCCAAGAATACTTCGTCAAGTACCTAATCACATACGATTTCAATTTAGTGACGATTTAAGTCCGAAAACCTTAAATTGAACTAAAATTTCCAAAGTGACGCCAATTGAGGCTAAACCACGTCCGAGACCACCCAATGTCTCTGGAATACTTCCACGATCAATGTGACAAAACCACAAGTCGATCGAACGCTCAAATCCTCAAGGATCGAATCAATCGAACAGTCCGAAACTGTAAAAATCATAACAAATCCATACGAACTTCAAAAATTACGTATTATATATCAAAACGTTCGTATAAACGAGTAGAAGATATATAATACCAGAAACAATTTCTAATATGACCGGAACGCCGCTACAGGCGGTGGGGCACTGCCGCCGGCCAAAACTCAATATTTCCCAAAACTTCCAACATCAAAGATGTTCATCTCAGCATGCTTATCCATTTTCATAACTAGCACAAAGTCAAAATTGAAGCGTAAAGGGTCAAAAACTACCTCAAAAGTCATGGATTACTGTTCAATCCGAGTTAAACCAAGTTTCACGTGAATCAATCCAAACAACCACCACAGATAGATCCAGGAGGTTGCTGCGAGCTACCCAAGACTGGTTTGAAGCTTCGTCGACATCGGAGATCAGATAACAGATCGGGTCTGAATACACGAATCTTCGCTACCTTACTGTGCCATCACCACTGCGAATCACCGCTAGAGGATGCCAGAGGGAGGATCGCACGGCGGAGATGAGTTAATTTGGAAAGTTTCGCCGCCGGAGATAGCCGGAAAAGCTGGGTAAGGTCAGACGGATATCTTCGATACTGAAGGTGCAGCCGAGAGAGAAGAGAGAGAGAAGAAACTTTCCGGAAATAGAAATCTGAATTTATGAAATGATTTTCGGAAAATTCCTATTTATACTAAAATGGAAACTTTTTCCAAAAGCCATAACTTCCTCATACGAACTCCGATTGATGCATTCCATATGTCCAAGAACTCGTTTCGACGTTCTCTACAACTTTCGTGAAAGAAGTTTTCAGAGAATCTTAATGTATCAAAAGTCAACCTTGAACCTCCCTAAATCCACACTTTTCGAATAAAAATTCGTCTGAAACATTTCCGCTCAGTCCACGAGCCACGAAACCTTCCAATAACCATAAATTAGATTCCGGAATATCGTCGAAAAATAAATACGAATTTCCGGCGCATCACAGAGCCTCTGGAAGAGCTTCGTCGTCATGCTTCAGATGTTATTTGCTTATCCTTGGGAGCGGGTTAAGAAATGAAGTGTCTTGACCATGACATTGTGCGGCAAGGTTTTGATCCTTTTGATTCTATGTATTTACAATGTTCGGTGTTGAGTTTGAAAGAGCTGTGATTTTTGGTTTTCCAGATAGCTGATAAGTTAAAGAGTCGATTCTCTAGTAGATTATCGCTGCCTCAAATTTGTGAGAATTTTGTGAAAGCAGCATATGATCCTCGAATTGCTGGTGTGTATCTTCAAATTGAGAGCTTGAACTGTGGTTGGGGTACAGTGGAAGATGTTGTGAATTGTGATTATGTGTTTCGAACTTCAATTTGTGTTTGAAGATGTGCATTTGAGCTTATATGGATTGTTTTTGTAATGCTACCAGGTAGGTGATCACTCTGTGACATTTGTTTTTCTTTGTAATATGATATCAATGTTGTGTTTAGATGTAGAAATTGAGTGATACAGTTATGGCAATTGATAAGACTTCTTTGATGATGGTTGGTTTTTGATGGTTTCGGAAGAAGAAGGAGGAGGAGGAAAGGGAATTGGAGGTTTGGAAGAAGACGAAGATTTTTTTTTTTAAAATCATTTTATTGTGAAAATGTCCGTTTTGCCGTTCTTGTGGGTTGAAAAAACTGAAAAGTGGGCCCCCATATCAGCTCAAACTCAGCAGCTGACGTCATGTTTCGAGCCTAATTCAAATTTTGGACTCGGGTGATGTCATTTGAGAGTATAGGGACCACGTAATCGATTTTTAGAAAGATGGACCAATATGATTTTAGACCCAAAGTTCAGGGGAGTAAACTGAATTTAAAAAAAAATAAATAAATAAATAAAACATATCATAAACCAAGAGACAAAATCGATCATTATGTGTATATAATTTTGAACCAAACATGCTCTTTTCACTATCGCCTAATGGCAGAAGTCCAATAACCTCGGAAACCAGAAGTTCAAAACCCGTTGCCCCATGGCTCTACAGTCTCTACTTCACTCGAAAGGATAAAACTGAGATATAAAATTTGTTTCGTTTTTATAGAAATAGAGCCGTTCATTGATAAAGAAATTGGTAACATCGATGCTAACATCTTGAAAGAGCCGGACAGAAACTCCAAAACCTGAACAACCTGTAGCTAATTCTAATTTGTAATTATTACAATATAGTGAAAGAATAGCTTGAAAATTTCGACGTGTTGTGACAAATGTATTTTACTGATGAAAGAAACCGACGAGGACTCCGACGCCGAGCCGTCGCAAAAGATGGCCACTTTCTCTGCGCCGTAATCACAGTCTGGTCCAGTGAGAGCTCTCCTTTGGCTAAAATTGGCATATTATTGCCTTATGTTTTGGTACATTATTCATTATTGTTATTGCCTTATTGGCTCAACTATTTTTCTTTCCGAAGTATGATTGTGATCGGTAACTTTCTGCAGGCCCACTATGGACCTTTCTTAGATTTGTGGCTACCTCTCTATTCCACGCGTCTCTTTCTGGGTTTCTAGGGTTTGGGAGGTTCATGCATGTATCATGGAAATCTTTGCTGGTCCAATTCTCTATGCGTATCTTAGACATTTATAAACTTCTTTTGGATTTTTATTCTTAAGAAAGTTTATCCAGTGTTATGGAAAAGATAATTGTAAATTATCCATGCTGTGCCATTCGCAAGGGTTCACCAAAACTTTCCTCTCTACACTTCCACCAACTTAGTGCGTTGCCAAGTCTTTTGATGTGTGTTCTCCTCTCTAATGTTCACCAAAACAAAAAAAGAACCTGAACAAAATTCAGCTTTCTTTAAAAAAAAATTATTTAATTAACAATTAGGTGTTATTTACTAAGTGTGCAACCCAAGATTTAATAGGAATGATTTTTTATTGAAATTGAACTTTACTAAATCAAATAGGAATACATCAATTGGGGAATAGGGTGTTTGTTACATGGGATTGGATGTGATTGGACATCCTTATCAGCTTGTGTTATACTAATTCCATGTTTAGCAACAACCAGGACGGTTTTAAATGAGACTCTAGAGTCACAAAATCTCTCTAACACCTTCTACCAAAGAGACCCAAAAAACCATGAGATTGTGAAAGCCCTTGTTCTCTCTACTCTTCACTTCAGCGATCGATGAACTCTCTCATCATTCTCACCTCCGAAAACCATGTCCGAACTCTCTCATCATTCTCACCCCCTCAAACCATGTCAGACAAACTCCCTTGAAAGCTTATGCAAATCTCACCTCCTCAAACCATGTCTCACGAACTCCCTTGAAATCTTCTGCAAATTTCACCTCCTCAAACCATGTCCGACGAACTTCCTTGAAAGCTTCTGCAAGTTGAAAGATGAGAAGAAACCAAATTGGATGATTGGGAATCAGATAAATGAGTTCATTATGTTTGCAATGAAACAACCTGTCAATTGTTTGCTGACTTGTGCCAACTATGACTTTGGTATAAGATAATTGATGTACATGTATTCTGGCTATAAATAAGTAATGATTAAATTTTGTTTTGTCCCTATACTCTGACGCTGTCATCGTTTCAGTACTTGACATTTCAATTTAATCTATAAAGTCCCTGGCCTATCAATTTCACTCCAACAGGTCCACTCCGTTGAATTGCTTCGTTAACAGGCTGACATGACACAAATTTAGACTCCAACTCAACTCCGTGGATGATAAAATGTCAAGAATACCCCTAATTTCCCCCTTTAATTTTTTTTAATCATCTCTATTTTCTTCTTGCTGCAAACATGTTCCTCACCTCATCGAAAAAACCTCTTCTTCCTCACATCGAATCTCCCAAAACCCAAATCCCCGTTGTCCTTCTCTTTTTTCTTCTTGCTGCAACATCTTCCTTACCTCATCGAAAAGACCTCTTCTTCCTCACACCTAATCTCCCAAAACCCAAATCCTCGTCGTCCTTCTCCTCCACCATCGCCACCTGATTGCTCTGTTTCCTCGATCCCAAAATCGACGACATGAGTTTGCATGTCCTCTGGCACACCGAAACCAACCACTGATCAGTTAATCTTGACCGGAACGATGAAGTGGTTCAATAACCATAAGGGATTCAGGTTCACCACCCCGGAGAACAGCGATGAGCAGCTCTCTGTGTCCACTAACCCTCGATTTGAACCTTAGGCTTCCGAACTCTTGGCGACGGCGAGTCCATTGAGTTCCAGATCGAGACCGACAACATCGAGTTTCAGTATTGGGTACCCTTCAATAATTGAATAGCGAAAGTCTTCAAAGTCTAGGTGTTTGTGATTAGGAATGAGCAAACGGGGGGGGGGGGGGGGGGGGGGGCGGGGTACCCGCGAGTTTTCCCCGCATTTGTCAAGCGGGGGCGGGGTTCCCCATCACATGTGAGGGGGCGGGGGTGGCGGAACTTATTTCCCCCACGGGGGTGCGGGGGTGGGGGTGAGGTTTCCCATTACCCATGCGGGGTCCCCGTTTATCTTTTTTTTTTTTTTAATTGAGAACTATTATTTTTCAACCAACATACGGGGCATTTTTATAATTTTCTTATTCTAAAAAAAAAAAAAAACAGAAAACTTATACGGGGTATTTATCTTTCCCATCCAGAATACACCTTCAAAGCGATTCAGGAGGATCCGACCGTTGGATTGTCGTATAATTTTGTGAGGATGATTCTAAAGGCCATCCGGGACGATCCAACTGTTGGATCTTTGTATAATTTTGTGAGGATGATCCTAAGGGTGATCTGTGAGGATCTGACCGTTGGATCATAGTATAATTGTGGAAAGAAGATCCTCTAGGTGATCCTTGAGGATCCAACCGTTGGATGGTCGTATAATTTTGTGAGGATGATTCTAAGGGTGATCCGGGACGATCCAACTGTTGGATCTTTGTATAATTTTGAGAGGAAGATCCTAAGGGCGATCCATGAGGATCTGACCGTTGGATCATAGTATAATTGTGAAAAGACGATCCTCTAGGCGATCCTTGAGGATCCAACCGTTGGATCGTCGTATAATTTTGTGAGGATGATTCTAAGGGCGATCCGGGACGATCCAACCGTTGGATCTTCATATATTTTTTAAAGGATGATCCTAAGGGCGATCCGTGAGGATCTGACCATTGGATCATCGTATAAATTGGTAAAGATATTCCTCTAGGCGATCCTTGAGGATCAGACCGTTGGATTGTTGTATAATTGTGATTTGTGATTTTGGCTGTTAGAGAAGACGCAGCTGGATTTTTGCCAAAAAAAAAAAACAGAAGAGAGAAGACGCAGCGGGATTTTATTACTTTACATTTAATCGCCAGGTTGTGAAAATTGTTTTATAGAAATAAATATTTGTTTTAAACGTATTGCTTCCTCGTGACTAAACAAACAATTTCTTTCTTAAACACTGTCTCAAGCATTTGAAATACTCAATCGACCAAAACAATGATGAAAATAAAAAGAATTAAAAAATTATTTTTTGTCAAAAAAGAAAAGGAAAAAAAAAACTGAAAAGATAGAAAATAGAAAAAAAAAAACAAAAAGACCAATGCGGGGGGCGGGGACGGGGGTGGGGAACCCATTACCCGCGGGGTCGGGGCCACCACATATCCCTCTGAAGGTGACCTTGCTTATAATTATTAGCTTTGTTTTATCTTAATTGTATGAGCTAGCTAGTTAAAGATTTCAGTTTTCGAATCAATTTTACATTTGGAGGTAAATTTCTCGATTAATTTTACATTTGGTTTGGTTTTAGAGTTTTCCTGGTGTTCCGGTGAGATTAGGTTTGGTTTTGTGCATCTGCGATTTGTGGTTTAAAAGACGGGATCTTTTGATTTTGTATTGATGGAGGAGCAATTCATACTGAGAGTTCCACGTTTTCGATTTTGGATTCTTCAAGCTTGGTAAGTTTTTGCCTTGCGCCCTTTCTTAGATTTCTGGGTTCGACTTTCTTCAAGCTTGGTTCGAATTTCATATGTTTTTCCTTGTATATGAGATGAAATTTGTATAAGAAATTTGTTTTGCCTTTGTCTCATATCTTTTCTGCAATGCTTTTTCAGTTTTCTTGATAATTCAATAATTCAATAATTCAATACTCATAAGTCATAAATGAATTCAGTTGGTCAAGGGTTGTAATTGAACTTTAACTTGTTGCTGCTTATCACACTCGGCATAGTGTGTTAATGGTTCAATCTTGACTTGTTATTACTATCTGTATGAGTATATCAGTTGGCTTCAGTAGTTGCTTTGAAATGATGAAATCATAGTTGCATTCAAGCATCTGTTTTAGTATGCTAGCCTGCAGTTGGGGGTTTGGAGTGAAAAAATCAATCACTTTGGAGTTTTTTTTAGGTGAAGAATGGGGGAAAATGCATGGGGGGTATATTGGATAATTTACAGGTTATGTGTCATGCAAACTGCAGAGGTGGTGTGGTTTGGAGTGCCACATCAGCAAGTTAACGGCCCGAATTAACAGAATGTTAACTGAGTGTACCGATTAGACGGAAATTGTAACGTTAGAGACTTTTTAGATTAATTGAGAATGTCAGGGACTGAAACGAAAAAATGGTCATAGTACAGGGACTAAACATAATTTAATCAAATAAGTAATGAACTTATCTATTCTCTTAAAATAATGCTTCTGCATAGTTTTTTTTTTTCTTATGAGAAAAATTTTCACTAACAAATCGTCAAAGAACATCTCTACCGTCTCACGGCTCTATCATTGATTTATGGAATTCTATTACGAGCAAAATTTTTCTCCCCAGTTACAAAATATATGGTTGGCGAGTTGCTTGTACAGTTTTATGGCCATTTGGAAGACTCGCAATAAGCTGTGTTTTGACAATAAATCTCCTTCTCTTATGCGTGTTTTCCGTTCCATTAATGCTTGGATTCGGTTCTCAGCTCCACACATGCCTGGTTATTCGAATGGGATTTTGGATGCTCAATTGCTCATGGGATTGGGTGTTCAGCCAGTCTCTAAAGTGCTTCCCATTCCACGCTTGATTTTTTGGAGTCCCCCAATTGCTCCATGGATTAAGCTTACTACTGACGGCTTGGCTAAGGGGAATCCTGGGCCTACTGCTTGTGGCGGTGTTTTTCGTGATGCGAGTGGGCATTATCTTGGCGGTTTATGCCACGGTTTAGGCCATAGAAGTTCTTTTTTCCAGAGCTGATAGGCATCATTATAGGGATTGAGTTTGCTTTTCAAATTGGTTGGCATCACATTTGGCTGGAGAGTGATTCTACAGGTACTCTAGCATGCATTACCTCTTCTTTTATTCCACCATGGCCTTTGCGGATTGCTTGGTCAACATGCTTAAGCCGTATTAGGTCGATGCACTTTCGTTGCTCTCATATTCTTAGGGAAGGGAATTCAGTTGCAGATAGCTTGGTGAATTTAGGCTTGCCTTCAAATTTGCTGGTTTGGTATCAAACTCCTCCCTCTGTGATCACTTAATATCTTAACATGGATGGTTTAGGTTTTCCTTACCTTCATACCAATTGATGGTTCTTCTTTACTATTATTATGAAGGGGTTGCTTCGAAAGATAATTCTCTGACTTCTTGCTTGCTATTTCATGTGCAATGTTGTTTTGGTCTTTACCGCTACTCCCTAATGCATGTAATTTCTCTAGGCAAGGTTTTGGTTTAGTCCCCCTTGCTTTGTATATTTTTTATTTTGATTATCAATAAAATTTCGAGTAAAATCACTGAGTTAGCTCTTCCAAAAAAAAAAATTCAATAATACTCAAAATAATGATAACTTCAACATTGATTTCCTAGCCCAGAAGCACACCATTGACAAGTGCGTGCAATTCATAAAAAGCAGTCTAAACACGCTTGTTGATAATCAATCCTACAGCACTGAAAACCCTCATGGATCTCTTTCAAAAGAGAGAAGGAAAAAAAAATTATAGCAAATTAACATGCAACTGTGGTACAAACACACATATGCACATCCTACAAAGCACAAAATGAAAATTTCAATCAATTGGACCTATATATTCTTAGCTACTAAACTGAAGAATCATGATCCGGGATTTGTAATCGGATCGAGGTAGGATTAGTCTGCGTTGCAGAATAAATGAGCCAATGTCGACGCTCATCCCTTGCATCTTTCTTCAAATTGAAAACGAAAAGCAAAGAACAAACAAGCAAACAAATTGAGAAACAACATAGCCGGAGGCAGACTGGTTGCCTATTTACTCCACAAACAAGGCAACAAAAGATGATTGTTAGTTTATCGAGCTAGTTTCAACTTTCAACAGTACTGTAAAACAAGTTTTTATGGACTTTAGCTGCTTTAGCACCAAGCAACTGTCATTCGATAGGCCGTGGTATATCATCAATGTGTAGGATTTAGAGTTTGACTTTCAAGTTGCAATCTGACCAAGTTTCTGTCCAACGAAATGCAAGATAGCTGTCCAAACTTGCAAAAGTGTGGGCTTGTAGAATTTTAGGAAAATCACATTTAAAATGCACACTAGTGTTTTCTTTTTAATCAATTAACATGATTATTTGATTTTCTTATTGGTTCGAGGAGTGAGCAAGAAACATGACCATGATTATATATATTGGCAGAGAAAACATACTATTAAAGTAATTATAAAAAAGGGGGCACAGCACGTCAATTCCCATTTACAAAATTGATAGAATAAAGCATGATGGTGGAATGTGCGATTCAACTTTGTCTAAATTCCAAATGACACAATGATAGGAACAAGGAACAGGCCAGGTATCAAAAGTCAGATTCCAGAAGCATGTGGTTTGAAACTTCATTGGTTTTTACGTATTCTGCATCACTTCATAGATTTTCTTTGTTAGATATATAAGAGGAGATAAATCATAATTCTAGGATCCAGAAATTGAAATCCGGCTACTTCTCTTTCCTTTTTTTTTTGGGCAAACCTTAACGGTTTGAAAGAATTTTATTAATTAAAAAAAATTGCACCTACTTTTTTTTTTTTGGGGGGTACGAGGTTCGATAGCTTCAAAAAATACACAAAATGCAATAAACAACAAATAAACGTGCCATGCAATACAATATAACAAAATGGCTAATTTCGTTTTACTTCCCTGACCTTTACACCTTAAATCGTTGTACCCCTACACTTCTGATTTCATCACTTGTACCCATGTGATCTCCAATTTAATCAATATTGTAAAATCATTAGTTTTTACTGTCAATTATTTTGTAAATTGAAAATGTAGAACTAATGGCTCATTTGTAGGATGATAATTCACTAATCTACATGAGATGCAAATTTATATCATAAGCGACCAAAATTTCTAAATATATTGCGTAATAGTTGGCAAAAAGGATAAGAATTGGATAATATTAATTGAAATTGGAAATACAAGGATACTCGTGATGAAATTAAAACTGTAAGGGCACATGTGATTTAGGGTATAAAAATTAGAAATATAAAAAGAATTTTGTTTAAAAAAAAAAAAACCAAATCTTGCTGGACAAGGTCCAATAACTTCAAACTCTTTAATCTAGAATACAAGTACTCAAATATTTGCAGCTAATAGTAAGCAAGATCAAAGTATATGCTTAGTTTCTCTAGAGTTAGAATTCAATAACTTGGATCAAGAGATGTTGAAAAGGCTAGGAGTGACCCTTTAGGGATCTACATGCAGTTGACCTTTCCCAGCCCTTAGGGCAACTCCAACCTTGGGGTTCAAAATCAGAGTTTGAACAATTATGAGACTTTTCATCTCCAACCAAGGTGTTTTTAGAGGGGGCTGGTCCTATAAAAATGAGACTTGGGCTCATATGAAGTCTCAAATGTAAGACTTTTCCAAGACCAAGACTGATCTACAGTGGTCCGAGACCACAAGCTCGGCTGACCCAGCCCAAATGAGGAGTTAACCCGCTGGGAGGCGAAAATGAAGGAGACGCGGGCGCCAGCTGAAGGGAGGAACGTGCACGTGTGACATGGTGCTGGAGAGTGAATTTTGGGTCCTTTTTTGTCTGCTGCTGTGGGGCCCGCAGCTGCATTCTGTCCCTTGCCAACCGTTGGAACCCCCAACGGTCATGAAATCGACGGCTGGGATCGGTCAGGTTTGAATATGGACGGTGAGATGTGGAGTTTATTTAATTTTTTTTTTCACTGAAACTGATCTATTTCCAATTTGAGGGCTGAGATTTGAGGTAAAAAACTAATCAAGGGTTATTAATTCCATTTTGTTCATAAAAAAAAAAAAAAAAAAACCAGAAAACTGAGGGAAAATAATATACCCTTTGGAACGGTAATTTGTAGGAAATTCTATAAATACCAACCCATTCTTTTCTATTTCCTCACACCAAATATCCTCAATCTCCTTCAAAATTTTTCTAATATAATATTCATCAAAATTATACTCATATTATATTTTAGTCAAGAATAGTGAAAATAGCACCTCCCATATAGCACCAATGGTTGGAGATGAGAATTGATGAGTGCTATATGAATAGTGCAACAATGGGGTGCTAAAATGAGAATAGCACCCCCAAATAGAGTCAATGGTTGGAGTTGCCCTTAGCTTTCACACCCACTTACTCCTCACATGACAAAAGAAAGAAATAAATTCAAACAACTGTCCATAAGAAATAAATTCAAACAACTGTCTATCCAAATCTTATCTTCTTTATAGAAAACCCGAATTTCATATCAAAGGCTTGAGGAAATTAAGTATATATCAAATTCACAAAAGTAGCTTTTGTTTTATAAAAATTTTCAATAGAAAACTATCCATCAAATGGGTCAAACTCGATCTTTCCATCTCTTTTCATAAATGGCCTTTCCTTTATGAGAGAAATGAATGACCTCAAAGTAAGCGTTTCATAGATATTATTCATCAATTCCTGCGGTTGACACGCACCAACTTTCCTCATCAGGTACTCAAACACCTATCATCGATCTCTTGCAAAATTTTGACCAAAACCTTTAAAGCTAAGCTAAGCTTTTGAAATGAAAGGTCCATCTCTGTATGTTTGGTAGAGCCAATTAAATTATATCATGATCCCACAGATTAAGAAGTGTAATTTGATCATCAATCATGAAAACTAATTAATCATCCTCTCGAAGCTTATATGAGGCCATGATTCCTCTCAACTTGCAACACACAAATCTTTTAAAAGTGCCAAAGCCAAGCTGTAAAGATCGACAACCAGTCCCATATGGAAGAAGTATATGCATGCAGCTAGGTCTTTCATCGATCTGGTTCACATAAACGAGAAGAAAGCAAAGTCCTGGATGATCCCTACCCAACTCATGAAGCAAAAAATCCACATGCAATCGAGTGCACGACATGTGCTCCACATGGAGGTCAAAATGGTCCACCAAAAAACAAACCAGTGTTTATTACATCTCATTCACCTCCATCACTAGCTGTAGCTGTATGCCTGTATATAAGAAACACGTATAGTCGAGCAGGATTAATGGGTAGGATGAATATGGACGTTGACTTAATGATTATATATATGGGGTTGCTGAGCAACAAAGCATTACATCAGAAGCACAAATATTAGTACAGAAATGATCGATGCATGCCACTACCGAAAGGTATGAACATATTGACTTGTTTTGAGATGATAAAAGGTATGAAAATGATATAAGCCCTCCCATCGGTAGCAGCAGTTTAGTGATGAAAAGTGACAGGTATAGAGCGAGAAAATCGTAATGTTAGGTCTGAAACAAACACTAATTGAGAGAGCATTTATTCTAAACCAATTTACCTCAGTGTGGTTTGGCTAATTATGGACTTAAGAGCTTCTCTTTGGGTCATTTTAAGTGAACTCAACTTCTAAACCATTTTTATTATTATTATTATTATTTTTTTTTTTTTTGTGTGACTTGGAGGTATGGTGTCGGAGCTGCGAGGGCCGTGGCTACGTAGTTCAAGACAAGTGGTTGGTTTTTTTTATGTTAACTATTAGTTTCATTAAGTTTCTACTATATTGAGCCAGAGTTTGTGGATTTACTGTTCAGATGGTCTCCACTTGGCACTGGGGCTTTACTGTGGCTTGGTTTGGGTTCTTTTGTAGTATCATCGCTACGACATTGTTCATGGAGATTAATTACTTTTTATTGGTGTGTTCACGATCGTTGTCAATGAGTTGGTGAGTCGCCTTACACATGGTTCGAACATTTGTGACTTCTTGTTGGCAATGAGTGATGATTTATTGTCATTATCAGAATTAGTTGATCTTAGTAACTCGTAGAAATGACTGTTTATAGTGTTAGAGTTTAGTTTTTTCTGTTTTCTTTTTTTCCCGTCTTCTGATAAATGTAATAACTAGTTCTCTAGGGATTTTGATTGCTTATCGCCCCCAATATATAACTCTTTATCTTAAAAAAAGAAGAAGCCAAAAGACATAAGCACACATTCCAAGTCCATTACCACAATGACAATTTGGGGTTTATTTGGCATGAACACTAAAAGCTTGAGCTTGCTTTAAGCAGAAAAAGAACTTGAAAGGTAGATTTTGATGCTATGACAGGAGGCATTGGGAAGAATTCCATGAGTGGTATTGTTATTATTTATATTATTATTAAGAGAAGAGGTTTTGTTAGCCAAAACAGAAAAAATGTATCAAAATGACTCTAAAATATTAAAAAACTTTACAACTCATAAATTAGATAGGGGTAATATAGTCAAATTAAAAAATAAACAGAAAATAGGAAAAAGAAAAAAAAATGGTGAAAGTGAAACAGATAAGAACTTGAAAAAAACTACCCACTCCTGTAACAAAAAAAAAAATCAAAATCTATTAAAAAAAAACAACATTCGCACACAGCGTGTGAGGTCCATCTAATGTAGTATATGAGAAGAATCTACAGCTGGTACATGTTCAAAATGATCCAAACCTAGTAAAATTGTAAGAGCATGCTACCAATTCATATCTATGTCAATTTTGTACAAACTAAGAAATACTAGAGCCATATATAGACATGTAGAGCCTGATCGGATAATGTAGGTTGCCAGTTAAAAGTTCTAGTTTTGGAGTTATCTCATCAATTAGGATTGACCCAACATTTAGTAACGAGAGAATAATTCTGTTAATTAACTGGTAACTCCTAGCTAGTATCAATTTCTATTTCTTCTAAAAGAAAACAGTTGTAGTAATAAGTTTTTACTCTTTTGTCAAATGGGACGTGTGGTTTGGTGACGCACGTTGGCGTGCCGCGTTCGGGTCCGGTGCTAGGAAGATGGCAATAAAGCTGTTGTATGAGACCGCATCAGACTGTGTTGGCCGAGCTGTTAATTGGCTAGGTCGACTGATACTAAGGTTTCAATTAATGGTCAAACCCGAATTGAAACCCTAGTGTTCAAGGCACATGTACTTAAAGGCATCCCATAATCGATTTTACTTCCTCTATGGCGGCGCTGCACAAGCCGCGTAGACATGTCACTATCTGGGAACTAAAGGAACACAAGCATATATATAGCTGAGCCGGTAACTAGAAAGCGAAGGTTAAGGGATGATGATGATATTACTATTTCTCCCAAGAAGTTGAGATTGAGTCTGGCTGTAGGCAAGAGGAATTTAGATGCTGTTAATATGGGGTTGGTAAGCTAAGAAGAAGAAGGGAAGGCCAGTGGGTAGCCTTAATACGCTCCCATATGGTATTGCTGGTAAAAATAAGGCTTTGAAGACAAAGTTTGCACTGGATAAGAAGAAGAAAACCTAGACCAAGAGGTCCAATCATCTGTTTCCAAGATTGTTAGCCGCTGAGGAAGCTATAAGTTCTTACCCTAAGGCCACGTTTGGTTCTCGGAAATGAAACATCAGGAAATGAACACCTTTCCTGCGTTTAGGATGCAATAGGAAAGGAAATCGTTTCTTGAAGGAAGGGAAAATAAGGGGGAAATTGGTTCTTTCCAAATCTCAAATGAATCACTTTTCTCCCTTTCTTTCCTTGCATTTATTACTCACAATACATTATTTTATTACATTATTTACAAACTTTTTAACAACTTTCCTGATAACTTTCCTTACGTTACTAAACATCGGAATGGAAAGTTGTTGGGAAATTTCATTTCCCTTCCCATGGGAAAAACAAATGAATTACTTTCCTTTCCGTGAACTAAACGAGACCTAAGGGGAAAGAGCTTGCCATCTTTTAATTTATTTTTATTTTGGGTTACAAACTTTTTTAGTAGGGATGACTTCTATATATGAGCTTTCTAAGATATTTCTAGTTTTTATCTGTACCATAATTGCATGCTGACAGATGAGATTAGATGAGTGATATTTCCTTAGGAGGAGACGTTGTTCTTGCTTGATTAGGCATGCTTTAAAGCGAGCATCCCTTGGACTTAAATGAGTAGCATTTTCTTAGTTAGGTTTTGTGGATTTCTTGTTTAAGCTAGTGCATGTTGCCTATTGATTTTCAATGATATCAATCTGTTTATTCATTTATTTATTTTTTTGTTGTGTTGGGGGGGGGGGGGGGTGTTCATACTTGGAAAGTCTACTTTGTTGGAGAAAAATGTGTTATTCACTGGACTAAGTATTAGTTAGCATTGATGCAATCAGAAAATTACAATACATTTGTCTTGGAGTGATGAGTTTTATCTCTAAGAGAAAAAAAAAACAGGAATCTTGATATTGAAATTATCCCTTAAACAGCATTTCTTAAAATAGATTTTCCAATTAGATCAGACGTTATTTATTTTCCAAAATTGTAGTTCTAAAAAGTAGCAAGAATTTCCTTCTCAAAAAAAAAAAAAAAAAATTAGCAAGAATTTGGATTGTTGTAGATTTACACCTTTCCTAAGACGATATCTATGCTATTTTGAGCAAAATCAGATCTGCTCGTTTTCCCCAAAACGACTTTCACAACGTTTACTCTTTCCATTACAGCACACAAAAATTATAGAAACTCAAAAACTCTTTCCCGTTTTAATTTCTTTTTCCCTTTGACAAAGCAAAGAACGTAAATCTATATCACGCCAGGTCACCGAATTCATCGACAGATGCAATCTCCCATTAATCCCTTTTATCTTCACCAGATAAATTACCAAGATAAGGTGATTAAATGACACATTAATGACAGTTGAATCCAGTAATAATTCCCCACTACTACAGGACAGTTTTAGTATCCACACTGGCATAAAGTGTAACGAGACCAACCAAAACTAACCTTAACATCCCATTAGAAAAAGCCCCAAAACCCAGGTGACCCTATACAACGTCCCTTTCGTGCACACGGTAATCCCCGCTAATAGAAACAAAAACAAAACAAAAAAGGCTTAACCCGAGGCGGTAAATTTTAACCCGAGTTAAAATAAACAAACCACGCAAAAGTAGACCCAAGACGGCAAACACCATACAAATACAAATTACGAACCTAATAAACACCGCAATATTCAACCCTTTCTCTCTCTAAAACCCACACCCAACACTCTCTCTCTCTCTAAATACCCAAAATAACGGCCTTGTTTCTCAAATCAAAACCAAATCTTTAGACCAAATTCGGGGTTGATTTGATTCAATTGAATCGGAATGGTGGTGAAGATGATGAAGTGGCGGCCGTGGCCGCCGCTGAATACGAGGAAGTACGAGGTGAGGCTGGTGGTGCGGCGGCTGGAGGGGTGGGATCCGGTGCGGGAGGAGGAGGAGGAGGAGGATTCCGGCGAGAGTAAGCTGACCGTTGAGGTTAGGTGGAAGGGGACCAGTAGGGGGAAAGTGGGGCCCCTGAGCTCGCTACGGCGGGCGGTGGTGAAGAGGAACTTTACGAAGGAGGTGGAGGCGGGTCAAGACGGCGTCGTTCAGTGGGACGAGGAGTTTCACAGCGCTTGCGCTTTTAATTCGTACAAGGACAATGTGTTTCATCCCTGGGAGATCGCCTTCACTGTGTTTGATGTAAGTCTCGGTTTTTTTTTGCTTTGTTTCTTCTTCTTCTTCTTTTTTTTGATTCAATTTGATTCTGGGTGGTCAATTCTGGTGAAAATTTTTAGTCTTTTTTTTTTTTTTTTGGTGGAGGTTGATGTTATTGGTGAACTGGGTTTGATGGGATGTGGATTGTTGTTGTTTTGCTTGGGTTTAATTTATTGTTTTCGGGTTTGAATTAGGGAAATCTTGTGGCATCGGTGATGGAACTGTAAAAATTTTGTAGGTGGGTACCTGACAAAATCTATTAAAAGCTGATTTTTAGAGAATTGTTCTGGATATAGGCTTGAAATTAGATACCTGATTTTGATAAATTTATTGTCTGTTCCTGCAAGGGTTAATTTCTCTTGTCGCTACAGTACCTATTTGACTTCGTCGCATACAGTTTCTCTTTTGAATTTGATATTTCTGTATAATAAAGGGTTGAATATGGTGTATGGCGTTTTAAAACTTGGTCAAGTTTTTTGGAGATTGGACTTTTTTGGGGGATTGACCGGTGGAGTATTGACCAGGGTAACTGTAGAGTTTCTTCTGGGTTGCTTCTGCTAAGGGGTTTTTGAATCCCAAGTTTACAAGTTTATGCATATCTTTCTGTCCTTACACATTCTTTGGTTGAATATATGGGATTAGGGTGTTCCTCAAGTCTCCTGGTTTATGTCACATGTTTTCGATTTCATTTCAAGTGACTTTGGTCAACTGCAATAGAGAACTAAGGTGCACTTTTAATCCAGGGTCTGAATCAAGGGCCAAAAATTAAAGCTCCTGTTGTGGGAACAGCATCGGTGAACCTTGCTGAATTTGTTGCCGCAGCTGAAGAAAATGAGCTTCAGTTGAACATTCCCCTCACCACATCTGGCGGTGCTGCTGAGCCCTGTCCCTCACTTTGTGTATGTTCCTGCCCGTTAGTTTTGAGTTCTTTCTTGTTTCTTTAGTTATTTATGATTCGATTATCAGTAATAGATCTCAAGTATTTTTTTTTTTCCTTCAAATTTTCAGATATCGCTTGGTTTATTGGAATTGAGAACGGCGCAAGAAATGACAGAGCCGGTGCAGGGATCAATTATTCCTGCTCCATCACCAGCCCAATCAAGAGAAACTGTATCTGCAGAAAAGGATGAGCTTTCTGCTCTTAAAGCCGGTCTTAGGAAAGTTAAGATTTTTACCGAGTATGTGTCCACCAGAAAAGCGAAAAAACCGTGCCGTGAAGAGGACGGCAGTGAAGGTAGGTGCTCTGCCAGAAGTGAGGACGGTGAGTACAACTATCCATTTGACTCTGATTCACTTGACGATTGTGAAGAAGGTGAATCAGATGATGTCAAAGATGATTCCAGTGTCAGGAAGTCATTCAGTTATGGCACACTGGCCCATGCAAATTATGCTGGAAGAACAATATACTCCAATATGAGAATCAATGGCGAAGGTGAGGATTGGGTTTATTACAGCAATCGCAAATCAGATGTGGGGTGCTCACAGGCCGAGGACTCATCTGTATCAGTCTCTGAGCCATCTGCTAGTTCAAAGCGGGGCTTACTACCCTGGAGGAAGAGAAAGCTGAGCTTCATTCGGTCTCCTAAAGCTAAAGGAGAACCATTGTTAAAGAAGGCTTATGGTGAAGAAGGTGGTGATGACATTGATTTTGATCGTCGGCAGCTTAGCTCTGATGAATGTCTATCTCTCGGGGTAAGATCCTGTACTGATAGCTCTTTATGATGGTTTGATTAGGTTATGATTATGATTTACCATCCTTCTTTAGTATAAGGTCATTGTTCGTAGCAGCTTGATTCATAAGTTTGTTTATTGACTCATGTTTCCATTGTTAATTTAGATTCCTTGTCTATTTGGAAAGTTCTCTCCTAACATTTTCCCATGTGTAAGCATTTGGCCAAGCTTTGTATTTGTTCCGGATTTCTGGTAAAATAATGGAGGTGGTTGAATCTAGACAAAAAGTTGTTTATCCCCGGTCAACCTCCATTGTAAAGTGTTTCACCCTAGCTAAAGTAATTGACATATGATGTGATGATTATATTAGCATCTTATTAGTCGCCATCCACTATTTTTCATTAATCCAGTTGTTTACGTTCTTTTACTAATAATGGTAATTATTTTCTCAGTGGCAGAAGACAGAGGAGGATTCATCTGCTAATCGGTCATCAGTTTCAGAATTTGGGGATGATAATTTCGCCATAGGCTGTTGGGAGAACAAGGAAGTGACGAACCGTGATGAACACATGAAGCTTCAAACACAGATCTTCTTTGCTTCTATTGATCAGCGGAGTGAGCGGGCAGCGGGTGAGAGTGCATGTACGGCTCTTGTTGCAGTGATTGCGGATTGGTTTCAGAATAACCCTGACCTCATGCCCATAAAGTCCCAGTTTGATAGTCTGATTCGAGAAGGATCGTTAGAGTGGAGGAATCTTTGTGAAAATGAGACATATATGGAGAGATTCCCAGACAAGCACTTTGATCTTGAAACTGTCCTCCAAGCCAAAATACGTCCTCTTTCTGTAGTTCCGGGGAAATCTATCATTGGGTTTTTCCATCCTGAGGGGGTGGACGAGGGACGATTTGATTTTCTACATGGTGCATTGTCCTTTGATAACATTTGGGATGAGATTAGCCGTGCTGCATCCGAATGTTCAAGCAATGGGGAACCTCAAGTTTATATTGTTAGTTGGAATGACCATTTCTTCATCCTCAAGGTTGAACCAGAAGCTTACTACATCATTGATACATTAGGGGAGAGGCTCTATGAAGGATGTGACCAGGCCTATATTCTTAAATTTGACAGCAACACGACAATTTACAAAAAGCAAAATGTTGCACAATCTGATGATAAAACAGCCGGTGATCAGCCAATTGTGGCAGGAGCTGGTGAACCCAAGAACCAGCAAATGCAGCCGGTCAATGGGAAAGAGGAGGGGTCTATAGTGGAGGCAGAGGTAACCAATCCAGAGGAGCAGAAGGAGGAAGAGGAGGTCGTGTGTCGAGGGAAGGAGGCCTGCAAAGAGTACATAAAGAGCTTTCTGGCTGCTATTCCAATAAGGGAATTGCAGGCTGATATCAAGAAAGGACTAATGTCATCCACACTTGTTCATCAACGTTTACAGATTGAATTCAATTTTACCCAGTTCTCGAAACTGCTGCCTACTACTAGTCCACCGGCAGAAGTAACCACAGATGCGTCACAAAGTCCAGCAGCAGAAGTAACCACAGATGCGTCACAAAGTCTCCAACTTTTTACGGCAGAGGTTGTTGCTGAATAAGAGTGTAAATTTTAGGAAGTGTGATTACTCTAACGTTCTTTTCTTTTTTATCTTTTCTCAACTGAGTGTCTCTAATGGGAACTGGGATTAACAAATAGGAAAGTACTCAATTTTTTTGAGTACCATGGGAGAGAGGTGAGCTCGTGTCCGTTCTAAGATAGGCTGGAAATCAAAGTGTATGTTTCCGCAGTTGAATTTTATGTTTGTTTACCTAATTTGATGTGGCATTGCTTTTAAGTAGCCTAATCTCTCTGGTAAATGCGTATTCTGTACATGACTCTGTAATCTCTCTTTCAGACTACTCAGCTCTGACTTCTTACTAGTGTTATCATACCCTTTTTCGAGTCTCAAAATTTTCTTTTGATTTTGGCCTTTTAACTTTTGCACTCTTGTATGGAAAATCCTGTTATTCTGCAGCTACTTTCTGATTCCAATTTCCCAAACGTTTTCTTCCGGCCACTGTTAACATTGACAGGGGGAATCTGATTGGCTTTTGTATAGGATTCTGTTTTCATTGATTGGCTTTTGTATAGGATTCTGGTCATTGATGCCAGTTTTCCTCTCTCAATTTGCTCTATCTTTTTAGCTGTAAAGACGGATATTCATCTTTTTTGCCTCGAGGGAAAACAATGAAAACAAAAGGATGAAGAGAACTTTCAAGTTTGGTCTTCGATGACATAAGATTCTCTAGACATGCACACTGTTTTGGAGGAAAAGTTGAAGCCTGGAATGTTTTCCACCACTACAGCACTACCCAAATAACAATTACATAATCTTCCCACACAGTAACACACACCAAAAAACAAAGGAACACAATTAGAGGTAGGGTTTTCTTTGGTATCTTTGGCCCTGTAGAGCACGTTCTGAATATACCTACCTCTTAACAGCCTGTAGGTACTGGTTTCTGTCGTGATTCCAAGTTTGCCTCATGTCCATATTACCGAAACACGTGGCTGAAACATGAAGTTATTATAATTCAGAAGAAATGATGATGATGGAATATGACCACTTTTGTCCATACGACTTATTGATCAAGAGGACTTCGTTTAAATGTGGGAAATAACAGTCTTGCAACATTACATAATGTACATATCATTTAATAATTGCTTCTCAATCGAAAGGATAAAATTATCATATGCTGTTAATATGAATCATTGATCAAGTCGTTAGTTTGTGAGATCTAGATTGATAGTTTAACAACATTATGTTTTGTATAATCTAACAAAGAACGTTATCCTGATAAAAGATTAAATGATTTCACAACAAAAAATATACAGATTCAATGATTTTGAGGAAATCATTTGATACAATTTTATATATTTTCTTTACTTGCCAAATTTCCAAAATTGATGGCCATGAACTACCTTCATTATTGTTTACAACTGCAGTTTCTCCTTTCTTTTTTCCTTATATTAATCTTCTTCTTGAGGCAATGATGGTGATGAGGGATTATAAAGCAAACAATGTTAACTTTTTGACCTTCTCAAAGGGGATTTGTAGTGTGCATACATGAGCCTGCATCATCCAAGATTTGTCAAAGGCCAAGACAAACAACACAAATCCAGCAACTTGAATGCAACAATTAAGAAAAAGTTAAGAACCATGATCATGATGGATAGGATGGAGTCACTTTTAAATATCTCAATTAATTCATTACAGGATTCCTGCAATAAAGTAATATAGTATGGAAGGATTTGATTTGGATTACTCCATCGATCGCCATCTTTCATTGTCCATCAGTGAGCAACTACACAAGCGAGCTTTTGTTTGACAATCGGCAATCATATGATAGGGAGATTCAAAGTCGAGAAACTAAATGTAACGGTAAATTTTATTCACCACTAGAGTTACTAGTCATCATTAGCATAAGGTTTACGTAATAATAGCTAGAATTGTCATCGATGTTTGGGCTTGGAAATTTTTAAAGGCAGAGATTGGGGCTAGCCTGATTTTGTTGATCTCAAAGAGGCCCAGAACTCATCTTCTTCATATGCCTTATGTATCCGTAAGGTTCTATACACCAACTCGAAAAGAGGGTTATCTGAATCAAATCACAGGATGTTGGGTGCATTTGAAATCACCTTTCTATTCAATTATGTTCTGCGTTCTTGTAACGTGTGAATCTAAATCAGACCTTACTAGTAATTCATAATTAACAATTGACAATGCATGTCAGTTTAGATATGACAGTAATTAAAGTTCAGTCCTGAATCTTGAGTCCCAATTAGCATGCAGTAGTATGCTACTAGCCTAATTCGTATCATATAGTATGATTTGTATACAAGCATGATCTGGGATGTTTTTCATTCATGAATCTTAGCGTTTATCATGTACTAATCTGAGCTCAATCTCCTGGTTTAAGTGACGGATATATATACAACAAGATTAGAACATGCATGCATGGAGAAAGATGCCTCGACACTTTAGCATAAAGTTGTTGGCGTGAATGCTTCATCATTAGCCCCACACCTCTTTTAGTACATTTAACCTTTCAATATCAATCAGTGACTTCTATCCAAGTATTAGGACGAGCCATGTGCATGGTCTTCCCTAGCCCATCATTTCGAATTTGGTATCAGAAGATAAGAAGAACTCTCATCTACCTGCACATACCTGAGCAGAAGTTAGCATCTCCCAAACCTCTTAAATCCACTTATTTCTGCCTGAAGCAAGCGGTTTCTAGTTCTCTTAGCTTCAAAGTGGATGGAAATGAGGGATATACATTAAAACCTTGGTCCATGATTCACTTTGGATAACTACTCGACTTCCAAAGCTTATACTGTTAGAGCATAAACCAATAATGTATATCAAATTAATTAACGCTCTTTAACAAAGACAACTATGTATAACAAGATAATATTTTCACATGTTATTTTGGAAGAATGTTAATCGGAATCATTGATTATGTTGTGGCACAACAATAACATTAATTCTACTATACATATTAGATTCCTACAACTGAAATTCTACAACGTCAAGTTGTTAGTATTTCAGACATGCTAATGCATCGTACAATTACTAAGCATTTAACAACTTGAAAAGTTACAACATATAGACAGAAAAACTAGTTGAACTACTCAGCAGCAGATGGAGCACCTGATCAGACCATTTTCGTTACACTTTGCACATTTAACGTGCAGTTCATCATTTTCATGATCACTGTCTGTAAACACCTTTCGACTTCCATTGCAATTGAAGCACACAACAAACCGCATGTTGGCACAGCCGCTACATGGTGAATCAGACAGGTCTTGTGGGATTCCTTCTAAGAGCTTCTTCAGCTTTCCTTGCTCATGAAGCACTACTACTTCATCAGCTCCTCCAATGTACCTCCCCTTGATGAAAAGCCTCGGAGGGATCACTTTACTTTCAAACATCTTCCACAACTCTTCCCTGAATTCCATGTGCATCGAAACGTCCCTCTCTTGCACCATTACCTTGAAACTTTCAAGCAGAAATCGGATTGCCTTGCAGTCCTCAAATGTTTTTCTGATACCTGTCAAGCTTGTTGTATAAAGAATGACAGAGTCGCCTCCCCCGGGTGGACATTTCTCTTCGAAATCTAACAAAGATGGAAGGTTTTCGTCCTCGTCTGTTTCTTCCTCAAAATCTAAAAATGGTGGGGTAACACTCTCATTGTCGCCAACATTGAACCCCAATTCTTTATCTTCATCCTTGAGTGCTTCCTTAACTACAAGCTCAGCGGAGAAACTGTGATTCTTCCGAATGGAAATCTTTTCTGTGGGGCTTAGCTGAAAAACCAGGCCATGTCTGAAAGAACTAATTGTTGGGATGGACTTCAATGTCTTGAGAAATTTTCCCCTCATTCCTCTCATGTCTCACTGTGTTTAGGTAATGGAATGTGGCATGTGATCACCTTGACATAAAAGAGGTGGGAGAGAATGGAAGAGGAGTATGTTTCGTGAAAATGACTACTGAGGAGATTGGAGGTCCATGGTTTGATGACATTTTCCTTTTGGTTTCCAGTGGTTCAAAAGCAGACACTGGAAAAAGAAACCGATTTTGGATGCTTTTTAGAGGTTTAGGTGGGGACTGAACTGTCTACGACATTTTACCAAATGCTAATCATGGTTTAAGAGTGAAATGTCTGAATTCCCCATTCATGATTAGTCCAGGAGAGTACTAACACTAGGTAGCAGAATGTAATTTGGTAATGGTAAGTATTACAGGACAAGAGCTAATTCCGGGGAGACAAAGGTGGTGCCATTTTGACCATAATTGAGTCTAGGGTGAGCAAAAGCAGCTTTCCATTTCCTCTTTTATCAGTTGGAAGGTACCCTCGAGATAACAACTAAGGATTAAAGTAATTGAAACATTTGGTACCCGCAACCATCGTGCACCTGATCTCAATACCCTACACAAATTGTGTGATTCAAGCAGTACGCAGTTGGCATATCCCAAAGAAGATGGTGCAAAGCAACTACTATCCTGTTAGCATTTTATGGAAGTGTTTGGCATTGTAGGGGTTCAATGGATAAGCAAACATACTCTTGGACATCGTTTTCATTGCAAACTGGTTGCGTGATGAGGACAAGTTTTATCGATAAGTTCATTGCAATTCGGTATTGAACCACCCCACACCATGTCGAGTATGGAATCCATCGTAGCAGAAGGGATCATGACTTTGTGGGTATAGTGAATGGGGGACCTTTAGTGATGGTGGTACCTATAGAAAGCATAATCATGAAGCTCGCCCACTTGTGAATGATGGGCCACCGTGACTGGCGGCTTCTATATATGCAGTTTAAGGGTAAGCTAGCTAGCTATACATATCACATTGGAGGCACACATTTTCTCAACCAGGTAATATTGAAATAGACTTGATTCTAATGTCAGCTATCTGTATTGTGTTCTTGGTAGAATTACTACTGTAGCTGTTACTAATTTAGGTTGTAATAAGCCTGTCAACGAACATATTTATTATTTAGGGTTCTAACTGCCAGTGGTTGTAACATTGCTTCGGTTGTTCAAAGTCCGGGGTTTGAAATTTTGAATCATGATTTCCCGCTTGTTAATTTGTAAAGATACAAAGCTGTGTGGAGCTAAAACTTCTAAAACGAGGATGCGACTATGCGAGGGTGCAGATCACTGGACTTTTGGGGCAAGTGGTTGGCTCACACAAATTCATTTTGACGATCCTAAGCAAAAGGTGCGGATTTTCAGTTTTTCCCCACTTTCCGATCATATTTTTACATCTTAACCGTTCAGTTTTTAGATCATAATGTATAGATCACTTCGACAAATTTTCAGCCAATTTGATGATCGTTAAGGCATCCAAAACTGCAATTTACCATTATAAACACGAACGGTTCCGGTTCAACAGATTCTGTTCGTTCGTGTAAATTGCAGTTTTGGATACCTTAAAAGATCATCAAATTGGCTAAAAGTTTGTAGAGATGATCTATACATTAAGATCTAAAAACTGAACGGTTAAGATGTGAAAAATATGATCGGAAAGTACTAAAAATAGGAAATATGTACGTTTTGCTTAGGTGCGGATATCCGCACCTGAGCAAGGTTATATATATATATATATATATATATATATATATATACAGATCCTATCCAGAGCGGAGCTCCGCTTTGAAAATTAACGTGTGAAGTTCGAGTTTTCGGTCACTTTTCGGTCGCATATCCACATCTCGACTGTTCAGTTTTTAGGTACTAGTGTATAGATCGTCTCTGAAAATTTTCAGCCAAAATGATAATCGTTAAGGCATTGATAAGAGCCTTAAAGCTAGTACGGTTCAGGTTGACAGATTCAGTCCGTCCATTGGTTTAAACGAGTTAGAGGCCTTAATGATCATCAATTTGGTTGAAAATTTGCAGAGATGATCTATACAGTAGTACCTAAAAATTGAACGGTTGAGATGTGGATATGCGACCGAAAAGTGACTGAAAACTCGAACTTCACATGTTAATTTCAAAGCGGAGCTCCGCTCTGGATTGGATCTGTATATATATATATATATATATATATATATATAAACATTCCAATATTCCTAAAAAGGTTCCAAAAACTTCACCGGTGGTGAGTTTGGTGATGTTTTCATCCGCTGACTTTTGCCGACAAATATATCATTACTTTTTTCGGAAGGCTTTTGATGATTGGTGAAAAAAATCTCTCATAAAATTGAAATAACAAAGAATACAATTTTTCTAAAACAGTATTCGTTGGTGAATTGCCAATGAATACTTCGTCATCTAAAACCTTCCATAAAAAAACTAAAAAGTGAACATACTAATGCCAACGAATTATACCCTGGCCAAAGCCATATCCACCCAGCAGGTCCAGAGCCCCTCTTCACTTTGAACGAGTCTATTGGGATTTTTACTGCCACATAGTCCGTCACCATGGGTATTGTTCTACTCCCGCCCTATTCATCACACTTAAACTATTAAGGCATTGTAATTCGATTGGGTCCATTTTATTTTCCCCTTGAGGGTAGAGACTTATTCTGAAGAACACTGAACAAATTGTCAGTTAAATAGGAGGTTAGGAACCATAATGCCAACTCCGAATGGTGAAGAAGAAAAGAAAAACGGTTCATTGTGATAATTCATTAGAAGGGACACTTTTTACGATGAATGTTTTGTCGGCAACAGAGAAATGTTCCAACAAAAATGAAAATTACATGAACAGTGCTTCACTGGATTATTCACTGCTAATCCAGTGATCGCACATTCACACGTATATATCACAAGTAATTTGAGTCGGTGAGAAGTACATGGAGTGCTTAACCAAAACCACTGAAATGACGAGACAGAATGCATATTCTAATTCCAGTTCCATTACTTTTAATAGTCTCAACAAGTAGATGGATTGCTTATAATATACACATCACAAAAATACCAGCAAAGTTAAAAGTATAAACATGGAACAGACAGTGACAAAGATGAATTTTGTTACGTGCGATGAAGTATAGCTGTGACGGATGTACCATAAGACCCACATATGAAGCACTTAACTATCGGCCACAGAAGCTGCAAACCCAATGTCAAAATCAAAGGCAATGCATGTCAGCTCTTGCTTGTTTCCATCATACATCTTCATCTTAAGAGAGTATGAACCCTGCACGTGGAAACTTTGTCAGAACAGAAAGACTAATTAAAGATGACTACGCAAACAAGTACCACAAGATTGTATAACTACATGGTGTCATGAGGTTTGGTGAATCTCATGTTTAAGATGGAGGACATAGTGATAGTGACAATGATGATGGCACAGTGAATTCAAAAGCAGGGAACACAAATCAACATAGAGCAGCAACAATTTGATTTATATAGCAGACTGATGTATTAAAAGATTCAACATTTTTGCCACGAGCTATTTTCAACTGGTTTTATGCAATTGATATCATTATCCATCCAGGCCATTTTGCATTATACAAATTCCTAATAAAAGCAAGCAGTTTCATAACAGCATTCTATTAACACTTCTAAATTAAGTTATGATAACTAAGCAAGATCGCTTTTAAGGACATAGGTAACTAAAACAATAGCCTAGAGACGTGTAATGAGCAAATAGCAGCACATATTTTAATGCAGTTAGATTCAATTAGGCACTTAGCCAAAACAAAGAATGTATTATACAGGATCTCATGTTTAGTAAACAAAGGCAATTAATATCCAAAAGCTGAGAGGTATATGAACAAAAGACCTAATTACTTGAGAGTTTTCTTGATGTAGTAGCAACAGTTGGTAAAAAAGATACATCTTGTTTGAAAGCCCAAGACTTGGCCCAGTGGTCCAAATCAGTCTATAAATAACATTCATCTGAAATTTCATTGAAAAAGAGAAACTTACGTCCCCTAGCCTTGTGTATATTCTTTCTGTCTTTGTTGAATGGCATCTCATGGTCAATGAGCAAAAGATCATTTTTTTCCCAAGGCTAAAACTCAATGGCACAGCTAAATATCAGCGGGAAAAGTACAAACGAACACCTTATTCATGATGCAACCACCAGTACTTGCGTGGACATGCTTACTGACTATACATGCTACTTTGTACAAGACTACATGCTTCACGTACAGTTCAAAAATTGGTGCAAGAAAATTTTCTTTGTCAAGGAATATACTAAGATTTTTACCTTGGTCCATTCTAAAACTAAAATTAAGGTGCAATTAGGAATGTAAAGTCTAAGCACACTTTTCAAACAATGTCCAAATCAATTGATGACCTACTGTAAAGATGCTCTTATTGCCTATGCGATCCCCAAAGCATAGAGAAAAAATTGTGATGCTAGAAGAACAAGAAAGTGGGACGGACAAGAATTTCTATCACAGCAGTGATGACAACCTTGTTTGGTTCTATTCCCTTTTCCACACAAAAGAAGGAAAAAAGAAAAAGATTGGGTAAGTAACAATATTCTTCAAACACCTGTTTGATATAAAAACAGTGAAAGCTGCACCTACGTTTTTCCACAGGTGTGGCTTGCCTACTGAGCCATGTCATCCAAAATCCATGAGGGGTGAAAACCCCAGGATCAACATAGAACAAATTGTCAATCTCCTATTCGTTTTTCCAAAGATAAATGTACTTCTATTGATATCCTACAGTTCAATCTCCTCTGGAATTAGATGAACCTAAATTATCATCAACCGCCTCCTTCCTGTTTATGCTAAAAGTCCATTTTCAACCATCTACAGTCGACCATCACCACAGCCAACATCATCCTTTCTAATTTGATTAGTTACAATAAGACACATATCTTTCTTCATTCCCTTTCCAAGATGACAATCTAACAGTTACTGTAAAACTACCATATTCATGAAATGCAGGCAGGATCAACTGGACTTTGTATTGGTCTAGATGGAGACACCAAGCATCAAACTCAAAAGCTTCTTCAGTTGCATGTCAGTAGTCAAACACACACATAAAACTAAACATCTATGAAGATTAAGGACTTACAGGTGGAGTATATCCAGGCAATTCTTGTGAGTGGGCGACCACGAAATCACCAACTGAAACAGGGCAAGATGTTTCCGAGCAAAGGTCATGATTCTCACTGTGGATGTGCCACCCAAAGTAGGAAACATCAATCACCAATTTCCCTCCGGTGATTGATTCACCTGTTAGCCCCCATACACAAAAGCCTAGTCAAAACTAAACTCCCAGAAATTCTTACCATCCAATTTTTGTCCTATCTATTCAAAATAGTTAGCAATTGAGCTTAATAAGAAAATCAAAGTCCAAATAGAACCTGTAGTTGCAGCAATGTTGAAGCTGGCAGGCTTGCCTCTGGCGATGGGGTAAGGGTTTATGTCGAGTCCCGTAACCTTGACAGCATAGTCAGCATTCTTATCTGAACATATCAGCAGAAATTCGCTTTAGTTTCGTAAACCGAAAAGCAATACAACTATGAACAAAGAAACCGCAGTCCAGAAAATCATTCTAACAAACAAAAACAAACAAATCATAATTTGTAAGGTACTGGAAAACATAATACTTCCAAAATTGTAAAATCCATATAGTTCCAAAAGGTCTTCATAATCTGACAATCTGTTGCGCCTAAATCGAATTGAACAGCTGCTAATACGAATTATTTACTTAAAAAAAAAGTGGAAAATCTGTGATTACAATTGAAAGCTCAATCTGAAAGCAAAGAATCTCACTAAAATCATACTAAATTCAAAAAAAAAAAAAAAAAATTAGAGAAACGAACCGCAGTAGCTAACGTCCTTGCTGACGGCATGAGTGAGAGGTAGAAGAACGCAGAAGGAGACAAGGAGGGCGGCGATGAGTTTCAACGGAGCCATAGCTTCACCGATTTCGATTCAGAGAGTAATGTGAGAGGGTGGTGAGAGAGACGGGAATTTGAGGGAGACGAAGGAAGGTATCTAAGGAGATGAAGAAGTCTAAAGAAGACAGAAGACTGATTGGTATCGGTATTAATTTATTGGTGGGAGTTGGAGAACGTTAGGTGGAAGCAGGAAGACTTCTCCGATTATAGATTTCTTCGCTGTCACCGACTCGTTTTTAACTTTTTAAGCCTTTCACAGTTTTCTTCGGTGGTTATGCCAAAATAACTTTTTTTTTTTTTTTTTCTGCCTAAATGTTCAGATTGAGAGTTATTATTAAGATAGATTGCCGTTCTGACTCGTGCATTTGCACAAAGAAACAAACATAAGAATACATATTGTTTTTGGGTTGATCTATAGGTAATGATATTTTTATTTTTTTGGAAGAATTTATAAATAAGATACATCGTCTATATTATGTATAATTTTTCACATTATGATGTTTCATCTAAGATCATAGGTAATATGAGAATTCTATTCTCTCTAGCAGCGTGTTTTCTCGCGCTAACACTAACGCTGCATCTTCTTGCCGGTGATGCTTACAGTGGCTCTGGCCGGTTTCCAATCTCAGGGCATTTTTGCCTTTCCATTGACCCTTTTAGTAGATGTTATCTACTTTTGTAGGATTCGACCCCTAGTGCTGGGGCTTTGATTGTTTGGGCCGGTGAAAACCATGGCGACAGTAAAAGGGTTTTGATTGTTAATAAGTGCCTCATCCATGGTGTTAGGCCATGTTTCAATTTTCAATTTTTCTTTTGTCATAACAGATGAGGGTGTGCGACATCTTTATTTTTCATTTCTATTAGAGAGAAGTCGCAAATTCGCCCTCATTTTCTATGCTCACTGGACAGATGAAGAATAACAATGATCGAGTCTTTCAAAAGAATTCAGGGCAGCGAGGTGTTAGTGTGGTAATACTGGATAGTGAAGGGACTTGCTGAGCAGCCTTAGCATGTCCTTTTTCTCATGTATAGTTGGCACTACACATGGAGGTAGAGGTTTGTAGGCTGGTTTACTCTTAGCCATCCATCAAGGGTGGAATGAAGTGGAGGTTGAGAATGACTGTACCCTCCTAGTTGCAGCTATCACTACAGTTGATGATGACTGGTAAGAGGTTAGTCGAATAGTTGATGATTGTAAAGCCAACTTGTCAGTCTTTTCTTCTTTTCATATTCGAAATGTTTTTTTGTTAAGCAAATGGTGTAACTAATAAATTAGCTCACCTTGGTAGTGGCTCTTTTGTTCACGAGTTCTGGTTAGAGGAGACACTTGTTATTACTTAAGAAGTTTTTTTATGAGGATTTTTATATTACTTCATGTTTTCAATAAAATTTCTAGGCATGGGGATTGGGTTCCAAACCCCGTTAAAAAAATAAAAACAAAAACAAAATTTCTAATGAGAACCATTAAAATTAGGATTAGTTGAGGACTTTTGACCCACTTTTCGATCACATTTTGTAAATCAACGGTTAGATGTTTAGATATTTACGTGTAGATCATTTATGCACAAAATTGAAAATTAAAATTGAAAATCATTAAGGCATTCACAATAGTAATTTATCAATGAACGGTTCATGTTTGATAGATTTGGTTCGTCCATTGATCTGATCTAGTTCAGTATCTTAACGGTTAGTAATTTGGAAGAAAATTTTCAGAATTGATCTATTCATGCATACATAACATCTAACGATTGATTTACTGTAATGTAATCGAAAAGTGGTTCTCCTAAACCGTTGAGTAGAAAGTCTTTAACTAGTCCACATTAAAGTGATCCTCATTAGAGGGGTTCCCTTAAACCTAGTTAAACTACCCATGTTTTGGAAAGGGCAGGGTCTCTTTGGCTCAATGATGTAGTACTAGATGATTTGTCTAGTTGATGTTAGGGGTGTGGTAGTCTTTTTTTACTTGCTTAGAGCATCTCCAACAGAGTAGCTAAATTTAATTTTTAGCTATATTTAACTATTTTTGAAGCAAAATTCAGCTCCAACAGACTAGCTATAGCTTAGCTATATTTAACTTTAGCTAAATTGGCTAGCTATATTTAGCTAGAAAATCCTACATAGCTAAAGCAAAAGTTATATTTCTCTCTCATCTTTTGTCCACATGTCAGTTTACGATTCGATGAAACATAATATATCACTTACAAATAGCTATCATTGATAGAGCAACATTGTTAAATCAATAGCTATAATTCACAAGTTTAGCTAAATTTAACTAAAAAATAAATTCTACTGTTGGAGATGCTCTTAGATCAAACATAATTTTTAATGATGTCACTTTTAACTCTTGAATGTATTGTACGTCCACAAGTTATTAATGAAATTATGTATTTCAAAAAGAAGAGTATCTCAAAATAATTTTCAACTTTCTAATAATGACCTAGCCGTCTCTGCTAGGGTTTTTTCATTGCTTGTCTTTGACAAAAACTTCCCAACCTTGAGGCAATATGGCGTCATTGGATGATGGAGATCCGGTCGGGCTTCACCAAGACTCGGCGAGTGTGTCTCTGGGCTCGGCAGAGCTTGTAGCTTTGCAAGCCAACTGGTGGTACATGGTAGGTCGTCTTCTCGGTCCCAAAGCCAAGTTCCTAGGTTTTAAAGGGACTATTGCTACTATTTGGCATATCAAGTCTGGTTTGTCGATTCAGGACGTTGGCGATTGGTTTGTTTTTCAATTTGAGCGTGAATCTGAACGTAGTAAGATACTGCATGGAGGACCCTGGTTCTATAGAAATACTATGTTGTGCTTGGAGAATACAATGGAATAGGATCAGTGGTGGACATCCTTTTGAATCTGCCCTCTGAATCTGTTAGAGACTTGGGTGGAGATTAAAAGGCTACTAGTAGGGCTTCGTAACAAGGCAGCGCTGCATCTGGTAGGCGCTACTCTTGGTCGAGTTATTTTCTTCGATCAAACAACACTACATAAAAAAGAAGAAGAACAAAGGATTCGTCTGGTGTTTGATGTCAAAAGGCGAGTTAGGGTTTGGAAGCTTTTTGAGTTCTCACCGGTGGTGGTGCCGGAGCTGTCATTTATCTTTGAAAAGATGAAGGGGTTCTATCGTAGTTGTGGTCTCTTTGAGCATGGTGAGACAGAATGATCTTCTTGCACAGATGCAGGCTGCGCTAACTGGTTTGTCTCTGTCGAATAGCCAAAGTCTGGCTAGGATGGAGGAGATCACGAAGCAAGTCTCTCTGGAGATGTTGCAATTGATGGTACCGGATCGGCCTAGGGTCGAGGGTGTACGGAACCTAGTGGAAAGTACTTTGCCGTCATTGGAGACATCGGTGGTGGGTGAGGGTATGCATCAGGCCACTCTATTTGAGGGTTTTAATCGATCGTCTTTTCTTGAGAGTTGGAAAACTCAGCTGGTTTCCCATACCGGACAAGTGAGTGGAGGCAGTAAGCTTTCATTGGCTGTAGGGGCGTAGCCACGTTTTGACCTGAAGTGGCCATGGCACCCCCCAAGTACTGCAAATATGTTAAAATGGAGGCTTGAGTTCTTATGATCAATATGCAAAGATGAGTAATTTACATTTCCGACCCCCCTCCCGGCTGGCCAATGAATGTTTGCTAATACAATCTAATATATGAAAGTGGGCTAGTTTACGGTTGTACAAGTTTAAACAAAAAGGCCTCATAGCTAATTAATAGCTTAAATAGTTCATGAACTATTAAACTTTTTCTTTTTTATTGGAATTGAACATATTTTGATTTTTTTTCGTTCTTTTTATAAAGGGCTAAATACAAATTACTACCCTGTGGTTTAGGTCCAAAATCAATTCAGTCCCTGAACTTCTAATTTCATCAAAAACACCCTTGCACTTTCAATTTTGATCTAATAGGTCCAATTTGTTGGTTTTCCGACAATTGAGTTATTTAACTAGTTAATGTGGCTCATATATGGCCTATGTTTTATGATGTGGTGTCGAGGTGGTTTGCATAGTCAATTTAGGAGTGAGTCATACTATTAAAAATAAATAGTTTTTCAACAAATAATCTAACTATAACTTGAACCCATAATAGAATATTAACGAATTGGACCTATTAGATCAAAATTGAAAGTGCAGGGGTGTTTTTGATGAAATTAGAAGTCCAGGGACTGAATTGATTTTGGACCTAAACCACGGGGTACTAACTAGTATTTAGCCCTTTTATAAACTAGGCTAGAAAATGATACTATTTATTTCTTCTTAGGTTTTATATGGCCCCCCTATACAAAAATTTCTGGCTCTGCCCCTGATTGCTTATATTCAAACCCGCTAGGATGGGAGAAGGTGTGGACACAATGGCAATGGAGCTGGGGCGCCCTAGATTGGTACTTGGAATCAAGAGGAAGCCTGTGGAGATGTTGGGACGAGTTGGAAAGAGGTTTGTGTCTACCTTTGAACCATTACTCCAAGTGGATGGTAGTATGCAGCTTGTTCTGCAACATAAGCTAGCATGGTAAGTTTCGCCACGAAAGAAGAAGTTGGGGAGGCCTAAGGGTAGTAAGAATAGGCCTAAGTGTGCTCGGGTTCTTGAGAAGGAATTGAAGGAAAGAAGTCTAAGAAGTGGAAAATTCGTGTTAGTGATAAGGACATCCATGTTCCTGTTCAGGGGCGGATCTAGGATTCAAAAATAGGGAGGGCTACATATATATTTATGTGTCCCTTTGGGAGAAGCCCAATTTATTTTTTTTTTAGTACAATTATGCACAGGTGTGCAAATGCAAAAGTGGGGAGATGAGAACTTGAGTGTTCAAAGATTGAGTTTAGTCCGTAATCTAGGCGTTTTTGTGAAGAATGAGAATTTGTGATGGATAGAGATAATGGGAGAGCTAGAGAGGAGTTTGACTTCGATAATTTGAGAATTCGAGTGATCTTCGTGAAACAAATATACATATAAACAAAAAATATACATAAAATCTGTTTAGTCCTTATAGTTTGTCTTTCTCATCGTTTCAGTCCCTGACATTCTAATTTAATCTAAAAACTCTCTGACCTCGCAATTTCCCTCCAATAGGTCCATTCCGTGTCAAATTAGGAGTTGGCCTTGGGTGAAATATCCAATATACCCCTCTGTTATTTCTTTTTCTTTTTTTCCTTTTTAATTTCTTTTTTCTTTTTCCTTTTTAATTTCTTTTTTGCATTTTCTTCTTTTTTTCTTGTTCCTTTTAATTTTTTTTCCTTTTTTTTTTCTTTTCGTTCTGCCTACTTTCTCCTTCCTCAACCCACCAATCCCATTCCGATCAAACTCCACAACCCATCTGTTTCTCTCCCCAAATTGAAACCAAACCCAGCAAAGACCTAGCTTGGCGGTGTATAGATGGACATCGAGCAAAAGCAAGAGGCTAGGAGCTGATCAATCACTTCTTCACCTTCTCTGAAGCCATCTCCCTCTGTTGTATCTTAGCGGATCCGCCCTCGTCTCCATCGTCACCGACGCCATCTCTCAAACATAAGCAGATGCCAAGCAGCTCGGAAATTCGCCGCTCAACCACTCCCCTCTTGTTTTCACAGCCTACTTCTCTCTCTCCCACTCAAATCCCACTTTCTCTCTCCACATCAGGCCTCAATTTGGAAACTTTTCACTGAAAACTACCATTTTTTCAGACTCTGAGGTTTTTGTGTCTTGCTCAAAATGGTGATTTGGATTTTGGGTCTGGTTGAAATGGTGGTTTTTGATGGCCAAGTTGACCAAAACCAGAAGTGAAGAAGAAGAAAAGCGATGGAAAAGAAAAATGGCCACCGACGTGGAGAACAAGAATTGGGGTTTCGGGTTAATCTGGATTGGTTCGCCAACGTGGCGCTACTGATGCAGCAGGATATGATGGTCATTAAAAAGGAAAAAGAAAAATAAAAAAAAGGAAAAAAGAAATTAAAAAGAAAAAAGAAAAAAGAAAAAAGAAAAAAGAAAAAAGAAAAAAGAAATTAAATAGGAAAAAAAGAAATTATAAAGGAAAAAAGGAAAAAGAAATGACAGAGGGGTATATTGGACATTTCACCCAAGGCCAACTCCTAATTTGACGGGAAAGGGACCTATTAGAGGGAAATTGTGAGATCAGGGAGTTTTTAGATTAAATTAGAATGTCAGGGACTGAAACGATGAGAGAGGCAAAGTACATGGACTAAACAGACCTTTCTTTTTTTCAACCCAAAAGTTTGTTCTGAATATAAAGCCATGGAAGCCATGGATAGGACGAAATAGCTGGCAAATAAATCCATGCCCAATTTGCAAAGTTAACTCTATAAACTTGAACTGATTACTCGGCATTCGAATGAGGCCAAGCTCCTAGCTGAGATACTGAGATAGCACAACAATTGATAAAATGATAAGTATTGAAATCAATTAAACCCACAACAATTGCACAACAGTAAGAAGACTCACTGATCGACCTTGATAAGTTTTGAATTCAATTAAACATTTAAACCCACATCAATTAAAGTATACATCTAATTTTTTTTTTTTAAGCCTAAAAATCTCGGACGGGCTCCAGCCCGCCCAAGCCACTACCTAGATCCGCCCCTGTTCCTGATGAGGAGGAGACTAGTGGAGATGTTGATGTTGATCACATGGTGGAGGTACCAAAAGAGAGTGGAGTTGTAGGGGAGGCTGATGCATTCTCTTCCTCTGCTGATAATGTTTAATTAATTTTTTCTAAGGTCGCAAAGCCTAGGTGCTTGGTTGTTATATTTACTTAAACTACTTCTGAGTTCTCTAAGTTTTGTTAGAATAAAGAGAAAAATTCAGCTACCCTCCCCAAACTATGTTGCCAAGGCCAATTTGATACCCGAATTCTCAAAAGTATCAATGTGATACCCAAACACATATTTTGACATCAACGTGATACTTCCGTCCAAAATTCGTGACGGTTCCGTTAAAAAAGTGACGTGTCAAGCACATAAAGACCAAAAACAAAGAAAAATACCAATTTACCCTTTTCTTTTGTTATTTCATTTTTTTTTTCTTTTTCTTTTTCCTTCTTCTTCATCTTATCTCTTCCGCATCGACCCGACCTGACCTCCTCTCTCTTCCGCTCTCCTTCTCTCTGCCATCACCGGGAAACCCAACTTCCGGTTGCCACCTCACGTCACCGCCACCATCCTTCAAACCAGCTCCCAATTTCGATCAAAACCCAAAGGCAGCTACCCCAACCGACGGTGGAAAATCGCCGTACACACCACCGCCGATGGCATCGAATCTGCATGCCTTCGTTCTCCAACCTCCAGTCCAAATCGAGCTAAACCACCTCCATAAATGGAATCAGCGCCTCACTACCCACCAAACACCGCCGTGAGAGCCACCGGCTTACCTTTTTCGTTCGGTAAGCTATATTTCGTCCTCTCCCTCTGGATAATGCCATGAGTCATTGTGAATCGAAAAACCTAATTCACTGCTCTCTGATTTGGAATATGAGGTTTGTGGAATCTGGAAAATTGAAGCTTTGGAGAAGAAATGAGCTACCGGGTCAGTTTCGACTGAAATCGAAATAAGGAATTCAGATGGTTAATGGATGTGGATTTCTGCGTTTTTGGAGTGTTGGAGGAGAGGAAGCTGCTGGGTTAATTTCAGTTGAAACTGGAAAAGGTGTTTACATGATTGTTGATGGTGAATTGCAGTAATTGGAATTAACTTCCAAATCTGGTCAAGAAGAATCCTTCCTCACCCAAAACCTCTCTCTCTAATCCTTCACCATGAGCAGGTCAGGTCAGCCCCCGAATCTGAAGAAGTACATGGACAAGAAGCTTCAAATCAAGCTAAATGCAAACCGAATGATTGTTGGAACCTTGCGTGGATTTGACCAGTTCATGAATCTGGTGGTTGATAATACTGTAGAAGTGAATGGTGATGAAAAGACTAACATAGGCATGGTGGTGATCAGAGGAAACAGTGTGGTTAATGTTGAAGCACTTGAACCTGTGGCCAAAATGCAGTAGTTTTTGTTTTAAAAAAATTTATCTGGATGTAGGATGCAAAGGGAAACTCTGTAACTTTGTTATGATGGTGAGGTGAATTCTATATCACCCTTGCCACCAGGCAGATTGTGATGAATGTAATTCTGTCGTTCTATATGGAATAGCAGTTAATTGAGTGTAAGATACAAAATGTGGTAATGCTACTGCTTTGACTTTGAAAAAAAAAAAAAGTTTGGATACTTGGTAACTTGGATCTGTTACTTGGTGAAGTTGTTAAAAATCAGTAGAATGTTGTTTGTAGTCTCGTGAATGGGAAAGGGAAAGTGTTAAAATGGTGATAAAAAAAAAAAAAAAGTTGAAGATGAAAAGCATATCTTTTTTTTTAATATATATATATATAACAAAATTGATGTAAAAGTACGACTTTGCCCTTAAAATCTAGTCACATGTACGACATGTGATCATTTTTAACGGAACCGTCACAAATTTTAGACGGAAGTATCACGTTGATGTCAAAATATATGTTTGGGTATCACATTGATACTTTTGAGAGTTCGGGTATCAAACTGGCCTTGGCAACATAGTTTGGGGAGGGTAGCTGAATTTTTCTCTAGAATAAATGTGCGTATTTGTCCTTAAAAGGTGGGTGTACCCGGGAGTGCGAGGGTATTTTTGTCGGCCCCTCAGGGGCTTGTCGTTTCTAGTACTACTTGTTGAACTTTAATATATTGGACAACCCTTTTCGATTAAAAAAAAAAGAAGTTATTAATGAAATTCATCTTTCCAATCAAAAAAAAAGTACCCATGTTTTATGGGTTGTGTCCCTATACTTCCACACTACTGTCGTCAGAAACCGTCTGGGACCACTGCTTCTGCTCGGTTCTGAGTAGAGCCAACCACGGCTTCAATAAGCTCTTCAGGTAAACCCTTATATATGGACTGCAACGTGTTGTTCTATCTTGAATACTAGGGTCTCTTGGTAGGCATGTTTCATTGCATGTTTTCAGTAGTGTGACTCCTTTGTCGGTTCTAAAAGCTTTTTCCTGTCCACAGCATAGTTCTGAACTTCTGATCAGTTGTATTACGTGAAGTAATATAGTCATGCATGACTTCATGCTTGGATTTCTTAGTTGAACCAAAATTTTGAGCTATAATCCTTTCTTGTTTAATTCGTAGCAGTGTTATACGATTTTAAATGCAGTTTTTCTGGGTCTTAGAGGTAAAATTTCTTTTTCTTTCAGAAGAAATAAAGACCCATAAATCTGATGTAGACTAGTTGATAGTAGTGGATCGTAGGGATTTGGTGCAATATTTTAGGGTTGAGATTGGCATTGTTAATGGTGGGCTCGGCACTGAATTCAAGTCTGTGATCATGAATGTAATTGTGGAAGCAGTGTTTCTGGTTGACCAGCAAAACAACTATACACAAGGTCTCTTACACGAAGACAATGACAGAACAATATGTTATGTTGCTATTACTTTGTCAATTTTGAAATCCAAAGTTTTGTTTGATCGAAGACTGTGTGCTTTATATCCGATGGTCCATTGATATAGGCTTTAAGTTTGAGAAGGTTTCAGATGTTCTCGAGCTGCCATCAGCGTTTTGGTTTCATGAGAATTGGAAAGCTAGTAGGACATGGAAATTTGGGAGAGACAGAGAGGTAAAAAGGGTTGATATTCCAAAATCATCCAGAATAGCATTGTTGACAATGCATATACGATTTTATGTATGCCGAGGCACATCTATATACCAGTAATGATCTGGATTTTAGAAGACAAGAAATAGATCAGTGGATTTTAGAAGACAAGAAATAGAGTGCAATGGAATGGAATCTATCTAATTGTGGAAACTTATTGTCATTAGTTAACATATGTGCAGTCAAGCATGTAGGGAGTTTTGGGGGTAAGCTAGGCCGGTGGAAGCAAAGCAGGTATGCTGAGGAAGGATGAGGTGTTGATTGTCTTTTGATCATGAAGTTTAGACTTTTATGCTTAGGTGCCGCTTTCCAGTGGAGTTCTTTGCTGTTTTCTGGTTGGAACAGTTTCCTTAGTGACATACAAAAGAATTGTATTAATAAAATGTTGACATAGGTACAACGTTCAAACACTGAGCAAACTGTCGTTGAAATATATAACATCCAGCTGCAAGAACCATTCATATATCCAATGTCTGGTGTATTGTTTTTAGAACGTACAAAGTCGATGTGGCTCTGTTGCAAGGGAAATAGGTTTTGTTACGAATGAATGGGATTTGGAGATATTGCAGACTATATTTAGAGGAATTTGCAAATTTTTATATTCACATTACTTGCTTATTAAGTAATAGTTCTGAAGCTCTTTACATTTCTTGTGAGCTAATAAACTTATGGACTAAGACTAGTATTTTATACGATTTAATTAGTCCCTTTCGTAGTAGATACATCACATGTAGAGACAGTTCTTTGATGCCTCTTAAGTTGACAAATTAAGAACTATATACTGGATGTATTATGATGAGAGAGATGGGGGATGAAGGTGATGGATTGGGGCAGAGAGGTCAACTTCTAATAGGTCATTACTGTATAGAAGCTTTAAGGAAAACATGTAGAACTTGAAAATGCTGTAAGAACGGAAGTACTACTGTTGAAATGGTAAATGCTCTTATTTCAAATGAAGCTCGTCAATATCAGTGTTCTTGTTGCACAGAAAAATCATGTTTTTCCAATTTCCATCAACAAGAGAAGCAAAAAGAATTACAATGACATCTCAATATGCGAGAAAATGACATGTGTAGAACATGGATACTGATGAGGTGCTTTATGAGGGGAGTACCATGTCGGGAATTTGTTACTCTTTTATAATTTGGATTAGTAGAGTTGCTCTAAGCCTGATCAGGAAGGTCTTTGCATCTTGGAGAATATCTTGAAAGGTTTCTGTTAACAAAAGGAACATAAGCAGCCCCTTTATTTTGCCCACGAACTATTACAGGCTTATACGAGGATAAACTGCGTCTGCAAATGACTCACTTTGTAGCTTCTCAAACAATTTTAGGCTGGTCAAGCATTTATTTTTTTACAATTTGCTTCAATTCGATGTTAAAATTGGGTCATATTTTTCACTCACTGGCTCTTCCTTACATGTTTATTCTGCAAACATCAAAAATTCTGGGTGATATTATGAAACTTGGCTCCTTATATTCATGAAGTGGTTTGGCAAGTGCGTGTTATTCCTCTTATTTATATGGATAAATCTAGATTCAGTTTTCCCTTCTTTCTCTTGATTTGGTTCAGTCATGTTTATCCAAATCCAAGGTTAACACCAACTGGCTTAACTTTCTGCAAAGGTGTCAGGCTTTGGTATTAGTTGCTGTTCCAGCCACATGAAACCATGCTTTGTTTAATAATTCATTAATCCCAAAATTATTCTGAATTCTTACAATCAGATCTCAAGCTACATAAAAGAAAAGAATAAGAAATTTCACTATGAAAGAGTTCCATCAATAGTTGGGAACTCTCTATTTCTGTGTACAAATGATGCAAAAAAGACACCAAAGTCAAATCCATGCTCCCCCTTCACTTTCTTCAATCAGTCTCTTCTGCTTGCCAATGGCACCACCTCAGCCAGAGGAGTCGACAGAGGCGTTGGAAGCGGAGATGTTCTGCAGACCGGACAGGTAGGATGAAGCCGCAACCATGGATCAACACACTTGAGATGAAAGAGGTGTTCACAGTCTGGAAGTAACCGGAGTGTATCAGTGGCCTTGTAATCTGCTAGACATATAGAGCAGCAGGAAGCAGTGGAGCCTGTCTTCTGCAGCTTGGCCTCGGAGTAGAGCATCTTCGGGTAGCTCTTGATAGTGTTGTCATCGAGTCCTATATCTACAACAAAGCTTTGCAGGTCAGGAGGGTCGTGGGCGTTAATCCTCGGCGTTGCAGGGTGCGTTGGTGGCTGAGTTCTGGTGCAGAAGTAGGAAGCAAGGGTGATGGTTGTGATGAGAAGAAGGATGCCAACTGATACACCAACGCCATAGCCAAATCCGCCGATGTTGTTAGAGCCGAGAAAACCACTCGTGTCACTCGTGCTGTTCATGATGATCGAGCAAGAGAAACAGGAGAAGGAGGAGGAGGAGGAGGGATCGAGAAGGAAGGCAATGCATATGATGCAAAAAGTGGTTTATTGGTTTGGTTAGCCATTGAAACAATGACAAAAGAATTGGTTATTTGGGGAATCCAAGTTTTGTAAAGTCAACGACTTCATGAGGTGAGGTGGATTGAGAAAGAAAGAGAGAGAGGAGAGAGAATACTAGGTGGAGTTTTAATCAAGGGAGGGTGCATTTGAGACCAAGGAGAGAGAGAGAGAGAGAGAGAGGTGAGAGATCGAGAGGCATTTACATGTGAATACATTATGGTTTTTTCTTTACGTTTGGATCATGTTAATTGGCTAACTATCTGTCTGCAAGTTCTTGGAGGTCAACGATTTTTGGGTGTCATTTTTTCTGGCAAGGTTTTTGTCTTTTCTGAGCAACGTCTTTCATTCATCTAAAAGCATCTCTTATTTCTTTATGTGATTATCTCTCCCCCAACACCCTATCCAAAATCTTATATAATTCTCTTGCACGTTCCATGAATGGCAAGGTTGGTATTTACTGCTTATTTTATGGATATGAGGGTAAGCTAAATTAGTTCATATTTGGTGTCAACAGAAATATTGATGCAGCTATAGGCTATAGGGTAAGGAATATGATCTTGTTCTGTCTTTGCCAAGGGCCCAAAGGGTATGACTTGCTAACTAAGGGGTTAGCACTTGTTGAATTATGAGGACCATTATTAACAAAAAGATGGTTTGGTTTATTGGGTTAGTCCTTCGTCAAAGGATGCAACTAGTTCTTTTATAAATGTGCTTGGAAGAAAAATTTGTTTTGGCTCTTATCACAAGGAGTAATTAAGGACTAAATCGCTAAACTCTTCTACAAGTTTTTTATTTTTTTATTTTTCGATAGTCAAATTCTTCTACAAATTGAGTTGTGAAGGACAAATATCAGTTTGGTACGTTTTCATTCGTTTATTTGTTTTATGATAGTTTTCTTGTAAGTAAATACTAATGTGACCGAGTAGCGTTTACTTTAGTAAATAACGCATTTGCATGCTTTCAAGTTTCAATAAATTTATTGTTTGATTAGTCTAATAAAGTAATAAGTTCATCAATCATCAACTGCTATGAACTCAGTCTTCTAAAAAGTGATCACCATCTGAAGCTTTGACGAGCAAGGTGTATATCTTTGAGAAAACTGCAATTATATTAATTAAGATATTGAAATTACTAATAACCTATTCCTGAAGGGGATGATAAAAATAGTAATTACCTAAACAATTCTACACATTTTATCCTCCTCCTCCCAAGTTTAATCAATATGGGTTAAAGGGAGAAGGGAATTGTTGACCCTTAAATTGAAGAAGCAACTCCCTAAGTCATCGATTGCAAGTCCGTCATGAGAAGCAAGGATCATATCGTTATCAACACCTACCATGGTCCTGCCCGAAGAATGTTGTCAGGAGCAGTGATCGATGGAAAATAAGCAAAGAAACCATCCCAAGCACGCATTAAGAATCTAAATGACACCGATCCTAGCTACTATGAGGGTTGTCACCTTAATTGGACGACAAAAGACCGATCGTTATTTATTCAAAAAAAAAAAAAGACTGATCGTTATACCAAATAGGCATTGTCATGCTCGTACACAATGAATTGGTGGCTAGCAAACAATTATTGGCTAACAGGTATCAAGTCACCTTAAGCGAAGAAAAAAAATTAAAACAAATAAAAATAAGGCATCAATATATATATATATATTTTTTCCTTTCAATATATGTTTAGCTATACTCGGTTTTGGTGATAATCAAAACTAGAGTTTGGGATCATCATTACAATGAAGTAGATTGATTCGAAAATTTTTATTTTAAATATTAAAATTACATGAAAAGTATAAGAGATATGATTCTCGAGTTATTCAAGAGAGATGGGAGCTAATTAATTTCACATAACAAACCAACATTGAGTATAGCATACGTACAATCCTCCGACATGAATCAAGTTCCATACCAATGTTATGCTACGGTCCATTGGCCAAGTTTTCGTAATGATATTAATTTAGCCATACTATAAGCCAAGATTGACTCCCTAATGGCTAAAACCAAAATGAGCTATGGATCCATACTATGGTCTGATTGGTATCTACATCATTAACCTTGCCTATAGTCCATTGCCTATGAAACTAAAAGCATCATCAATTGATGAGATTCATAATTCTTGCATGTAACACCTTAAATTTGAATATAACATGCACATATAAAGCATATATTGAAATTGCATAATAATTCAAATTATATACTAGTCTAAATTTTAATTATCATCCTGAATTTTAGAAGTGAAATCACTCATTTTCTCATTTTCTAATTTCATTAAAAAAAAAATCGCTATGCACAAAGATTACCTATTGAATTATTTATTTATTTATTTATTTTTTGAAATAGAAGTTGATTGTTATTCAATAACCAACAGCCAAATGGCCATAACTTACACAGCTTACATAAGAATTCCGGCAAGAAAATCCGATAAAACCTATCCAAGCTAAAGCAAACTAATTAACATTATTGGGAAGCTCACAATTAAACCAGCCTATCCAAGCATGACAAACCTTCACCTCCCACGGAAAAATCATTCAACTAGCTAGCCCTCAGTTGCCAGACACGCAATTGTGGTACAAGCAAGGATCTAGAAACGTCATAGAAAGGCTCATAGAAACTTGATCACACTCGCATAGGCTTAAACCCTCGCAAAAACACCTAAACAATAAACAGCTCATTCCCATCCGAGTTGGAGCTTAATCCCACACTTGCAGTATTACCTTTTGCTTCAGGAGTTTTAATTTGGCGTCTAGAAGGACGACCCCTCTTCTTTGGAGCTGGCTCTATCGAGATCGGGACCTCCACCAACTCGCCAAGTTGAAATTCCTGAGGTATAATTGCCAAACTAGGCTTGAAGCTCTTCTTATTCACTCCCAAAGCCAACTTTAGGCCTTTTTCAGAACCCAAAGTCAACTTTGACCATTTTCCAACAGATCCAGGCCTAGTAGAAAGCCCAGCAGACCCTTCCTTGTTTAACATGCAGCCCTGCCCAGATGGCAGCCTAGTCAGCCCTGCGGTCAACCCTAATTTGAAATTAGGGTTTCCCGCCTTTTTCGGAACAGCCATCGTTGCAACCCCTGCAGTAGCCGACGTCGACTCATCCACCACCACCAAAGCCATGTCAGCCGCCTCCAATAGACCACCTCTCGCTGGCCCCATCTCGGTCTCCATGACCGTCGCCACAGCAACCTGCATTCTAGGTATAGTTTCCAGCCCCAAACCACAGCCCACTGCATCTCGGCCCGGTGTCTCCAACGATGTCACCTCCGCCTCCAGCCGCTTGTCACAGAGCCCACCACCATGCCCGAAGAACCCACATGCTCCACAAAGGCCATGCCACTTTTCATAATGCAACTCCACTATCACTCAGACCGTCGGTGAAAAGTCAAACCGCCGCTGCGCCAAAATTCTCTTGCGAACATCCTGAATCACCCGAATCAGCGGGACCAAGTCTTTCCTCTGCACCGCGCCCTGATTAACTCGAACAACATCTCCCAACGCTTGTCCGATTAGTGTTAAGGCTTTCTCATTACGCATAGCAATGCGTAAACCCTTCACCGCCACCCAAACCTCAAGGAGGTGCAACGGTGCCGCATCAAGATCAGAGATGCCATCATAATCGGCTAGCAGCAACATGGAGTTATTGTAAAACCATGGACCCCCAGTAAGGACCCGATTCTTCACCTCCTGCTCCTTGAATTGGAAGACAAAGATGTCATCCTCCTCTTGCAGGATCAAGACTCTCTCCTTTAAACCCCAAACGTTAGAGATCACCGCTGAGAACGACAGAATCACCACCGCCTTCTTAGACAAAAGCTGGCCACATAGGTAGAAGAACGAATCATGGATAACATGTTCTCCTCCAACAAGGCTCACAATAGCCTCCTCTGATAGTGTAGGAGGAGCCATTGCTCTCTCCTCCGCCATCATTTCCGAACTCACGATCGGTTGGTAGACTAGGCAAAAAAACCTTAGCAGAGCAAAAGTCGTCTATTTTGGAGCCCAACCATTAAAACAAATAATAAAATCTCATCTTAATCCTCATATCTGTGCCTTTCTAGATTACCTATTGAATTATGTTAAGAAACGTAAAATAAAGAGAGAGCAATTAATGAAAAATGATGTTCAAAACATGGAAATGATGGGCAGCGAGGAGGACTATATCTTAATACATTGGCAGAGCAATATGGGTCAGTGAGGGGGCGTCAAAAGGTTTGGGTCATCTCGTTGATGCTAGGAAAATTCTCCATGTTGATCAATCACAAAGGAGGCCACTAGAGCCACATTTTTGATGTAAAATAATTGATTGAAAAGCTTATGATTAGATAAGATTGATTAAAATTAGAGAGCACAGAGAGAGATAGATGTAATGAAATTAAAAGTGTAGGACACAACTTTAAGGTGTAAAGGTGTTACGCTCCATAAGCAGAATTATATGTTTATTGGTCTTTTGAATTGTAAACAATCAAAATCTTTACTTTTTACCTTTGTTTCAAATTTTCAAGAGGTTTTCAAAGTTGGCTTTAATTTCTTTGGCTTAGATTTTGAGGAAACTTCCTTCCAGAAAATTATTGAGCAAAATTATATGAAATTAAAAGTGGATGGCACAACATTAAGGTGTAAAGATGTTACGCCCCCTAAGAAGAATTATATGTTTTCTGGTCATTTGGGCGGTAAGCGATTACAATCTTTTCCTTGTACCTTTGTTTCAGACTTTTAAGAGATTTCTGAAGTTGATTTTTCCTTCGGCTCAGTTTTTTGGAAACTTCCTTCAAGAAAGTTGTACAAGATGTTAAACTAAGTTCGTGGACATGTGACATGCTAAAATCGAAGTTCGTATGAAGAAGTTACGATTTAAAAAGTAGAAGCTACTATTTTAAGAAACCTACTATAGATAGCATTTTCATCTTTCCATTTTGGGAACTTTTCATTTCAGACAAAACTCTAATTCTCATTTTCTTTACCAAGACCTGGTGGGTACTCCGCTGTCTGGCCACCCAGGCCGATGTATTGGTCCCATATGGAGGGCCTCCTCATACCGGCCATTTTTCAAGCCTTAGTTTCCTCCGATCATCGTCGACGAAAGCAATTTGAAGTAGAAATAACCTTGTTGGCTCAGTTCAATCACAGTTTTTCAAGCACCTCTACTGACGCCATCACCTAGGGTTTGAAGTGCATGTTCCACTGATCATCCAAGTACAAGCCATATAGCACGAATCGTTCGGAGAACAAGAAGCAAAGAGTTGAAGTTTCGGGAGTTTGAAACTTTCGAGGTATTTTTTTCACTCATTTATTTCTGAGCTTCAATGTAATTAAAGAAGATATTGGGCTTGTTAAGATGAATCAATTCATGTATGGGATTGTACGTTCCAAATTGCAGGTTGAAGAAAAGGTGCGTGCCTCCTACTCTGGCTCTTTGTTTTTGTTCGTTACGTAGAGCTCAGCGTTAGGAATATGTCAATATGATTTTTGATGTCATTGGTTTATTTTTCTAATTGAAATTTCGTAGTTTTGAGTTTTTGGATTTCAAATTGTGTGAATCTGACTATTGGATTGACATAAATTTTCGTTAGGTTGTTTGAATTATCGAGTCAACGTGACCTATGAAGTTTGAACTCGTTTTGATGTAAATTCAATCTTTCGACGAATTATCTTTTTAGGGTTTTGGTTTTGTTATCGTCAGTTTATTTTCGATTCTCGAAATTAGTTACTCATAACATCATTTGTCTAGGCGGACTTGTAGGTCGAGTTCGAGGAGGAATTTATCGGACAGCTACCGTAGCCTTAATTCATTTAGTGGACATTTGCTTTTAAATTAATTATGCATGCAATATTATTTTTCGAATATTGATTTATCGTATACGTATAGATCTTTATGATGATAATTTAAGTATGGACAATTTATCGAGATTTCATGAAATATTTTTTCAACAACTTATTGATGATTTACCAAGTTGATATTGATTTTCTTTCCTAAAGTTTCTATTAATTCATTGAGTTATTTGAATTTCGAGCTATTGAGATTTTCTTTCGAAAAGATGATGATTTAAATCTTATTAGAGTTAAAAAGTTTTAATTTATGAATTAGAGGAGGTAAATTATAATATCGCATGCATGCATTGCTTGGTCGACAGTATCCTCCAGGCAATAGTCAGAAGTATCATTCAGATAGTATTCTGGTGAGCAGTATCCTCTAGAATATATATGCGGTCGACAGTACCCTCAGATGCGTCATCTGATTGGTAGTACTCTCCAGATGGCATGAGATGGTTAGACGAAAGTACCTTCTAGCTATCGCCTCATAGTATTCCAGTCAGAAGTACCATCTGATGCGTCATCTGTTTGACAATACGATTCAGATGGCATGAAATGGTTAGCCGGCAGTACCGTATGATGCGTCATCTGGTCGTCAATATCCTCTAGATGATGTGAGTTGACTAGCCACCAGTACCCTTTAGTCATCGCCTATTTATTTTGTAAGGATTTGAAATGATTTTTGAGATGCTCGTATTAGTTAATAATTAAAAATATTTTTCTTGAACTCGTATTACATGCTTGGTTTTTATTTTTTTGAGGTAGGACCAAACGGTTGCCCTTAAGCCATAACCAATAATGAAACCATAGAATGCAGGGGGGGGACATAGTGCCTAAACCCCAACTTATAATAAATCTTAAGAGAACGTCCTGAAATAATATCATGCTTGGTTTTTATATGAAAGCAAAGTTGGGAAACATTAAATTTCCTTGTTTACTTTTTCTTGATTATCTATTTTCCGTCCACTCACTCTAATAATTTTTCTAGATGCTTTACCTTGGGCCTTTCGGTATTACGTTGTCCAAATTGCAAATTAGTTGAGGTCGAGCGTACGTGGGAGTTAAGGCATAGTATCCACCACCTTCATCTTTGTTGTTTTATTTGCTAATTATTGGACTTTGTAAAACAAGTTAAAATATAAAAATAACTCACAATCGTTTTCAACACTCTAATAAACAACCTAAAATAATAAAAGAAATTGTTAATTTTCTTTGTCTGAGCTTTCAAATATAACAAACCATAAATATCTTACCATTTGATTTGAGCAAGCCACTACATGAATAAAAAAGAACAGACATAATAATCAATCTTTCAACATCGAGTTTTCATCAATTTCACATAATTTATTATTATTTTATATCATGAGAAAACCTTTTTTTTTTTAATCAAATAAACAATTAGCTCGAGTCACGATCTCCCACTTATAAAGAGAAGACTTGGGCACAGTTTAGGATTGCTTTGCTTTAAAAAAAAAAATCTTTTGTTTAAAATTTTAGATTTTATTGTGTTTGGTAAATAAATAAAAAATAATTTTAATTGAAAATTATAGGTCTCTAGCAGCAGATTTTAGAAGCAACCCAGAAGTTACTTTTAAAAGTTGTTTTCAATTAAAACACTGTCTGAAGTTTTTATTTTTTTTTTAATTTTTTTAATTCAGCAGCAATCATAATATTTTTTATGAGAGGTCGAGCTCTTCTCTTCTCTCTCTACTGGCGGTGGCAAACCCTTGTTGTAGGGTTTTACTCGTTGAGATCTTTGGCCTCTGATGATTCCCCTCGTGAAGCCTATTTGTCGTCCTCCTTGAGGTCGTCTGTATCCTACATTCAACCGTTGGGTTGTGGTACCCGGTTTTTGATAAACTGCCGTTCTAAACTATACGGCGGTGCTCGTGGGGAGTCTTCTTGGGAGATCATTTCCTTGAGGGATTCTCGCCGGAGGAGGTGCTTCTCCAAAGCGGGTTTGTGGGAGAAAATCCGACTTTGGGATCCTGAATCTGTTTTGTCTCTTTCACGGGAATGGAGAAGTAGGGGCGATAGAGACCGGGTAGGCCTGATGGTGGCAGTCGGTGACGTTGGATGTCGGGATGACATCCAATCGGAAGGACTGAAGGACTTCGGTTAGTATAGGGGTCAAATCTGGGTTGCAAGGTTGATTTGGGATAATGGTCTTTGGAGCAGGCGCGCTTATGTTTCCTCTAGTGGCAGCCGTTCATTCCCCTCATGCTCTGGTGTACTGGCAGCGGTGGTCGGGTGGTGCCTGCGAAGAGCTAGGGAAACCGATTGGAGTGGTCTGGGTGCCCATAATATTTCTCTATGGGCCTGGGTCTGTATGTTGGGCCTTGCAGGGTGTGTGTGGGCTTTCCCTAGGCCTACACACTCTTGGGCTCGTGTTTGAGACCCAGGTGGTTACTGTTGCATTGCTCAATATACTCCTCAAATTCACTTAATAAGGCTTGTCATCTTCCCCTAAAAAAAAAACGAACTAGCCCTTTAGAAAACCATTTCTAAGCCGAAACTAGCAAAAAGTTTGAGGCCCAATTTCCATCCTTTGTAAATAAGCCCACTGCGTGCTTCCACCAGCTCACTTTCCTCAACCTCCTCCCAGCTTAGAATCAAGTCATTCCCCCCTGTCAATCCCTCTGAACCAAACCCACCATGGCCGTCGCCGCAACCACATGGACGGCGATCTTCATCATCGCCGCCACGCTCCGTTCAATCGAATGCGGCGACAACAACCGCGTCTACTCGCCGTGCTCCGACACCAAGGTCGCCAGGTCCGACGGCTTCAGCTTCGGGATCGCCTTCGCCTCCAGGGACGTGTTTCTCCGCAACGGCGCAAACTCCACCTCCCAGTTGTCCCCGTGCGACACTAGACTCTCGCTCTCCACCGCCAATTCTCAGATCGCCGTTTTCCGGCCAAAGGTCGACGAGATCTCTCTCCTCTCCGTCAACTCCTCCTCTTTCGCTCCGGTCCGTTCTCTCTCTCTCTCTCTCTAAACCCTTCCATTTCGTTTTGGTGATCCTTTAATTTTGTGAATCGCTACAGGGTTTTGATGGGTTTAGGATTAATGTTGATTTTTAGGTTGATAATTGCAAAATGTTAGTCTCAGTTTTGTAAGCTTAGCACTGAAAGTATCAGATTTTAGTTGAGTTTGTGAAGATATTGGGCATTGCTATTTGAATTAAGGGTGTTGAATGTTGGCTTGTTTTGAATTCAATCGGTTTATTGGGGTTTGTGGTTTTGAATTTGCAGGATAATTATGGGGGATATATGGTTGCTTTTGCTGGGCATAAATATGCTGCAAGGTCTACTGCGGCTTTTGTTGCCAACAGCACCTACACTGTCACCAGCTTTACTCTTGTAAGTGAGCAAGGACATTGCAATTGGATTTGGAGTTTGAATTCGTTAATGTCCTTTGTGGTTTGTGGTTTAGGTTATGTAGTGAATCTGTTTTGATTTGTGCAGGTGCTTGAGTTCACCAAGGGCAGGCTGCAGCACCTGTATTGGAAAAGGGATGGGTGCGCCAAATGTTCTGGGAGCTCCCAGAGCTCCGGCTTCGTTTGCCTCAACAATCAGGACTGTGCAATCAAAACTAACAGCTGCAAAACCCATGGAGGCACTGTGGATTGCAGCCTCGGGATCCAATTGGCATTTTCTGGGACTGATAAGCACCTATCGGTTCTGAACTCATGGTATGAAGTACAGAACCTTGGTCAGTACTCCCTTTACGGTCTCTATTCAAATCTGAAGGATTCTCTCACTAGCCAGTATAACAAGTTTTTCTGATGTAAAACTGTTTCTGTCAGATTCTTGTAATTTTTTCACTACCCACTCACTAGGTTTGATCGTTCACTTCTTTGTGTTTCATTTGTATGCTGTTGTAAAGTAAATCAAATTTGAGTATCATTGTGATTAGAGGAAAGAGAGATATGATTTTCAGTAACATTTGTATGCTTTGTTTTTATTGGTTCAATAGCCACTACTGCTTTGCACCTCTTAGGTTGCATTGCTTGTTAGCTGGAGTAAAGAGATTTTTGGAATTCTTTGGGACCTAGAACAATTCAAGTGCTACTCTTTCAGTTTTGCAGTCATTATGGATGTTTGGTCTGCTGAAACTCTAATGAGATCTGAATGTTTTGTTTGTTTGTTTGACGAAGACAAGGATCAGAATTCCCATGGTTATATGATTTCTCATGAGGTATGGAAGCTTTCAATTCCCCCAAAAAAAAAAAAAAAAAGGAATGTGAAAGTTTAATTCCCACATTTTACATTTCTGCATTTACCCTTTTCTTTTGGGGAGGGAGAGGCAAGGAGCTACCGTTGGTAACTCTCACTTGTGGAATAGATTGAATATTTTGGAAATTACTCAACCCAGTGTAGACATTAGAGCATTCTACGCAAAACTCCAAAATATCCATTTTTTCTGCTGTAGGAATTTACACCCCGCACCTCACACACCAAATACGTTAAGGTGTTAACATTGCTGAGTGGACTTAGCATCCCACGTTAAAAATTAATTGGCAATGGGTGATTGGGTGGGACATGTACCTTCAAATGAAACTGGAATTGGTATTTCACTTCTGTGCTCTTGAAGCCTTGGATCTGGTACAGCATTATTTGATAGGATGGAAAATGAAACCTAGTTTTATGCATATCTGATCTCTGGTTACCCTCAGATTGGACGTCCTGAAGAAGCCCACGATCTCTTTTGAGTTTCGATAAATGGCTTCTTCCTACCTTGTGAAATTGCCACGATGAGTATGCTAGGGACTTATTCACAACTGTCAGCTCTGCGTCTAGGAAAAGAGCTGAACTCTTTTGCTTTCAAACCTTGCCTCGTAGAAGACCTGTGTTGCTTGTATCTCTCATAGGTACATGCATGCACAAAGTGACCGCATAGAACAATGTCATAGGCTTTTTGACTGGTTCACGGAGAAAGATGTGACATCATTGTGTGTTATCAGACTTGGAGCCTGAAAAGGCAGAGAATTCTGTTCTGCATTCAAACTTACATGCTGCATCTGGGAATTGGAATGGTGTGAGATGTGTCCAGTCGTCCAGCCACAGATGAGGGTGATTGGCCTAAGTAAAGATGCTGGACGCTGTTGGACTACGCTTGGAGGAAAATGTATAGCTCTCTGCTTCTTTCTGACAATTCTCTCCCTGAATTAGGAGAAATTAGGAAGATGTGAACAAGGTTAGAGGAAAAATCAAGTAAACTTGGATATACACCCAACACTCTTAAACCGGAAGAAGTGAAGATTGAATTATAGAGGAGGCATAGTGAAAGGATTGCTATCATTTCGATTATCATAGATTAGTGAAGGTGGTTCACTGGGAGTCTGCAAAAATCTGCGCTTGCATAAATTGTCACAATCCCGCTAAATTGAACTCCAGGGATATTGAATGGGACATAACTTTGAGAGACAAGCACTTCCATCATTTCAAAGATGGCCTATGTTTTTGTGGAGGTTGTCGGTAAGGTGGAGTGTAATAGTTTTCAGAGGGATCGAAGCTGCAGAAATGATTGCTTCGGCTTACTGACATATCAGTACATAGTGCAAGTAATATCCAAAACTATTCACTTCTTATATGAAATTGTAGCATAACACCTGTTTGTTTCTACTTTGTTACCATACAGTTATTCTGAATTCTTTCTCTTCCTAAATCTAAATCACATAATAGTAAGAGAAATAATCAGACAAATTAGATAGAATTAGCAACCAACGAAAAAGTGTTTTAGAGACCCAAGTATTATTGTGCTTGAAACTCTGCTTTTCATAATCCATTGTTGCTTTCTTCCTTATATCCTTAGGTGATGCTCAGCTCAGTATTAAATATTTTGATCACAGAAGTAATTACTTGATCACAGAAGTAATTACACAACATTATTTCAAGCCAGGATAGTACATAGATGATGCAAGCGGCACATTTGAACCGGATATGAAATGGAATTGTAATACATATGAAGACTGCAGTCACTCCAAATTAAGAAGAGACCGAAATGCTGGAAGGAGGCTGGTGCTGCCGTGCTGGTACCATATTACTGAATTCCTTTCTTTTCTTGGTTGAAATTTAAAAAGGTGATTACCAAAGCGAACTTTCCTTGGCAGTTGCCATGACAAAAAAACATTAATTGAAGCTCATTAAATAGTCAAAGAATAAGTACCAATTCTACTGATTGACGAATAATGACTATTCATTGACACCACTGTTACAGTTTATGTCATCTGCCTTTGACAGCACCAATTCTACTCTCTAAACTAGTAATTTTATCAACATATATTTTAAGCACACAAATGAATAGTCGCAAGATCAGATTGGGGAAAAGACATCCGATAGCTGCAGCAAGCAAAGCGTGCTAAGAGCAGCTCGATAGCAAATAAGGATAATATTAAAAGCATCAACAAGTTTTCACTAGATATATAGGATGTTATCAATGTCAGCCATCAACTTGAAAGCATTGATTTACAAAGTGATCTTAGACTTCGTACGTAAATCAGACTTAATTATCAACAAACAGTAACACGAGCAGAATCAGGGAAAGAAAATAAAACATCAGTCATCAGTCATCAAACTGCCAAATCAGATGACAGAGCTTGCATTATAAACTTTGCTAATGTCGATCAACTGGTAAAAATACATTGTAAATCTACAATATGGGACATTTACTAACATGCTGTATATGGTATTATGGTTAGTAGTACTCTTGAGTTGTTGCTACAAGTTACTTATTTTATTTTACAGTTATCTTGTTCTTTTTTTTTTTTCCTTTTGGGCTTCAAATTATCTTTAATTAGCTGTATATTTACAGAACTAATTTAATTACCTGGCATAGAAGCCTTCTCGTATAAGGAACAGGATTAAAGTTACTTGATCACTACTCTTTAATTAGCCTTATCCCTCAAGGAAAAGGAAATCATCAAGCCGACCTCATTTTCCTATAAATAAGGCGGAAATGGAAACCACAGACCTCACTCACTTCACTCGAAAAACAACCCTCACAATGGAGAAGGGAAGGTTGATACGTCTCGATGATGGTTGGGTCTCCATTGCAATAGACAATCTGGACTCTTTTGGGGATGTTGGGTACCTGGACTTCAAGTTTCTCGATCAGGTCTTACCCCACTGCTCCAAAGACCAGTTGATTCACATCGAAAAGAGCACAAAAGGCACAGACCTAACTCCGATCACCGATAAGCTTTGGAATAAGTTCTTTGAGAGAGACTTCGGTAGCAAAGCCACTGATGAGGTGATCGAGAAGATGAAGATCAGGAAAGTGAGTTCCAAGTGGTCGGAGTTGTATCAGGCCAAGTCGAAAAGGGTGGAAGAGGCTGAGAAAGAAGTCGGTGAAAGGCTGAAGAAGCTGTATGAGAAAGAAGCCGCCCGTAAACAAAACCGGCAAGTGAGGGTTTTGGACAAGGCTCCTCCTTCTTCGTCAGGCAATAAAAGGATTGGCCCCAACAAAGGGAGCAAACTGATGAACAAAGTGAGGAAAGAGTATCTGAATTCTCTGGAGGTGAGAAATCTTGAAGCTATGAAGATGAAGAGAACTGCTGCCAAGTATTCTAGTATGAGCAAAAAGCCAAGAACGACTATTCAAGGTATGAACGTCTTTTGAAGAATTGATGAATCTTGGTGGTGGCTTCAATCAGAACCTAGCTAGTAAAAAAATCTAAAGATGAACAGTTGTTGTTGATTGATTTCAAGAGAAAAGAAAGAAAAAATGATCAACATCTGTACGGTCTTGTTCATCTCTTTCAGTCTCTCTTTATGTAAATTAACTTGTGACTGATGAAATATAAAGTTGATTCTTTGATGATAATTTGGTGTTTTATTGGCCTTGTTAGATGAATCTGTTGTATGTGGTCTTCTGGTCTTGGTTGCCTTTTGTATTACACATTCCCAATGCCGAATTTAATGAAAACATGAATATAAAAGTAAAGGTCTTTGATATCACGGCTTTGTCTGGTGATTTCATGTTCTGAGTAAATGAAACAATACATTCCTACAGATTGGTACTTTTAAAAGTCTGATTTGTTCTTGCTTCTCAACAAAAAGTTTTTATAAAAGATTTCTGTTACCTCATATTAGTTGTTACTCTTCATCTAATTAGCCAACGAATTGAGGCCATGCCATAGATTCATTTTCTTGCAGCTTTCTCTTGGATCATGCTTCATCCCGTCCTACCTTACATTCTTGAGATGGTTCACAGTAGATTTCTGAATGATTATTTCACATAATTCGTGTCCATATATGTTCTCCAAAGAACTAATGTTCAATCTCTAACTTTTGATTGACCACATTCTAGGACTCTTTGTGACGTATGTAACAAAAGGCAATCTACAAGTTGCTTTTGAAAGATTACTTGGAATAGTTGAGCAAATTATCAGTTGATCGAAGATGGATTGTCAATGAGGAGGAATTAGATTCCTCAATGCATGCATGCTTAAGATTGAGATTTGTAATTGTTTATAATGGTGTCACGAATTGACTACCATTTATTCTTAGTTATATTGTTCTTAATTGATGATATGCATTTGTGACCTCACCTAACCAAAGAACCGTAATTAGTTATGTATTTTGTTGTTGCTCAGTTTATATATGGCATATTGTGTATATATATGTATGCCTCTGATGGATTTGTTAAAAATACGAAAGTAGCGTTCCAAGCATCTGAGTTTTGTTGATTACTCCACATTTTGTTGATTGTATGATCCAGTCTGATGTTTATTGATATTTCAGTTCGATGCAAGGTTATGACTGATATCAGTTGTTTAACTTGTTTTTGTTGATTACGTACTTCAAGTCTTGTCAATGTATAGTTAGATGATTGATATGAACTGGATTTTTTTTGCTGTTACAGAAGCTAATCATGTTAGTTCCTCTTTGTAGTTTGTCTAGGTGAACTGGGTTTAGAAGCCTTCTACTACTACAGTCGCAGCCTTTCTTAACTTATCAAATGGGAAGCATCCAGTAAAGTAGAAATGATTTGACCTATATATGATGGTCTCGGTGTTTCCTTAGATTTTCCAGAACCTATTTATAGGATACTTTGCATAATTAATTAATAAACATGCTGTTGCATGTTCACAAATCACAGAAGCAAATGGGCTGAAATTATAGAATGACATACAAAATTTCATAAACCGTATAGTTAATAAGTTACATTTATCTCTTAAAAACTTAGATTCATGTACATATACTTTATATGTGAATGAAAGAAAAGAAAAAAATCAAACCGTATATGTACCTGTACTATAACACATGGAGCTGTTGAAGCTTGGCCTCTAAGTCGATTTGGGTGTTGGTGGCGGCATCTCTGCATTTCGCTGCAGAGGTGATATCAGATCCGAAAGGATGACTTGAAGCGATGAAACTCTTTCTTTCAGTTGAGCATTCTCCTGGAGAATCTGTTGATTTCCCTCCAACAGTTGGATGAGCTTCTCGGAGAGCTGACGATTTGTGATGTGGAGCTGGTCCACCTGATACTGCAGTTCCTCAATCTGCTTCTTCTTCCGCATTCGTGACCTTCGTGCAGATTCCCTGTTGGAAATCATTCTCTTGATCCTTTTTTCATAGGTTAGGCCTTGCTCCCCGGCAGCAGCTGCTTCATCAAAAACAGTGTCATTGTTAAGAGAAGAGGCGTTCGACGAAAAATCATGGATATGAGACGTGGAGAAAATCCGAGTCGGGTAAAATGTTACGGAATCTGGATTGTGAGTAGGGTTTTGAAGGGATAGAAGTGAATGGTTCTCCGCAACTTCAACTGCCTGCATATTTCGGGGACTTGAGTAAAGACGGGATTGTTTGGTACTGGGGATAAGTTGAGATGGAGGAACCTGATTACGTAAGTAATGGTTTCCCTTTGATTCATTTGCATCCATGAAGAACTTTGAGGGAAAGAGGAAAAGAGAGAAATCTTAGATGGGGTTTTAGGGAAAGAACCAGAGTGATATTAATTTTTTAGTGAGATAGGAACTATATACATACATTTCTTGGCCTTCACGGTACTAAGAGAGTTTTACTATGATTGTGATTTATTGATGCAAGGACGTAATCAGTCGGCTTTTTGTTTTTACACGAAGATCATCAACAATATCTTAAGGCAATACCTGGAGATATGTTATTTCCAGGATATTACGTGCAATTGTGAAACGACTTGATGAGTGTAGGTGATAGCATTCAATTTCATTCTGGGATGGCTTAATTAGATTACTTACTTGGAACGTCTCTAGTAATGATGCTTAACATAGAATCTAGGATTTGCTATAAATGAGGGCCGGAAAGGAATTCATGGAGAATATGATAAGGTTTATCTTGAAATTACTGAAAGGCGTCAAAGGTACTTTGTGTGTCAATGGTTCATAACAATGTGAAAATATGACTAAAGCATAGAGCTCTATACATACAAATTAAGTCTCCTTTTGGGGAAGGTGAGAAAATAGGTTAGAATTATACTAAGTCAAGGTTTGATCCGTTTTCTGTGTATTCAAACGATAGTAAGTCTAGTACTTTTTTTTTTTTTGAAAGGGGTTTGGAACCCAGCCTAGCTGGGAGGCTCAGTCCCAGTAAGTCTAGTACTTTTGAGACAAATGAATTTGTTTTTTTTTTTTTTTTTTTTCATGAACCCAGCACGAGTGCATGATGTTATTAAGAAGAAACAAACAAAACATTTCCAGGAAAACGAAAAAGAATTGAAGAAGAAAACATAATTCATGGGCACCATCTTGTTCTTTTTGCTAAAATTGTTACATGAACATAAATTTTTATTTGACTTCTGGTAGTTGGAAACTTTAATAATTATCTTCAAAATGTGTCCAATGTTTTGACCAACATTAAACAATTAGCACCAACTGGTGTGCTTTTATGGGTTTTACTAAAATTGCTCCAAAGAAGGAACATAGATATATAGAAAAGGAATATGCAATAAAGTGGATAAATTCACACAAGTATGTGCTCCTTAAAGTTTAATATCTATGGAAACTTTTTGTTGAATAACTTGCGAGGTAACAAGTGTATTTACTTAAATTGCAGAATCATATTACTAAAACATTTCCAAAAATCGCATTACTTTCTTTTGGGGGTGAGAAATAAACACAAAGCATTTAAAGTGTGAATGGAACATTAACAGAGACTTATTGCAAGATTAACTATCATCTAATTAATCTTTGCCATGTTAATTGTGTGTCAAACAATATGTTGCTTTATGAAGTAATTTGACCTAGTTATAGATCAAATATTCTTCAAAATGTTGCCACTTTTCCTTTTATGTATTTCAGGATGTGTAACAATTTTCAATCCACAGAATGCATACCTAATCCAGAAGAAAAACCATGCGGTAAAGAAACCATCAAAAATAACAACAAAGACTTGTAAGATATCACACTAAACACAGCACAAACTGTACATAAGAAACAAAGAGAGTTGGGGTTGCATACACTTTACAAAAAGGGGAAGCATATATAATTAAGCTATCACTACCTAGAAACAAAACACATTAGTTTGCATTCCAATATCATGCCCAGTTTCTCCTAAAAGAGTTCTGTTTTTTTTTTTTTTTTGATTAAAATAGGCCACACTATACAAGTTCGCAGCAAAGCGTGAGGTTTAGTTTATCTACGCTTGTATGGACAAGATTGATTAAAGATAAATTTAAAGAGATCACGATACCATTTATACCTTTTGCTCAATTTTACCGCAAGTTACCTGGTTTCTCCCCAAGTACCCTCGATTTGGGTTAGAGATCTGATCATAAATGACATCCTTGTTCCTTAATCCTTATACAACTTTAAGATGTTGTGATTTTTATATATGAAACATGTGAAGTGAAAGAAATGAATAGAGTGAAATGGTTAAAACCTATTTCTTATCAATGAATTACAAAAAGAATATTTGGTGCTTATTTATTTGTTATAAAAAAGGAAAGATCTTTTCATTTGTACACATTGTCAATGTACATTCTTACATCGTTTAGAGACATTTTCATTTTCACTCTTTGGATGCATTGTAATTTGGTGATCAATGGGATCATTCTTATAAAAGTTAGCTTAAACTCAAAGAGACTTTTCAAACTTCGTTATTTCTTCTCTGTATTCTATTTCACATTTTTATCTTTTTTATATTCTTGTCATTTAAAAAATATGTTTTTTCTTTTAGAAGAAACGAGAACACTTCATTAATTCAGACCTACAATATTACAAAGGAACCTGCTAATTCAAGGAGAAGAATCCTTCAAGTAATTTTGAAACTTGAAGGTAGGCCTGAGATCTGAAATTGCAAAACCGGAAAACCCGCACCAAAAAATCCTATTCGGTTCAGTTCCATAAAATGTTAACCTATATTTTCTCTGGTTTGGTTCTTCACACAAGTATTACAATTCGAATCTGGTGCCTGCTTTTTTAATTTGTGCTGAACCGAACTAGCTAGTGAACTAGTCTTTTGCAATAGGTAATTAGATATAATTCACAATTGATAATAGGTTATCTAATTATACACCACTCAATATATACCTGCCTTATCCAACTCAAGCTTAGAAAAATAGAAAATTAGAAAATTAGAAAGTTAAAAACAAAACCCTAAGAACTCCCTCTATCTCTTAAATACTCAAACACTCAAACTCATTTCTCGACCAAAAGATTCAAAAGAGACTGCTGCGATGAAAAGGAAGAGGAAGTCTAGAGCTGCTGAGACAAAAGAGAGTCCATGATCTAGCAGCATTTCACCAAGATCATCCCATCATAGAGGTAATTAATGGAAATGAAACTGTTGTTGGAAACAACAAGAGAGTACAATGTAAGTATTGCCATACTCATCTTGTTTATCATTCTACTAACAATGCACTAGCAGCTAGCCTTAGAAAATAAATTGAGCAAGTTTGCCCTGGATACCTTGGTAGAGCATATTTAAGTAAGGGTTAGACTCACCTTTCCGTTGATGGGACTGATGATGTTCTTAAACATTGGACTTAGGAGAATTGTGTTATAGTTGCTACTGAAATGATATTAATTGATAAACTCCCATTTAGTGTCATTAAAAGACTGGAATTTAAAAAGTTTTGTAGGGTGCCAGTCCCTATAAATTCATCTTCCCTTGTGGGAAAACCATAGTGAAAACCTTTTTAAGGATGTATGATGAAAAAAATGCATAGCAGAACAACCATTGTGTATGTTGGATAACTGATACTTAGACAACAGTTCAAAACATAAACTACACCATGGTTAGTACTTGTTACAGATCATTTCATAGATAATGGCTGGAGAATTCACAAGAGGGTGGTTGATTTCTAACTAATTCCAAACCATCAGGGAATACCATTGGTAGGATTCTTGAGTGTTTTTTGTTGCTGTGGGGAATAATCAATAGGGTTTTAACCATGAGCATAGATAATACTTCAACCAACAACGTGGTGATTGATTACATTAGGAAAAAAGTGTACAATCTTGATAAGCAAGAAATATTTGGAGGGTAGTTTCTACATGTGAAGTGCTTGGCTCACATTGTGAACCTAAGAGTTAAGTCTAGTTTGCATATTTTGGATAAGTCTGTTGCTACCATTAGAAACACAGTTAGGTATGTTAAAAGCTCATCAGCTAGGCTTGATGCTTTTAAGCTTTCTGTCGAGAAGGAAAATTTGGACAGCAAGAAAGTTTATGATTTAGATGTTCCAACAATGTGGAATTCCCCCTACATCATGTTGGATACTACATTAGAGCTTAAACATGGGTTTGATAGGATGGTTGAGGAGGAGCAGGATATCAAGTATTTGAGAGCTTTGATGAGAATGGGGAAGAAGATGAGAAAGAGGAAGAAAACTTCGTTGTAGCTAAGCATAGAATGCCAACCAAAAGGATAGGGCCACCTGCTGAAGTATATTGGGACAAGGCTGATGTTTTTTGAAGTTTTTAAAGGTTTTCTTAGATCTAATAGTGAGAGTGAGTGCAACAAGCCACCCTATTGCAACCAAAGATTTCCATGACATGTTGGCCATTAGCACAAAAATTGAGGAGTTGTTTATGCCGCACTATATGTTAGATGAAAGTGAGACTGAAAAATTGTTGTTTAACATATTTGTACAAATGAGGAGTAAGTGCAAGAAGTACTTTGGATCTTTAGATGATTGCAACCAGTTGTTGTTGGATGCTCTAGTCTTGGATCCAAGGTATAAGCTATTAAACTTCAAAAGAGTGTGCAAAAAAATGTTGAATTTTGATGATGAAATGGTGAAGAAAAAATTGGGAGAAGTGAAGCAGTTGGTAATCAGTCTAACATAACTATATGCTTCTGCATTTGGTACCCAAAGCAGCCAACAATGCAGCAAAGCGTTGGAACAAACTACTAGTAGTTGCAGCAGCAACTATCATTCGAAATATGTGAGTGGAAAAATGGCTGAACTTCTTGAGGATTGAGATAGGGAGTTAAAACATGGTGATGCAATTATTGCAGCCCATGAAGTAGATAGATATCTACTTGATCCCAATCTGGTGGAAGAGATTGAGTTTGAGATATTGACTTGGTGGAAGCTTAATGGAAGCATGTATCCCAATCTGCAATGTGTTGCTAAGGATGTTTAGAAATTCAAGTCTCCATAGTGGCCTTCGGATCATGCTTCAAAACTGGCAAGAGAGTGATTGATCCACATCGGAATTCATTAACTACTAGATATTTGGAAGCATTAATTTGCCTCCAAAATTGGCTAAGGTCTAATAGCAGTCAAGGCGTGGAATACACTTACTACACTTGAGGAAATGTTGTAGCTTAAAGATGTTGAGAAAGGTAAATATATTTATAAATGTTTTACTTGATGTTTAAATTGTTATGTGTTCATTTTTTACAACTATTGTGCTTACTGCCTCTTTTGTCTTTCTATTTTTGTTGATGCAGAACAAGATGTTGAAGAAAAAGAAAAAAGAGAAAAGTGTGATGCAGAAAAGGCAGCAAAAGCCTCAAAATTACACAAGAGGTTTGATGCAGGAAAAGCAGCCAAAAAATGAATCTTAGAAAAAAAAAAAAAAAAAAACCCTTAGCCCATCTCACCCTGACATATATCAGTGAGAATTGAACCCATGACCTTTATAATATTGGAATTATAACTTATCAACAGGTCACAGCTCACGATAAAAGGGGTGCAACACAAGGACTTCTTAGAAGGTCACCCATCCTAGTACTGCTCTTGCCAAAAAGTGGATCTGGTTTGAGTTTTTTATTGTGTGTTAAATGTTCAGTTTGCCTGGTTGATATTCTATTTTGGTTGAACTAACTGATATTCTGTTTTATGAATGTTGATTCCAGTTTTGTGAAAAAAGTGAAATGTGCGTGTATGAAACAATGAATGCAGATTTCAGTTTCTAGAGTGTTGTTAAAGAATTGAAATATGTATTTATGAATTAATGTAGATTTGCAAGCTTGAATTTTAGGAGATGAATATTGAATGCTTTAAGAGAATGCAGGAAGTGGTGTCATTGTGAAATGCAGCATGTTAAGTGGTGTTGTTATGAAATGCAGTTTGTTAAGTTTATGAAATGTAGTTGTGTTAGGGACCTACAATTAGAAAGACTATAAATATTTTTTGTATTGTGCGAATGACCTTTAGATTATGCTGCTGATATTGCTTTAGTATTGACAATATAGTGATATTGCTTGATTTCTTGATTTCAAGCCTATGGAAATATTGAAGTTGGACATCTACTTGCTGTCTTGCTGCATTCCTACTACAAAATTCAAATCATGAATTGAACTTAATGTCTTTTCTGTGTTGTTAAAGACTTTTTTCATGATTTGCTTCGATACTTTCACTACTTTGGAAGTTTGGATCTCTTTATAAATTGTAACTCAACTTTTCAATTTGTTAAGTTTGAACTTTGATGTATGAAATGGCAGTAAATTAACTTAACAGTGAACACATTTATGTTTCTAGTTTTCTGTCTTTGAACATTGAAATGGAATGCAACAAGGATATGTAATATGTATTACTATGAAACTGTTCCAGGCACATTGAAAACAGGTAGGAACCAAACCGATAAGAGTCGGTTCGGTTTCAAAAATTTTGACATCATAAGCGAACCAATTATCAGAGTTAACTTTCTATTTCGGTTCCACAATTTTTTAACTGGAACCAACACGATCCTAGGCCTACTAAGGAATTAGCTTCTTCACAAACATCTTTTCCTAGAGAAGAAGCTAATTCCTTCAAGTTTAAAAAATACTTGAATGGGTGCATGCTTCTGTATATCCAGTACCATGGCAATTGGACTAAGTAATAAGTGATGTTCAGAGGCAACACAGTTGAAAAATTAATGGTAAAATGCTTCTTTACTTGGTTAAGGTAAATGAGTTATTTCATCGAAGCGTTCAAATAGTGACTAAACTTAAAAAAATAACTAGTATCCTGTAATTTAGGTCCAAAATCAATTCAGTCCCTGGACTTCTAATTTCATCAAAAACACCCCTGCACTTTCAATTTTGATCTAATAGATCCAATTCGTTAATATTCTGTTATGAGTTCAAGTTATAGTTGGATTATTTGTTGAAAATTATTTATTTTTAATAGTGGGACTCACTCCTAAATTGACTATGCAGACCACCTCGACACCACATCATAAAACATAGGCCATATATGAGCCACATTAACAAGTTAAATAATTTAATTGTCGGAAAACTAACAAATTTGACCTATTACATCAAAATTGAAAGTGCAGGGGTGTTTTTGATGAAATTAGAAGTTTAGGGACTGATTGATTTTGGATCTAAACCACAGGGTAGTAATTTGTATTTAACACATACACACACACACAAAAAAGAGACCGAAATTTATGTACACTGAGGTACAGCCAAACAGTCTTCTTGCATTCAAGTATGAAAATGCTAGTCATAATATGATGTATGTTGTAAATATTTGTGGATAATCATGTAAATAGATGATGAGTAATAGGTGCCTATCCCTATAGATTGGTGATTGATAGGTTGTAATTGTAGGAGTGATTGGATTGTAATTAAGCATTACCCTTTTGTGCACACCATGTAGTCCTATATAAGGCTCCTCATGGTGAGATGAATAAGACACACAATCTGATTCTCTGTGTCCAAACTCTCTCTCTCTCTCAGAAATTTTTCTGTTTTACAACACGTTATCAGCACGAAGCTCTAACCAAAGCTCTAGCCAAGAAAAAAAAAAACCCCCCTGCTGCAGCCTGTTTGCACGCCCCGAAACCTCTTGATCGGGACGTCAGATCAAAAACTTTCCTTCATCAAAGTTGTTCGTCTCTGCCTCTTCTCTTTGACCTCCAAATTTCAACCATATTGGAGTCGTTTTGAGACTTGTACACCATTTGAAGTGGCAGCTGTTCAGAAGAGAATCTGCTCCGTGTTCACGACTAGCTCTAAGATTTGGATCGAATAGCTTTGAGATTCGGGATTTCCTACAGAAGAGGTGAATAGTTCTTGGATTGGCTGAGAAGACAACCTTCTCAGTTCTGCACACATAAGCTGAAGATTCATCCGTTCTTCATCAAGTAATGTTTTCCAAAATCTAATTTATATTCATGTTTATTGAGCCTAATGATTGAATATGAACAATCACCATGATGCATGAACCCTAATATTTGGTATATACATATTTATATATATTCGTTTATGTGTCTTGGTTTATTTGGCTTTGGATTGTTTGGTTGGAAAAGAAAAAAAAAGGTTAGGATTCTTGGATTTGAAGCATTTGGTCCAGTAGTACCATATAGTGCATACCAATTAAAAAACAAGCAAAAAGAAAAGGGATTTTGCTGCTCCTGGGATTCGAACCCAGCCACATCATGCATTAGCCTAGCACATTGTCCACTATGCCACTATGGCTAGCTGGAATTTATCAACACCATTTAATATTAATACTGCCATAAGCAGATTCAACTCCATATAATTGGTGATTGATCAATTGATTCAACCTGTGATTTGATTTTGATTGATTTTATCCAAAGCAATTACCATTGTAATTTATGCTCATTACCACAATCACTTCATTATCACATTGAGACAATTCTGAATTATTGCCTGAATTATGATAGAAGAATTATGGGCTTAATTTTTGTTACACAAATTTGAATCTGCCATTATAATTCTTTATGCTAGAAGCATTATTGGCTAAATTATTACGTGATTATTACATAAACATTATGCCAGAAGCATTTGCTAAATTTATTACCTGTACGTAATGCCAGAAGCATTAATGGGATTTGAACCCATTTCCTTAGGTATATAACCGCTGCATTAATTTATTTATGTTACGATTTAATAACATATATTGAATTTGGTTTTGTTATAATTGTGAATATTAATAGAGGCTGAGTCAGAAGCTCAAATCAAGCCCAAAGTCATAACAACAAATTCGAGCCAGAAGCTCAGGCCCAAGTTGCAAGGCCAGAATAGCAGCTCACTACATGTTACCATGACAAAAGTTATGAATCTTCTCAAAGTAGGCTCATCCAGTTGGATGCGATGTCTAGGTAAGGTTCAAATGAGGCTGTGTACTTAAGTGAGCCTCGCTCCACCTAAACCTCATCCTTCCTTACCTGGTCGTATTCAATTGGAGTTACCGAAAGGGTTGAGTAATAATTTTTCATTCCTTGGCAGACCAGCCTGAGCCCAGCAGGCCCACTCTCCCTCCGTGGGACCAAGCAGCCCAGCATGCCTCACACACCATTTGACTTACGCATGAAAGCCCGGGTCACAAGCCTGCAGACTAAGCCCGATAGGCTTCACTATCAAGCCCACTCCTTCTTTGGTCCAGCAGAATCAAAATAAAAATGATTTCATATTGTAAATAAATTCACCATATCTAATATGTGTAATTAATTGCCAGAAGCATTTATTCACATAATTGTGTGATAATTAATATGTTATTTTACTAGCATGCAATTAATATCTCAATTGATTTATGATTTCCATTTATCCAATTTGTGAGATATTATTACAATTTACCTTTTTCAATATTATTGTGTTACTTGTCTGAATTTTCGCACTAGAATATATGTGTAGAAAATGCAGGTACCTAATGAACTAGAAGTTCTAAATGAACCCGTAGTTCATATATAAATCGAACTTGTAGTTTCGATAATGCCGTTTAAGAAACTTGAAGTTTCCTTTCATAAATTCACCACACATGATAAAACCAGTAGATTTTACATGTCTAATCCGATTTTTCATACCATGTTATAGAACCTGAAGTTCTCATTACTTGCTTATGGATGATATTACCCAAAGCACTAATATTATTTGTTCCTTTCCTGTAAGAAATGTCAAATCTCAACATGTTTGACTTTGTTGCTTTGGAGGTCTCCAGAAGAAACTATCTAAAGTGAACTCAAGATGTGAAAATTCATCTGACTGCAAAGAAGATGAGATCAACAATCGATATTGACAATGTCGTCACTGAGGCTTTTAAGGCGAGTGCCATAATGTTCATAAAGAAACATATGGAGAGCACTCCAAGTTAAGTACCCGATTAAGAGGATACACAGACTCTTTGGGTTGCTCTGGAAGAGCACTTTCACCATCAGATGACCATTTTCTTGCTTGAAGCAAGACATGATTGGCAGAACAAAAAAAACCCATATGACCGTCATCCACGTGGCCAAGGCCCACGTTGTGGGAACCGTGATGCCCTAACTCAACAAGCCTGAGTTGAAAGGAACACTGGTCAGGCCTGTCGCCACCAGAATCAGCATGATCTTTGTTATCGATGTGGAGGAATTGACTGCTGGTCCCGCACCTGTTGTGCGATAGCCGAAGCAATAGATGAGTATTACGCCGGTCGCGGAACTCGAAATACCAACTTTATTAAAGGGTCATTTTCTATTGATTCCACACTAGAGATCACGATTTTCAGGCAGTTACTGAACATACCGAGGATTAGAACTCGAAGACATGGGTATAATTGGCCCCTTGTGCCATATCTATTTCATCTTAATGAATGAAACATCTTCGGATTTTGGTGATTTATGTTTTCAATTATTTTGGATTATAGAAATGTGGTTATGTTCGAATATATTTAATTCAATAAACTTATTCATACATGTGATCCATTGAATTAAATAAATGAATAGGCATATTCTGTGGGGAAGTTTGTTGTCTGGTTAAAAGTGCTATTACGCACACCATACTCCCAGATCGGAGATATTTTTCAAACTTATTGTCTATTCATACCTCTGTGACAGCCGTATCAGGGCAATCCAACCTGATAGAGGGCTATGGCAAAGCCTACTTTATGTTGTCCAATGGTACTGAACTTACCATTAATGAGGCCTTATATTCTCCACGTTCCAGAAGAACGTTATTGAGTATTAAGGATATTCGAACCAACGGTTATCACGCTGAAACCACTGAGAAAAATGCGTGGAATATCTTTGTATAACCTCCGAGTGTGCAGCCAGAAGCGTACATTGGAGAAATTGAAATCTGTTAGCTAGAAGCTAACTAATTCAAGCAACTACTTGCTATGGCATGACCTTTTGGGACACCCAGGTCAAAGTATGATGCACTGTATCCTCAACTCATCGTAGGTGCAACCCCTTCTGAATAAGGGTCCTGTATATAATGACACACTATGCCATACTCGTTAAGAATATTTAATACTAGACCATCATATGCAAAGACTAGTACATACACCACCATTTTTCTGCACAGAATGCAAGGGAAATTTGTGGACATATCCAACCACCATGTGGACCAGTTAAATATTAATGGTTTTGGTTGATGTATCGACAAAGTGATCACATGTTACACTACTGTCCATAAGAAAATACTGCTTTTGCTAAACTCTCACCCAGATCATGAAATTGAGGGTTCACCACTCGGATTATCCCATAAAGTCTATAAGACTTGATAATACCGGAGAGTTTACATCGAAGTCTTTCGATGATTATTGCATATCCCTTGGGATTGATGCTGAACATATAGTTCCCTATGTTCACACCCAAGATGGTCTCGCAAATAGAATCTTGGTAATGCGCACCAAGCTCCTAGTTTTTGTGTGGGGCTATGCAATCTTGCATGCAGCTATGTTGGTCCCGTTGAGGCCCACTGCTACCCAACCTTACTCCGCGTTACAGTTGGTGACTGGGTACGAACCTGATGTTTCGCACTTACGCGCATTTTGGTATGCAGTCCTCGTGCCAATTGTGCCGTCACAACGTACAAAATTGGGTCCTCAACAAAGGATGGGCATACATGTCGATTATGAATCCCATCCATTATGTGCTCTTTCGAGCCCTTGACAGGCGATCTCTTTACCGCTAGATTTGCGGATTGTCACTTTGATGAGACAGTCTTCCCGCCGTTAGGGGGAGATAAGAACGTTACCGTTCCTGATGAACGACGTGAATTGACGTGGAATGTCCCCACTATGTCTCATCTTGATCCCCGAACCGCACAATGTGATAATGAAGTGCGGAGAATTCTAGATCTACAGAGTGTAGCCCAAAATATGCCAGACGTTTTCTCTGATCTAGCTAAAGTGACGAGATCATATATACCTGCTGCAAATGTGCCTGCAAGGATAGACGTCCCTGTAGGATGTGTCGTCCCAGATGGACGAGGTACGACCATGGCGGCTAACCAGTCATATGTCCCTGCCCAGAAGTGAGGTAGACCATTAGGTTCGAAGGATTCTTATCCCCAGAAGAGGGTAAACTTGGCACAAACGAATCCTCTTGACATCGCAATCTCAAACCGATTCATCTCACGAGATAAATCCGGATTATGGGTATGTCCTAGAAGAGACTATGTTGGGGGACGCTCCAACATTTGAACCCACTCCCGAGAATAGAGAAATCTCGGTAAATTTAGTGAGATTTGGAATTGGAATGAGATCATCATCGATGATATATTAGTATTTGCGGTGGCCACCGAAAATATAATAAGCGATGACCTCGAACCTTGCTTTGTTGATCAATATCAATGAAAAGACGACTGGCTAACAAGGAAATAAGCAATACAGGTCAAAATAGATTCCTTGACAAAGAGAAAGGTGTTTGGACCTGTTGTTCCTACACCTCCCCATGTTAAACCCGTAGAATTTAAATGGGTATTTGTAAGGAAGCGTAATGAGAAAAACGAGATTGTGATACACAAGACTCGTCTAGTGGCGCAATAATTTTCTCAACGCCCTGTGGTTGATTACGAGGAGACGTATTCTCCCGTAATGGACGTCATAACGTTCCACTACCTTTTCAGTTTGGTAGTTTCCGAAAAACTGAATATGCAGCTTATGAATGTGGTCACAGCTTATCTCTATGGGGATCACGACACAGAGATATACATAAAAGTTCCAGAAGGACTTAATATACCCGATGCAAATAGTTCTAGACCACGGAACACGCTCTTCATTAGTTTTGAGGCGTTCACTTTATGGATTGAAACAATCCAGACGGAGGTGGTATAACCGTCTAAGTGAATATTTAATCGGGATGGGATATGTGAATAATAAACTATGCCCATGCGTGTTTATTAAGGAAACAAGTTCCTAGTTTGGAATTGTGGCGGTCTATGTCAATGACATGAATTTGATCGATACTCCTGAAGAGATCAAGGAAACCGCAAAGCACCTGAAGTTGGAATTTGAGATGAAAGGCCTTGGGAGAACAAATTATTGTCTCGACCTGGAGCCCGAGCACAGTGCAGATGAAATTTTGGTCCATCAACCAAATTACATCCAGAAGATGTTAAGATGCTTTAATGAGGATAAAAGCAAGCACACCCATGGTCGTCTAAAGTCTAGAGAGAACCGTATCGTCCTGCAGATGATAACGAAGAGATATTGGTGCCAGAAGTCCCATATCTAAGTGCAATAGGCGCATTATTGTACTTGGCTTAATTCCCTAGAAAGACATCTCATTCGATGTGAACTTGTTAGCTAGATATAGCTCTGCGCCAACACGCAGCCACGGAATGGCATAAAAGACATTTTTCGCTACCTTAGAGGTACAGCGGATATGGGCTTATTCTATCCCTATGCATCAAGGAATGGATCAAACCCCCTTGATCCTCAGAATGATGCTCGCCTTGTTGGATATGCTGATATAGACTATCTATCAGACCCGCACAAGGCATGTTCCCAGATTGGTTATGTCTTTACCATTGGGAATACTGCAATTTCTTGGAGGTCTACGAAATAGACAGTTGTTGCTACCTCTTAGAATCATGCTGAGATACTAGCTCTTCACGAAGCAGTATGTGAATGTACATGGCTGAAAGCCGTTACAAAGCATGTTCGAAGCACATGTGGACTGTATTCCACCACTGATGAACCAACCATTATCTACGAGGATAATGCTGCTTACATAGAGCAGATAAAGATGAGTTTCATCAAAGGAGACAACACCAAACATATTGTACCGAAGTTCTCCTTCAATCAGCAACAACAAGAGCATCAGAAGATTGAAGTTAAGCAGATTTGATCTGAAGACAGTCATGCAGACCTCTTTACCAAGTCACTACCAAAGTCTACATTCCAGAAGCATGTTCAAGGTATTGGTCTACGTAAACTATCTGAATTACCTAACATGTAATTTTCAGGGGGAGTCGAAATCAGGGGGAGTATCCTGAAGCATACCCACTTGACCATCGTGTACTCTTTTTGTCCTTCGTCCAGGGTTATTTTGTCCCACTGGGTTTTGTTACCTGGCAAGGTTTTAACGAGGCACATCTTTAGCATGGTCACCCCAATTATAGTACATCCTGAAGATGCTTTGATTTGACATATATGCATTTGCTCATCTTTTCCCTTCGACCACGGGTTTCTCCCACTGGGTTTACCGGGCAAGGTTTTGGTGTAGCAACTCTAATGCATCCCTCTCGTAGACATACTACCTACTTATGGTGCTGATAAGAAGACTTCACCTATCTCTAAAGCTGTGATACTGCCACTCCACACTCAAGCGCGTTGTGCTCTTTTTCTCCTTCGACCAAGATTGTTTTTTTCCCACAGGGTTTTTATTACTTGGCAAGGTTTTTGACGAGGCAACTTAGAAGCGCTCAGCCTATGCAACACTATTGACATGGAATATCCAAGGGGGAGTGTTGTAAATATTTGTGGATAATCATGTAAATAGATGATGAGTAATAGGTGCCTATCCCTATAGATTGGTGATTGATAGGTTGTAATTATAGGAGTGATTGGATTGTAATTAAGCATTACCTTATTGTGCACACCATGTAGTCCTATATAAGGCTCCTCATGGTGAGATGAATAAGACACACAATCTGATTCTCTGTGTCCAAACTCTCTCTCTCTCTCAGAAATTTTTCTGTTTTACAACAATGTACTTTTTATTTCAAAAAAAAAAAATGATGTACTTTCATAGATCGATCAGACTCTTTAATATGGCCAAAAACAACTTGAGCTCTACATCTAGCATTTTCCACATTCTTGCCCGCTTACACCGCCATCAACATGACCATCCTCATTGTCATTGGAGAACCTAGCAGAAATCATAATAGTTAAGAACTTTTATATTGCTTTAAAAGTCCTGCTTTGAACAACAATATTTAAGAATATTAACACATATATATATATATACATAGCAGATTTCTCAACCATAGTAATCATTCTTTTTCTAAGTTATTATAAAAGATTTAAAACAAAAATACGTTCGAAAGTTATATCCAGAGTTCTTTTATTGGATTTAGATGTGGGTTAACAAACTAAAGCAACTAATTTTTCAAGATCACTTAACAAGAAATGAACTCCAAAACTGGTACAAACTTTCTAGAAGCTTAGTTCTATTACGTGCTAGGAAGCCTATCATATGAAGTTTACATTTTCAAAATAAGAAAAGACAACATTGATTGAATGTACATTTCAAAGTTTGATTAAAAAAAATTCAATTGCTAGGATTAACAGTAATTATATTTAAATTAACATTTGCCCCTAATCCTGTGTATTTAAGTAAACATTTGCCCTAGTAAAATATTTTGAGCAGGAACAATACCTCGGATCCACGTCATTAGCAGCCTCATCACCGCCATCATGTTCCTGCTTTCTCTTTTTTTGTTTACCTTCCTCTGTTGCATCATTTGGTGGGTGAGTTAACACTCGTTGTTGGACGGAGGGTGACAATGGCAGTGGAGGGAGAAGAGGAGCAAATTGCTGGCCAGACCAAACTGGGGAGATTAGCAAGACGTTTATTATTCGCCGCTAGAAACCTACCCAATGCATAGTCCAAATCAGCCAATCCGACTTGAATTTGGGAGTGAGCACTGCCATCGACTTGGGCCGCAACTATAACCAGGCAACCACGGTGGAGCCCCATTAGCAGATCTTCAATGGCCCTAACCGCTACATTAATAGCTTGCATCTGAACCCAAATTTGATGGATCTGCAGCTGACCCAAGATTCCATTGATTAGCATCACTGATCCTGCAATCTGGGCCGACGACTCATGAATCAAAGCCATGCTAGTACGCATCGCCAGCACAGCCTCTTTAACATTGACTCGTACATTCTTGTGACCTTCAATTGTGGCTATGCCGAGGTTGATAACCCACAACGCCCACTCAAGTAATTGCAACACCCAATTTAAGAGATTGATGTCGGGAGTAAGTCCAACATTCCCTCCGCCGCCACCATCATTGTTCTTTGTTTTCTTTCTCTTCTTTCTTCCTCTTTCTTTATTAGCTACAGTATATGGGAAACCTCTCACTCTTTGGAATCCACACTTAATTGAGGTGGTTAGGATTGAGATTTTTGAGTAGTTTGTGATCTGATCCATCCGAAAAACTTGTCCAACGTGTTTATTCCAAACGTTATCTTGAAACTTTCTCTCAAAAAAAAAAAAAAAAACCTTATCTTGAAACATATTCTCAAAAATAAACAGTAGACTCTGAGCACGGGGATATACGCTTATAAACTGGGTTGTATTGTAAAAGACAATCACTCTTGTTGACAAGGTCCTCTTCCACATATTCATACTCTACTTCCTTCAGTTTCAGAGCCCATATGACTTCTAACAAAAGGGACTTGGGGCCATGTTCCTAGTAGCCTCACTTCTTCCATTTCTGTTTTGTGTTTCTTCTTCATGTGCCTTTTGACTTTGCTTTTCTTCTTTTTGTCTGAAAAGGGTAAAGCTTCAATTCAATGCATAGAATTTGTAACTGAATATTGCTTCTTAGTATTTGTCACCCGTAAAAACTTCAGCATGGGGGATAAATTGGTAGAAGCCTATGATGGGTTTGCTCGGAGCCAACATTCAGAGACCAATGAAGAAATTTATGGTGTACTGTCCTTTGTGTTGTGGACTCTTGCTCTAGTCCCTTTGGTCAAGTATGTCTTCATAGTCCTTAAGGCCGACGATAATGGACAGGGTATGTCAACACCGAATTTCCTTCTTCCAGATCTGTTTTTCACTTTCTTTTTAGCTATGATTATCCCTTTGGCCAGCATTAATTTCAACGATTCCTGCCTTACGATCTCTGTCGCCAATCATACCTTTTGCTCCATTGATCTTTGCTAGAAGCGTGGTTTTCTTCTAGTAGGCTAGGGCACATGGGTCCTTACTAGACAATGCAACGGGGAATTGAATGCCTTTTGAGCGCCTGTCCGTTTGATCCTTTAATGGATCTGACTTTTTATTTTTCTTTTTACCTGATTTTTCTGTTTCTTTTTACACGAGACATGTTGCTCTTTCCCTTGTGTCTAAATTTAGGATTTTAGGTGTTCTTTGGTCGGGATCGAAGCCTGTGTTTCCCCGAGCTTTTCAAATTTGGAAAGATTGCGATTTTTTGGTGGTGCGGTTGCTGTGGCAGCTCCGTCTCTTTGTATTCACTATTGCTTTGGGTGGTTTGTTCTTGGACTCGCTTGGTCTGTGTTCAGGAGTTGTGTTTGTTTTTCTTGTTTCTTGGTCCACTGTGTTCTGTCTACTTGTTATTTTGGGTTTGTTGTACTTTGTCTTGTATATTATATTTCATTTTTGTTTGTCATAAAACATAACAGTGAGGATGCAATTGCAATTTTTTTGGACCAAAAAAAAGAGACAATTACAAACTAGAGAGAGAAAAAATTAACAGAAAAGTCATAATTAAAATAGTCAAATTACATTGACTACTTCAAAATAATATACGGATGAATAATTTTCCTCACTATATCTTTGAAGTTTTGTTATTTGATACTATGTGTTTGAAGATCTCACGAGAATTTTCCTTATAATTTAGCTTGTCATAAAAAATAAAAAATAAAAAAGATTGTCCAGACTAAAGCCTTTAAGGAAGATGCTATTTTATTTGAATTTTGTGTTACCTGTGGAGGGTGATATACAGTGGCGGAGCCACATTGGGGCACACTGGGTCTCGTGCCCCAGTAAACTTTTGGATATATATAATTAAGTTACCAAATAGCACATGCAGATGGATAGGATAGTGCAGTGGTTTGGCACTCTGACACTAGCATGCTTTTGTTACTTTACAGGTCCTGGGTTCGAATAAGGCTACTTCAGAATTTTTTGTTTAGATTTTTTTCCAAGGTTTAATCCTAGTTTGCAGCACTAATTATTATTACTATTACTAATTTTTTCATGTGCCTTGCTAGTATAAACTTGACATAATAAAAATTAGCAGTGAGGATGAGAGGGCCTCCGGTTTTTGCGAAGCAACCTGGAAGAGCGAAACCTAGGTTTCGTGATGGCGACGCTGAGAGTCGTGGTTTCCAAACCAGACAGAGGCGAGTGAAGGGCGGCGTGGACGTGGAGAGGCCGTGGTCCCTTTTGCAACGACATCGGGATCTCAACCTGGATTTTCAAAGGCTTCGGTTTAGTTAATGCTCAGCTAAGGGTGGTTCTATGAACATGGGGTGCTGGATCGGGTCGGAGCAGAGGCATTGCTGTCGATGCCATTAAGTTTTGGGGTGACTGGGATCTGCATCGTTGTGGCGGCGACCACTGACCAAGGTTGGGCTCAATTCGAGGCTGCTGGAGACAATGGCTCCGGTGCCGTCAAGCTATGGGGATGTGCTGCACTTCGTGGACGCGGCAGGAGGGTCGGCGATGACCGGGCCGGTGGCTTGGACTGGTATGCTGGAGATCAGTGTGGGGGCGGGTCACGGGCAAGAAGACAGTCCAGAAAAATCACCGGAAGACCCTAGTTTTGAATTAGGTTTGACTGGTTGGTTGACTGGGCTGCTTTATGGGTTGATGATGACTGGACTTAGGGCACGAACTGGACTGAAAGCAAGGACTGGGCCTATTTGGCTCAAATATGAAAATGGGGGCTATATGCTGCAAACTCTCAAGAAGAGCCCGAATAGCAACCCGATGCCAAGGTTGTCGGCTACGGAGGAAGCTGCATATGGTGCTGGTTCCAACCCTATAGGGAAGGGACTTGCGCTTTCTTAAGTCCTCTAAGCTTTTAGACATTCTGGACTCAAGCGTTTTGAAGTAGGGGTGATTTCTATATGCTTTTCTAAGACGTTTCTAGTTGATATTTGTACCACAATTGCATGTTTGACAGATTAGACTAGATGAATATTTTTTCCTTAGAGAGCGAGATTATTCTTGCATAGATTAGACTTGCTGTTCAGCGAGCGTCCCTTTAGACTTTAATGAGTTTAGTTGTGGCTTAGATAAGTTACCTGGATTATCTCGGACTTTCTTATGTAAGTTCTGTTAGACTCTGACCTGTTTTCATGGCTTGATTACTAATGCAATCATTCCTATTCAAAATAATAATAATAAACTTGACATAATTTTAACAATATTCTTACCTTAAATTAATCATACTGCTTGATTATAATATTTCTACCAATTTTTTTAATCGAAATTTTCATTAAAAATTCTGATATATAATTGGAGTTCTAAATTTTTTTCTTCTCAATTTCTAAACGTCCTTACCTAGGATGAAGTTCTAGCTTCGTCACTTGGTGTTACTTTTCAGTGATTTAAAAAACTTTTATAAAATAGAAAAGCATATATAGTTGCAACATGTATCAACTCTCAACTCAATCACAAATTTTTTGTTATTTTTCAAGATATTTTATATTTTGATATTATTATTTTGGTTTTGTGCCCTAATAACCCTTAGTTTCTGGCTCCGCCCCTGATGATATATATATATATATATATATTTATAGTAACACACGCTGTAGAGCTTGGATGTTGTATTTCTTGTATTATTTTAGTGACTATGCATAATGTGAATCCACTTTGAAGTTACATATATACAACGTTATCATGGACTTCTCTATGGAGAATCTTTGGAAGTTGGGTGTAAATGATGTGAGTAATTCGGTGAACTGCATAGATCGATCCTTGGGCCTGTATATATAGAATTCCACTTTCATTCTACATATCAAAGTATGAAACCCCTAAACCATTCATTAACAAGAAGCCAGATAAGAGCACAATATTATTATTGTAGTGTTTGTTTTAGGGAATCAGAAATTGAGAGAAATTCGCTGTGTATTCTCATTGATAGTAGGGGCCTCTTTATATAGAGGATTACAATACATAAAGTTAGAATCATACAAGGAAAGATAATCTCTAGATTCTTCTAATTGAACCCTATTACCACTAGGTCAAGTAACCTAGAGTTTGGATCAAACACAAATAGAGATATCCTTAAACACTCCCCCTTGTGTTGTCCAAACGCGGTGCTTCTCTAGTTGCCTCGTTAAAAACCTTGCCGAGTAACAAAAACCCAGTGGGACAAAAATAACCTCGGTCGAAAGGGAAAAAGAGCACAACACACCCTTTATGATTCTAGACAAACATGTAGACATCTCCCCCTGATGTCTGTGCCTCCCCCTGATGACTACGATCATGGGAGTTCAGATAATTTCCGCAAGCTAATTCTTGCCACATGTTTCTCGAACGTGGATTTGGGCAATGACTTAGTAAACAAGTCTGCCATATTTTCCGCAGATTGAACCTAATTCACTTTGATTTTGAGAAAAGTCTGCTGTTGCTGATTATACTTGGTGTTGTCGCTTTTGATGTAGCCTAGCTTCATTTGTTCAAAACAAACAGCATTATCCTAAATGCTTGTAGGCTCATCTTGTGGTAGACTTCAAACCACAATTGTTCGAACATGCGTAATTATGGATCCAATCCATATACATTCACGAACCACTTTGTGAAGAGCAATGATCTCTGCATTGTTCAATGATATAGTACTAGGGTCTATTCTGTAGACCTCCAAGATGTCACGGTCTTTTCCCATGGTGAACACTTGACCGGATTGGGAATGACCTTTGTGTGGGTCAGAGAGATACCCAACATCAGCAAAACCTTCCAAAACACTTATATCATTTTGGGATGGGGAAAGAGAACGCAGGCCAGCGTTGGTGGAGTTCCTGGTGTGTGATGGGTCCGAATCCATCATCTCTTTGTAGGGATAGAATAAGCCCATATCAATCATACATCTCAAGTATTGAAAAATATCTTTTACACCAATCTAATGGCGTCGCGTTGGGGCAGATCTATATCTAGCTAACAAGTTCACTGCAAATGAGATGTCCGGTCTTGTGCATTGAGCTAAGTACAATAATGCGCCTATTGTACTCAAGTAAGGCACTTCTGCCTCTAGCACATCTTCGTCATCATCCTTTAGACGAAGAGGATCATTTTCAGGATCAAGAATACAGATTATCATGGGGGTGCTTGAAGGCTTGACCTTGTCAAATGCCTAAGCATCTATCAACACGATGCTCAAGTTCCAAACTGAGACATAATCATGTTCTCCCAAAATCCTTCATCTCAAACTCGGATTTCAAGTGTTCAGCGGTTTCCCTTAACTCTTTAAGGGCTTCTATGAAGATCATGTCCAACATGAACCGCAATGGAATTCGAGACTTGTTATGGAAATGCGTGGGCATATCCCCTCCAAATCAAGTAGTCATTTTAGCGAGCATTTCAACCTCTCTGTACATGCGCTCCATGGTCTAGAGCCACTTGACTTGGGTAAATGAAGTTCACCATGAACCTTCATGTATATTCCGTATCTAGATCCCTATAGAGATACGTAGTGACCATATTTGTAAGCTGCATGTTTAGTTATTTGGAAACTACCAAACTGATAGGGTAGTGGAGTGCAATGACATCCAATACGAGAGAATCTGTCTCATCGTAGTCGATTTCAGGGCGTTTTATGAGAAACCATGCGCCATAAGGCGAGATTACCATCTCTTTTTCTCACTACGCTTTCTAACGAAGACCCATTAGTCAACAGGTTTTATGTTAGGAGGTGTTGGCATCTCTAGCTCGAAAACCTTCCTCTTCGTTAGAGAATCCATCTTAATCTGGATCGCATCTTTCCATTTAGGCCAAATCTCTCTACGTTGGTATTCATTCATCAACAGAGCGTGGTTCAATATCATCTGACTCAACAAACTCATGTGCAATGATGGGGTTTCTAACCCACGTCTCATGTACACTAGTGTAAGTTTCATAGAGCTCTATATTCTCAGGAATAGGTTTTGACGTTGAGGGGTCCCCCAAAGATAACCTAACCCGAAAGATACTCATGAGACGGATTTTGAGTGCTGATGATCCAAGGATTGGTTTGTGCCAAGGTATCCTTCGAACCCACGGGCTTCCCACGCATCCTAGCTGGGGCTATGACCTATAACGCCAGAGTGCCACTCTCTTTGGCGTTGGCTCCATACCCACCTCCGTGTGGGGTGGCGCTACGTCCTCTCGTAGGGACATCCTTCCTTGCAGGTTTGTTTGCAGCATATTTGTGTGATCTCTTCACTTTAACAGGGATCGAGATGAGACATAGTGGGGATAGGCCACGACAATTCCTGTCGTTCCTGCTGAACATCCGTGTTCTTATCTCCCCCTAACGATGGGAAGACTGGCTCATCAAAGTGATAACCCGCAAATCTAGAGGTAAGGAGATCGCCTTGCAAGGGCATTAAGTGGCAGACGATTGTTGGAGTCTCAAATCCAACGTAGTTTCCCATTCGTCTGTAAGGACCCATCACAGAGTGTTGTGGCAGCGCAATTGGCACATAAATGACTCACTCAAATATGCGTAAGTATGATATTTATACCCAGACACTAGCTGTAACGTAGAGGTACATTGAGTGGCGGTGGGTCATAGACGAATTAGCGTAGCTATATGTGATATTGCATTACCCCAAGCGGATATAAGGAGATTGGTGCGCATTACCAATGTCCGGACTATCATCGTAGTCGTTTCCGCAAGACCATTTGGGTGTGTACATGGGAATGTGATTTCCAACATTAAGCCCATTGCAATATCCATCGAAAGTCTTTTGATGTAAACTCTCTAGCATAGTCAAATCCAATTGAATGAATATGATGATCTGGGGGGGTGAGCCTGTTGTCATATGATATGTGCTAGGAGTGTAGCATAAGCAGCATTTATAGGTGGACAACGGCACAACACGTGACCAGCGTGTTTGCGTGTCAACCAATATCATGGAATATTTAAGCGTCCGCAAGTTGGTTGAATCAATCCACAAAATCCCTACGGATTCTTTGTAAGAACAGAACGAGTATTGTCATATCCTTTGCATAGGACGATCTCAGTCCTAATTTCCCTAAGAAACGGGCTTTGTAAAACGAGCGTGAGGCCTTAGAAGCAACCATTGAGTATTTTGGTTAGGCCTGAGCGTCTAAAACGTTATTTAAAGCAAGTTGGTGATTGCAGCATCACCTAGGGCGCCATCACCATGATGGACGTCATCCATGGCGTCACTTTTGATTCATGCTGCATTTCGCTTGAGAAAAGATGTCTGTGTGAAGTCTTTGTAGACGGATCATCATATCATGACTAGGATGATCTATCCTGTCGTGACAAAGCTAATATGTGTCTAAATCCAAGAGATCTTCTCTCATAACTTTTATTAGATTAATAGCTCGAATAGTGACATAGAGTCCACTAGAGGGACACATAAACTTCTCTAAGATGCGTCTTTGTTTGCAATCATTAAAGGTATTGCAAAGGAACTCTTTTCCGTTCTCTACATGCATTGTCGCATGGAATTCGTTGGCTATTCATAGGGTACGATTTGCCCGAAGAGTGTAGAGAGTTTCTGTGACAGCTGTAATCAAGGTGCCATTCGGCAAGTGGAACTTGGGCTATTCCATGTCCTTGAATTAATATTGATGGCCCAGCCATCGTAGTCATAAAGTAATATGCTCAGAATCAAAATTGAGTCATAATGAAAAGAACTCGAAATTTTATTCATAAGCCAACGGAGTACATCATTGTTTCTTTGATCAAAGAAAATTTAATCCAATAAACTAGTTAATGCAAAGCAATGGTAGTTGTCTAACTCCTTTCAGTATTTCGAATGCAAATGTGACCAGGTGAGTAGAGAGATGTCGGTGGAGCAAAGATTGCTTAAGTACCACTTATCTCAAAACATTCCTAGACATCACACTTACATTGAGTACGCCTACTTTGAAGAAAGACTAATATTATTGGCATCTACTACAAAAGTAATATAACAATCGCCTACATCTCTTGGAAAATAAAAAGACTTAATCAAAATCGCCAGTTTCTGGGTCTTGATCCTTGTAGTATTCCACCCTTAGATCGAGATCGCCATCTTGATCTTCTTGTTCCATGTAATTTGCTTCCCTTGCTTCACGATACGTCTTTTATGCGTTTGCAACATTCTGGGGTGCTGTACATGCTTTGGCCCAATGTTCAGTTGATCCACATCGAAAACAAACATCATTATGGTCAAGCTCCCTTGATCGAGGCGCCATTGGAGCGCGATTTAGACGACCTATGCTCTTGGTGGCGTTACCACCATGGTCGGAGGCTCCGCCTCTCTCTCTCTCTTCACACGTTGACCTCGACGGTTCCGTGCACGCCTCTCTCGGCGATTTCCTTCCTCTTGAGGGCGAACATATGGACCAGAATGTCCAGAATTGTCCCTACTCTTAGGGTTTCGCTCCTTGCGTCCTCCATTGGGGGCGCGACTATAGTTAGACTCCGGAATAGGCTTAGTTCCCACGGGTCTAGCATTATAGTTCTTCACAAGAATATTGTCGTGCTTTTCAGCTACGTTCATGGCACTAATGAGCTCATGAAACCTTGTGATACGTCCTGTATTTACATCAATCTGATAATTCTTTGAAATCATCAGTGCAGAGATGGGGAAGGTAGAGAGAGTCTTCTCGATCAACATCGTATCAGTTATGGCTTGGCCACAAAACTCCATCAGAGACTTGATACGAAGAGCTTCTGAGTTATAATCAAGCACATACTTGAAATCACAAAAGCAGAGGCTATGCCATCGCACTTCTAAATCAAGAAGCAGGGAGTCACGAACGTTCCCAAATCGCTGCTCAAGTTCTACCCATAGCTTTCTTGGGTCTTCCTCATTGAGGTATTCATTTTGGAGCGCGTCATTCATGTGCCTTGTCATGAGAATTATGGCTTTAGCTTGTTTTGCTTCAAAAGCAGTAGTTTGCTCAATAGAGAGCACGTTCTGACTAGGCTCTTGGATGGCTTCCAGAAGTCCATCAGCCTTAAGATGTTGGCGCACATCTCGGACCCACCTATGGTATCCTGCTCCAGTTGTCTCTAGTGGAACAAAGTTCAACTTGTTCAGGTAACTCATCCTGAAAAACAACACAAGATTAGGGTTAGTTTCGGAGCGAAAAAGGCTACCACGAAAAACTATTAAATTTTTTAGCGTAGTCGCTTCCAAGAAATTAGGAATTTTCTGAGCGTAGTCGCTTCCAAGAAAATCAGATTCCAAGAGGGGTTTTGGATTAGATTGAAACAATGATGTATGTGGTCGATCGTTTTCTTCTCAACAAACTCTAAGTTTGGAGGACTCTACAAGCTCCAAACTTGGAGTGAGCATGAACCCCCACAGTTCGGCTTTTGGTCTCCCCTATGTAGAAGAAAGGGGGATAGAAGAAGGGATGTTGGAAGTCCCCGAGAAAAGAAGAAGAAATTAAATTTAAAAAAAACTTCAAAAACGGGAACTTTTAGAAAAAAAATTACCTTAAAAAGTGGCCGGAAAACTTGACCGAAAAGTTGGCCGGAAAAATGTCGCCGGAAAAGTGGCCAAAAAGTCACCGAAAAAGTGTTGACCGGCGTTGACTCGCAGTTGACAGGAGGGTGCTGACGTGGCAGTGCGCCTTGGCGGCTTGGCTGATGCACGTGGGCTCTGCTGGGGCCTGCTGCACATGGGCTCGACAGTGGGTTGCACAGGATCTCTTTTTTTTTTTTCTTTTTTTTTTTTCAAGTCAGGTGGAGGCAGGTGGCCGGTTCGGTTGAATTTTGGCCGGTTCAGGTGGTGATTTTTCAGGTTCCGGATTCTGGGGACAAGGTGCAGCTACTGACAAAAGGTGGTAGTGAAGGGTGGACGGGAAGATGGTGAACCACACAGGAGATCTTTGGGTTTTTCTTGGGAGGCCGGTTTGAACACTTCTGGTGGTCGGTTCAGGTTGATTATGGCAGGTTTTGGAGGTGGTGCCGTCGGTTCTGAGTTCCTGGGATTGAGAGCTTCAAGGTAGGCGGCGGTGGTTTCTAATATTTAAAGGTTACGAATTTAGGGTTTCAGGGTTAGGGCTCGTGCTGATAACGTGTTTTAGGGAATCATAAATTGAGAGAAATTCGCTGTGTATTCTCATTTATAATAGGGGCCTCTTTATATAGATGATTACAATACATAGAGTTAGAATCATACAAGGAAAGATAATCTCTAGATTCTTCTAATTGAACCCTATTACCACTAGGTCAAGTAACCTAGAGTTTAGATCAAACACAAATAGAGATATCCTTAAACAGTGTTTTATTTGTTAAAATAATTATTTACAATTTGTTGAAATAATTATTTAAGTTGTGGAGGGAAAATAAAAATAAATGGACATGATCGATTTGTTAAGGAGTCAAAGAAAAAAAAATTTAAATCATGTCCTTTATGGTCAATAAACATATCTACAGTACTTTTACTTAGAATTTACCAAATGCTTTGAAGTTATTTTATGTATTGACACAACACTTTTAAAAGTACTGTTTATCAAATACGAAACTATTTTAATTCACAGCTGATTATTCTCACAGTACAGCAGCAGCAGTTTTTTTTTAAAGTCATAGCAATCTCAAACTATGCCAAAGTGTATTAGGCACTAAATCAAACTTATATCGTAACTGCTTCCACTACCTCCACGCCACTACATAGTGAGAGAATCCTCATGAAACCACCATCTCTGTAACTCAGAAATCATACAATTAATTAAGCTCATGAAAAGCTTTGCCAAGATAGAAATATAATCATTGATCCCCAAAGCTCTTTACGTCACTTTGATATTAACATTGTTAGCCATGTAATGGTAAATCGCATGCATATATCATTTAACTTAATTAAGCTCTCTAAATTCTAAACCCTCATACTAATCCTCAAGTACGGCTGTTGATAAGTTGAGAACTAGAGGGAAAAACAAAAGCGAAAAAGGCCAAAAAAATATAAGAAAATAAAAACAAACCCGTATTATTAATTTATTTGCTGCTAATAATTATAAATATCTGCCTTAATGTTACCACTAATCAGAAAAATTAACAACAATAACATTATGATTATTATAGTCAAATACAAAAATCAGGAACTCTCCCCACTTTTAAGTTGGTCCTCCATCACAAACAGGAATATCAAAGATCTAATTATTTAAAGTTGTGCAAGAAGATTCTCAGAGGATTTTTACCCTTTAATTAACCATCATGCAGAAGATGTAATCACCACTACTCGCGAAGGACAAAGATTAAGAAGCGTTAATCCACTTGCTTAGTGGCAATCCCATTTCGTCCACCCTATAATACTTTTCGGAAATTGGTATTTAGCAAAAAGTGGGGGAAAATCAACCATTTTTTGTCTAAAAATTTGATTTGTTTACTTTTGACCCTTTTGGAGGCTTGGCCCTAGAGCCCCTGTCAAGTAAAATTTTACATAGAAAATCCTAATAAATTTGCGATTTTTTGTATAACTCCCGTGAATCAGTTAAACGGTTAAACCTACATCCACATTGCTTCCTCTTCAGACTCATGTCTAGCACCAAGCTTGATCGGTACTGTATTTAAACTACTGTACTCTAATGATGGTTCGTATACGGAAATGATCAACCGTGGGTGAGTACCAATATTGTTCTCAATTAACTTGATTGCATATACTTTACAATCATGTAGTATGAAGGTTTTAATCCTCAATGTTTCATAGGATTAACTTATCCACCACAGAGCTAGTGATTGTGGAGCGCCAATCACGCTTTCCTTTATAATAGGATGATTAATCTCTCTCTTCAAGCCCAAGCCAGCTAGATCTCCTCTTTTATTGAAGCTTAAAAGTTGTTATCAGGGCTTTGGATTATGAATCCCAATCCCACGCGTGTAAAAACCAGTATATAAAAGATCAGCAAGTTTTACGTGTCCACTTGAGCCCACTGTGGAAAGCAATGAGGAAGCAATCTTTTTAGGGAAAAAAAAGAAGAAGAAGAAGAAGAAGAAGAAAAGCTCTCTGAAACCGAAGGCAATGCTTGATGAGGTTTAAAGAAAAGCTAGAATTGAAAAGGCTTTGGCTTTCTGATGATGTAGATTGCAAAATCTACCATGCACAAACGCATAAAAATCCCAGTCCACCTTTTGGATTGATTTCCACTTGGATGGTTCCGGGTGCGCCAGCAGGCACCATTCTGGCATGGTGTGGTACACTGGTACATAATGGACACGCTTGACACGTCACAACCCTTAAAAAGTGTTGGAGTCTGGTGGAGAGACCTTTCCCGATTCAAAATCAACGAGTGTACTGTGAGAGCAAAAGTGAGAACGTACTTAAACGAGTTAAAGGTTTGTTCATATCACTGAGTTATTATTAGTGTTTCCAGGGACTAGATTGGTCGGGTCATTTGGCTTTTGCCCAAAGAGGAAGTGGTCCCTTCATATATGCTTTATTCAACAACCTTTAAGTTTGTAGGTATTACTAGTTTATTACTACTTGGCCAAGACTGAGAGTTCTTCTTGAATAATCGAGGAGAAAAGAGACTACGTATGATCATCTGAAATTCTGAATTGTATAGCTACTTGAGAAAAAACTTGTAATATAATTATGGTCATGGCAGGATAGACTATATATATGATATCTGCCTGTTTGGTATCGACATATAACGTAGATTTTCGTTACGAGAAAACTGAAATATATTACTGTATGATCAATAGGATCTTGACATTTATATCTTTTCGATGTTGATATTGTACGTACTTATGTCTAAAATTATATCATTTTGGACGTTTTAGATTTTACAACAATGTTGTGCTCCTTTTTTCAAAAAAAAAAAATAGTGTTGTACTCCAGGCTTATATGAAATTAATTTCAAGTGAAAACCTAAAAGCACAACGTTAATTAGCATGTTAATTCGGACTTAATCCGATTTCCTGCCAACTAAGAAAAGGTAGAAGCTCTGCTCCATGCATCCGCTATAGCTCATTAAGTAATGGAATAAGTGAATTAGGAACCCCATAACTTGATTGAGATCGCCAACCGGACGTGCAATATCTACCTGCCAATACTTAAGTAGATACAGCAACAATGCCAAGGTAGTGAACTCAAACAATCATTGATAATCAGGGGTTATATTATTAGCAATATGATAAACTGAAATGTCTATTTTATTATGAAGATTCTATTGTTTAGAAGGTACCCCATCAACTCTATCTCTTTTGCAAGGATATACTCGAATCAGAAATATTTTATAGCTCTTATCGAAAGACACAAAGTATGGCAATCAACTGAAAGCATAGTAGGCTACAAGCTTAACTAAACTGACCTCGAACTGGGTAGTTATAGTATCATTTGAAGAATATAGAGATCGATATTATTTGAGACCTCAAAAGCTTGAATTGATAGGTTTTCTTGGCTCCCCGTCTTACCAACCAACCTCTCATTTCACAAGACAATGAACCATTGAACTAGACTACGGTGTATTCTAGAACCAAACAAACAAACCTTGGTGTCGAAGGCACGAAGCTTCTCGGGATTCCCGGTAGGGTTTCTGTTGCCAAATACAATGGGACAATGGACTTTGTCTTATCTCTCAAATCGTGGGTTTAATCCAAACCTTTACCTACCAGCCACATATATGGTCTAAAGTTATCAAGTAAAGCAAAAGAACGAGGAAAAGGAAAATGAAAGATGTATTGAATATGCTATTATGACAGTAGTGGAATAAATAAATAAATTATATATAATATAGACCAGTCCTTATTCCTCTACACAAAATCCTAGGTCGTACATGACCGGCCCAAGCACACGGGGGAAGTAAGACAAGTTTAAGTACAATTGTTGAAAAAGAAATCGTGATTACTAACTTAAGAACCACAAAATCTATAGGAATGAATGAATGATAGCCGGCATGCATGCATATGTGTGTGTCTATATATATATATATATATATACAGGCGGGTTCTGAAGCGGACGTCCGCACTTCGCTAAAGTGCGGACGTCGATGCAGCAGGCGGGTTCCAGGCGACGACGGCGGCGAGGGGCTGGCCGGAGGGAGGCCAGAGGTGTCCCAGACCTCTTCTAGGTGGCGTTCGAGGTCGGAGGAGGTCGGGCTTGCCGGTTTCTGGGCAGCCACCTCACCTGCAGTTGCAGGTTCTGTGCAGCACCACAGAATCGTCGCCGCGCGACTCCAACGCACCGCATACCCCTCCGCACGACCCCCGGCGTCCCTCCGGCAAGCCGCGCCGCGCCGTCGCCGCTCGATCGAGACCGGAGGAGCGACGTCCGCACTTTTTCTGGGTTGCGGACGTCCTCTTCAGAACATTTTCGTATATATATATATATATATATATATATATTATCAGATCCTATCCAGAGCGATGCCTCGCTCTAAGCGAGGATAGGGTTTATGGTCACTTTCGGTTGCATTTCCACATCTCGACCGTTTAGTTTTTAGCTACTAATGTATAAATCATCTCTGCAAAATTTCAACCAAATTGATGGTCGTTAAGGCATTGATAACTGCTTTAAAGCTAGTACAGTTTAGGTTGGACAGATTCAGTTCGTCCACTGGTTTAAGTGAGTTAGATACCTTAACGACCATCAATTTGTCTGAAATTTTGCATAGATGATCTATATATTAGTACCTAAAAACTGAACAATCGAGATGTGGATATGAGACCAAAAAGTGACCCTAAACCTTAACCTCGCTCAGAAATTTCAAAGCGAGGTCTCGCTCTGGATAATATATATATATATATATATATATATAGGCCCGAACATGGGCGGACGTCCGCACTGTAGCTAAAGTGATGACGTCGACGCAGCAGGCGGCTTCCAGGCCGTGACGGCAGCGCGGGGCTTGCAGGAGGGAGGCCGGAGGTGTCCCAGACCGTTCTGGGCACCGTTCGAGGTCGGAGGAGGTCGGGCTTGCCGGTTTCTGGGCAGCCACCTCACCTGCAACACCGCAAAACCCGTTGCCGGCGACTCCACCCGACCGCAGACCCCTGGCCTCCCTCCTGCAAGCTGCGCCGCGCCGTAGCCGCTCGATCGAGGCCGGAGCAGCAACGTCCGCACTTTTTCTGGGTTGCGGACGTACACTCTCGAACGGCTCCGTGTCTATATATATATATATATATATATATATTTAGAGCAGAACTCTGCTTTAAAATTAAAGTGCAAATTTATAGTTTATGATCACTTTTCGGTCGCATATCGACATGATATATCCAGATTTAAAAAACTACACAATTTTCAAAATAATGCGTACACAACAAGGTAAAAACATATTTACTCATGTGTTAATTTATAAATATTGCGTATGACATACAAATGCACATGTCTCATCCTTCTTTTTATCATTAATTTTTCTTTCATTTCTCTATTCTTTTGATAACGAAATTGGAATTAGACTTTTAGCCAACAAAGCATGTTCAAGACATTTGTAATAAGTATATATATGATCACTTCAACCGTTGCTTAGAGTTTCCAATGTTCATTAAGCTACTAATTAACACTATAGAGCAAACTAAAAAAAGTTTACATTCGAAACTTGACTTAGCAGAGCGCTCTGCTAGGGATTGTGGAGCGGTGATCCTTCTCGTTTGTCGCGACCTACATGTACTCCTTTCATGGAGAAATCTCAGGTTTCGGCCACCTCATCTTCGTCTTCGTTGTCTTCGGAGGTAGTTCTTGTGAGAAGAGTTTGGGTGCGGCTGAGGCTGTGTTGGTGGGCCAACGAACTGCTGGTACTGCATCGGTGGTTGGCGGTGATTACGGGGAGGAGTGGGATTCGGGTAGAAGCCACTGTGATATTAGTGGGATGCCTTTTTCCAGCGGTGTTGTTGAAGCAGTGGTGATTCGGTCGGTGCCAATGGGAGTTTTCTTCTGGTTGGATGGCATGACGTTGTCGATGTCGGGTCTGACTTGTGGATCTATTGGTGTTGACGACTATTGTGATGGTGATCGGGTTTGCTCTCTGGCGTTTGTAGCGGATGGTGGAGAATGGATTGGTTCCCAATCTGGGAAGCTACAGACGTCCAATGGTATGGGGTGGCTGGGTTCGATCAAGTCTGGTGTGATGGAGGCGGCCGTTACAAGATCGACGCTCTCTGTGGGTTGGTGGTGGCTTCGAGTCCTAGATCTGGAAAGGACGAACATCGCAGCTGCTGATGGAGACGATGCACTCCTACGGAGGTGTAGCTCAGCGTGCCGGAGTCGGGCTGGTGGGTTGGGTACCCTGAGCATTTTTTTAGGGGACTGGAATTGGGCCTGTTGTCTGGTCTCATGGGCTGCATTAGGGCTCTTTGGCTCTAGGTCCTGGGCTTGGTGGGCCTGCTAGGCTTGTTTATTTTTAGAAGGGATGGAAGGTGATTTATCATCTTCCATTCCTAGCTTTTAGTTTCTTTAATAGGTCGCAAAGCTCACATCCTCTGAGGGTTCATTTTACTATTGCTTCGGAGGATGCTGATCTTTGTTTGAAATAATGGTGAGTTATTTTCCTCAAAAGGTGGGTGTACTCGGGGTGGTCTGGGGCTTGTTCTTGTCATAGAATATGTGTTTGGGGTTCCCTAATGAACGATTCTTTCTGTCGACCCCATAGGGGTGTTTTGTTTTTGTATTGCTTGCTGAATATATATAATGGGCTGACCGTAAATAACCGTAAATACAATATTTTTTGTGAAATTACGTTCCTTTAAATTGTGTAAGAACTAATTGAGGATATGGCTTTGGCACCCAAAAAAAAAAAAAAAATCAAAGCTAAGACTTTTCAATTGTAATCCCTAAACTAAAAAAATCTTTTTTTAAGGGTGCTTCTAGTTGGACCTCCAAATTTGATATTTGAATCTCCAATTTTTTTTCAATTATTAATAAATTTTATCAAGTCATATGAAAAGACAAATAAGGACAACGAGAAAAAAAAAGGGAAAAAAAAAAAACTCTTCTTACCTTCCCAAATATAACATTCAATTAAAAAAAAATTTCCACGAAATTTCCTTATATTACCTATATAGTTTAATAATTTATCTAAAACAATTAAGTAAAAATAATGATTTCTATAGATGGCTCATCTATTTAATACAAAAAATAAATTCAAAACAATCTGATTTGAAATTTTCTTAAACTAAATTAAGTGAATATTATGATATAGTTATTATTTGATCTTCCAACCCTAAACCCTTGAAAGACTTCTTTTAGCAAATTCAAAGGGATTCCAGCAACATATCAATATAGAGAACCAACCCTCTGATTAATTTTGGTGGAGGAGAGACCTACTCATAAGAGAGCAATATCATGTGATTTTGATTCATTCTTCTTCTCGTGGTTGAAGATACATATAAAAAGTAGAGTAACATATTGTTGTATCTCATGTTCAAGGGTGTTTTGGTAAAAATAAATAGGTCTACTTAGCTTTTCAAGTATTCTAAAAAGTAAATTAGAGGTGTACTAAGTATAAGAGGTCCAATTAGCAAATTTGGAGGTCCAACTAGAATCACCCTTTTTTAAAGGAAAATAACAAAAATGAAGAGAAAATTTTTGCAGGACTGGACTGTAAATTAAGCTTAAGCCTGCAGCACTGTCTTACTTCTTACTGCATGAGTTAAGGTCAAGATACAATTTTAAGACAAAACTAATAATTAAAAATAATTTAGAGTTTATTAAATAGAAGTTAACTTGACAATGCTAACACCAAAAAGTACATTAAGTTTTTCTCTTAAAACCCTAAGCGGCGTTTTTCCGTCAAGAGTGTATGCCTAATCCGACGACAGGCCTTCACGGCAGCGCTGTCGGACAGGCCAGAGTGGACCTTGTGTCTAGATTTCTGTGGTCTAGCAGGAGGAAGGGTTGTGGAGTGACGACGGCACTATCCTGGGTGTTTGGAGAATCTGACTGGGAAGGGCAGCAGAGGGATGGTAGGATCACTAGAATGGTGATACGCTAAAAACAAGCGCTCAACTTAACCCTGCAAGATGTAGTCGTTAGCAATATAGAGCAAGCAGGGATCGTTCAAGCTGGGGATTGAGGGTAACTTTATAATTCACACAAAAGAAAACAAAACTAAACTAACTAAAGCACAAAATAAATAACAAAACTGAAACTAAACAAAAACAAAAACGTCAAACACTAGAAAAGAGAGAAAAAGATGGCAGGACACAGAAGGGGATAGAAAGGTGTGTTGCAATCCTAAGTTGAAACAATATTTTGGGGTTTTTATGTTCCTACGAAAATAAAAGAGAAAACAAAAAGAAAATCATTTTAATTTTTGGTTTTGAGAAAAACAAGATGGAGAACATGTTAGAGACTTGGAAATCCACCACCAATTACTTTCGAACAATGTTAAGTTAACCTAGATTCAATTACTAAGGTGTGAACAGAAACCAACCAAGAAACAAGTCGGAGCAAATCATGTCCCTTATTAATGTTTCCCTAAATACTTAGTCTACGTGAACGCACAATAGCTAAGCCTATCAAACATGCAATCAAGGTATAGAACGCTATCCTATCAACAACACATATAGTGTCAACATATTTGAAGCATTAAGATCTCATGGAAACGATTGGTTATAGAGTTGCAGTCTAGTGTGGAACGCCTACCTAGCATGCTCTTCTAGTTGTTTAAAACATCAGCTTTTGTTCAAAGCCTTGCATACTTGTGGATTAGAAAACAAGACGATTAGGTGAATTATTTTCTAAATCCTAGCTCCAATTACATGCATATATCATGAGTGTCGACCCAAAGAACATAAACACATAAAAGTTTTCAATCAAGCAGAGATAAACAACCAACTCACACCAAAGATCAAGAAACTAAATTTAAACAAACATATGTTCTACATAATTGGGGCTTCAAACCTTGCCCCTAACAAAAAGATAGTTAGTTACACATTGTTTTAGAAGCCAAACTAGAACAAATAGAGAAAAAGAAGAAAAATATGGTGGCGGATGAATGAGAAAGAGAGATAGAAGAGAAGGTGAAAGGCGTGGTCCTCTTCAACGTGTGCAGAAGCTCAATATATATAGGAGAAGTTCAGCCCTAGTTTCCTTCTTCAACAATGCTTTTAAAACCTTCTCTTGTTGCTTGAGGATTCCTTTAATTGGTGCACAATTAAATGATTTTCAAGCCATGGTAATCTTGTTGTAATCTTATAGAATTATTCTAGGCCTCTCCTTAATATTTTCAGCAGCAATAACCTTCCAAAAATGCCCTGGAAATCCGTCCAAAGAAGAATTCTGCAAAACCGTCCAGTTTTGACTAGGATTCAATTTCTGACTCTGAAGCTTCCTTCTTGGACAAGAAACGACTTCTTCTTGACAAGTTTCTGGATGGTTCTTGACTCCCACGTTCTCTATGACATCATATAATCTAGAATAATCAATAACCTTAAGGAAAAACTCCAAGAAAATCGCCGGAAACGATCTCCTAAAAAGCTTCGTGAAAAGCTGACAGTTTCTGCCTTATCGGGAAGCATACTTCGACTTTGATTTCCTACTGCTTCGTTGATGCTTCTGACCTGTTATTTAGCTGTAGTTAAATTATAACATTATGTCTTGAAGGATCGCTTGCCCTTACTGCAAAGGTACATCTGGAAAGGTGCAAGAATTGCTCCTCAAAACCGTTCCCAGAAAGCTGATTCTGAAACTGCAGTTTTCTGCTTTGCAGTAACTGTTTTGCACAACGATTTCCGTGGACTTCCCTTGTAATTTCTGGCCAAATGGTTCATCAATGTTGATCCTCTGCATCAGTACTTCATGTTACATGGCTTAGTTTCTCCCTTTAAGCTCCTATTTCTCTTGAATCACTTCACGAATAACCTAAAAAAAAAACAAAGTTAAAACTGACTTTTTAAATGAAATAGCTAAGAAAAGTATAAAGGTTTCACATTATATTTATCGCATTTTATGCTCCTATCAAATGGCAGGGCTGAGGTCGCGTTGCATCAGAGAGGAGCGCAGATGGTCTGGTTTGTGGATCCAGGTGGTGACGCGGGAGCTGCTGGCACCTGATGGTATTGGCCGTGTGGTGGCAACGCCGAGATCTACTCTGCTCAGGTCGGATCCATCTGATCTGACTATAGAAGGACTGTTTGGCTTCAATCTGGAGAGGGGCGACGAGTCCGATAGGTGTGCGATAGGTAGCAGCGGCACTGCAGCCGGTGGTGGGATGGCAAGGGCAGCGCAAGCGGGGTGGTGGTGTCGTGGAGTCTGCAACTTGAATTTTGGGCTTGGGTCTAGTGGTTTGTGGGTCTGGGCTTTGGATCTGGACTCCTATTATTTTCTAAATTTAATTTACTGTTTTTTATTTTTATATTTAGTAAATTGTGGCTTTATGCCAGAAATAAGTACCTACCACTTTTGGGTAGGGCGACGTTGGCATTGTCCGGGTATGCACACTTTGTGTGGCTTATCTGGCCTAGCGAGGCGGCGAGCTATTTACTTGATTAAATGGACGCAACCTCCTAGTGGCAGGATGAAATTGAGTGTCGCCGGATTTTTTTTCCGTGCGGCAACATAGTGGGAAAGCTGTGTTATTTGTAATGATGCTTCGTCATGATCGCGTTATGTTTCTGGTTTGTCACCGCTATGTCAAAGAAAATAGAGTAGTCATTCGTGCACTCTTTGCTAATTGGTGCTTGTTAGAATACATAGATTTTGTAGAACTTCTGGTATTATTTCAGGACGTTTCCTCTATGCTTATTGTAATATGGGGTTCAGGCTATATGTCCCCCCTTGTATTCTGTTATTTCATTAATCAAGGCTTGAGGGCAGCCGCACCAGCCCCTATAAAAAAAATAAAAAAATAGAAGTTAAATTTTAGATACTAAATAGGGTTAAGTACGTAGTATGTACAAACATTGTTTATGACAGTGACACTCACGACTCGTATCAAACTATTAACTATGTCTTTATGTTTCTGTCACGTAACATACAACCTCAAGTCTACACAAATTGAGACGGGCAGGTAATGAAAGGTGGCACATCTACTATCGGCCAACAATGACACTTATGACTCCTTAATTACCAATATCAACACAAAAGTGGTAATGGTTTGAAACAATAGAAATTATTCTATGCACCGACGATGCAAATGACCCAACACTTATAAGATGATCTTATAATTAATATTTTTATTAATAACCTAAGAGTGTATTTAATATAATCTAACAATCCATTTATGTCGGTGCAAGTGCACGTCGATGTACTGAATTCTCCCCATTGAAACAACGCCCAAATAAAAAATTTAGTGATGATGCCAGTCTCATCCATTTTTTTCCAACTTTACCAAATAGTCTAACGTGTTACATTACTTAGAACATCTTTAGCAGGTTCTCTACTTTGGAAAATACTTCAGTACATTAATGTACCGATACATCAAATAGACTAGGTTCAATATAGATGAAGACTAGCTTGGTTCAAGGGTAGACTAACTCCATGCATGTCTACCCATGTACTGAGCTAGTCTACCTCTGTATTGAACCTAGTCTACTTGATGTATTGGTACATTAATGTACTGTAGACTATCCCCTCTACTTTTAGGTCCTTAATTATTTTTTTTAATAATTAAAATAAGGGATGAGGCAATATTAGCTCCTCAGAAGTAGACGATTTAGGAAGCAAGTCCCACCCTCAAACCCGAAGGTGAAGGATCTACGACACTCTGAGAGCCCACCACTGCTAGTCCTTACTTTTTATTAATAATAAAGAAAAATACAAAAAAAAAAAAAGGGAGGACAAAAGCCAAACCCCAAAAGTACAGACGTGAGAAAGAAATAAAAGATGGAAATTTTTTTTTCCATATTTGGAATAGAGAAAAAGAAAGAAATAAACTCCAGGAAGCCCAAATCAACATCAAGAAGAAACACGAGAATAAGGGAACCCCTGGTCATCCATTCTCAAGTATGGAGAGATCTCAGGTGGAGGCGAGGCATGCCAAATCAGAGATTCAGAAGCCAAACCCAAATTTGTTAACCTATCTGCAACAGAATTGCCTTCGCGAAGAACATGAGAGCAGTAAATGTCATTGACCGAATGCGAGATAAACAATTCAACCAAGAAATGCACATTGACCAAGGAGGTGCAAAATGAGGTAGAGGTAATACATGCTAGAACACTCGTCGAATCACTCTCCAACCAAATACAATGCCAACCCACTCGAAAAGCAATCTCAATACTAATTATAACTCCCATTAACTCCGCAAAGAAAGCTAAGTGCTGACCTAAACCTTGACAATAACCTCCAAAATATTGACCATTTGCAACATGAAAAACACCACCCACAAGCTGGAAAGCCAGGATTACCTTTAGCTAACCGATCAGTGTTAAGCTTAATCTATGGAAAATAGGGGGATGCCAAAGAACCAACCGGGGAGCAACTGATTTGTGAGCAACTGGTTGGATTCCCAGGCTCACTAGCAACTGAGAGTCCAACACACCGAGGGAATAACCAGGCAAATGAGGAGTAGCAAACCGCAACCAAGATTTAATAGAGCCAAAAACCCGCATAAGAGAAGGCCTTTTATTATTAAAACAAAGCTTATTAAAGAATTATAATTGTGATTGAATTGATGTTCCTTCTATTGATAATCATCAATACATATAGATATACAACCTTGATCAACAAGGAAACTTTATAATCTAGGGATATAGATAATGCCATAATCCTCATGTACATGATTTCCTAAAGATACAAGAAATCTATTCTTAATTTCATAATATTCTCAACACTCCCCGTCAAGTTGGAGAGTGGATGTCAAGAACTCCCAACTTGTGCAACAAATTCTTAAATCATTTTTTGACCAACGCTTTTGTAAAAATGTCTGCCAATTGCTGCAAGGTTCCAACGAATCTAGTGCGAATGGACCCATCAATTATCTTGTCACGGATGAAGTGACAGTCCATCTCAATATGACAAGTTCTTTCATGAAAAAATGGATTTGTAGCAATGTATAAAGCTGCTTGATTATCACAATATAACATGGCAGGGTTGGCAATCGGTATGTGCAAATCAACAATAAGTTTCGCAACCAAGTAAGTTCACAACATGTACCTGCCATAGCTCTGTATTCAGCTTCAACACTTGATAAAGAGATTGTTTTTTGCCTTTTGGTGCGCCATGAAATAAGAGATTTTCCCAAGAACACGCAATAGCCAGTGGTAGAACGGCGAGTAATGGGACAACCCGCCCAATCAGAATCACAGAAAGCTCTCAAACTTAAATCGTTTCCAGTATGCAAAAGAAGACCTTGACCAGGACATGACTTTAAATACCTGACAACTCGAAGTGCTGCAGCCATATGATGTAGACGTGGCTCATGCATAAATCTGCTTAAAACATGAACTGAATAGGTAATGTTAGGTCTGGTGATGGTGAGATATATGAGGCGGCCAACCAAACGTCTATATCTGCCGGATCCTTAAGCAATTCTCCCTTATTTGAAAATTTTGTTTCTTCCATTGGAAACTCAACAGGTTTGACACCCAAAAAACCAGTATCCTTTCCGATGCATACTTCCTTTGGGATAAATATATACCTTTTCCTAAACGAGCAATTTCAATCCCAAGGAAATACTTAAGATCATCCAAGTCTTTAATTCTAAAGCGGGTATGTAGAAACTGTTTAAGAGCCTTAATAGAGTCCAGATTATTCCCAGTGATGAGAATATCATCAACATAAATCAACAATACTGTAAGGGAATTACCAACCTTCTGAATAAAGAGAGAATAGTCGGCCTTTGATTGAGTGAATCCAGTAGAAAGTATAGCCTCAGTAAATTTAGCAAAACATTGTCGTGATGCCTGTTTCAAACCATACAAGAACTTGTTGAGGCGACAAACATAATTCTCTCCCTGTCGTCGAAGACCAGGAGGAGGTGACATGTACAGCTCTTCATGGAGGTCCCCATTAAGAAAGGCATTATTAACATCAAGTTGGTGAAGGGACCAAGCTTGACAGGCTGCAAGGGCAAGAACACAACGGACAATAATCATCTTTACAGTAGGGGAAAAAGTGTCATGGTAATCGATACCTGTAGCCTGTGTAAAACCCTTGGCAACTAGACGAGATTTATAACTCTCAATAGAACCATCTGCCTTACGTTTAATCCGGTATACCCACCTACAAGCAATATGGCGTTTTCCAGGAGGAAGAGGAACAAGAGTCTAAGTATTATTGGCAACAAGAGTGGCAAGCTCGGCATCCATGGCGGTTTGCCATTTAGGATCAGAGGCAGCTTGAGCATAAGAGGTAGGCTCCTCATCCCTGCTAATGGCAGCAACATAAGATAGGTGCAGCGGTGAATAACGCTGATAGGAGATGAAATTGCAGAGAGGATAACGTGTACGTACCTTTAAGAGGATTCGGCTGAGGAGATGACAAAGTGGGTGGAGGCAAAATCACAATCACTTGCGAGCAGACGTAGTCCTTGAGACGGACATTAGGAACATGGGTAAATTGTGAGCGTCGCGGAGCCAGGATGGGATCTTGGTCGACCAACGGAGGAGGTTCAAGGGCAGGTTGAATGATGGGAAGAGGAGAAGAAGGAGGGGAGGCTAATGTTGGTTCATCAGAGGATTGCAACGAGGTATCAATCCTGGGCGGTGCAGGTTCTAGAGATGAAGAGGTAGGAGCGGGAGGTGGTGGAGATGGTTGAGGTGAGATGGTGTTGTTAAGGATAGGAACAGGAAGTGGCAAGGAAGGAAGAGAAGATAACGAAATTCCTTGAGAAGAGGATTGAAAATGGAAAGTATCCTTTAAAAAGATAACATCACGATTTGTAAAAATCTTTTTGGTTTCAAGATTATATAACTTATATGCTTTCTGACCAATCGGATATCCAAGGAAAATGCATTTATGAGTATGTGGACAAAACTTTGATGAAGGATTGACAGAAGTAGCAAAAGCTACACATCCAAAAACACGCATTCGAGAATAATCAGGAGGTTTATTGTAAAGTACCTCAAAAGGAGTTTTCTTGTGGAGTAAAAGAATGGGCAGCCTATTAATTGTGTAGGCAGCAGTGAGAAGACATTCACCTCAAAATTGAAGAGGCAAATGAGATTGGAAACGAAGAGCTCGAGCAACTTCTAGGAGGTGTCGATGCTTGCGCTTAACAACACCATTTTGTTGAGGTGTGTAAACGCAAGAATGCTAAAAAATGACTCCTTAATCTTGAAAGAAGTTGCGTAAAGAAAGAAATTCAGCGCCATTATCGGAAAAAAATTGTTGAACATGGGTATTAAATTGAGTCTTAACATAGGAAAAAAAATGTTGAAGTAAATGTTGCGTCTCACTTTTGTGACGCATGAGAAAAACCCATGTAAAACGAGAAAAATCATCCACTATAGTAAAAAAAATAATAAGCACCATTAAGAGAAGGCATCTTATGACGTCCCTAAATATCACAATGAATAAGGAAAAAACATCAAGAAGTTTTTATTGAACTGGAGGAAAAAGGTTGGCGGGTCTGTTTAGCTAAAAGACAAACCACACATTTATGACTAGAATCAAAAACAAAAGAAAGAGAATTCTTGGCTAGAAATTGTAAACGAGCAGGAGAGGGGTGTCCTAAGCGGCAATGCCAGAGATCAGATGAGATGGTAATATGACCGGCAAAGGGATGTGTGGTAGGAATGGTGGAAGACAACGCCACAAGATAGTACAAATTTCCACGTCGCTTACCCACACCAATCATCATCCTCGTAGCCAAATCCTGCAAAATACACCAAGTAGGGAAAAAGGTTACTGAACAATACAAATCATCTATAGTGTGTCCAGCAAACATCAAATTAACATCGAATGAGGGAACACAAAGCACATCCTGCAAAACTGTATTATTAATGGTAATTGACCCTTTCATAGTGATGTTTGCCTTGGCTCTACTAGGCAAAGAAACAGAAGGAAAAGATGCATTCTTGTGGCTAGTAAAAAGATGTGGTGAATTAGTAATGTGGTGAGTTGCTCCACTATCGATTATCCATCGATTAGGATCCACCAAAGACAAACCTGAAGCAAACTCTGTAGCAGAAGCGGCGTTAGCCTGAGGAGTTGGTGGCTTAGGATTCAATGCAGCAATAACCTGAGTATATTGATCTTCAGTCAGGTTGGGAAGTGTGGCTTGCAGCTCCTTAAATGAAGGTGTGCAATCAACATGACTAGCAGAGGCATCATTGAGTGGTGGAGGTCGATTTCCTTGTTGTTGATTGCGTTTATAAAGCTGATGACCAGGTGAAAAGCCATGTTTCCTGTGACAAGTCTCCTCAGTATGATTAAATTTGTTACAATAGGTGCATTGAACTGGAGTACGATTGCGAGAACTGCTGCCTTGATTTCCCGGATTAAAAGATTATGGCCTGGGATTGTTACGGATGGCCATTGTTGCAGCGTTGGATGGAGCAAGGGCAACAACACCAAGTTCTCGCTGCTTCTCTTCCTGAGTTACTGAAGCATAGGCCTATCGCATGGAAGGTAATGGATTCATTAACAAAATTTGACCACGAGTACCTGCATACAATTCATTCAAGCCCATAAGGAATTGCATGAGTTTGGTGCGGTCATTTTGTGCCCCACAAGTGCAATTCTCCACTGTATTGTATGAGGCAAGTTCGTCCCAAAGTGCTTTCAACTTGGTATAATAAGCAGCGATTGACAACTGACCTTGTTCAATCTTGTAGATGTCTCTTTGAACCTGGAAGATACGTGGAGAGTTTCCCAAGGCGAATCGTTCCCTGAGATCTTCCCAAATAGCATGAGGTGTTGTGCAGGAGAGGACTGAATCAGCAAGGTCTGGTTCAAGAGAATTGAGAATCCAGGACAAGACCATGTCGTTGCATCGCTGCCATAGAGCTTGCTCCTCAGGTTTCTTGATTGCAGAGGGTTCTTTGATTGCACCGGTGATGAATCCGGTCTTATTCTTTGCACTCAAGGAGATCCTCATGGAGAGACACCATGAGTTGTAATTGTCTCCTGTCAATTTCTTAGAGACAAGGATAAGACCGAGATGGTCTGAATGATGGAGGAATAGCGGATTTGCAGATTCATCAGAGGGGATGCCGCTGGTGCCGCTGCCACCATTGGGAGTTTCAAAAAAGATATCGTCTCCAACCATGAAAGGTTAGGGAAAACGAAGAAGGATGAAGGCTACAAAAGAATTTGCAGAAGAAAGAAGAGTCAGGACGTTGCCTGCTCTGATACCATAAAGAATTATAATTGTGATTGAATTGATGTTCCTTCTATTGATAATCATCAATATATATAGATATGCAACATTGATCAATAAGGAAACTCTATAATCTAGGGATACAGATAATGCCATAATCCTCATGTACATGATTTCCTAAAGATACAAAAGATACAAGAAATCTATTCTTAATTACATAATATTCTCAATACTTATTACATGTTTTCCAAATAGCCATGAAAGCAAACAGATAGCCTGCAAGCCATAAATTTTTTAGCTAAGGAGAAAACGGTTTACCAACAATTGTACTCCATAAAATACCAATTGAGCCATGAGTTGGTAATACCAAAACAGCATGACAACCATTGCCAAACATGCTGAGCGAAGGAACAAGAAACAAATAAAGTAGTTGAATCCTCCATAGTGCAAAAAGAGCAAAGCTGACATACCGAAACTAATGGGATGCGTCGTCGTTGAAGTTGGTCATCGATGGGTAACTTGTTATGAAGGATGGGCCAAACAAGCATAGAGAACCGTGGTGGAATAAAATGGCTCCAAACTTGAGCTTGTGGACCATTAGAAGCAAAGTGTGGACGTAGAAGATTATCCCTCAGAAAAGGAGAAAACCCCATTACCCAAATCCTCCCAAATCAAAATATCATATTCAGGGACAATAGGTATAGGCAAACTATGAATCTCATCTACCAGAGATGGAAATAAAGTAGAGAAACGGTATGGCAAACTCCATTGCTGACCAGAAATAAAAGAAGCTACAGCAGTTGTTAAAGGCTTAGGGAAAATTGACCTGCAGCTTATCAAGAAGAGAAGTATTAAGCCACCGATCAGACAAAAAAAGAACAGACTTACCATCTCCTATGAGCCATCTTGAGTGTTGGAAAATTATTGGAAGAGTAGCTTTCAACCCCTACCATAATGACGAACCAAAATAGTGATAATTCATATGATGGGAGATTGAGAACCTCGTACAAGCAAAAGAACTCCATAGAGATTTCCAAGTGAGAGTACTCCATCCCATGCTCAAGAGAGCAGCCCTATTAAGAGTCTGAAGGTCCCACAAACCAAGCCCAGACTTAGCTATAGGAGCACAAACTTGGCGCCAAGAGACGGTAACCATTTTCCTAACTATAATTTTATTTACAATCGTGGTTAATTTCAGTTTTTGCAACATAATAAGAATAATTATGATTTGTCAAGTAAATCTCTATTTGTGTGTCTGGCCCAAACTCTAGGTTACTTGACCTAGTGGTAACAGGGTTTTAATTAGAGATAATCTCGGAGAATATCTTAGAGATATCCATTCATTGTATGATTACATTTCCTTGTACAATTCAGATTCTATGCATTTTAATTTTCTATATAAAGAGGCCCCTATTATCAATGAGAACACACATCAATTCTCTCTCAAATATAGTTTCCCTAAAACACGTTATCAGCACGAAGCCCTAACCCTGAAACCCTAAATTTGTAGTCCTTAAATTCGAGGAACCACCGCAACACACCTTGTAGCCTCCAAACCCAGGAGCCCAGAACTGGCTGCATAGTCACCGACCGGCCAACTTAGTTTCCTACTCTTGCCTCCAACTAGCCAGTCTGAAAAGAAATAAAAGGAGACCAGAAGAAGGAGGTCTCGGTCAAAGCGATCAAAGGACGAAGAAGGTCCTAGTTAAAGGCTGAAGAGAAAGAAAAACAAAAAAAGACAGGGAGAGACACCCACGTGCTAGGCAAAAGAAAAGAAAGAGAAAGAAAAAAAAATGAGAAAAGAAAGGGCGCGGGCCCCAGACGAAGAAAGAGAGAGAAAAAAAAGTAGAAGAAAGAGAAAGAAAAAATAGAAAGGGACCGGCCCAGAAAAAAAAAAAAAAAAAAAAAAAAAGGCTGACGCGGCCCAAGTCAGAAAAAAATGGCAGACATGTAGCCCACACCCTTAGTCAAAACCTACAAGAAGTCAAAGCCCAAAGGTCAAACCGCCCAGAAGGAGTCAAAGCCCACTGACATCAAATCCTCCACGTCAACAGATCAGCCACGTCAACAACTTGGTCAATGCCGGTTGACTGTTTCGGGTCAACTTTTCGGCGGTCGCCGACAACTTTTCCGAGCACTTTTTCTGTGACTTTTCCATGCACCTTTTCCGGGGACCCATTTCGAGGTATTTTTTACTAAAAGTTTCCGTTTTTGAAGTTTTTTTTTCTTTTCTCGGGGACTTGCAACCACCCTTCTTCTACCCCCCTTTCTTCATCATAGGGGAGACCTAATTAAGCCGAACTGTGGGGGTTCGTACTCACTCCAATCTTGGAGCTTGTTGAGATCTCCAAACTTTGTTTGTAGAGAATTTATGATCGACCACTTACATCATTGTATCGATCTAATCCAATACCTCTTGGAATTGAATTTCTTGGAAGCAATTACACTTAGAAATTCCTAATTTCTTTGGAGCAACTACGCTCAGAAATTTTATATGTTTTCGTGGTAGGCTTTTACGCTCCGAAACTAACCATAATTTCTTGTTCTCATTCAGGATGAGTAACCTGAACAAATTGAACTTTGCTCTATTGGGAACAACTGGCTCTGGATATCACATGTGGGTTCGTGATGTCCGCCAGCATCTCAAGGCCGATGGAATCCTAGATACGATTCTCGAGCCTAGCCAGGATGTGCTAACTGTTGAGCAAATTCAAGCTTTGGAAGCAAATAGAGCAGCCTTAGAGGCAAATAAGGCGAAAGCCGTCATCCTAATGACTCGTCATATGAATGATTCGCTCCAGTACGAGTGTATGAATGAAGAAGACCCTAGAAGGTTGTGGGCCTTACTCGAAGAAAGATTTGGCAACGTCCATGACTCTATGCTTCCTAACCTAGAAGTGAGATGGCATAGCCTTCGCTTCTGTGATTTCAAGTCAGTTCTTGACTACAACTCGGAAGCACTTCGCATTAAATCCTTAATGGAATTCTGTGGTAAAGAAATCACAAAGCGATGTTGATTGAGAAGACTCTCTCTACCTTCCCCGTCTTTGCATTGATGGTTGCTAAGCACAATCGAATCGATGTTACTGCAAGACGGATCACAAGGTTTCATGAGCTCATTGGAGCTATGAATGTCACTGAAAAGCATGACAACATCCTTGTGAAGAACTATAATTCGAGATTCGTGGGAATAGAGCATATTCCAGAATCCAATTATAGTCGCGCCCCAAAGAGAGGGCGCCAAGAGCGAAACCCTAATCTTAGGGATACATTTGGACATTCTAGTCCATATAATCGCTCTACTTGGGAAGGTAACAACAGAAATAAGCGAACACGGAACCGAAGATGTCAACGTGGAAAGAGAGAGGGAGGCAACGCCTCTGGCCATGTAGGTGGCGCCACGACCACTAAGAGCCACCTAAATGACGCTTTCAAAGCGCCTCAATCAATGGAGTTTGAGCAAAGAGATGTATGTTCTCGATGTGGAGTGTCTGATCATTGGGCACACATTTGTAGAGCTTGTGAAGAAATTGTCACCGCTTACAAAGCATATTGTGAAGCAAGAGATGCTCACTATGTGGAACAAGAAGATCAAGAAGATGATCTAGAGTGAAGGGTTGAAGACTACAAATCTAGCTGAGATCAATAGATCTCCAATTCTGTTTAAGTCTTTATTTTTCCAAGAGATGTAATAGGCAATTGCCATATATTTTTGTAGTAAATGCCAATGGTTTAGTTTTTCTTCAAAGTAGGCACACCCAAAGTAAGTGTGATGTCTAGGAAGGTTCTGTGATTAGTGGTACTTAAGCGAGCCTTACTCCACCGACATCTCTCTACTCACCTGGTCACATTTATTTTGGAATTACTGAAAGAAGTTAAACGACTACCATTGTTTTGCATTAGCTAGCATTTTGGATTAGATTTTCTTTGGTCAAAGAGACAATGATGTAACTCCGTTGGCTTATGAATAAAATTTCGAGTTCTTCTCATGATGACTCAATTTTGATTCTGAGCTTATTACTTTTGTGACTACGATGGCTAGGTCATCAATATTAATTCAAGGATATGGAATAGCCGAAGTTATCCCTACCAAATGGCACCTTGATTACTGTCGCAAAAACTCTCTGCGCTCCTAGGGAAAATCGCACCTATAAATTGCCAACGAATTCCATACGAAAACGCATGTAGAGAACGACAATGAGTTCCTTTGCAATACCTCTAATGATTGAGAACAAAGGCGCATTTTAGAGAAGTTTATGTGTCTCTCTAGTGGACTTTATGTCACTATTCGAGCTATTAAATCCGATAAAGTTATGAGAGAAAATCTCTTCAATTTAGACACATATTGGCTTTGTCACAACAGGATAGGTCATCCTGGTCATGATAAGATGATCCGTCTACTAAAAACTTCACATGGACTTCTTTTCTATTGAGCGAAATAAAGCATGAATCAAAAGTTGATCTCTAGACTAAGTGTGACCGACGCTGCTGCCTAGGGCACCGCCTCCGTCCACCACCAGCCTAGGGCTAGCACAGTCCCTATCCATGACACCATGGATAGCATCCATCATGGTGATGGCGCCCCAGGTGATGCTACAATCACCAACTTGCTTCAAATAGCGTTTCAGACGCTCAGGCCTAACCAAAATTCTCATTGGTTGCTTCTAAAGCCTTTCGCTCGTTTTACAAAGCCCGTTCCTTAGGGAAATTAGGACTGAGACCGTCCTATGCAAAGGATATGAAAATATTCATTATGTTCTTACATAAAATCCATAAGGATTTTGTGGACTGATTCCGACTTGCGGACGGTTAAATATCTCATGATGTTGGTTGACACGCAAACATGCTGGTCACGGGTTATGCCATTGCCCAATTATAATGCTGCTTATGCTACACTCCTAGCACATATCATATGACAACGGGCTCACTCCCCGAATCATCCTATTCAGTCAATTGTATTTCACTATGCTAAAGAGTTTACATCGACGACTTTTGATGGATATTGCATTGGGACTGATGTTGGACATCACATTCCCATGTACACACCCAAATAGTCTCGTGGAAACGACTACGATGGTAGTCCAGACATTGGTAATGAGCATCAATCTCCTTATATCCGCTTGGGGTGATGCAATATCGCATGCAGCTATGCTAATTCATCTACGACCCACTGCCACTCAATCTACCTCTGCGTTACAGCTAGTGACTGGGTACAAGTATCGTGCTTACGCACATTTGAGTGACCATTTATGTGTCAATTGTGCTGCCAAAACGCACTATGATGGGTCCTTACAGATGAATGGGCAACTACGTTGGATTTGAGACTCCGACCATCGTCTGCCACTTAATGCCCTTGCAAGGCGATCTCATTACCGCTAGATTTGTGGATTGTCACTTTGATGAGACAGTCTTTCCGATGTTAGGGGAGATAAGAATACAGATGTTCAGTAAGAAAGACAGGAATTGTAGTGGCCTGTCCCCACTATGTCTCATCTCGATCCCTACTAAAGTGATGAGATCACACATCTGCTGCAAATATGCCTGCAAGGAAGTATGTCCCTACGCTAGGATCTAGCGCCACCCTACATAGAGGTAAGCATGGCGCCAACGCCAAAGAGAGTAGCACTCTGGCGTTACAGGCCATGGCCCCAGCTAGGATGTGTGGGAGGCTCGTGAGTTCGAAGGATACATTGGCACATTCCAATCCTTTGATCATCAAGACTCAAAATCCGTCTCATGAGAATCTTCCAGATTATGGTTATCGTTGGGTGATGCCTCAACGTCAGAACTTATTCCCGAGAATATAGAGCTCTTTGAAAATTACACTAGTGTACATGAGACGTGGGATAGAAACTCCATCATAATTGTTGATGTAGTTGCGCATGAGTTTGTTGAGTCCGATGATATCGAACCACGCTTCTTGATGAATGAATGCCAACGTAGAGAGATTTGGCCTAAATGGAAAGATGCGATCCAGGTTAAGATGGATTCTCTAACGAAGAGGAAGGTTTTCGAGCTAGTGATGCCAACACCTCCTAACATAAAACTTGTTGACTAATAGGTCTTCGTTAGAAAGCGTAATGAGAAAAAGAGATGGTAATTTCACCTTATGGTGCAAGGCTTCTCATAAAACGCCCTGGAATCTACTACGATGAGACATATTCTCTTGTAATGGATGTCATTGCACTCTACTACCCTGTCAGTTTGGTAGTTTCCGAATAACTGAACATGCAGCTTACAAATATGGTCACTACGTATCTCTGTAGGGATCTAGATAGGGAATATACATGAAGGTTCATGGTGAACTTCATTTACCCAAGTCAAGTGGCTCTAGACCATGGAGAGCGTTTACAAAGAGACTGAAACGCTCGCTAAAATGACTACTTAATTGGGAAGGGATATGCCCACGCATTTCCATAACAAGTTTCGGATTCCATCGATGTTCATGTTGGACATGATCTTCATTAGAAGCCCTTAAAGAGTTAAGGGAAACCGCTGAGCACTTCAAATCCGAGTTTGAGATGAAGGATTTTGGGAGAACACGATTATGCCTCTATTTGGAACTTGAGCATCGTGTTAATAGATGCTTAGGCATTTTGACAAGGTCAAACCTTCAAGCACCCCTATGATCGTCCTTAGTCTTGATCCTGAAAAGGATCCTCTTCGTTTGAAGGATGATGACGAAGATGTGCTAGAGGCAGAAGTGCCTTACTTGAGTACAATAGGCGCATTATTATACTTAGCTCAATGCACAAGACCGGACATCTCATTTGTAGTGAACTTGTTTGCTAAGGTATAGCTCTACGCCAACGCGACGCCATTTGATTGGTGTAAAAGATATCTTTCGGTACTTGAGATGTACGATTGCTATGAGATCGTTCTATCCCTACAGAGAGATGATGGATTCAGACCCATCACACACCAAGAAAGCCAACAACACTGGCCTGCGTCCACTATCCCCATCCCAAAACGATGTAAGTGTTTTGGAAGGTTTTGCTGATGTTGGGTATATCTCTGACCCATACAAAGGTCATTCCCAAACTGGTTAAGTGTTCACCATGGGAAAAGACCGTGATATCTTGGAGGTCTACAAAACAGACCTTAGTCGCTATATCTTCGAATAATGCAAAGATTCTTGCTCTTCACGAAGTGGTTTGTGAATGTATATGGATTAGATCTATAATTACGCATGTTCGAACAATTGTGGTTTGAAGTCTACCACAGATGAGCCTACGAGCATTTATCATAATGCTGATTGCTTTGAACAAATGAAGCAAAGTCTACATCAAAAGAGACAACACCAAGTATAATCAATAATAACAAACTCTCCTCAAGATCAAAGTGAACTAGGTTCGATCTGAGGACAGTATGGCAGACTTGCTCACTAAGTCATTGCCTAAATTCCACTTTCGAGAAACATGTTGGTAGCATCGTTTGCAGAAGTTATCCGAACTCTAATGACCGTAGTCGTCAGGGGGAGATGAAGACATCAGGGGGAGGTGTCTACATGTATGGTCTCGAAACGTGAAGGATGTGTTGTGCTCTTTTTCCTCTTCGATCGAGGTTATTTTTGTCCCATTGGGTTTTTGTTACTCGGCAATGTTTTTAATGAGGCAACGAGAGGAGTACCACGTTTGGGCGACACAAGGGGGTGTGTTCAAGTAAATCCCTATTTGTGTGTCTGGCCCAAACTCTAGGTTACTTGACCTAGTGGTAATAGGGTTCTAATTAGAGAGAATCACAGAGAATATCTTAGAGATATCCTTTCATTGTATGATTACCTTTCCTTGCACAATTCAGATTCTATGCATTGTAATCCTCTATAGAAAGAGGCCCCTATTATCAATGAGAACACACAGCAATTCTCTCTCAAATATCGTTTCCCTAAAACATGATTGAATTTTATTTCTTCAATTCGGTAGTAATGCCCTACCAATGAAATCTTTTTTAAGGAAAAGATAATTTCATTCAAATTATTCGTTAATTTTGTTATAAGTCAAGTTGCCAACATTAATTCTTGCCCTAAGAGGAAATACTGCATTGAGCTCAACTTATCAACAATTCTTATTCTTGGAGAAGGGATTGAGTGAAGTGACAACATGTGTACCAAATACGAATTAGAGTATGCATGAAGTTACTGAGATGATGGTGTCTCTTATTGTCATGTACCAAAAAAAGTGTGACATCATGTACGTATAATTTTTATTCTTGATATGTTGTCATCTTTTTATAATAAAAATATATATATACATACGTACATGAGCTAGGCAATATATTTTGGCCGGGTATCTTTTTTTTTAATCAAACTCATAAGGGCGGTGATATCAGTTATCTCAAGTCAGAATGGTCATTACATACCATTCCACTATCATTTATAGACAGACGAGAAGATGTATTAGTACCCACAGTTGTACATAGAACTAGTTCCACTCATTAAACATCAAATTCATAGAAAAACAAGTCTCTTCCTTAGCTACTTTTCTAGAAAATTTGCTAAAAGCACATAAAAATGCATAGCTCCCCAAACACTAGCAAATTAATGAAAATAGACTAAACTACTACCATAGGATCCCCTAAACAAAATAGGGAAATGAAAGAATGAAAAACTAACTAATTGACAACTAATAAGGCTAAAAGAAAAGCAGCACCCAAAGCCTAAACTTGACTAGTTTGGCCTTGTTCAAGCCTCCCAGAACGCCACACGAAATCGAAGTGTATCTCTAATGCCACCATTGCCGCGAGCGTACCTTCGCCTCCCCACCTCAAGGAAACATCATTACCATTACAACGCCGCCATCCAAAAGACACTAAACGAAGTTGGAACATCTCGATCAAACCCAAATCCAAAACGGGTTGCCCTTGGTCCTAACGCTCTAAGCCTCCAGTAGATCCTCGAAAAAGCATCATCGCTGTTGCGCAGCAGAACCTAGACCTCGCTGCCGACATTGTCCCATGAAGCAGTGCCCACAATTGCTTTAAACTCAGAAGAGCTTCGAATTCGAGCAAAACCGCCCACTCACTGTCTAAACCCCAAACACTGCAATCTCAGATGCCAAGGGCAATAGCAAAACCATTCCCATCCAGCAGCATCCTAATGCCGGCGAGGCAAGTGTCGATAGTGACAACAGACGCCGCTGGACAAGAAGAAGATTTTTGAGTTTCCGCACTGCCTTCGCTACCTGACTGTGTGTGGCTAGGGTTTTAGTGTATATATTTTGGTTGGGTATCTAATATGTAGTGAAACCATCTCAAAATGCATATATATATATATATATATATATATATATATATAGGGTGGTGCTATTCACACACCTATTTTCTCTATTCACACACCCCCTTTATTTTTCTATTATTTTAATTCAATTTGTTTTTACAAATTACCCTAACTACCCTCCCTTGCAATTTTGATTTTTTTTATTTTTTTATTTGGCAAGTTAATCATCCCTAAATCCTAAACTTTTATTTTCCCACATACGAGGACTTCAAAACTCTTTGTGATTCCTTGTTTTCCCGCAGGTGAGTATTAACATTGTTGACTATGTTCAATCGTATTTTTGTTATTCTGGCCTTGCATAATACATTTTTATTATTTTTTATTGCGAGATTAGCAATTTCATACTCAGCATTATGTATATACGGCTGTGGATTTTTAGCTAGTTCACTATAAGATGCTTTGATTCCATGTTGATTAGTGTACTATGCTACTTTGCAACATTTGAGATGTTATTGCATAGAATCTAATTAATTGTTACATACTGAAAATACTGTTCCAAAGTCTAGTTTTTTTTTTTTTTTTTTTTTTTTTTCAGCCTAATGTTGAACTTTTATTTGTGGGTGTGTTCTTTCAATACAATTATCTAGAATACATTATATTAAGAGTTTCATACAATTGATTATGTGTGTGTCTGCATTTGTGTAGGTCCTCAGGTAAGTCTTGTTCAATCATTTCATTTTGAACTATACGTCTATACTCCAATTTTTTATTTTTTATTTTTTTATTTTTGTACCTATTCCCAAATTTGCAGACTAAGTACATTTGAAAATAACTTATTGCCAATCTTTAAGAGACAAGAAGCTAGGTGCAATAACCCGAGACAACAGAGAAGTAAAGCATGCGTCTTACCCCTCCTACTTGTATAAGGACAAACTTTGCAATTTAAATTCAATTGGATGAACGTAATTACCTGGGATGCATATTCCTTGTCTAATAACACAGGTCATTCCACTTAATGAATGTATTATTTTTCCTTCATTTATAGGTTTTTTTTTTTTTTTTTTATTGTAAAATGATTTTTGATTCATGATTGACTTGCCAAATAGAAAAAAAGAAAAAGAGGGAGGGTAGTTAGGGTAACTTGTAAAAATAAATTGAATTAAAGTAATATAAAAAAAGAAGGGGTGTGTGAATAGAGAAAATGGTGTGTGAATAGCACCACCCTATATATATATATATATATATATATATGAGGCCCGATCAAGAGTGGACGTCCGCACTTTCGCTAAAATGCGGACGTCGATGCAAGCGGCGGTGGCAGCGCGGGGTTGGCCAGAGGCGTCCCAGACCTCTTCTGGGCGGCGTTTGAGGTCGGAGGAGGTCGGGCTTGCCGGTTTCTAGGCAGCCACCTCACCTGTAGTTGCAGGTTCTTTGCAGCACCGCAGAACGGTCGCCAACGACTCCACCAGACCGCAGACCCCTCCCCAAGACCACCAGCGTCCCTCCGGCAAGCCGCACGGCGCCGTCGCCGCTCGATGGAGGCCGGAGGAGTGACATCCGCACTTTTTCTGAGTTGCGGACGTCCGCTCTCGAACGGCTCCGTGTGTGTGTGTGTATATGTTGTATGATTTTGTCTAAAAAGTTAAAATATACAATTGGAAACTTGACTAACAACATTTTCCTAATTAGTGTATAAGCTAAACCAAAATTAGAAAATAATTATATTATAAAGAAATAAATTATACCGAATTTTGATAATATCAATTGGCCGTTCTCATCTTAACGAAGGACAACGCGCAAGTTTGAAGACTGACCAAATTACAAGTTTGAAACTTGAAGTCAACTATAAAATTTAAAATGAAGTTAGCATCTATGAAGACGTTAAAAGATATGCTAACGAGCAATAGGGCGGGGAGAGAGAAAGAGTAGCAAACTAGCAATAGATATAATTTGGAAACCTCTTAATACTAGATACGATATGATCAATACTTATGGTTCTCAAAAGTTGCAATCATCTGGTCACCCCTTACAATAAAGACTATCTAATAGACTAATTCCACTTACATTTCTCATTTGCATAATCTTTTTGTTTATTTAATGCAATATAGTCATTTTTTAAGGATAAAAATCTTGTCATCAGTTGGGACACTTATGTTCAGCTCTTGAATTCTTTCATGTATTGTAGCGTCATTATTAGAACTATTTATTTTGTAAACACTATCTAAGTTTTGTTTCTGTGAATAATCAATCAAATCGAAAGTCATCTAATCATCTAAAACAATCGAACAAATATATGATTTAGCTAGGGATCAAAATTAGGACTAGTTTAGACTTACAAATTATAGATATGAACAATTATACAATATTAAAATTAAGAGTAAGTGCACCTGTTGGGTCACCGGGTCACCCACTATTCATTGCTTTTTAGTGTTATTTTCACCCTCTGGGTCACGAGTACAGTGTATTTCATATCCTGGATCACTTTTTGGGTCACCATGGTGACCTGCATATTGTATTTCGTGCCCTGGATTAGTGGAACAGTGTATTTGTGACCCAGACAATGAAAATATACACTAAAAAGTAATGAATAGTATGTGACCCGATAACCCAACGGGTGAGACATGCTCTAACGAGTTTCTCACACTTTTAATTTATTATTTAAAAGCAATCTTAAAAAAAAAGTACAGTGCCCCTAAATTGTTAGAAGATGCACGAAAATAAAAAGGACATACACTTATCTACCAAGTCACCTTTTTTTTTTTGAAAGGCTACCAAGTCGTATATATGGAGGAGAAAAACAACAAAAGCAAGAGGTTGATATAAAAAGAAATCAACAAAATAAAACCTAAAAAGAATCTCCATATCATCAATCCATCCCTCCAAGGCTCCAATGACTTGGTGGCCCAACCTAGAAAAGTAAAAACAGTGAGTTAGCCGAAACCTTAGGGACAAAAACCAGCCCTAAAGTCCTAGGCACACATCCTAGTTTATCTCCGATCTCTATCTCAAACTTAAGTTACTTATGTGTAAAGCACTTGTTAATTACTAAAAATAAAGGACAACTGTGAATAGTCTCACCACTTTCCCCTTATAGATGATGGCTCACACTAAACAAAAAATTAAAAATTTTATTAAAATTTATAGAAGAAAAAAACACATGTAGGTGATTTGGGGTACTGTACACACCATCAGCCCTTTGTATCTTTTTGGGGTCAATAGCTAGTGTTGTTTTATGGCCACTACCCTCTCACCACAGATCTAAGGTTTTGAAGTTGGCAACTATTAAGAAAACAATAGCCCCAAAGCATTTTTTTTAATACTAATATTATATTAGAAAACTAATAAACAAAAAGAGGAGAGAGAGAGAGAGAATATGGGGGTGTAAAGCTTGTTTAGTGTTGGCAGTAGTATTGGCACAATGGCACATAATACAAAAGGGCATGAAAGCCAAAGCTTATTGGATACTGGCGTGTAGTTCCATTACACTTGTGCGCATATATCATCGCTCTCTGCCGTCTTTCTCTTCCCCCTTCTCTCTCTCTCTCTCCCCACTCTTTTGCTTGTAATTGTACCGACATGGCTCCGAGCAAATGGGGTTTCTCTGCTTCTGTTTAGAACTCACTTATTAAGCTCTGCTTCCACTTCTTCCACAAGTTACTGCAATTGGATTCTTCTTCATCAACCTCACTGTTGAAGGGTCAGTTCAGAATCTTTAGCTTATCGGCTTGCTGTCATGCTTGCTTTCTTTTCTGTGGCTGTGATTTCTTCTTCTGTGTTCTGGGTTGCTGGTATCTCTTGTAATTCTCTTTGTTTGGTTCGGTTCTGGTGCTTTTGAGCTCTGCTTGATGATTTTCTGTTGTTGAATTCCCAGCCGGGTTTTACCAGCTTGGTCTTTTTTCCTTCTCAATTCCCCCCCCCCCCCCCCCTAATAAATTCCGCTTTCTTTCAGCTTATAAGGAAGTTCATACGGATGGTTGGACACTCCTTTTTTTAAAATGCCTTACTTTTTTTTTTCGAAAAGTGATTATCTTCATCTTCTAATAGTCTTTTTGAGTGCATATTATTCTGGTTGAATTCTTTCATTGCTAATTAAGTCACCCTTCACTGATGCACAGTAAACTGACCAAAAGTTACCTGAATTGGCTAAATTACATTTATATGAACCAAAATTCTGATATTTTCACTCCAAGACAAAACTACCATCTTTGGGGGATGCTACCCAGTAGACACATGACATTCTCTTTTACTAAAGATAGCCCAGTGCTGTAGTTGGTGTTCTAAACTATGCCTTTTTCTTTTGCAGGGGCATTGGATGAAACATACGAATTCGAATTAAGCAAGACTTGTTTCTGAGATCATTTTAATAAGAGGAAGAAAATGGCTATGCAAACTGTTTATTTCAAAGAACATGAAGGACTTGGGCAGTTGTCATCAGTGTTACCTTGGTGGGGTACTGCCTTTGGATCTCAACAAGTTCATGGCGAATCCTGTGGCCAGTCAAAACCTTTTACCATGGAGCTTCCCAATAATGGAGACCAACCCACTGCCACTAAGAAACCCGGGCGGGGCACTGAACAAGGACTGGATAAAGGGAACACAAATCAGTTCACTATCTTCCCTGGTAATCTTCTCCCCTTTGCTTTTCATGTATCTATCTTTTGAAAAGATAGTTCTTTTCTTAGTTTAATTGTTTATGTCTATAACAAGAGAGTCTGCAACTCCAAAAGGGAAAGGAAATACTTTTCTCGCTTCTTTATCATCGTTTCACTTTATATCTCTAGAAATAATTAAGGTTTGTATGATATAAATTTCCTTTTTCACAATAGTGATTGAAATTAAGCTGCAATGTGGGGTCAGGAAAAGTTTTTCTATCAATAATATGTTCATAGATATAGCATTTTGCCAATAATGCAAGGATACTAGCTATCAGTACCAAAATCACATGTGCTAAGTAAAGGTAAAGTCATATACGGTGACGAGAGTGATAATCAATAGATGGTTTTGGCTGCTATAAGAAACTTTCTATGCTTTCACTCATGGTAAACTTGCTTAATGTAGGCTAGTCAAGAAGTTTGCTGAAACAGCATAAAAAGTTATAAAACTGAACAACTTATAAACAAGTTCAGGTAGAACAAGTTATGAGACTTGTGGAATATGAGAACTGGGATGGTAGGAAGAAACCTTATGATTCAATTAACTGTGACATTGTATGTTCAAATAAACTTCTTTTCGGGACCATATTGAATTATATTCCTTCTGGGACCGCAGTCCAGTTATCATGCTTTGATGATCTGTGTATAAGCACTAAGGTGTTGGGCTTCTGGTGGAAACTGATTTTCTAGTACTCTTTCTTTTTTCTATTTTTTTTTTTTTTAGTTCTTACTGAGATTCTTACTGAAATAAGGAAGAATCTTTATGTAGTATAATAACAGTAATAAATAACATTTCTCTGTTGATTATCTAATGGACCTTGAGATGGAAAATAGGTAATCTCTAACTGAAAATACTGCTCTAAATAATTTTTATGAAGTGAAAAACACTCAGCATTACTTGGGATCAGTTAGTATACATTGAGTGTTAACTTTAGAAGTTTATTCTGCAGGTCATTTCGAATATTATTGGCTTAAAATATAAAACCAGTAGTCCAAAAAAGTTGATAGACATCAGTTGAATACTGATATCTATTTCAGTTAGCAACCGATGTCTCGTTAAGTGATGTCTAATGTGATAATATTAGACATCGGTGGAAAACTAATGTCACTAGCATACTTAGACACCAAAATTTTGAGAGAAACCGATGTCGCATATATGTTATTTCGATGTCTAGACACAACATCCAACATCAGTGCTTTGTGTAGACCTAATGTAAAAAGTAAAAACAAAATCAGTTTCAAAGTTACATATGATCTTTGAGATGAATTCAACATCAGTTTTTTGTTAGTTCGTGTTTATGAATCCAAATTTACACATCACAAAATGACTTGAAATATGATGCGGTATGGTTTTACATATTATTGTTATTGCTCATATAACATAAGAGACTAACAAAAGAACATTAAAAGTACCTGAAAATTGAAAAGCAACGTACTTTATTAACACCAAATATAAAAAATACAATAGAGGGGGACATAAGGCCTGACCTCCTAGTACAACAATATATAAACAAGAACTACAACTACAACTACAAGAACAAGCATAATGGAAATCACTGAATATTTATTGACTAATTCTATGATACTTGATCTGCCAAAAGCTAAACACATAAGCACCTACAATGAAACAATAGCTCTTGCCATCAAATCTGCTGATCTTTTGGGGATTGCACAAAGATGTCGTCTTTGTAATTCTGCAACTATTCAAAAGTAGTTCATCAATGTGTGCAGCATATGAAAATGGACAAGAATGGTCAGCAAAGAGGTAAAAAACGAAAATAGGCAAAACTGAATTCTGACAAAACAAAAAAAGACCTTTGAGCATGCCAATGATGACAACTGAGCTCATAGTAAATGTTATAAATATCATTTTTAACATATACAGTTGTCCTCTATAGAACTTTTAATTGCCATCACTTGTAACAATCTCTCCTCAATTTTATTGCTACTTGCTGCTGGTTATGCAATATGTTAATAATCTGTAGTATCCTTAATATATGCTGCTGATCAATAGGCAAATCTGTTAACAGATTTTTAGAAGTGTCCAAAACAAATTTGAATTGCTGTTATTACGATGATGTGCAGAATCGCTTGAAGATTCACTATCGTGTGAGTCCTGTCAGTATGTATGAGAATCTGCAGCAAAGAAACATATATAATTTTCCTGCGCAACCAATTGGAAGAAATCCACAATAAATGAAAGTGGTTTCTCTTTCTAAGGTCACGAAGTAGCAGTAGTTCAGTTAGTCAGTGATACTTTGGGTTTTTGGGCAATAGATTTTAAACTCAACAATGAATGTTGACATGAATTATTTACACTTGGTTCTCTCTCTCTCTCTCTCTCTCTCTCTCTCTCAATATATATATATATATATATATATATATATATATATCTGTGTGTGTTTGTGTGTTTCATTTTTTAAGTAGGCAGGATAAAGATTACTGGAACTTCCGCCTCTACAAGCCCTTGTCCAGTAGATTATCATCTAGCTCACATATCCTTATTTCACAATTCTTTCAAAATGACTTTCTTCTTAATTGGCACCCTCCATTTTTTAAAATGAATTCGCAGTTGCCAACATCATCGATTATGGTCTTGAGAAACCAGATTTTGATACTCAACACATGCATATAGAGAGGCTATAATTTATATCCCACTCTTCATATGCTGATCAGCTCTATTCAATTATAGTTTACCAGACAAATAGTTTCTCATTCTGGTGATTTTTAATTTACAGGGGATGGGAAAAAATCTCAGCCAGCGATCTCTCTGCAATCATCCCCACCAAAACATCGTGGTCATTTTGAGCTGGGATTCAGCCAACCTATGGTAAGTCTTTTTTCCTAATTATCTTAATTTTTTTGTTTGGATAACATTTTTGAAATAATGAATATCGTATTTCTGTCTACTACTTATAAATTGTCCCTTTGTTTCTGGACATGAACTGTAGATTTGTGGAAAATATCCATACATGGATCAATGCTATGGACTCTTCTCAACATATGGACCTCAAGTTCCGGTGAGTTTTCCATCATTCCTCCTAGCTCACATATATGTGGAACTACTATAATTGCACTCATGTTTTTCCTGCAAAGCAACTTTTCTTTTACCTGCTTACTTTTCTTGCACTCCAGTAGCTTGGCTGTTGCTCTTGTAATGCATGATATGTTCTCAACTCATAAGCCTAGCCAACTGTACTGATGCATATACTTGTCCATTTGCAACTGGATCAGGGACGCATTATGCTGCCACTGAATTTGACTACAGATGAAGGACCAATTTATGTCAATGCTAAGCAATACCACGGAATCATCCGGCGCCGACAATCCCGTGCAAAGGCAGTCATGGAGAACAGAGCAGCTAGACACCGTAAGGTATGATATCTGAAATTTCATTATTGTACCAGCGAAATAACTACCAGGTATTTCAAAAGTTGATCAATTGCAAATGTTTGGGATGGAAAAGCTGAATTTTACATGAAATCTTAAGAGACAAATATAGGTGTCAAAAATTCTCGACTTCTCAATAGGCATTTAACCCTATATAACAGCCAGTTGATTAATCATTTGGTTTCTTTAATTTAGGATTTCTTTGGCTTTCAAGCATATAAGTTTGGCTGCTTCATTTCTTTTTCTGATACAAACCTCTCTTCAGCTTTTGATGTGATAGATTTTTAGTTTGGAGAGATTTTGACCAAATTTCCAGTACGATATATGATTTAAAACAAAAATGAACATCTGATGAACATATATTTCTGTTGTATGGGGACTACTCAGTTAAAATGACCTATGATATTTCTTCTTTATACAGCCCTATATGCATGAATCACGCCATCTTCATGCCATGCGCCGACCAAGGGGATGTGGTGGTCGTTTTCTGAATACCAAGACTTCGAACAATGGGAAAGGTAGAAATGAAATGAAGCTAGTTGGTGATGTGCAGCTGTTTAGGCACTCCGGTTCTCAGAGCTCTGAAGTCCTGCAATCTGAGAGTGGAACTTTGAACTCATCAAAAACAAATGGCAGCAGTTCCAACATATCAGGCTCAGAGGTGACCAGTACGTACTCGAGGGGAGATCCTTTTTCAATGAATCATCATCATCTCGGGCCCTCTGTGCATTATCTGTCAGACATGATGGATGGTCGTGGCATGGTTATGCCCACAAAATGGATTGCAGCAGTGGATAACTGCTGCAACCTCAAAGTCTGATAGCAAGGGAAAGATGGGGTTTGTGCTAACTTGTTACATTTACCCCATCTTTTCTGCGACCAAATGGAGAAGCTTAGTTGCAGACTTGCAGTTACTGTTAAGGTTATTGCAGCAAGTTTTGGTTCACAAGTTTATCCTGCCACCATTTGGTTGCTATCAGAAGGCAATTCATTCTTGGCTCGTGGGCAACGGGGTGTTTACTTCCATTCCAAGCAATTCTGCTGTTCGGTTGGCTGGTGAAAACCCCCAATGCATCACAAATTAATTAAGTAGACTATCTATATGGCTCTCTTCCCTTAAATCAGAATAAGAACATGAGAGTCCGGTAATTATTTGTATGTGTTTGTGACCTAATAGTATCCAAGTATCCGCATTTTAGACAGTTGAAGACTAATATACAAACTGTATGTTTGTGTTGTAATCTGACAGTTTGCAAGAATAATGTAAGCCTTATATATTTTTATCAGCCATTTCAGGAACACTACTTTCAAGGTTGAAAATAACGGTACAATTTCCAAATATGACTGTGATCGAAGTACCCTTATAAGGGCTAGTCCAACTAAAAGAACTATCACAGTTCAAGGTTTATAGCCCTTTCAATACAACAAACAAAACATGAAAGCGAAGATGAAAACATTGAAGTTGTACATATTTAATGATAATCATTTATTAAAACCGACCTTAAAATCTTGTATGCATAGACCAGAGCTTTCTGATGATGATCACGTCAATGTTCTTGCTTGTGGTTCGTATTCATACACAGCTCTGATCACCAGCTTTGTTAGCCTTGATCATCAACAGCTTTTCTAAAACCCGGTTCTTTTTTTTTTTCTTTTTTTTTTTATCTGTTAAAACCCTGTTCTTGCAATCGAGGAAATATATCACAAAGACGACCAACTCGAACACATTCCCGAAGCACAACAAGATACTCTGTGCAACAAACATTTCATTCCCCCTTTCTTTGCAGCCAAAATAGAGACATGGCAACCTTAAAGTTACTTCCCAAGCAAAGAAAATGTCAAAATTGTTTAAGTATAATGTATTTGAGAGAGATTGATGAGAGAGATGTGTGTTATTATTGAGAATAGGAGCCCTATATATAGGGATTACAAAGTGCTAGTTCTAATGTTACAAGGAATACCAATCCGTGTAGGATTGGGAAATCTAGAACCTTCTCTCCTATTGCTACTCCTAGTTTGATAAGGCACACTAAATCGATATTCCTTCAACACTCCCCCTTGTGCCGCTTCAAACTTGGTGGTGACGCTTCATCCGTTGCCTCGTTAAAAACCTTGCCAGGTAACAAAAACCCTGTGGGACAAAAATAATCCTGGTCGAAGGACAAAAAGAGCACAACACGTCCTTCACTCTTCGAGATCGAACATGTAGACATCATAACTCCCCCTGATGTCGATATCTCCCCCTGATTGCTACAATCGTGGGAGTTCGGATAACTTTCTCAATCCGATGCTCTTCACATGTTTCTCGAAGGTGGATTTAGGTAACGACTTAGTGAATAAGTCCGCTACATTATCCTCTGATCGGATTTGATTTACTTCAATCTTTAGAAGTGATTGTTGTTGCTGATTATAAAAGAACTTGGGCGATATATGCTTGGTGTTGTCGCCCTTGATGAAACCTAACTTCATTTGTTCAATACAAGCTGCATTATCCTCATAAATGCATGTAGGTTCATCTGTGGTAGACTTCAAACCACAACTTCCTTGAATGTGTCTAATTATAGACCTTAGCCATATACATTCACGTACGGCTTCATGTAGAGCAATAATCTCTGCATGATTCGAGGAAGTAGCAACAAGGGTCTGTTTTGTAGACCTCCAAGATATCGCGATGCTTCCCATGGTAAAGACATAACCCGTTTGGGAGCGACCTTTGTGAGGGTCAGAGAGGTACCCTGCATCAGCAAAACCCATCAAGACATCATTGTCGTTTTGATGGAGGGGAATAGGGTGAGGCCGGCCACCATGGGCGGCGACGGCGCTGGCGGTGACAACATGGCCGACGGTCATGTTATGGACGGCGGCTCCATGCCTAATGGGGTCCGATCCCATTCTTCCGTCATTCCTTTTCTCTCTGTAGGGATAAATAGGCCCATATCAATCGTACCTCCAGGTATCGAAAGATTGTCTTTATACCAATCCAATGGCGGCGTGTTGGCGCAGAGCTATGTCGAGCTAACAAGTTCACTGCGAATGAGATATCCGGTCTTGTGCATTGAGCTAAGTACAATAATGCGCCTATTGCACTTAAATAGGGCACTTCGGCCTCTAATGCTTCTTCGTCCTCATCCTTGGACGAAACGGATCTTTTCCGGGCTCAAGACTACGGCCGATCATGGGAGTACTCGCAGGCTTTGCTTTATCTTCATTAAAGCGCCTTAGAATTTTCTGAGTATATGCAGACTGATGGATCAAAATCCCATCACTACGGTGCTCGAGTTCTAAACCGAGACAAAACCGTGTTTCCCAAGATCTTTCATCTCAAATTCGGATTTCAAGTAATTAGCAGTTTCCTTTAACTCATCTAGAGTTCCAATTAGGTTCATGTCATCGACATAAACTGCTACGATTGCAAATCCGGAACTTGTTCTTTTAATGAACACGCATGGGCATATTTCATTGTTAATATATCCCTTCCCAATCAAGTAGTCACTTAGACGGTTATACCACATCCGTCCAGATTGTTTTAATCCATATAGTGAGCGTTTTAATCTTATTGAAAACGCGCTCCGTGGTTTAGAGCCACTTGATTTGGGTAATTGAAGTCCATCTGGAACCTTCATATATATCTCTGAATCTAGATCCCCATAGAGATATGTTGTAACCACATCCATAAGCTGCATGTCAAGTTTTTCGGAAACTACCAAACTGACAAGGTAGCGGAACGTTATAACGTCCATTACGGGAGAATATGTCTCCTCGTAGTCGATTCCAGGGCGTTGTGAGAAACCTTGCGCCACAAGGCGGGCTTTATATCTTACCACCTCATTTTTCTCATTACGCTTTCTAACAAAGACCCATTTATGGCCAACAGGCTTTACACTTGGGGGTGTCTGCGTTACAGGCCCAAATACCTGTCTCTTTGTTAGTGAATCCAATTCAACCTGGATCGCATCTTTCCATTTAGGCCAATCTGCTCTTCGTTGACATTCTTCAACAGAGCGAGGTTCGATATCATCATATTCTATAATCCCTTTCGCAATATGATATGCAAATGCATCATCAATCGCCATAGAATTTCTATCCATCATCTCATGTACACTAGTGTAATTTATGGAGATCTCTCTATTCTCTGGAGTTGGTTCTGACATTGGAGCGTCCCCCAATGATGTCTCTTGGACATAACCATAATCCGGAATATTCTCATGAGATGGATTATTTATATCGATGATTAATGGATTATTTGTGCCAAACTCGCTTTCTTTCTTGGGCGAGAATCCATCGAACCTATGGGCCTCCCGCGCTTCCTGGCAGGAGCCGTGGGCCTAGCCATAACGTCACCATCATTGAGAGATGGGACGTTGGCGCCATGCTCATGCATTCTTGAGTTGGCGTCATGTCCTCTACTTTTAGGGACATCAATCCTTGCAGGCACGTTTGCAGCAGGTATGTGTGATCTCGTCACTTTAGCGATATCAGAAAACGCATCAGGCATCGATTCTGCTACGTTCTGAAGATCGAGAATTCTCCGCACTTCAATTTCGGACTGTGCGGTTCGGGGATCAAGATGAGACAGAGTGGGGACAGACCACGACAATTCCGGTCGTTCCTGTTGAACATTGATGTTCTTATCTCCCCCTAACGATGGGAAGACTGTCTCATCGAAGTGACAATCCGCAAATCTTGCGGTAAAGAGATCGCCTGTCAAGGGTTCTATGTAGCGGATAATCGTTGGAGAATCATAACCAACATAAATGCCTAATCGTCGTTGAGGACCCATTTTGGTGCGCTGTGGGCGCAATTGGCACATAAACTGCACACCCAAATATGCGTAAGTGTGAGACATTAGGCTCATACCCAGTCACCATCTGGGACGCAGAAAAGGGTTGAGTGGCAGTGGGCCTCAGACGAATAAGCACAGCTGCATGCAATATTGCATAGCCCCAAGCAGAAATAGGGAGATTGGTGCGCATTACCAATGCCCTAGCGACCATTTGTAGTCGTTTAATGGCGGCTTCTGCGAGACCATTTTGGGTGTGAACATGAGGAACAGGATGTTCAACATCAATCCCAATGGACATGCAATAATCATCAAAAGTCTTTGATGTAAACTCTCCAGCATTGTCTAATCTGATAGACTTAATAGGATGATACGGGTGGTGAGCCCTTAACTTAATTATTTGTGCTAGGAGTTTAGCAAATGCAGCGTTCCTTGTGGACAATAACATGACATGTGACCAGCGTGTCGATGCATCAACCAATACCATAAAATATCGAAATGGTCCGCATGATGGTTGAATAGGTCCACAAATATCACCTTGGATTCTTTGCAAGAATGGTATATTTTCTTTGGTGTCCTTTGCATAGGATGGTCTCGATCCTAACTTTGCTAAAGAGCAGGCTTTGCAGAACGAATGATGGGCTTTATAAACAACCAATGAGGATTTTGGTTGAGCCACAAAGGCACAAGTGACTTTAGAAGTAAAAGTTGGAGACAAAGGAGCCTTGGTGGCGTCAATGCCACCCTGAGGCCGCAGGGGGAAGGCGGCGCCGGCCAAGGATGGCCGGATTGGGGGTGAACGGCGCCGTGAGGCGCAGGGGCTCCTTCGGTGTCCAAAAACCGATTTTACTTCTTTCGTTCTGAAAAAGGGATGTCCGTGTGAAGTCTTTAATATACGGATCATCATGTCACGACCTGGGTGTCCCAAACGGTCGTGCCAAAGCCTATATGTGTCGGAATCCCATAAATCATCTCTCATGACATGGTTGGATTCAATGACTCGAATAGTGGTTGCATACAACCCACTAGAGCGACACATAAGTTTCTCTAATACTCGTTATTCCGTAGTCATTAGAGGTGATGCAAAGGAACTCTTGTCATTCTCACAATGCGTTTCCGCATGAAAACCATTGGCTCTTACATCTTGTAAGTAATAAAGTTCGAGAAGTATGTCCATGACATGAGATAAAATAAATCGATACTTTATTAATAATAGCCAATGATTACATCAAAGTTTCTTGACCAAAATCTAATCCAATATAAAAATCAAACCGTAGACAAATCGTAGTCACTCAATCCGTTCGGTAATTTCAATTTAGTTGTGACCAGGTAAGGTAAGGCGAGATTTTGGTGGAGCGTTGCTCACTTTTAAAACCGTTCTCTCAGATCAAACCTTGCCTAGACATCACAAGTACTCTTGAGTACGCCTAGAGGGAAAAAGTGAATACAATAAGTCATTTTATTGATTTAAGGCATAATTGCCATTACATGATTCTTGGAAATAATAAAGACTATAAAAATCTGCGGCATTTTGTCTTCATCGCCAGATTTAAATTCTTTGTGAATCGATGTCTTGATCACCATGATGCGACTACCTTCGTAGGTACATTGCAAATTCAGGTCCATTGATCAGACGTTCCATATCAGAAATAGACACCATAAAGAGGATTCTCCCTTGATTGAGGCGCATTGGCGCAATATGCATAGTCCTAGGACTGGTGGCGTTGGAAAGTGGTGCCCATGGCCAACGTTGGCTCCATGGTTTCCAACCCTATTTCCCTCAAAATCACGCCTCCTACGGTCGTGGATTGTCGCCTTGAGCGATTACCTTCTTGAGCATTTCGATCGTATGGATCATGACGTCGATGGCGACTTTCTCTAGCCATAGGACGATGCTCTTGATAGCTATCTTGAAGCCTATCAAATCTTCTTTGCACAAGTTCATTGCCATGTCTTTCAGCAGTGGCCATAGCTTCAATAAGCTGTTGGAAACTTGTGATCCGTCTTGCATTTACATGAGTCCGGAATAAGTCAAGGACCTCATAGCATAGACGGGGAAGGTATTGAGGGTTTTCTCAATCAATTGGTCTTCTGTGATTGTTTTTCCACAGAGACGCATCATTGCTCTGATGCTGAGAGCTTCCGAATAAAATTGCATGACAGTGTCAAATTTAGAGAAGCGAAGATCTTTCCATTCTGCTTCTGTATTCGGAAGTATGGAGTCACGAACATTGCCATATCGTTCGCGAAGCGCATGCCAAAGCTTTATGGCGCTATCCTCATTTATGAACTCAAACTGTAGGTCACTATCCATGTGACGTTTCATGAAGGCAAGTGCCTTGGAATTATCTTTCTCAGTTTGAGGGTCTGGAGCTGTTTCTATAGGACAAAGCTCTTGGATAGTATGCAATAAATCCGGGCAATAAGGTGGGTCTCGACATCAATGACCCAAATTAAGTACATTTTGCCTGCATAATCCAATGGAACAAAATCGAGTTTGTTCATGTTTGACATCCTGAAAGATGAAACAAGAACAAGTTAGTTTCGGAGTCAATGCTTCCACGAAAACTAATATAAATAAGATTTCCGAGCTATGCTACCAAGAAATCGATTTCCAAGAATAATTGGATTAGACCGAAACAATGATGTTTGAATGGTCAAAATAGATGCTCACGAACGCTCTTAGTCCGTAGCATACGAACTCTCTTAGTTCGTTAAATCGATGCTTACGGACGCTCTTAGTCCGATGTCTTACGAACGCTCTTAGTTCGTTAATTGCGTGAATCCCCACGATTCCGCTTTTCAAGATCGAACCCACGTTATAAGAAAGGTGGGATGTAGAAGAAGGGAGGTTTTCAAGTCCCCGAGAAAAAGAAGAAATATTCAAATTTCAAATTTTAGGAACTTTAAAACTTACTCTTTTGAATACTTACTTGGTGAAAATTCGGAGCAGATTCTGTTCTGAACAGCTTGTACCTCGATTGGTGTACAGATCTCAATATGACTCCGATAAGGCTGAAATTCTGAGGTTAGATGGAAGAGACAGAGACGAACAACTTTGATGAAGAAAGTTTTTCGATCTGAGCTTCCGAACTAGACGTTTCGAGGCTTGCAAGAAGACGGATGTGCACAGGAACGGAAAAAGATGCAGTGGGTGTGCGTTGGCTTGTTTGCGCAGCAGGGATGCTTCGGTGGCAGCAGGCTGGAACGCAGGGCTGCAGGAAGGGGGCAGCAGGGGCTGCTGTGCAAGGTTGCAAGCACACGGGCGCTCGGGCTGCAGCGAAGGCTCGGCTAGCTCGGGCTAGGGGTTGCTTTGTGAATGAGTTTTGGTTTTCTGTTTTGTGGTTAGAGTCGTGCTGATAACGTGTTTAAGTATAATGTATTTGAGAGAGATTGATGAGAGAGATGTGTGTTATTATTGAAAATAGGAGCCCTATATATAGGGATTACAAAGTGCTAGTTCTAATGTTACAAGGAATACCAATCCGTGTAGGATTGGGAAATCTAGAACTTTCTCTCCTATTGCTACTCCTAGTTTGATAAGGCACACTAAATCGATATTCCTTCAACAAAAATGAAAATTTTGATTCCATGTAACCCCACCAATATTGAAATCACGATACTCATACTCCATATCACATTCCATGCCAAATACATTGTAAGCATTGCTACAGTTCCTCCCCACTCGTTGCCAGTGCTTAGATACGTTACTAGACTGAATGCCTTGATTCCATGTAACCCCTCCAATATTGAAATCACGATACTCATACTCCATATCACATTCCGTGCCAAATACATTGTAAGCATTGCTACAGATGCTATACAACACCATAAAGATAAGAATATTTCACGGTTGAAATACCTGAATACTGTTTAAGGAAAATATGATTTGCAGAGATAATTGATGGGAGAATTGTAGCAGTATTAATGATAATAGGAGCCCTATATATAGGGATTTACAGAGTACACAAAAGGTAATAGAATCCGAACATAATTAGGAAATCTAGAACCTTCTCTTATTACAACTCTAAGACTAAACCCTAGTTTGAAGAGGCACACATGATGTCGACTTCTTTCAACACTCCCCCTTGTGCCGCTCAAACTTGGTGATGACATTTTGATCGTTGCCACACTAAAAACCTTGCCAGGTAACAAAAACCCTGTGGGACAAAAAAAAACCCTGGTCGAAGGACAAAAAGAGCACAACACGTCATTCACTCTTCAAGATCGAACATGTAGACATCATACCTCCCCCTGATGTCAATATCTCCCCCTGATTGCTACAATCATGGGAGTTCGGATAACTTTCTTAATCCGATGCTCTTCACATGTTTCTCAAATGTGGATTTAGGTAACGACTTAGTAAATAAGTCCACTACATTATCCTTAGATCGGATTTGATTCACTTCAATATTTAGAAGTGCTTGTTGTTACTAATTGTAAAAGAACTTAGGCGATATATGTTGGGTGTTGTTGCCCTGGATGAAACCTAATTTCATTTGCTCAATTCACAAATGCATGTAGGTTCATCTGTGGTAGACTTTAAACCACAAGTTCCTCGAATATGTCTAATTACAGACCTTAGCCATATGCATTCTCACACGGCTTCATGTAGAGCAATAATCTCTGCATGATTTGAGGAAGTAGCAACAAGGGTCTACTTTGTAGACCTCCAAGATATCGCAGTGCTTCCCATGGTAGAAACATAACCATTTGGGAGCGACCTTTGTGAGGGTCAGAGAGATACCCTACATCAGCAAAATCCATCAAAACATCATCATCATTTTGATGTAAGGGAGGAGGATGGGTGACTAGCAGCTTTGCCAATCACGGCGTCTTGGACGGTGCCACTTGGGCTTATGAGATCCGTTCTCATTCTTCCGTCATTCTTTTCTCTCTGCAGGGATAGAACAAGCTCATATATATCGTACATTTTAGGGCTAAATACAAATTACTACCCTGTGGTTTAGGTTCAAAATCAATTCAGTCCCTGAACTTCTAATTTCATCAAAAACACCCCTGCACTTTCAATTTTGATCTAATAGCTAGGTCCAATTTGTTAGTTTTCCGACAATTGAGTTATTTAACTTGTTAATGTGGCTCATATATGGCCTATGTTTTATGATGTGGTGTCGAGGTGGTCTGCATAGTCATTTTAGGAGTGAGTCCTACTATTAAAAATAAATAATTTTTCAACAAATAATATAACTATAACTTGAACCCATAACAAAATATTAATGAATTGGACCTATTAGATCAAAATTGAAAGTGCAGGGGTGTTTTTGATGAAACTAGAAGTCCAGGGACTGAATTGAGTTTGGACCTAAACCATAGGGTACTAACTAGTATTTAGCCCTACATTTTAAGTAACGAAAGATTGTCTTTATACCAGTCCAATGGTGTTGTGTTGGTGCAGGGCTACATCTAGCCAACAAGTTCATAACAAATGAGGTATCCGGTCTTGTATTGTGTTGTTTACAATAATACGCATATTGCACTTCGGTAAGACACTTCTGCCAATTAACACGTCTTCGTCATCATCCCTGGGACGAAACGTATCCCTCTTAGGGTCAAGACTACGGACGACCATGGGAGTGCATCTTTGAGTTTATCAAAATGCATAGCATTTATTGACACGGTATACAAGTTCTAAATCTAGACAAAACTGTGTTCTCCCAAAGTCCTTTATCTTAAACTCGGATTTCAGGTGTTCAGCGGTTTCCCTTAACTCTCAAGGGTTCCAATTATGTTTATCAACATAAACCGTGACAATTTCAAATCCAGAACTTGTCATGAAAACAAAGGGGCATAGTTCATCATATCCCTTTCCAATCAAGTAGTCACTTTAGTGAGCGTTTCACCCTCATTGCAAACGCTCTCCGTGGTCAAGAGCCACTTGATTTGGGTAAATGAAGTCCACAAGAACCTTCATTATATTCCGTATCTAGATCCCCATAGAGATACGTAGTGATCACATTCGTAAGCTGCATGTTCAGTTATTTGGAAACTACCAAACTGACAAGGTAGCGGAGTGCAATGATATCCATTACAAGAGAATATGTCTTCTCGTAGTCAATTCCAGGGCGTTTTGTGAGAAGCCTTGCTCCATAAGACGAGATTATCATCTTTTTTCTCATGACGCTATCTAACGAAGACCTATTAATGTCAACGGGTTTTATGTTAGGAGGTGTTGGCATCTCAGACCCGAAATCCTTCCTCTTCGTTAGTGAATCCAATTCAACCTGGATCATATCTTTCCATTTTGGCCTACGTTGGCATTCTTCAACGGAGTAAGGTTTGATGTCATTGGTCTCAATAATTCCACATCTTCATGTACACTAGTGTAATTGGTAGAGATCTCTATATTCTCAGGAATTGACTCTAACATTGAGGCATCCCCCAACGATGTCTCTTGGACATAACCACAATCCAGAATATTCTCATGAGACGGATTTTGAGTATCAATGATCAATGGATCAAGTTGTGCCAAACTCGCTCTCTTCTTAGGGCGAGAATCCATCGAACCTATGGGTCTCCTACGCTCTCTAGCGGAACCCATGGCCTATGACGCCATTATGCCACCTTGTGGCATCACCATACCACCATCCATGGTAGTGGTGCCGTACCCATCTCCTCTAGGTGGCACCATGTCCTCCTGTGGGGACATCAATCCTTGCAGACATGTTTGTAGCAAGTATATGTGATCTCGTCACTTTAGGGGATCAAGATGAGACATAGTAGGGACAGACCACGACAATTCCTGTCATTCATGTTGAATGTTGACGTTCTAATCTCCCCCTAACGACAGGAAGATTGTCTCATCAAAGTGACAATCCGCAAATCCAGCGAAAAAAAGAGATCGCCTGTCAATGGTTCTACATAGCGGACTAATAGTTGGAGACTCATGTCCAACACAAATATATATATATATATATATATGGATTCATTGCAATGTCTCATGTTGATGCGATGTGGCGGCGCAATTGGCATATAAACTGCACACTCAAATATGCATAAGTACGAGATATTAGACTTGAACCCAGTCACTAGCTGTAACGCAAATAAAAGTTGAGTGGCTGCTATGAGTCGTAGATGAATTAGCATAGCTGCATGCGATATTGCATAACCCAAGCGGAAATATTGGTGTGCATTACCAATGTCCGGGCTACCATCGTAGTCGTTTAATGGTGGTTTTTCCGCGAGACCAATTAGGTGTGTACATGAGAATATGATACTTGATATCAATATCCAATGATATGCAATAGTCATCGAAAATTTCGATGTAAACTCTCTAGCATTTTCAAGTCGAATTGACTGAACAGGATGATCCAGGTAGTGAGCCCGTAGCCATATGATTTGGGCTAGGAGTTCATCTTAAGCAGCATTACGAGTGGATGATACCGCGACACGTGACCAACATGTCTGCACATTAACCAACACCATAAAACATCTAAGCAGTCCACAAGTTGGTTGAATCGATCCACAAAATCCCCTTGGATTCTATGTAAGAATGGAATTATTTCTTTAGTGTCATTTTCATAGGATGGTCTTGATCCTAAAAAAAACAAGCTTTACAGAACGAAAGATTGGCCTTATAATCAACCAATGAAGGTTTTGGTTGAGCCACAATGTCACAATTTACTTTGAGAAGTAGAGAGGGGAGCCAAGTCTTCATATATTGCCTCAAAGCTATGATTTTGCCGTAGGGGGATCATGGCACCGGCGTTGGCCTACCGGTAGTGCATGACGGCGGCGCCCCAAGGCCCGGCGACGGTGCAATGCTCTCACTTCTCTTCGTTCTAAAGAAGAGATGTCCGTGTGAAGTCTTTAGTATCAACGATCATCATATCATGACCTGGGTGTCCCAAACGGTCGTGCTATAGCCTATATGTGTCAGAATCTCATAAGTCAGCTCTCATGACATGGTTGGATTCAATGACTCAAATAGTGGTTGCATACAACCCACTAGAGCAACACATAAGTTTCTCTAATACTCGTTTATATCCGTAGTCATTAGAGGCGATGTAAAGGAACTCTTGTCAATTCTCACAATGTGTTTCCACATGAAAACTATTGGCTCTTATATCTTTCAAATAAAGTTCAAATTAAGGTATGTCCAAGATATTAATTAAAAGAATCGACACTTTATTAATAGCCAATGATTACATCAAAATTTCTTAACCAAAGTCTAATCCAAAATAAAAATCAAACTTAGACAACTCGTAGTCACTCAATCCATTTGGTAACTCAAATCAAATATGACCAGGGAAGTAGAGAGAGATGTCGGTGGAGCGAGGCTCTCTTAAGTACCACTAATCTCAATCACTTTCCTAGACATCATACTTCATTGGATGCGCCACTTGAGAAATAGTTAATACAAAATTGCCATTTATTGATTAAGGCATAATTGCCATTACATAATTCTTGGAAAAATAAAAGGCTATTCGAAATAAAAATCTGCGACATTTTGTCTTCATCGCCAGATTTAAAGTCTTTCTGAACTTGATGTCTTGATCACCATGATGTGGCTACCTTCTTAGGTACATTGCAAATTCATGTCCATTGATCAGACGTTCCATATCAGAAATAGACACCATGAAGAGGATTCTCCCTTGATTGAGGCGCATTGGAGCAATGTGCATGATCCCTAGGACCGGAGGTGTTGGAAAATTATGACCATGGCCAACGTTGGCTTTATGGTTTCCAACCCTTCGTGCCTCAAAGTCATGGCTCCTACTGTGGCGTGATCGTCGCCTTTGGCGACTACCTTCATGAGCATTTCTATCATATGGATCATAACGTCCATGGCGACTTTCTCTAGCCATGGGACAATGCTCTGGATAGCTATCTCGAAGCCTATCAATTTCTCTTCTCACAAGTTCGTTGCCTTGCCTTTCAGCAATTTCCATAGCTTTAATAAGATGTTGAAAGCTTGTGATCCGTCTTGCGTTTATATGAGTCTAAAATAAATCACAGGACCTCATAGCATAGTCAGGGAAGGTATTGAGGGTTTTCTCAATCAATTGGTCTTCTGTGATCGTCTTGCCACAGAAGCGCATCATTCCTGTGATGCGGAGAGCTTCCGAATAAAATTGTATGACTGTATCAAATTCAGAGAAGGGAAGATCATTCCATTCTGCTTCTAAATTCGAAGAATTGAGTCACGAACTTTGTCATAACGTTCACGAAGCGCTTGCCATAGCTTTATAGTGCTATCCTCATTCATGAACTCAAACATGTGGTCCCTATCCATGTGATGCATCATTAGGGCAAGTGCCCTAGAATTTTCGATCTCAGTTTGAGGGTCTGGAACAGTTCCTTTATGACAAAGCTATTGGATTGTATGTAATAAGTCACAGGCAATAAGGTGGAGCTCAACATCCTGAGCCCACATTAGGTATCTTTTGCCTGCATAATCCAATGGAACAAAATCGAGTATGTTCGAGTTTAACATCCTGAAAAAGGGTGAAATAAGAACGAATTAGTTTTGGAGCTAAACTTCCACGAAAACTAATAATAATAAGATTTCCGAGCTATGCTACCAAGAAATCGATTTCCAAGAATATTTGGATTAGACCAAAACATTGATGTTTAATATGGTCAAACATTGATGTTTGCGAACACTCTTAGTCCGAAGATTATGAACACTCTTAGTTCATTGATTACGAACACTCTTAGTCCGTTTATTATAAACACTCTTAGTTCATTGATTACGAACGCTCTTAGTTCTTTTAGCGTGAATCCCTACAATTTCGCTTATTAAATACTCGAACCCATGTTCTTTTATTTCAAATCCTGCAGCAAATAAAGGAATTTAAAAGACAAGAAAGCAGGAACTTTAATCTCAAAAACTTACTTGTTGATTTAGGGTTTGAGTCACGCGCGTGTTGATGCAGGCGTGATGGAGCGAAGCTAACCGAGGAGATGATGAAGCGAGGCTTGCAGTCGTGGTAACGCTTCAATCCTAAGCAAGGATTTCAGTGGCTATTCGATCCTAAGCTAGGATTGCAGTGGTTGTTCGATCCTAAGCTAGGATTGCAACCGGTTTGCAATCCTGGTCGTGGCAGAGGGCTAGAACGCAGGGTTGCAGGCTTGCAGGCAGGTTGCTTGGCCGGCTGGCAGGCACACGGGCGAGCTAGGTGTGCAGTAGGAGCGCAGGGGCAGCAGGGACGCTGCAGGGCAGCTGGGCGCAGGTGTGAGTGCAGGGGCAGGCTGGGAGCAAGGTGCGCTGGTAGGCTGGTAGGCAAGTGTTGGGCAGGGCGCTGGGTGCTTTGGCTACAGGGGCAGCAAGGAGGCTTGCAACAGGTAGCAGGGGCGCAGGCGGGGCAGTAGGCTGCCGAGGGTAGGCTCGGTCGTGTTTGGGTTCTTATGGCAATTTTGGTGAGGAGAGTTTTTAGGGTTTTTTTTTTTTCTCTTTTAGGGCTAAGGTTAAGGCTCATGCTGATAACATGTTTAAGGAAAATATGATTTGCAGAGAGAATTGATAGGAGAATTGTAGTAGTATTATTGATAATAGGGATTTATAGAGTACGCAAAAGGTAATAGAATCCGAACATAATTTGGAAATCTAGAACCTTCTCCTATTACAACTCTAAGACTAAACCATAGTTTGAAGAGGCACACATGATGTCGACTTCCTTCAACAAATACAAAAGTGTAGCTTGCACCTGACCATACAAATCCGAGTAGATCACTACAGCTCGACAAGACGAGAACCTAGACAGATGTGATGAGAAAAGCTTTCAGTGTGGTTTTGTCGAAAGGTTGATTATGTACCATCTCCTTCAGAGTCATCGGTCTCTCTTCTTTATATATCTTCGAGGCCAAAATAGCAATTGCAAGCACAGTGCTGAGCTCTAGGAGATGGAGAGGCACCAAATAGAGAAGAGCTTGTTGAAACAACCCACCAGGAAACCCTTTGTTCCATTCCGGGGTTGCATCATATTGTTATGATCAATTAAACATGTCCTCCTCAAAATAATAAACAAAGGCCGGATGTTTTAGAAATTCTAATACTTGATCCTGGAATTCTTGCAAAAATAGAGAATAGAAAGAAGTTGATGTTTGTGGCAGTGATACCTAAAGCTTTTCTAAGAATGATAAAGGTGTTGTACATTTTTATGGCTATATCATGTAAATAGATATAGGTTAATATATGTTGACTTGTGTGTCATGAAGCCATGTGAAGTAGTAGCAAGTAGAAGAGCATAAACATGTGAAGTTGCAGCAAGATCTTGACATAATCTCCTTTGTAATTAATGCAGCCATAACAATAGACTTATTGTTTTGGCTTTCACACTAGTTTGTACTCCCATATAAACCCTACCATTGGGAAAAGAAGAGATACAACATACTACACTCCATTCTCTGCATCTAAACTCTCTCTCTCTCTCTCGTTCTTTTATGTTCGTTTTACAGTAAAATGCACCCAGCTTCTGGTTCTTCAACATTATGTTCCTCTCCATTTCCATGCTTTCACTTCCGATTAAGCTCAATCCAAATACACATCTTAAGGGACTTCAAGTCTTCCTTGATGGGGTGGACTTGAGATAAGAGATGTATATTTGTCCAAATTCCAAAAAAAGAAGGAGACCTTGACTTTTGTTGCGGAGCTCCCAAGTCCTAAACCAAAACACACATATATGGTTGGTCTTAAATATCCAGTATTCTCCTTAGAAATACATTGGACAAAAATTATTAAAAGAAAATCTAAAAAGGAAACCTTATCCACGTTCAAATAGTGCGAAGCTCAACCTTGTTCCTCAAAATATTTCCTTCTTACCAATCCCACCATTTCCTCTCTCGCAATGTTGACCTCTTCTCTATCAATGGCTTCCACCAGTACTACTTTCTCTTCTTCACTATGCAACAAAATCTCTAACTTCTCAGTCGCTCGCTCACCCAAATACCCACTCACTTACAACCTCAATTTCAACCTCCATGGCTCTGTAGGTGTCAATAATATGTGATTATTGTGGCAGCATAAAACAACAATAACAAAGAATCTCAGGTCAAACGATCACTGATGGAAGCTTAAGAAGCAAGAAATCAATACTTGATTTTCAACATTCTTGCTTCCTAAAACATTGTGTTGTGCGGAAGCGTCAAACAAGTGGTATTAGAGCTCAGGCTATGCGTAGGCTATTTGATTCATGATGAAGTCTGCTTCTTCGATGAAATATGAGATTGATAAATTTAACAGGAGGAATGATTTCAACCTTTGACATTTGAAGATGCGAGCCCTATTAGTTTAAAGGCGCTGAAAGGTGTGAATGCTTTGCCAACTACTTTGTTAGAAGAAGAAAAAGGAGACATGTTAGAATGAGCACATGATGCAATTTTGTTGTGTCTATCTGATGAGGTTCTGCGTGAAGTTGTTGATGAGACAACTGCACTTGAATTGTGGCTAAAGCTGGAGAAATTATATATGACCAAATCCCTTACCAGTCGACTATATTTGAAGCAACGACTATACACTCTTCGTATGTCTGAAGGTAAACCTATTCAAAGCCATATTGATGAATTTAATAAGCTTATATCTGATTTGAGAAGTATGGCTGTGAAAATTGATGATGAAGATCAGGCTTTGATTTTTCTATGCTCTTTGCCTCTTTCTTTTGATAATTTTGTTGACACCATGCTGTATGGAAGAGAGGCTATCTCTTTAGAAGATGTCAAAGCAGCTTTGAGTTCTAGAGAACTGAAGAAGAAAGTGTCAGAGAATTTGAATGATAATCAAGATCATGGTTTGGTAGTTCGAGGTAGAGAAGAAAGCAGTAATAGAAGAAGTTCGAGATCTAAGTGTCAATTAGAAAAGGTACATGCCATTATTGTCACAAAGAAGGTCATTGGAAACCTGAATGCCCTAAACTCAAAGATAGAGGAAAGTCTTTTGAAAAATTTTCTGGTGATGATGCGAATTATGTGGATGATAAGTCTACTACTTTTGATTTTGCCTTATTTTCTAGTGATTCTTCTGTTAATGCCTGGTTGCTTGATTATGGTTGCTCGCACCATATGTGGTTCAATCGAGATTGGTTTGACAATTATCAGTCTATTAATGGAAGGTCTGTCATTATGGGGGATAATACTCCTAATGAAGTAATGGGGATTGGAACAGTTCGAATTAAGATGCATGATGGAATTATCAGGACTTTGACAAAGGTTAGGCATATCCCAGATTTGAAGAACAATTTGATATCTTTAAGTACTCTTGACTCACAAGGCTATAAGTATTCGTCTCAAGGTGGAGTTTTAAGAGTTAGTAAGGGTGCTCTTGTTGTGATTCAGGGAAAGTTGGTTTGCCATAACCTCTACGTACTTCAAGGTAGCACAATTATTGGTGCTTCATCAATTGCCTCTTCATCAAGTCCATATACAGATTTTGGTACAGGTGTATTTGTTGAGGGCCAATTTGATCTGTTCTGTGAAGATCAAACAGTGAAACACCGCACTATTTTGAAGACACCACGTATAAAAATTGCATAACATATTTGTGGATCCCTCTAAGGACTTTGGTGTTGAATCTGTTAGTTCCTGCTAATTGATTAATTGGTCTTCATGGTCCGCATTTTGTATGAAGACTCCAATTAAGGTATGGTTTGGTACTTAAGTTGATTATTCTGATATTTGTTGTCATGTTGGTGCTCATATGAGTGATGGTAAACTTGAGTGGAGGGCAAAATTTAAATTCCAAGGATTTGCATATGGGGTGAATAATTATGACTTGTGGTGTGTTCAATCTAAGTCACCCAAATTTGTAATCGGCCAAATTATGAACTTTGAAGAGTATGCCGTGCTATTTGGAGGAGAGTCTATTGATGCAAGTTCAGGCCACTGTGTTAGTCAGCAGGTGGAGCTTGTTCAAGCTTCAGATAAAGTGTTAGACTACACTTTTATTCAGCCTAGTCAGGAGATGCTTGTTTTTGTTGGTGATATTGAAGAGAAGCAACTTCAATTCTACAAGGTTGCTTTGTATGAAGAAATTCAGTCTCTTCGTCAGAGTCATCTAATTTTGATCAAGCCAGTTCATGTTTGCAAGTTCAAGCTTGGCTTGGGCTTGATTGCTATTCGCATTTAGTACCCCTTTGGGGTTTGTCGTCCATCATTCGGAGGAGATTTTTACTTTGGAGATTTTAGTTAATTTAAGCCAAGGTGGAGATTGTTGGTTTGTGGCTTAAATTAATAAGCCGATCAATTATCTTTTGGACTAAGCCCACATGATTAACCTAATTCTATTAGGTTTTGGAGTATGCCTCATGCACATATAAATATATGCTTTTTGTCACCAATTAAGGTGTGAGAGAGAAAGAAAAAGCCGCAACTTAGGGTTATTGAGAAATAGCCGCAGTTTTGGGGTCTATAGAAAATTACCTTTTGCCTTGTTGCTTTTGTTCTTGTGAGTGACAATATATATTTGAGGTAGTTGTTAATTCTATTTGGTCTTTCTCTTTCCTTCAGTGTATTCGGGTTTTAGGTTTGACTGCTAAACACCTTGTAATCTCTTTTTGATATTAGTGGAATCTCCTCACCGTTTCCGCCTGTGGATGTAACCCTTTAATTTTGGGGTGAACCAAGTAAATCTTTGGTATTCTGGATTTTTACTATTAATTTATCTTTACATATTTCTGATACTTCAACACATTGCTCCCTATTTGACTTGATCGTCATAGGGTCCTTGAAAAGAGTCACTTATGACCTATGATCTTTCTTCTTTATACAACCCTATATGCATGAATCACGCCATCTACATGCCATGTGCCGACCAAGGGGATGTGGTCAGATGTACTTAGAAGGCTATCTAGGCTCAAGCCTAGACAAGATTTTGGGCTAAAAACCCTTAGGTATATATATATATACATATATCTCTACATATATCTGTACTACTTGGTCCAGTAGTACCAAATCAATATCAGTAACATCAATTCAACAAGAAAGAAAAAAAAACATATTGTGCAATTGCTGGGATTCGAACCCAGCTAAAAATAGGTACCAACTCAACATGTTGTCCGCTATACCACTATGGAAAGTTAGTATGTATTAACACTATTTAGTATTAATTCTGCCAGAAGCAGATTTGAGGCCAATTAATTGGTGATTGATTAATCCGTGTTTTGATTTTGATTGATTTCTATCCAAAGCAATTACTATAGTAATTTATGCTCATTACCACAATCACTTCATAATGTATTCTTTCTTATTTCATTATTCATTTTAATAACGTATATTGCGTTTATTACTATAATGATTTTGTGGTATTACTTGCTTATCTATTTGCTCATATTAATTATATGAATATTTTAGTGGCTTAAAAAATTTCCTTGCACTAGAATATATATGAATAGAGGTACTTAATGAACCAGAAGTTCACACATAAATATTGAACCAGAAGTTCACACGTATCGAACCCGTAGTTTCGATAACATTGAAAGGTTATGAATCTTTCCAAGTAGGCGCACCCAATTCGATGCAATGTCTAGGCAAGATACAATGAGGCTGTGTACTTAAGAGGGCCTCGCTCCACCCAAACCTCATACTCTTACCCGGTCGTATTCAATTGGAGTTACCGAAAGGGTTGAGTAATAACTTTTCATTCCTTGGCAGACTAGCCTGAGCCCAACATGCCCACTCTCCCTGCGCAAGACCTAGCAGACCAGCAGGCCTCACATACTCTTTGACTAGCGCATGAAAGCCTAGGTCCCGAGCCCGCAGACTAAGCCCGATAGGCTTTACTATCAAGCCCACTCCTTCTTTGGTTCAGCAGAATCAAAATACAAGGAAAAATGATTTGATATTGTAAATAGATTCACCATATTTAATATGTGTAATTAATTGCCATAAGCATTTATTTACATAATTTTGTGATAATTATTCTGTTATATTACTAGCATGCAATTAATATCTCAATTGATTTGTGATTTCCATTTAGCCAATTTGTGAGATATTATTACAATTTGCTCTATTCAATATCATTTTGTTACTTGCCAAATTTTCGCATTAGAATATATGTGTAGAAAATGCAGGTATCTGATGAACCAGTAGTTCATACATAAATCAAACTTGTAGTTTCGATAATGCCGTTTAAGAAACTTGAAGTTTCCTTTCATAAATTCACCACACATGATAAAACCAGTAGATTTTACATGTCTAATCCGATTTTTCATACCATGTTATAGAACCTGAAGTTCTCATTACTTGCTTATGGATGATATTACCCACAGCACTAATATTATTTGTTCCTTTCCTATAAGAAATGTCAAATCTCAACATGTTTGACTTTGTTGCTTTGGAGGTCTCCAGAAGAAACTATCTAAAGTGAACTCAAGGTGTGAAAATTCATCTGACTGCAAAGAAGATGAGATCAACAATCAATGCTAACAATGTCGTCATTGAGGCTTTTAATATGAGTGCCATAATTTTCAAAAAGGAAACATATGGAGTAAACACTCCAAGTTGAGTATCCGATGAAGAGGATATACAGACTCCTTGGGTCGCTCTGGAAGAGAACTTTCACCATCAAATGACCATTTTCTTGCTTGAAGCAATACATGATTGGCAGAACGAAATTAGCCCATATGACCGTCTACCACTTGGCCAAAGCTCAAGAGGCCATGTAATCAGGCTCCACGTGGTAGGAACCATGATGCCATAACTCAGCAAGCCCGAGTTGAAAGGAATACTGGTCTGGCCCGCTGCCACCAGAATCAGCATGATCTTTGTTATCGATGTGGAGGAATTGACTGCTGGTCCCGCACCTGTTGTGCGATAGCCGAAGCAGTGGATGAGTATTACGCCGGTCACGGAACTCGAAATACCAACTTTATTGAATGGTAATTTTCTATCTATTCCACACTAGAGATCATGGATTTTCAGGCAGTTACTGAACATACCGAGGATTAGAACTCGAAGACATGGGTATAATTGATCCCTTGTGTCATATCTATTTCATCTTAATGAATGAAACATCTTCGGATTATTTTTGGTGATTTATGTTTTCAATCATTTTGGATTATGAAAATGTGCTTATGTTCGAATGTATTTAATTCAATAAACTTATTTATACATGTGATCCATTGAATTAAATAAATGAATAGATATATTCTGTGGGGAAGTTTGTTGTCTGGTTAAAAGTGCTATTACACACACCATACTCCCAGATCGGAGATGTTTTTCAAACTTATTGTCTATTCATACCTCTGTGACAACTGTATCAGGGCAATCCAACCTAATAGAGGGCTATGACAAAGCCTACTTTATGTTGTCCAATGGTACTGAACTTACCATTAATGAGGCCTTATATTCTCCACGTTCCAGAAGAACGTTATTGAGTTTTAAGGATATTCGAGCCAACGGTTATCACGTTAAAACTACTGAGGAAAAAGGAGTAGAATATCTTTGCATAACCTCCAATTTGTAAGGCCGGAAGCGTACATTGGAGAAGCTAAAATGCCTTTCTAGTGGTCTCTACATGACTACCATAAGATCAATTGAGGCAAATCATATAACTAGCTAGAAGCTAACCAATTCGAGCAACTACTTACTTTGGCATGACCGTTTGGGACACCCAGGTCAAAGTATGATGCTCCGTATCCTAAATTCATCCCATGGGCATCCACTTACCAATAAGGATCTTGTGTATAGTAACACATTATGCCAAGCATGCTCATTGGGAAAATTAAATGTAAGACCATCATATGCAAAGACTGAAAAAGACTCCAACCTTTTCCTACAAAGGATACAAGGGGATATATGTGGACCTATCCAACCACCATGCGGACCATTTAAATATTTCATGGTTTTGGTTGATGCATCGACAAGGTGGTCACATGTTACGTTATTGTCCAGAAGAAATGCTGCGTTTGCTAAACTTCTTGCCCAGATTATTAAATTAAGGGCTCACCACCCGGATTATCCAATAAAGTCTATAAGACTTGATAATGCTGGAGAGTTTACATCAAAATTATTTGATGATTATTGCATGTCCCTTGGGATTAATGTTGAGCATCCAGTTCCCTATGTTCATACCCAGAATGGTCTCGCAGAAGCGTTCATTAAAATATTACAAATGATCGCACGGACCTTGGTAATGCGCAGCAAGCTTCCAGTATCTGCGTGGGGCTATGCAATTTTGCATGCAGCTATGTTGGTCCGACTGAGGCCCATTGCCACCCAACCTTATTCCGCGTTACAATTGGTTACTGGGTACGAACCTGATGTTTCGCACTTACGCGTATTTGGGTGTGCAGTTTTCATGCCAATTGCGCCACCACAACGTACAAAAATGGGTCCTCAACGAAGGATGGGCATATATGTCGGTTATGAATCCCCATCCATTATACGCTTTTTAGAGCCCTTGATAGGCGATCTCTTTACCGCTAGATTTGCGGATTGTCACTTTGATGAGACAGTCTTCCCGCCGTTAGGGGGAGATAAGAACGTTACCGTTCCTGATGAACGATGTGAATTGACGTGGAATGTCCCCACTATGTCTCATCTTGATCCCCGAACCGCACAATGTGATAATGAAGTGCGGAGAATTCTAGATCTACAGAGGGTAGCCCAAAATATGCCAGACGCTTTCTTTGATCTAGCTAAAGTGACGAGATCACATATACCTGCTGCAAATATGCCTGCAAGGATAGATGTCCCTATAGGACACGTCGCCCCAGATGGACGAGGTATGACCATGGTGGCTAACCAGTCATATGTCCCTGCCCAGAAGCGAGGTAGACCACTAGATTCGAAGGATTCTTATCCCCGGAAGAGGGTAAAACTGGCACAAACCAATCCACTAGACATCGTGATCTCAACTGATCCATCTCACGAGACAATTCCGGATTATGGGTCCATCCTAGAAGAGACGACGTTGGGGGACGCTCCAACGTCTGAACCCACTCCCGAGAATAGAGAAATCTCGGTAAATTATGCATGCTTAAGTGAGATCTGGAATCGGAATGAGATTATCATCGATGATATATTTGGATTCGCAGTAGCTACTGAAATTATAAATAGCGATGACATCGAACCTCGCTCCGTTGATGAATGTCAACGTAGAGATGACTGGCCAAAATGGAAAGAAGCAATCCAGGTCAAATTAGATTCCTTGACAAAGAGAAAGGCGTTTGGGCCTGTAGTTCCCACACCTCTCCATGTTAAACCTGTAGGATTTAAATGGGTATTTGTAAGGAAGCGTAATGAGAAAAATGAGATTGTGAGATACAAGGCTCGTCTAGTGGCACAAGGATTTTCTCAACGCCCTGGGATTGATTACGAGGAGACATATTCTCCCGTAATAGACGTCATAACGTTCCGCTACCTTATCAGTTTGGTAGTTTCCGAAAAACTGAGTATGTAGCTAATGGATGTGGTCACAGCTTATCTCTATGGGGATCTTGATACAGAGATATACATGAAAGTTCCTGAAGGACTTATGATACCCGATGCAAATAGTTCTAGACCACGGAACACGCTCTCCATTAGTTTTGAGGCGTTCACTTTATGGATTGAAACAATCTAGACGGAGCTGGTATAACCGTCTAAGTGAATATTTGATCGGGATGGGATATGTGAATAATAAACTATGCCCATGTGTGTTTATTAAGGAAACAAGTTCCGGGTTTGCAATTATAGCGGTCTATGTCAAAGACATGAATTTGATTGATATTCCTGAAGAGATCAAGGAAACCGCAAAGCACCTGAAGTCGGAATTTGAGATGAAAGGCCTTGGGAGAACAGATTATTGTCTCGACCTGAAGCCCGAGGACAAGTGCATATGAAATTTTGGTCCATCAACCAAATTACATCTAGAAGATGTTAAGACGCTTTAATGAGGATAAAAGCAAGCACACCAATGGTCGTCTGAAGTCTAAACAGAACCGTATCGTTCTGCAAATGATAACGAAGAGATATTGGTGCCAGAAGTCCCATATCTAAGTGCAATAGGCGCATTATTATACTTGGCTTAATGCCCTAGACAGGACATCTCATTCGATGTGAACTTGTTAGCTAGATATAGCTCTGCGCCAACACACTGCCACTAGAATGGCATAAAAGACATTTTTCGCTACCTTAGAGGTACGGCGGATATGGGCTTATACTATCCCTACGCATCAAGGAATGGATCAAACCCCCTTAATCCTCAGAATGATGCTCGCCTTGTTGGATAAGCTGATATAGACTATCTATCAAACCCGCACAAGGCTCGTTCCCAAACTGGTTATGTCTTTAACATTGGGAATACTGCAATTTCTTGGAGGTCTATGAAATAGACACTTGTTTCTACCTCTTCGAATCATGCTAAGGTACTACTAGCTCTTCAAGAAGCAATATGTGAATGTACAGGGCTAAGAGCCGTTACAAACCATGTTCGAAGCACATGTGGACTGCATTCCACCACTGATGAACCAACCATTATCTACGAGGATAATGCTGCTTACATAGAGCAGATAAAGACAAGTTTCATCAAAGGAGACAACACCAAACATATTGCACCGAAATTCTCTTTCAATCAGCAATAACAAGAGCATCAGAAGATTGAAGTTAAGCAGATTTGATCTGAAGACAATCATGCAGACCTCTTCACCAAGTCACTACCAAAGTATACATTCCAGAAGCATGTTCAAGATATTGGTCTACGTAAACTATTTGAATTACTTAACTTGTAATTTTCAAGGGGAGTCGAAATCAGGGGGAGTATCCTGAAGCATACCCACTTGACCACGTGTACTCTTTTTGTCCTTCGTCCAGGGTTATTTTGTCTCACTGGGTTTTGTTACTTGGCAAGGTTTTAACGAGGCACATCTTTAGCATGGTCACCCCAATTATAGTACATCCTGAAGATGCTTTGATTTGACATATATGCATTTGCTCATCTTTTTCCTTCGACCACGGGTTTCTCCCACTGGGTTTACCGGGCAAGGTTTTGGTATAGCAACTCTAATGCATACCTCTCGTAGACATACTATCTACTTATGATGCTGATAAGAAGACTTCACCTATCTCTGTTGTGATACGACTACTCCACATTCACGCGCATTGTGCTCTTTTTCTCCTTCAACCAAGGTTGTTTTTCTCCCACAGGGTTTTTATTACCTGGCAAGGTTTTTGATGAGGCATCTTAGAAGCGCTCAGCCTAGGCAACACTATTGACATGAAATATCCAAGGGGGAGTGTTGTAAATAGTTATGGCTAATATCATGTAAATAGATGGAGAGTCATATATGACTTTCACTATAGATTAGTGATTGATAGAATTTTGAATAGGAGTAATTGACGTTGCTATTAAACGTTGACCATTTGTATACATCATGTACTCCTATATAACCTCATGGTGAGATGAATAGACACACTCTATCTCTATGCGTCCAAACTCTCTCTTTTTCTGAAACACTTTTGCTTTCATTTTATAACACGTTATCGTCGTCACTCTATTGCCACCTCGTTGGGTATTCCTATTGGTTCAACACCCTTTACATACCTGGGAGTCCCTATTTTTCATGGGTGTCCGAGGGCAATTTATTTCCAACCAATTGTTGACAAAATTCGTCTGCGATTCTCAAGTTGGATGGGCTCATATTTGTCTATGGCTGGTCGTCTCCAATTAATTAAATTAGTGATTTATAGCATGCTTGTGTATAGCTTTCAAGTGTATGAATGGCCAATATCTTTACTTCGGCGTCTGGAGGTCTGGTGTAGGAACTTTCTTTGGTCTGGTTCTATTGAGAAAAGAGGTATTCCTTTGGTAGCATGGCGATCTTGTTGTGCTCTAATGAATGAAGGTGGGCTGGGCGTAAAACAACTAGTGCTTCTTAATCGGTCTCTTCTTTTGAAGCGAGGTTGGGAGATTTTTTCTACAAGGACAAAGGGTTGTTCTTTTATTCGTGATCGCTTTTGGCGTAATGGTAATGTTCGTTGTTCTTATTCTCCTTCATCCATTTGGCTGGGTGTGAAGAAATTTTGGCCTGTTATACAAGAAAATGCAAGATGGCTAATAGGATATGGGGATATTTCTTTTTGGCAAGATAATTTTATAGGTCGGCCTCTTGTTGATTTTTTCAGATCTCATAGTGGTATGGTTGATAACCTCTCAGGTTCTGTAGCTAATTTTATTGTAGACAGATCATGGGTTTTTCCTCCATTGCTCCAGCTTCATTTCCCTGCATTGTGTGAGCTGGTCAGCCAAGTTCCCATTGCTTTGGACCCATCCACGACAGACACTTTGGTATGGTCCTCTTCCTCATCTGGTGAGCTTACTGCAAAAGTTGCTTTTCACTTTTTGCGCCAGCCTTCTCCTTCAGTTGATTGGGGTATATGGTTGAAATTTATTTTGCCAAGAATGTCGCTGATGACTTGGAAGGTTCTTCGTGGTCGAGTACTTTGTGACGATTTTATGCAAAAAAGAGGTATTGCCTTAGCTTCTAGATGTGTACTATGTCGGAAGGATTGTGAATCTTTGAGTCACATTTTTAGAAGTTGTCCTTTTGCTGAAACCATTTGGAGCTGCATGATAGCAAAGTTTGAGCTTGCTGCTCCCCCATTGTCTTTATATGACATGCTTCAGTTGGGATTGACTAATGGTCGCAGCCCTCAATTAAAGGAATTATGGGTAGCATGCTTCACTTCAGTGCTTTGGTTCCTTTGGCATGCTAGAAACAAGGCCAAATATGACAATAGATTTATTACTGTAGTGGGGGTGTGCAGGCTAGTCTTTGGACATATTCAATCTGCTAGCCGTATTGCTTCAGGCCACATGCACAATTCAATTCAAGATCTTCGAATTTTGAAATGTTTTGGTGTGACATGTCGTCCGCCTCATGCTCCACGAACAATATAGGTGAATTGGCATCCTCCTTTTTTGGGGTGGATCAAGATCAACTCAGATGGAGCTTGGAAGCATGATTCGGCGCGTGGCGGGTATGGTGCGGTTTTTCGGGATTACAGAGGTCATGTTCTTGGTGCTTTTGCTTCTAATTTTGACATCCCAAGCTTGGTTGCAGCAGAGGTTATGGCGGTAATCAAAGCGATTGAACTAGCTTGGGTGAGGGATTGGAAACATGTATGGCTGGAAGTTGATTCTTCTCTTATTCTTGACTTTCTTCGGTCTCCTTCTTTGGTGCCTTGGCAGCTTCGGGTTCAATGGAATAATTGTTTATTTCGCATTTCTCAAATGAATTTTCATTCATCTCATATATTTTGCGAACGGAATCATGTTGCTGATGCCTTAGCAAACTATGGCACGTCTTCTACTGACTTTGTGTGGTGGGATACAACTCCTAGTTTCATTGCTTCCAATTGTAATGAAAACCGTTTGGGTCTTCCGAAGTTTAGAGTTTGTTAGATTGTTTTTCTTTGTGGTTTTCTGTTGGTATGGAGGTTTTGGCTTAGTCCCCCTCCATTGTTACTTCTCTTTTTCTAAAAAAAAAAAATATATATATATATATATATATATATATATATATCTCTACCTTTTAGCCCATACCAGTCCAAAGAATATAAAAAATTATCCATCAATCTGCCACGACTCACTCACGTGTATTCCCAGTCTCCCATAGACCACAGCACTGACAGCAGCGCATAGCCTCACACAGTCACACTACCTTTCGCCTTCTAGTAAACGAGGTATGTCTATCGATCTCCCCTGTTTTGAATTTTTGATACATCTCTGTTCTTCAGTTCTTCTTCCTGCTCTGTTTTTCAGAATGGGGTTTTCTCAAAGAAATCCCAGATCTCCTCTCGCCGATTCTAAATTTCTGATGTAATTGACTAATTGTGAGTTGGGCTTTTCTGTATAAGTTGAGGATTGGGGGAGAGAGAGAGAGAGAGAGAGAGAGATTCCATGTTAGCTGAGGTCTGAGGATCTTGATCATGGTCGGTCACTCGGTGGATGCTTCTTTCGGTTGGTATGACCGTATGAGTGTTCGTTATGTACTTGGAGTCTTGGACACTTGATATGAGAGTTCGTTATGTACTTGCGTTATGTTTAGGCTTCTTTTTTTTTGCTGTTTTATAACGATGCTAGTTAATACTTCTGTCATTCTTATTCGGATGCAGGAGCATCCAAAAGGCTTTCCAATTTAGTTTAGGGTTACAATAGTTCTTGTCAAGGTTTTGTTTCCTTTCCCAGTTCTGAGGGCTACGGTATAATATTTGGGCAGTTTTGGTTGGATGGGAGGTGGTACAGATGTGCCTACCAGAAAAATTCTCAGTTATTTTTGATTGGATAGGGGAATATGTATGAGAGTTCACAAGTTCTGTACCGACTGATGTCTTTCTTGATAAATTATTGGCTAAAAAAATTTGTGCACTTCTAATTAGCCTAGACAACAATTGCATCCTGGATCCGCCACGGGATGTGGTGGTCGTTTTCTGAACACCAAGACTTCGAAACAATGGGAAAGGTGGAAATGAAATGAAGCAGGTTGGTGATGTGGAGCTGTTTAGGCACTCCGGTTCTCAGAGCTCTGAAGTCCTGCAATCTGAGAGTGGAACTTTGAACTCATCAAAAACAAATGGCAGCAGTTCCAACATATATATCAGACTCAGAGGTGACCAGTACGTACTCTAGGGGAGATCTTGATCGCTTTTCGATGAATCATCAACTCTCGGGCCCTCTGTACATTCTCTGTCAGACATGATGGACGGTCGTGGCATGGTTATGCCCACAAAATGGATCGCAGCATTGGATAACTGCTGCAACCTCAAAGTCTGATAGCAAGGGAAAGATGGGATTGGTGCAAACTTGTTCCATTAACCCCATATTTTCTGTGACCAAATGGAGAAGCTTAGTTGCAGACTTGCAGTTGCTGTTATGGTTATCGCGACAGGTTTTGGTTCACAGGATTGTACTGCCACGATTTGGTTTCTGTCAGAAGGCAACTCATTCGTGGCTTGTGTGCAGACGGGGGTGTTTACTTCCATTCCAAGCAATTCTGCTGTTCGGTTGGCTAGTGAAAACCCCCAATGCATCACAAATTAATTAAGTAGACTATATCTATATGGCTCTCTTCCCTTAAATCAGAATAAGAACATGAGAGTCCGGTAATTATTTGTATGTGTTTGTGACCTAATAGTATCGAAGTATCTGCATTTTAGACCTCTTCAACTGGTGTAATGTACTAATATACAAACTGTATGTTTGTGTTGTAATCTGACAGTTTGCAAGAATAATGTAAGCCTTATATATTTGTATCAGCCATCTCAGGAACACTACTTTCAAGGGTGTCAATAATGGTACATTTTCCAAATATGACTGTGAAGTACCCAGATAAGGGATATCCAACTAAAAGAACTATAACAGTTCAAGGTTTATATCCCTTTCAATACAACAAACAAAACATGAAAGCAAAGATGAAAACATTGAAGTTGTACATATTTAATGATAATCATTTATTAAATACGACCTTAAAATGTTGTATGCGTAGACCAGAGTTTTCTGATGATCATCACATCAATGTACTTGCTTGTGGTGCCTATTCATACACAGCTCTGATAACCAGCTCTTTTAGCCTTGATCATCAACCTCTTTTCTAAAACCCGGTTCTTGCAATCGTGGAAATATATAACAAAGACGACCAACTTGAACACATTTCCTAAGCACATGCAACAAGCTACTCCGTGCAACAAACATTTCATTCCCCCTTCCTTTGCAGCCAAAATAGAGACATGGCAACCTTAAAGTTACTTCCCAAGCAAAGAAAATCAACATCAAAAGAAACCCTCCCCACTCGTTGCCAGTGCTTAGATACGTTACTAGACCGAATGCCCTGGTTCCATGTATCCCCTCCAATATCGAAATCACAATACTCATATTCCATATCATATTCCATGCCAAATACATTGTTAGCAGTGCTACACTTGCTATACAACACCATAAAGCTAAGAGTATATCATGGTTAAAGTACCTGAATGCAAAAGAGTAGCTTGCAGCTGACCATACAAATCCAAGTAGCTCACTACAGGTGGACAAGACGAGAACATAGACAGATGTGATGAAAAAGGCTTTCAGTCCGGATTTGTCGAAAGGTTGTGTATGCACCATCTCCTTCAGACTCATTGGTCTCTCTTCTTCATATATCTTCGAGGCCAAATTAGCAATTGCAAGCATGGTGATGAGCTCTAGGAGATGGAAAGGCACCAGATAGAGAAGTGCTTGTTGAATCAACTCACCAGGAAACCCTTTGTTCCATTCCGGGGTTGCATCAAATGGTAATGACCAATTAAACATGTAGTCCTCAAAATAATAAACAAAGGCCGGTTGTTTTAGAATTTCTGATACTTGATCCTGGAATATTTGTAGAAAAGGTTGATAGTAAACCAAGAAACAGAAGAGAGGAAGGGAAGCGAAAATAGTGACGAGAAAGAAGTTAATGTTTCTGGAAGAGATAACAAAAGCTTTTCTAAGAATATCAAAGGCATCCAGATTCTGGTTCTTCAACATTAATGTGCTCTCCATCTCTGTGCTTTCACTGCCAATTAAGCTCAATCTAAACACACATCTTAAGGGACTCCGAGTCTTCCTTGATGGGGTGGACTTGAGATACGAAAAATCAACACTAGGGTCTAGGGGCCCAAGAAAGTGTGGTCACAGAAGCATCCAAACCACGCATTGTTTTAGTAATCTTGACTAGCTATATTTTGGTAAAAATATGTTGACAATTTTGACAGGTACTCGAATGAAATGAGTGACATGAAGTTAACAAGAAAAAGTTTGGTTAGTTATTCGCACAAAATGAGATTAAATATTTTCCGTAAGAACATACCAAGGAGGAGGAGACCTTGAATTTTGTTTCTTAGCTCCCGACCATTTTTTGGTGCAAGACCAAACACACATAAACGGTTAGTCTTAAATATCCATTATTCTCCTCAGAAAAACATTGGATAAAAATTATTAAAAGAAAATCCAAAAAGCAAACATTATCCATGCCCATGAGAGCCACCTCTTACTAGTCAAATAATGCGAAGCTCAACCTTCTTCCCCAAAAACATTTCTTTACCAATTCCTCTAGTAATGTCGACCTCTTCTCTATCCATGGCTTCCACAAGTACCACTTGCTCTTCTTCACTTTGCAACAAAATCTCTAACTTCTCACTCACCCCAATCCCCACCCACTTACAACCTCAATTTAAACCCCTTAAACCCCTGAAGCTGAAAGCCCATTTCTCCTACTTCTCTCGTCTCTCTTCTCTCCACCATTTCCGCCGCCCCTTTTCGGCCTTAGACGGCCTCGAAGTCGAAGAAGGCAATGAAAGCTCGGAGGAAGAAGGAGAAGAACAAAAGGACCCACAAGCAGAATTGCTTGAAGAAGAAGAAGAAGAAAAAGAAGAGCCAAAGGAAGCAGGGTCTGACAGAAGTGACGCTGGGAGGCTCTATGTGGGGAACTTGCCTTATTCTATGACTTCTACCCAGTTGTCTGAGATTTTCGGCGAGGCCGGTACTGTCACTTATTCAGAGGTTTGAGTTTTATCTTCTTTGGTGTTTCCCTCGATGGGTTTGTGGAATTGTTGGTGACTTTGTTTTTGGTTGAATTTTGGTGTAGATTATTTATGATAGAGTTACTGATAGGAGCAGGGGATTTGGGTTTGTTACAATGTCGAACGTTGAGGAAGCTCAAGAGGCCATTCGGATGTTCGATGGTTCTGTAAGTGTCAATAATATGTGATTATTGTGGCAGTAGAAAACAACAATAGCAAAGAATCTCGGGACATTTTGACAGTCAAGTAAGTGACGGAAGCTTAAGAAGCAAGAATCAATACCTGATTCTCAACATACTTGCTTCCTAAAGCATTGCTCCCTATCTGACTTGATCGTCAAATAGTCCCTGGCAAGCACAACATTCCGTGTCCCTTTGAACTTCGAATGAGGGTTAATCCGAGATCCTATGCTAGAGGGGTTTTCTGCTACCACCTGTGTGTTATTTGATTTTTGAATGCCGTGATTAATTTTTTCTTTTGGTGATGGTGGCAATGGTTGACAGCAAGTAGGCGGCCGAACTGTGAGGGTAAACTTCCCAGAAGTGCCGAGAGGGGGTGAAAGGGAAATTTTGGGACCCAAGATAAGGAATCCTGGCTACAAGGTCTACATAGATAGCCCTAATAAGATCTATGCAGGAAACCTTGGTTGGGGCCTGACTTCCCAGGGTCTTAAAGATGCCTTTGAAGGCCAGCCAGGGCTATTGGGTGCCAAGGTCATTTATGAGAGGGGTTCAGGAAGATCCCGAGGTTTTGGATTCGTCACTTTCGACACTGCTGCCGCTGCAGAAGCTGCTGTGACTGCCATGAATGGAGTGGTAAAGAAACATTTTCCTTGTAGAGTGAATTGTGCCAAATGATTATTGTAAGTAATAATAATGTGATTCTATAATAATCTGTGTCCTTGTCTGTGAAATTGCATTACAGGAGGTTGATGGGCGGGCTTTGCGACTAAACATGGCTTCAGAAAGAGCTAGGACTGTAACTGTTACTCCACCTCCAGCATCGGAAACTAGTACAGAAAACACAGAGGCCAGTGAATTGGCTTCTCCCTCAGCATCTGAAACTACTGCAGAAGACACTACAGACAGTGGTGAAGTGGTTTCTCCCCCAGCATCAGAAACAACTGCAGAAGATGCAGACAGCAGTGAATTGATTTCCAGCGTTAGCATCTGAATGTGAGTATGAGGAGTGAGGGTGGCGGCTTGAATGTGCTATTTGATGGAACCCCTATAGAGTTGTGAAAGTAACTAGCAAATTCCTTGCTACTAGTTTATTCTTACTCACACCTTTAGTCTTTTCCACACAACTTTAGTCCGTTTTGAACGCTGTATACGAATTGCCCAAATTGGTATTGATCAAAGCACAAGGACGTGATCGTAGGTTTCTAGTGCTCAATGCAATGAATTTAAGCATCAGAAAAGGAATGCTATTTGCTTCTTCCTCTTTTGGGTCTGAATGGGAATGCTAGACCGACCTATACAGGATGTCAAAAGGAGGTCTGGTCAAGCCTATCTTAATCAGGCTCGTTACTGTTTAATGCTCTCATTCCCATTTAAGTATCGGTGCATACAGAGTTGACCCAAAACCCTGAACCTAAAGCCTGGCAATGGCTTGTGGCATTAGTCCTCGTACCATGCCTTAAACATGGTGGGACTTTTTTGTGTTCATTTTGTTAGCATGTAACTATATCAAGTTTCCATATATTGATAGCATTTGATCCTAGAGTTCTCGTTCGAGTAATCAAAATGGTTTACTTTGTATTAGAACTTGATGCAGCTTGAGATAAAGAATCTGAACTCTTAAACAAGACATCCCCCCTCAACTCAAGAACAAAATGAATTACAATTTTCAGATGTTGATGCTCTAGGTAAATAAAATACAAAATGTAATGCAACTCTTGTGATTACCATCCATCACCTATGCTGAAAGACATTTTCAGAAGAAGAAAGATGACGCAGAATATCACAACAGCAAAAAAGGAACTGAATGACCTTTGGCAAGAAGGAACTTAGTTGCATCACTGAGGGTCGTGCCCAGCAAGTAAAGAATCTGCAGCAGAATCCAAGTCTTGAGGAAAGAAAACCCTACACAAACATAGATTCTTACCAAGTCAAAGTTCAGATACCCTAATGAAACAATTCTGCCCTGATCATGCTCAGGTTGCACAGACAGAATTCATCAAAGCCACAGTATATATGACTTGGAGTTCCATCAGAGAGAGCTATATCGATCAAAATCAGACAGACAAGCTGAGGAAACTTCAAGAAGACCCAGAAAAGCTACCTGCAAGTGTTCTGGTACAGTGTCCTGCTCAGCTGACCTACATCACTGATTCCTTTACAACCAGCTATCACCTCAAGAACTTGCCTGAAAACGAAAGTCATGTTGAATGAAGAAGCAGATACATAATTATGAGCTAAAACAGAAACCGTCAGAGGGCAAGGGGCACTTCTCAAAGAAGAATTAACCACTTCAATTCCACGTACTAATGTCAAGTTTTATGAAAAAGGAAAAAAGTTCACTGGTGTCTTAATATCAAGTTTAGGCCAACAAAAGTTAAAAGTGTTATGCTTCCTAACTACAGGTTGTTGTCTCAACAAAGATGAATGCATATCTGTGACAGATGTTGAAGTCCATGGATTATCTTCTCTCTAACAACTTGCATACACTATGTTCTGGAGATAATTTAGTAAGAGACAGGCCAACCATCACAAATCATTATTTTCTGACAAATATAATACCCACATTAGACACGCCACACACACGCACACACAAAAACCTACATGATATCTTGTGACATATGATACTGTAAACTTTATGAGTGCTGGGACTTCTTGCAAGAGTACTATATTACTTTGAATTGGGTGAAAAACTGAATACAATTCATGGGAAGTTTTATAGTTCAATGTCAAACTACAAGACAAGACTTCTCTTCATACAGGGATGATATCTTGTGACATGTGATAGTTATATATCATACTGTAAACCTTATAAGTGCTGGGACTTCTTGCAAGAGTACTATATTACTTTGAATTGGGTGAAAAACTGAAAATAGAATTCATGGGAATTTTTATAGTTCAATGTCAAACTACATGACTTCTCTTCATACGGGGTTCAATACTCTGTTTTTGTATTTTCACTATAAAAAAATAAAAAATAAAAAGAAGAATAAGAAGAAGAAGAAGTTCATGATATGGTGGAAGAAAATCCCAACTTACCGAACCAAACAAGGTTCATTGCGGTCTTTAACAATGCACTCTTGATCATACTTCTCTTTCTTCTTAGAAGGCCATGTGGACTTCACAAATTTAATCCCAGCATGACTGTTCTTGATTCCACAATATGGAGAATCTGTTTCAATCATCATTCTGTCAACAGGAATGCCCCTCACAACATCAAGATTCTCAGTTGTCTTCAAAGAGCAACCATTCACACCTGTAAGTAACAAAAGGCATGAGCTCCACTTAAAACCAAGACGAAAAGTTTAATATGTAACTGCAGCTATTCGTTAACTAGGGAAGACAATTGGTACTATAGGACACCAGGATAGGTTAGACAAACGATGGCCCTTTCCTATCCCAGGAAAAGTAAATGGTTAAATCAAATCAACTCCAAGCATCGAAACTAACTTTCTGCCATAAACAATCTAGAAGCATGTCTCTTAAAATCATTCATCTTTATTAATGGAAATTTACTTAAACATGCATTAGCGTCATCTTACTCTTATGAAACCCCAAACTCTTTTTCCCAATATGCAAATGAAAATTCCAGTGGGCACTACACGGACCTTAATTGTGTTATTCGGTGCAATTTATTTCCCCTTCCCTAGGAGGGTGATGAAGTGGACTAAAAAAATGCAGGAACCTGACCAATCAAAAGCCATTCACTTTCCAGACCAAAAAAAAAAAGGCATTCACTTAATGTATTCCTCTAGGCATATTAGATCATTCTGGTTCCATATTTGACATCCAATTCATAATATAATAATACTATATTTAAAGACATTTTTAAGAACATTATAAACATAAAAATTAGAAACTCTTCTGACAGCCAGATAAGTATTAGAAGAGATTCTATTATAACAATTTTCACCTATATACACGTTGCTGATGGAAAGAAGCTTATCACAATCGTCTGAACTACCAGTAAATGAATGGGCCACGCCAGCAGTGAATCTGTGATATAGAACAGGAAGGTATCAAGTTCATGCCCACGAGCATTGCACAATGCTATCAGATAAAAGTAAAAGACAGTTACTGGACGTCCCTTGATGCCCACTCTAAAATGGAAAAGGAAAAGAAAAGGTTGAATCCACTATTTTTCTCTTTAACAAATTCAAATATTCATCAGAAAACTAATTATCTGGAGCTGGAATTTCCCTAATCTAAGATGTAACTGGAATGTCACTTATTTATCTTGGGAGCAAATTTTGACGGTGAAACTACAGTGACCAGAAATCTCACCTGTTCCTGTTTCTTTCTACAATTTCACAGAAATCTTGAGCAGCTGCACGCATATGCAGAAACATGGGCAGCTTAGTGGCATGTGCCAATTCAAACTGCTTCTCAAAATACCTAAATTTACAACACAAATATTATGGAAACCACATGATGCATCATTTGATGGAAAGAAAATTAGAGACGTGCAAGCGATAGAAAGTATAAAACAAGAAAACATACTTCTTTTGAATTTCCGGAGGGCAAAACTGAAGCCTGTCATAGTCCAGTCCACACTCACCAATTGCAACCACCTTAAAAACATAATAGGAGAACATAAGCGGTACATAATTAGTTGCTTTGAGATCTGAACACACCACTCGTTGTAACAAGTTGTAAATGTTTTCAACACATAAATGCATCACAAGAAATGATAAAGCAATATGCTAAAGGTATGAACATACCTTCCCTTTCTCTATCCCCTCTCTGGCCAACGACAAAAGCGCCTGAAAATGCTTATCTGGATCCCCGCTGTCATCAAATTCCTGAACCAAACATGCAATAAACCACATTCACTTACAAACTTCACCAAAAACAACACCATCAAACATACATTTTGGCCCCAAAAAAAAATAAAATATTAAAAAAAGGCAAACCTTGCATCTAGTTGGGTGCACACCCACAGTACAAAAAAGCCTTGCTGCAAAAAACCAACAGCAACCCCAATTTGTTGAAATTAATTTACACAGTAATACAGTGATAGCAAACAAAACAGAGAGAGAGAGAGAGAGAGACCATCAGTTTGTGCAATTGTTAAAGCTTCCTTTGATTCCTCAAGTGATCCACCAGTGACCTACACAAACCACAAACCTAATTCTAATTTCAGAGCGCACTAAACCAAAATTAACTAGAGTAGTATAGCAAAAGAAAGAAGGAGAATTATTACGATGATGCGGTGGACGCCGGCAGCCCAGGCCCGGGTCAAAACGGTGGGTATATCGGAGACGTGGCACTGCTTCCCATTGTAGAGTCCTTTGAACATTCCATCTGATTTTTCGTGCACTCAAAAAATCTGAGGATCAGGATTGAATTCGAAATGGAAACAAAAGTGTGTGGAAGATGAAATGCCTGACTGACTGACTGACCTGTGAAGTTAACGGCTATATCTGTATTTGAAGTCACCGGAATCGCGGAGAATGAGAGAATTAGTATTGAGGAGGTGAGAATAATTGTAGAAAGAGGTTGTGGAAGAGTTACTTGCCTATCATGCGGACCGTCGCCATGGCCAAACTGATAGCGACGACAGGAAGAAAGACCTGCTGCTTCTTTAGACCATCTCCAACGGAGAGGTCTTTTTCCACATGGCAACCCAACGTCTACTTTTGACTGTCCAAATTCTTCTTCAACCCATATGTCATTTACACGTGTATTTGACAATTTGAGGCTTTCTGTCAAATTTGACAGCCCAAACCTCATCTGTCTTTTTTTTTTATATTATTATTTCTCTCTCTTCTCCTCTTCCTTCTCGTCTTCCTCTTCCTTTTCCCTTTTTCCTTCTCAGTTCTCACAGAAGCCTGATTAATCAAGAACATCAAAGAAGTTATTTCTGCTATCTTCTTTCATCAACCTCATTCTCCACATCTGGTTCTTAACATCTCCATCATCACCTGTTTAATTTACCAATCAGATGAATGATTTTGCAACAGCAATTTTGGATTGAGGGGCAGCACCCACAACGAAATCAAGACCAAGATCTCAAGAGAGAGCGGTGTAGAGAATCTTGACGCGAACATCTCCGGCCTGCGGCGAAGCCACCTGGACGTCTTCGATAACCAAAGGCTTGTTGGGTTCCTTGGGTCGCCATGGATTTGACTGTAACTGAAACCACAGAGCGAAACGAGAGAGAGAGAGAGAGAGAGAGAGAGAGAGAGAGAGGAGAGAGAGAAGATGAGAGATCGGAAGAAACCACAACTCCTGTTGCTGCTCTCTTTCCATGGCTTATTGGAGACGAGATACAGAAGAAAAGAGATAGAGAAGAAAGAGAATTAAAGTTGGTTTTATTATATTTTATATAATATCTGAAAAAGAAAAATAATAAAATAATATATAAATTTGACATCTTTGTTGGAGTAGAACTTTGTCAAAAATAACAATTGCCACGTCATCTGTCAAATTTGAATTTGACATTAGCATTTTGACCAATTTGTTGGAGATGCTCTTAGGACTATAAATATTCGTCCAACTTATAGGCCTAGCCAAATTTCTGCTAGACCAATGGGTTTCAATTGTGATCTCTTTTAGGTTTTAAAGTGGGTGGCTTTTTAAGCTATGTTTCCTTGAGGCAAGAAAAATGAATGGAGGTTTTTTTATTCCAAGAAAAGAAAAAAAAACAATTCTCTGGCTGATCAGAAGTGAGAGGGTTGGCACTAACCTGTGTGAGGGCATTGAATCAAAGTCACCAAACATGAACACAACGGTGAGTGACGTTGCCGGAAGAGATAAAGAGATTGTCTATATAATTTACGAGAGATTATTCAGAGCACCGCCGTGCACTTGCATCAACATAAATGAATGGTTAGATTGCATTAAATACACTTTTTGTTTATTAAAAATAAAGTTGATAATAAATATCAAGAGTTGAGATTATTTTATAAGGCTTGGGTCACTTACACCGTCGGTGCATAGAATAATTTCCAATAATTTACATCTCTCACTATTTGTTCTCCTTTTTACTGCTATGTACCAAAATTTTAGATTGAAAGGTGCGCTTTTGATCTCCTTGTTTCGTTTTTTTTTTTTTTTTTTTTTTGAGAAATAAGAATTGCATTAAAAGCAATCTAGATAGTTACATCAGAAATAAGTACACGGGAGAGCCATTGTGGCTCCTCCTCAACCCAAACTTGAAATACAGGAAACAAAAGTGCATTTTTAGCTAAAGTATGCGCTGCCTGATTACATCTCCTAGAGCTATATGTACATATAACTGAAGAGAAGAAGTGGAAGAGATTTCGCACTTCGTCAACCAAAGATCCTTCAACCGACCAAAAAGAATCTGTTGTGTTCAAATCATTAATCACTCCGAAAGCATCCATTTCCATAATTATTTGTGTCGATTGAAAACCTGCTTGGATAATAGTCTGAATGCCCAAGACTGCTGCATATAGTTTTGTAGCTTTGACAGAAAAAGCACCCCTTAACCCTTTTGAAACCGCAATCACCTAATCCTCTTAAGCCAAGTACATCGTCTACAGCACCATCCACATTTAGTTTCAGAAAAGGAAAAGAAGGTCGAGTCCATCTAACCTGAGCAGTAGTTCTATTAGCAGTGTAGCAAGCATTGAGACGCTGCTCCAAAAATTGTTGCTGCAATTGTAGAGCTTGAGCATATAGAAAGTGAGGATTTACCAGTTTGTAGTTGAAAATCACATCATTTCGAGCCTACCAAATCCTTCTACATAATAGCACCACTAAACCCAATTCATGCAAAGTAAGAACTGATGTTGCATATCGAAACAGGTATGTGAAGTACCCAAAATGTCCACTACCCACTGCACTCTTGAAAGGAGTAGTCTTCCAAACCTCCTTAGCCTTTGGACAAGACCAAAGGGCATGTAGAATAGTCTCCTCCTCTCCCTGGCACCTAGAACAAACTGAAGAAGCAAGAAGATGTCGATGATGGAGTGAAACTGCTGTTGGCAAGATTTCATGAAGCACTCTCCAAATAAATACTCTTGCTCCTTCAGGGATTTTTAATTTCCACACAACCTGCCAAACCAAATCTACATGATTAGAAGAGCTTCCCTCCTGACCATCACCTCTATCCCTCAAATTCTGAGCAAGCTGGTAACCACTCTTCACTGTATAAATTCCCTCTTTTGTATAGTGCCAAATCAGTTTATCTGAACAAGGAGTAGTAGGCAATGGAATGGAATAGATAGCTGCCACCTCCGACTCCCAAAAAGATTCTGAAAGTAGTCTAAAGTGCCAAGAACCATTTGAAATCAAATAAGAGACAGGGTGATTGAAGGGAAGATTTGGAGGACACATGATCTTGAAAGAGTATGGGATTGGCACCCAGGCATCATGGTAGATCATAATAGAGTTACCATCACCAACCCTCCACCTCAAACCAGAAAGCAGCAATTGTCTCCCCCATAGTAGTGATCTCCAAATTAAAGAAAAGATCGCCCAACCCTTGCCTCTAAAAAAGAAGATTGAGGTTAATATCTGCACTTGTAGATTTGAGAAACCAGTAAATCTGGTGAAGAAAGCAATCTCCAACACTGCTTGGCAAGCAAAGCCTGATTAAAATCCACAAAGTCTCTGAATCCCAGACCTCCATTCTTTTTATTTCGACAAAGAGAACTCCACTTCAACCACCCTTCTTTCCTCTTTTGCGACCCCACCAAAACCGAGCCGACAAGCCCGATAGATCATGACATAAATACAATGGCAATCTGAATACACTCATAGAGTTTGATCTCCTTGTTTCGTTGTATTCCAGTTTTGATCTGTATCTGGTAGCTTTGCAATCTAGGTCTTATTTTCAACAATTTTTTTTTTCCTCTTTTCATTCTAACAATAAACTCACTTGCATGAATGAGTGGTAATTGTTTATTTGTATAATACTCAATCTTCGAAAAATCGCTAGGCAGTAGGCGGGTGGTGAGGAGGGGTCTAGCACTTAAGAGTTTAGACTAGATGCGACGCCTAGGCATTATTTTAATTTAGTTTTATTATACAACATATAAATAATTACAATAAAACAAAAAATCTATACTTAGTAGTATAATTGATTGAAAATATAGTAAAAAGCATATATATAATTAATACTTACATATAAGTTTTTTCAAGTTTTTGAAAAACAATATCTGGACGCCGCCCAGAGTCCCAGAGTAATCGGGGTGGTTGGCCACAGCCTAGGCGGCCGCTCAAAAGGATTTTTAATAACACTGATTAATACCTAGCGAAGAATATGTGCAGAGAGTATAAATTGATGCATTCAACTTCTCTAATTTTCCTAAACTTCTCTAATCTTTATACGGTAAGGAATTTTTTTATGTCAAAGAAAAAACAGAAAAATAAAGACTAAATTTGCGAAATTCAAAAATCAAAGCCAAAACTAAAAAACGGGAACAACTTATGTGCTTCAATAAGTTGACACACATGATGATAGACTAATTAACCATGTATATATAACAGTTTCTTTAAAACAACGTGTACTAAACATATAGAGATCTCGTCAAAAGAAAACAAATGGTACAACAATACACAACCAATCCAACCGAGACAGAATGAAGTATGTACTTACAAAATCAGGGCCAACATGAAGAAAAATAAAATCGATCAAAACTTTATATGCACTGACAATGTAACTGACTATAGTCCACAGGACATTTGACTGTTTTAAGTCAGCGTGGAGGCCAATATGATTCCGGTGATGATGAGCAAGATTAGGATACCATAACAGGTCCATTTGCGTGTGTTTTTCTGCAAGAATCTGGCCTTCTGCAACTGCTGGGTGCCTTGTTGCACGAACGAACTAGCTCGATCTACGTGACGCTCGATGTCGTCGATCTGCTCACCCTGAGCTTGAACCAGGACTGCCATGTCCAGAAACACCTGGTGCAACTCGTTCAGATTCCTCTCCATGGCTTTTACACCATTGTGCCTCTCTTGGATCTCGTTTATAGTGTCTAGGACTTGGCCTCTTCCTTGCTCTTGGATTGCCTTCTGCATAAATGTCTCACTTTCGCCTGCATACGTAGTATGTCTATAGAATTAGCTAGGGTAATGTTACTCGCATTTGTAATTCTGCACTGTTTTTGGCGAGTGTTTCAACTTTCAAGTAATAAAGTTAGGAAACTTTCTCCCTTATATGCATAGTTTTCTTACAAGTTGTCTTCTGAGTAAACTTTACTTCAGTTTCGAGGCTGTCAAATTGGTAATTAAGAAAAAGCGGTTGTTATCTGGGCGGAGTCGATGTGATTATTTCATATGTCTCATACATGCATGTACAGTGAAAATTTATAAGATTAATTCTCAATTCATAGAAATTAATTTAAATTTTAGACCAAGCTTGAAGCATAATTGTATTCTCCGAGTATTAACCATTAAATTATTAAAAGGAAAATATGAAAATTGCATTGTCAAGTACAATAATCAGTTCTGTTTCTTAGGTTTATAATATTCAGACTCAGCTGCATGATTAAAGATGAGTGAAATTGACCTTGTTTGTTACATTTATAGCACGTTTACTTACTTGGAATAGAAAATAATCATGAATCGGAGACAAGTGGAATGGGAGAAGAAAGGAATAGGTATTGATTCCGGAGGAATGATTCCTAAACTCATCTCCCCCCTTCGTAATCGAATTCCTGAGTATTCAGGAATCGATTCCTGATAAGGAGGTGGGACCTACATCCATTTCGATTCCTTCATGTGTTAGTAAACGTAGGAATTCTTTTACCCGGAATCATTCTGATTCCTTTATGTGTTAATAAACGCAGGAATTAATGTTTTTACCCCGTAATCATTCACTTTTCTTCCAAGTAAGTAAACGTGCCATTAGAGGGTACTAAATCCAATTCCTCACCCTCCTTTACTACTTAGGCTAAACTCAAGTCCCCAAGGGTTGTTTTTTTTTTTTTTTTTTTTTTTTTTTTGGGGAGTGTAGTCCCCAAGGGTTGGGACTTGGGAATGATTGGTCTCACGTTAAAGTTTAAAAGACTACGAGGAAAAAATTCAAACATAATAATAATACTAATATAAAAAGTGGCTCTAGTTTCGCTCCCCTAATCCTCTACTTAATTAAAAACGAACCAACATATACACCAATAATCTAGTTGTTTGATTACCATGGTGCCAGGGTAATGTTAGTTAATTCTCGCGAATGATTATTTGATTACTAAAGCTTACTTCAGTGTCTATCACAAACATTTTGAATGCCCATCAATGTCTTTGACTACAATTAAATAGTTCAATGTTTTTTTTTTTGAATAAATAGTTCAATGTTTTTCGTGACTAAATTTTTTGAGAAAATGGAACTAAAAAGATTGTCAACCTAACATTAATTATACATCGAAAAAGTTATCTTACCAGTAGATATGAGAAGGTCAATGGTTTTGTCGTCCGGTTTCTCTCCGGTCACCGTAAAGTACCTTCTCTGAACGGTCTCCTTGTACTCGGAGGAAATCTTCTGTCTCAAGTCATTAAAGCTCTCCATAGAATCCTTTAGCTTCTTCCTCAACCCACTCACCACAGACGTCCTCGTCCGGTCCGAGGACGACCCCGGACCGCACCCAGGCAAGCTCCTGCTGGAGGCGTTGGACCGGTCCAGTGCCTCCAACCGAACCTTAAGGAGCTTGACGGCCTTAAGGGCATGGTTAACGTCAGCGTCCATCCGTGTCCGGAGGTCCTTGACTTCCTTGGCCTTGTGGAGGGTCTTGCTCTGCTCGTGTGCGCTCCTGAGGCTGGTGTTGAGCTTCTGCAAGTCATTGAGCTCGGTCTGGATCAAGTCGACGTCCTCGAAGAACTTCTTGAGGTCGCTGGAGGCATCGGAGGGGGTCATCTCGATGACATGGTGGTCCGGCGAGCCCTGGGAGAAGGAGTTGGGGGATAACAAGTCGTTCATGATTAATCAATTGTGTGATAGAAATTCAGAGATTGATGGTCTAGGTTTGGGGGTTAATTGGAGAAGTTATACAGACTACAGATCAAGAATGGTTATGGAGTTGAGGCAGTCATTCTTGACTTGGGGGTCTAAGTCGCACGCGCCTTTCAACTTCAAGTTTGAAGAGTTCCAACCTAGCCCATCCCCCTTTTACCAAGTAGATTCTGCATTACTTCAGCAGCCTTTGGAGAACCTTTTTCCTCCGGAACCTATTTGAATATGTTCTTCTAGAAACTGCATGTTTCCTATAGAAATTATTATTTTTAGATTGATTTTTTTTTTTTTGAGGTAAATGATGTTCTATCATTAGTATAGCTTACCACAGTGGTGTTCACCTGGTCAGTTGCTGATCAAAGAATTTATGCTCAACAACCCTTAGATTTACATCCAATGGTGGAAAACAAAACACCTCAACTTAATAATAATTTTCTCTGCCCTTGGATGTAAATCCAAGGGTGGTTGAGCATTAATTTCTTGGTCAATAACTGACCAGGTGAACATTTTCGTAGCTCACCATGTTTACATTGCTAGAGGAGCTTTTTTTTTTTTTTTTTTTTTGGGTAATGTTTAGTTGTTTACATTGCTAGAGGAGCTTATACGGGTGAAAACATATCCCAAAATTGTGTAAGTATTAAAAATCACTCGTTAATGAAATCTCTTCGATGTGTGTCAAAAAATAAATAAAAGTGACTAGAAGTACTTGGAAATAATTTAGAACCCTTGCCATCCTCAACAACCGCAAGCAAAAGCTCTGATTCTCTGATCGAAAGTGTTTTTCTTTGAGTGTGTTATATTTGAAGTTATTTACTCTCGCATGTTTGCAATTGTAAATAGTAAAAGTTAATTGATGTTTGTTGCCCTGTGCATGTAGGCTGTTATTGAACCATGTTAATTTTGGTGTTGTTATGTCTTTATATCCTTATATATAATGTGTACACTTCTCTATCAGGCTCTCACGCAATCACGCTCGACCCCAAGTGAACTCCGCTCATGGCTGGTGGTGGTTAGGTTGACTGAGCTGGGCTTGATAGCAAATTTGGATCTTGCCCATTTCCTCAACTTTGATGGACTAGTTACTTGGGCTCTTAGTTGGGCCTCCATTAGCCACCCAAATCTAATGCGCTCATATAATTTTCATTTCATTCTGATCCAAAGACTAATTGTACATTTGTACCCATAGGTGTTTCTTTTTTTTCTTTTTTGAAAGGACCCTGTGTTTCTTATTTGAACTTATCGAATGTCAATCTTCTGTTTTTTTAATTATGATCTTCTATTTCTTGTTTAGTAGTTTTTGGTGCTGTCATGTCAGATAGTAGTGTTGCTATTGTAATCACTCCTTAAAAAAAGATCACTACTAATAATAACTTTGGTTGACAAAGGACATGTGATAAACCTATTGCAAGTTGGGCACTTTGAACAATAATTGTTTTTAGTAAAAGCCAAATGTATAAGGATGTTCATATAAGTTATAACCCAAAAGACACGGTACGTTTGATTGATTATGAGCTCAACTCGATTGTTTTCCTATAATCGAATATTCATTCTCAAAATACCAAATGGAACAATATTGTATTATAAACGAAAGAACAATATAACTATGAAAGTACTTTATCAAGAGGGACACAGAAATTGCTAACGCAGTGTAAACCTCTCCACTGAAGAAACTTCACTGCGTGGCTTTTAACGTAGCCAACACGAAAGATCAATCCAATATGAATCAAATGAGTTTACAGTATACAAATTGTGTTGTTCATAACATACACATTCACTTAGCAACAAATGCTAACTTGATTTACAACTGATCTAATGTTTACTTGATTGTCAATCTATCAACTCTAATCAACTCACTGATCTTTCTTGTTCTCAATGTCTCATCGATTTTTGAGAATGATTTATGAAAGTACTGGACAACACAAGAGAAAGCATGAAACAAGTGAAGAGAGTTTTCAGAAAAATGATTCTTAAATCAAATGAGTTTTCAAGAGTGAACAATCGTTTTATGCAGCAGATGAAAACCCTAGACATGCATTTGTTTCGAAGCCTTTTATACAAGAGGAAAACTCCCCCTCAAACAAATCTTTTCTTTAATCATCAAATAAGATAGACATAGAAAGATATCAAAACTTATTTGTTATGCATGCAAAAAGTCTTTAATGCAAGAATGCACCAAATCAATTTAATAGACATGTAAATCAATTTAAATCGTGCAACATGATTTGGAATGAATATATATTAAACTCAAGATCAGTGAATCAATTCTGCTTGAACGTATCTTCCTCTTTGTTTCCTTGAAGTTCCGGTTTCCTTGTGACAATGAGAAATCATGTATTGAATGGTAATTACCCAATATACTTGCACATTCTTGGCTGGAAGGTCGAATACTCGGATGTAACATCTAAGTCTGCAAGTCAATAATGCTCTGCCCACTTGACCCCTATTGCAGCTTAGTCAATACAAATCAATGCAAAGTTCTTTTCACCAACCCCATCTTCCTTAGACATTTATATTCAATTTGCAACAACCCCGTTGCTACCCACATCGAGTAACACCAATGGCCATGACATCCGGCAATGCGGTTATTTGGTAACAATTATAATCTTTTGTGCACAATTTCATCGTCCAAAAGTCAATTGTTAAAATTTAAACTTCTTTCTTGTGACTGTTTTTTGATATGTTATATAATTTTAATTGCGTTTCGTCGAATTACATTATTTTATATTGTCGATTCAATGTACGTATAACAAATAGTCACTTTTTTTCCAAGGCATTCTAAAGGAAACACGTGAAAAACTAAAATCATTAGCCTCTAAATTAAACACATGTTTTGAGTGTGTGTTCAATTCTGAAGAATGACGCATGACTTAACCAGATAATCAACTACTTTTGAAAAGATACATGATCCAAGCAGATCTCCTAAACGCTATGGGAGAGCCTCGTCAGTGATCCTTTCAGTAACCCACAGTCGAACACTCACCAAGTTACAAAATTACCAATGTTTTCTACAACTTGGCTTCAAAATATGGTAAAAAGTAGCTCTATTGTTACTCAAACGGTGAAAAAGAAGATGCATAGTGAAAGATTGCAAAAAAGCAAAGCAACCCGAACCCGAACAGGGTTGCAATCTAATTACATACAAAATTCAAGAATCAAGAATCCCAGTTCAAAAAATATATAACTCACATTACTACTAGTACTATGTGAGCAGAATCAATAATAGTATGAACAACACTCGTCTATGCCGGCGGTGGTGGTGCTGGCGTGGGGTTATTGCCTCCTCCTCCGCCCCAATTCCACGGCTTCAAACTCAAAATGATAATCAAAGCAATCACAAGCAATAGTATGATCAGAAAGCAAGTCCATTTCCGGGTGTTCTTCTGGTACACCCTGGCCTTCCCCAGCTCCTGCGTCCCACCCCTGACGAAGGAGCTGGCTCGCTGCACGTGGCTCTCGATGTCGTCGAGCTGCTCCCCCTGGGCTTGGACCAGCACCGCCATGTCCAGGAACACCTGGTGCAGCTCGTGCAGATTCTTCTCCATGTCCTTCACGGCGTCGTGCCGCTCCTGGATCTCGTTGATCGTGTCCAGCACCTGCCCCCGCCCTTGCTCCTGGATCGCCTTCTGCAGAAACGTTTCGCTCTGCCCTGCAATCACCATCGAAATCACAATCTCAGTCAGCCAAATTGAAATGACGAATTTTGCCATTGCCGGAGTTTGGAGAAGAAATTTAATTTAAGGTTTTACCTGTGGAGATGAGGAGGTCGAGCGTCTTCTCGTCGGGATTCTCGCCGGAGACGGTGTAGTACCGGCGCTGGACGGTCTCTCTGTACTCGAGCGAGATCTTCTGGCGGAGGGAGTTGAAGCTGTCCATGGAGTCCTTGAGCTTCTTCCTCAGCCCGTTGACGACGGAGATCCTGGTCCGGTCCGACGACGACCCCGGCCCGCAGCCCGGCAGGCTCCTGTTCGCGGCGTTGGACCGGTCCAGCGCCTCCAGGCGGACCTTGATCACCTTCGCCTTCTTGAGAGCGAGAGTGACGTCAGCGTCCATGCGAGATCGGAGGTCCTTGACGGTGTTGGCGTTGTGGAGAGTCTTGCTCTGCTCGTGAGCGGACTGGAGGTTCTGGTGGATGCGCTCCAGCTCCTTGAGCTCGTCCTTGACGGACTCGACGTCGCCGAAGAACTTGTCGAGGTTGACTCCGGCGCCGGTGCCGGAAGCCGTCGCCGACGACATCTCGATGACGTGCTCGTCGTTGCTGTCGGGCTCGCTGCGGAACCTGGAGAAGGAGCCGGAAAACAGGTCGTTCATCCTTTCCTATTCACCGGAGTTTCGATCGGATTGATGAGAAGAAATGGAGAGAGATTGAATGCGGAAACGAAGATTTGGAGATGAGAAGAAGAAGGAGAGGGTGGTGGCCTTCTTCTTCTGGTGGCTTGAGAGCGAGATTAGTCAAGGACGTAGTTGATGATGGACGCGGTCGTCTTTTGTAATTTGTATGAGAAAGAAAGAAGAAAGAGGGAGGAAGTGACTGGGCCGTGTACCAGTTGGGCTTCCGTAAACGCGTGAAAAAATTGGCTTCTTATTTTTTACACTGGGGAAGTTGGGATAACTGCTACTTATATATATATATATATTATCGGGAAACGTGTGTTTTTAAATTGGACTCGGTCGCTTCTTATTCTGGTATTGTCTTCTTCTCTGCACTTTCGCTATTGGTTTCTGCTCTGGTTTTGCAGGGGCCATATGGAATGTAATTACTAATTAGGCAATATCTAGGTGCTCTTAATCTTAGTCGCGAAGATAGAACCGTCTTAATCAGGGGGAAATTTTGTAATCTTGTATTTAGTTTTTCATTTTTTTTCTCTCTCTTCATGCCAGTTGGCCAGGCTGTGAAAAATTACATAATTTCAAATTACAATTTAGAGACATTTCCCTTAATTGCTAGTTCTTTTCAATTTTCATGTCGATCATTAATTATTTTAACTTTTATTTAGGTTGATTCCGATAAACTCTAATAAATACTTGGGGCCTGTTCGGATTGCGTTTAAAAAGTGTTTCTCAAATTTAGTAAAAACACTTTTAGATGAAAATTCACTTGGACAAGTGCTTTTCAAACTCACCCGAGCATTATAGCGCCTCTGGGTCTCCTAAAAGCAATCTCAATTCCCAAACATGCTGTCATGCTATAACACTCTTCCAAACAAAAAAAACCAAAATAAAAAATATTAGAACATATTATTAGCGGCAATCCCTCTAGCAATACTGTAATCGCAAACAGTAACAAAAGCAAATTGCACAACTGACAAAACAGTCAAGTATATTAACGCAAAAGTATGTATATCTATTCAAAATGTAACATTCGTGCATCCAATTGGCGGAGATTCGGAGAACGATTAGCATTCATTTCTATTATTATAATGAACAAAAACAATTTCATTTACTATTCTAACCACTACTCTAACTACACTAAGCCTTACATTGCAAATATAATGATTTACAGGCCAAAAATACAAAGCCGTGATACATCAACAGTACCTTTAATTTGAGAGGGGAGAATGAAACAGCAAATGAAAGAAAACTTTAGGCAGACTGGAGCACGGTAAGATAATAAGGATATCCCTGGCATGCCCCAGAAGACTGTAGACCATCACCATTAGAAAGCAAAAGTTTCCAATGCAAAACATAATTTGACAAATCGAATGTACCGGGAGAGAATACACAAACTTGAAGGGGAATCTCAGTTCTTGACTTAGGCTCCAGTTCGACTTTAGTAGAGCTTGACCCAGACCAAATAAATGGGGTAACACTCTCCACTGACGATGACTTCCCAGTCCGAGCTCCAATGACATCAGAAGTCACTCTAATTTCATTAACTAGTGGGAGATCATGCCATCCATCTTGGTTGCTAGAAGACGTGGCAGGTTGAACTGGAATTGCATCACTCAAATTATCACTGTTGGAGTCGTAGGTTTTAATGCATACAGATGCAATGACATCTGATGAGTTGTATATAGTCATGTGAAAATTTATTTCACAAAAGGAAGCTGAGAAGTTATGATACAAGGTTCGAGGTCCATCCACCAGCCACGATATGGGACTTCTGCTCTCGATACTGTAAATTTAACCACCATGCAGATGTTAGTGTAACCAAACACATTTAAGCAACATCAGTAAATTGAGAAATAAAAACAGGAAAAGACAAGAGAAAACAAACAAGATAAATTTCAGATTCTTAATCAAACTGTTGCTATTGAAGCAAGTCTTGCCTGCAGTGACATGCATGATGAGAAAAAAGATGTGGTAGATCAGAAACCACAGGGTGAGTATCATTCTTCAGAGGCCGAGAGATCAATATGAAGTCAACTGTATTCACGTCTCCCTGACAAATAGAAGGCTCAACATCATTAAATGCTGAGAAACAACAACACTAGCAAAAGCATAAGCTGATTCATCAAAGATGTTCTTTATCAATGATTGAGAAGACCAATTATTATCTGGCCCCTTAATTGCCTTTTTTACAACCTTCTAACAAATACAAAATAATGCACATAGAATATTGGGTCCATACATTAACATAAATAATCAAACCCAACTACCATTCAAGACATGGAGATTCAGAAGTCAACAACCAAATACAATGAGGAATACTGAACAAAACAAATAACAGAAACAATGTAGCAAGAAAAGAACCAACCTTATGTGAAATTTCCTGCTGCAGTCTTTCACAATGGTGGAAATCCGCCAGTGGCGAGCTAGCTATATCGAAAAGTGGTCCACAGCTGCCCTCAGTACCCAATTTCACATCACTTCCCAGAAGCGGGGAACAAGAGGATGTCTCATCTTCAGAAGTTGATGGCTTGCTACGACTCTGAATACAAAAATGTAGCACTTTACAACCAAAAAAAAGTGTGAAGACAAACCAAGTCAAACATGATGACAAGATAGTAACATACACCAGCAATCCTTTTATCACAGCCCAGTGGACAATGATGCAAAATGTCAAGCAACCAAAGAGATTCTAAGGCTTAAACACTTAACAGGGAGACCAAAATTGCAATACTGAGGTAGTTACGAAAAACCTTAAAACAACAAATGAAGGTTATATAGAAAGAAATTCTATATATAAACATGGACTCTCAGTTTGAGCTGCTGTACCAACCTTAAGCATGAAGAAGCATGATAATGCTTGATGAGCCATTAAAGATTGTGAAGGAAAGATGGCATCGACAGGTTGAAGTAATGAGACCTCCCATTTCTGACCAACAGATGATAACTGATGAACTTGGAAACTCTCTGAGCTGGTCTTGTTGACAACATCCATGCGCACAAGGAACTCACGCAATCTTGATGGACAAGGACTGATTTGGAATGACACATCCAACGATGGCAATACCTATGTCAATGAAATTTAGTAGTGCTCACTGATCAGGTTTTGATTATATGCATAGTTGAAGATTGGCAGTCATTCGAAAAGATGAAATTAATCTAGAAAGGACACAAGTATTACCATATAAACTCAGACATCAACATTAAGTCATTAAATAAAAAAAACTATCAATTTGTTTCTTCAAAAGTCAATCAAGTCAAGAAATTTTCATTGCTGATATCATGTGCACACCTGTAGATTGTAATGCATGCGTAAAGTGCGATATTTAATTCCGCTTGACACATCTCCCATCTCATAATATATAGATATGTCCAACGAGATGTTCCCAGGTAGTGCTGCCCGAAACCAAAGAGGCCACAGCAATGGTTTTTCCCCTTGAATTGTAGTATCCTGAAGGAAAGAGATGGATAAAATAAAACGTCAGAAAAACACCAGTTACAATTCTCAAAATAATACCTCAAAACACCAGGGGAGAAATTGGATACTGACCTCTGGAAATAGAAACACAGAATGAGACACGTCAGAGTCGGAACGTATATCAGAATGCTGAGATGTTTTCTTTTCTAAGCAAGCAGGAAACTCTGAGTTCAAACTTTCCCGTTGCCCAACATTTAGGAATCTAGGATGACTAATCTTCATTTTCAGATTCTGTAAGAAAATAAACTTCATCAGTTCATAACTTCATATAATCACACTAATACACAGAGATGCATCCAGACACAAAGCTAGCCCCTGACATGACATATAGCCGAGCTTGGCTATAAACTGCATCAGTTCATATATTAACACTAATACACAGAGATGCATCCAGACACAGCCCCTGACATGACATACAGGCAAGCTTGGCTATATCTGCTGCCCAAGAGCATGGATAGAATAATGTTTATATCATTAGCTCATGCAATGACATCACTACACCAATAATGACATTGAGAATCCCAGATCAGAAAGAGTTCAAGCTGACTCAACCTCCAAAATTCAAGAAGTAAACTAACAAATCCATAAAAGTCCCCACAATGGCAACATCCTCTTCATTGACAAAACTACCAAAAGATGATTGAATGCAAAAGCTCATACCTTGACAGCAAATTCTGATTGGTTCTTCAACTCCAACACAAGGTGCCGTACATCCCCTGCATACGCCCTTTCAGGTAGTGAATGAATGACACCTTCAAGCTTGGGTACACTCTGACATTGGAGAGAACACAGTTAATAGAAAAAAGAAAATGCCCAACTTGGTCTACGCAGTCAAATCTGAAGGTGGAAAGAGAGGGAGAGGGGGCATTCACCTTAACCACTGCAAACTTTAAATTAATACTTAGAGGATGATTAGCCTTCTGTCTCTGCTTTCCGATTATCTTCACAGGTCTAGTGTCAAAGTTATGGAAACCAACAACAAAATCTGATAATTTCCACTTTACGCCAACAATTTGTAAAACACCTTCTACTCTGGGAGTAACTGTTAGTTGCACCTGGAAGAAGCAAAAATTGACAATGAGAAATCCAGAAGCTATAAGGTGTGAGCATTATGTGTTAAAAAATCATGAGAACCTGAAAACTAAGTTGAACTCTCTTTGAAGCTGCTAGGGTATAGACATAAAAATGTAACTTTTAAGAGATGGGTAGTTCTTTCCATATGTAAAACAGAGTGGAAACCCATACACACAGGAAATATACATAGAATTAACACTGCAAAATTTCTTAATACCCGGAAAGGAAAGAAATACCATTATATAAGTCATGCATACGATTAGCTAATCATGCTAATTACTCTAACCTGCATTCTCTATCTGGCTAAGAGATATATGTGGAGAAGCATGTATTAAATTCCAGTACCAACCTAACCAATGATTGCCATTAGGTTTACAGAAGCCACTATTTTGAATCACACTGCCTTAACAAAGAGAGATATACCAACAACTTACTTTAAATTGGAGAATGAAATTCACAGTCCTAATTTTGCAATTCACATTCCTTTCCTCTTTTAGAATGAAATTCACACTTTTTTTCTTTACAAAAAGATAAAATTTAAGATGCTAAAAAAGGAAACATGGAGTGTGGATTGTAATATAGGGTGTGTGAATTTCACTCCCCTTTAAATTTTGCAACAAATTCCTTTAAATTATTCAATATTTACCCCCAAAGGAAATTTCTAATAGACACCTCTTTTCTAATAAGTCATTACAATCTCTGGTTGACCTCTGAAGTAGCTGTTACCATAATTTGTTCAGTCTTTCATGTCATTTAGGGTTTCCAAGTTCAAATAACTTTTGATAGAGTTGTTGCGTAAAGTCCAGATATAAATTTTGTCAATTTTGTTAACCGGATAACTAAGGGTATCTTCATATATATTTCAATTGCAGTTACCAACAGGCATCAGCAGTAGTGACATCTTTTTGATATAGAAGAAAGAGATCTATTCAGAAAGATATAGATGGCAAGGACGGAGTTAGGGTTATAATCAGCAGAAAACATCCTAGCTGCAGAAGGAAAAGGCATGTCAATCCTAGGTTCTATATATTTTAGAATCCTAGCTGCAGAAGGAAAAGGCATGTCAATCCTAGGTTCTATATATTTTAGAATTGACGATAGTCTCGATAAGGAAAATATGTACACATTATAGACAAGAAGTCTATTATGTCTTATAATAGAAAAACAAAGTAGTCTGTTTTGATTACTTCATTTTGCATTTACATCCACAAATCAAACGAAATGCTCACCAGAGTTGTTTCACCTCCTCCCATTGAAACGTCCACATCAGACAAAGAAAACAATGTCTCAGAGTCCACATCCCTGCAAAACTCAAAGTAAATATTCACTTTAGCTACTGCAAACATGGCCACATATTTTCTTATTGGAGAAAGAAACTGAATTTACTGCAAGAATGCTATCATGTTTTACAGCAAACAGACAACATAGTCATGATCACTGTTTCCAACCCACAAGGCAAAGTATAACCATCAATAGAAAAAAAAATTCGTTAGCAAGCAAAGTTCATGGCATATAAGTATAACTCTATAAGCCATTGACACTAAAACTTTTTACAATAAAATCACATGTAATTGGCTATGGCTCAATCAAAAATGGAACAAATTCATACCACAACTTTAGATGTCCATGGTGCAGGCCAAAATCAATGAAATTATGCTTCAGAAGGAGCCATTTGGTTTTGTGCCTTTAGTCTATGGCTTGAATAATAAATAAGTGGAGGTATTCTTTTCATTTTCATTTTGATTATTATTTTATTTTTCTTCTTAAAAATAACAAATCCACACCAAAATTATCATTGGGGATATGCCCTAGCAGAAAGGCTCAAGGAATGCCTGCGATTTATTAAATTGCCTGACAGATACCTCACTAATGCCTTCAAAAAAGAAATCAATTGCTTCAAATAATGTACACACCTGTGGTTTAATTTGGTAGACTCATCATTATTTTGGACGCCCACCAATGAATTATTTTCATCTGCATCATCACAGAATGATTAGCCATATTGTAAATGTAATATTTATGTTACTTACAGATAATTAATTGAAAAGAGAAGCAAGGTGAGTAATTACCGGATTTCATTTCATCAGAGTTGGTAGAAAGCTCACATATTAAGGAAACACTGGATAGGAGGAGAGGAATTTGCAGAGGGTTCTTAAACTCAATATCAATCTTGACTGCTTCTGCAATTGGGTGATGAACCAGATATTAAGCCAACTACATCTTGCTTTTTTTTTTTTTTTGGTCGAAATAAAGCCCATCTATATCTTCTTCCATAGTAGTCAAGCATATAACAAGTATAGGTTGCAGTATCTATTACTGCCCTACTTCTGTTTTGGAATTTAGGACTAGCAAAAGATATCCTGAGAAAAATCTCATGCTCTTTTGATATACAATCCTCGAAGGTTTGTCATGGAAATTTTGATATATATATATCGACCACGCAACTTAATGTAATACTCAAACATATCTTCATACCTCCTGCAACACATATATTTGATTCTTTAAACTTCTTTGGGATAAGCTTTGATTGTAACTCCAGCCAATTAGTTCTGCCAGTTGACGTAGATGGAACCATTTCCTCCTCTAAAGAACGCCATAATCTTTCTTTAACAGAAGCCTGAAATGTTTTAAATAAAAGATAACATCAACTACGAGGACCCCATGAAAAGTATCTACTAAGCAGGACCATCAACTGAGAGTAATAAAACTGACGAGAAAGAAACCAAAAAAAAAAAAAAGGAGAGAGAGAGAGAGAGCATTAAATAAAACATTTCTAGAAAAAGTGATACAACTTACAGCTGCAGATGATGCATAGGTTCGATGATCTTCAAAGAAGACCCGAAGAGATGGAATATTGATCTCAGGCAACTGAAGCTTTGAAACCTCAAATGTTTTTCCTGTTTTCTGTAGGATCCAAGAGAAAGCTCAGTTAAGTTCCAGTAACAGCTAGATTGGGGATACACTTTTGTTATCAGTTGCATTGCTTGAATTAGAAAGAATGAAAGTAGAAAGTGACAACCTAAGAGTGATAATTAGTTTTGACAGTATTAGTTAAAGAAATTATCCACCAGTTATGTCTAGCCCAGAGTTTTTTTTGTTTGTTTCTAGCAAGATCATATTTAACTTTTCAGACTCTTGGGTTGTTTTGAGCCTTCAAAAGGACACCGGGTTGGGATAACAAAGGACGCCATATATCTATATGTGTGTGTGTATTAAAAAATTATATATACTAAAAGATACAAGACATCAAACTCATTATGAGTGCAAAACGGGTCTAAAATGCCATGCCAAACCAGACATTCTGGAGAGGTAGAAAATACAAGCCCACTTTTTATACAATAAATAAATAAATAACAAACACATGCAATTTGCCCTCCTCTCAAGCACAGAATGAGAATAGTGCCAACCTGAACAATTTCAAGGAAGTCCTTCAGGAATAACTCCTGCATTGTCTTGGACTGATGCCTACACGCCAGAACCTCCAACATATGTGAGACAGCCAAATCATATAACCCCAGAAGAGCATACCACCTGAATCAGAGAAATTGTATTAAGAAACTCTCTACAATTTATCCAACAAGTCATACAAGCTAGACCTAACTCGAGTTAACTTACTGTCCAAGGTGGAAATGGATATGGTCTGTAATATGGCCCCATGTAGTTCCTTTATATACAGACATGGCACTTCTATATGTGCGAATTGCATGTTTGATCTGGAGAGTATAGGGCAGTACAGGAAAAAAATTCATAAGATGCAGCAATTAACAAGCTAACTTTTTAATTACTCGAGATATAGCTACCTGATCACATTTCTTGTAACGATCACCAGAAAGAACAAGATGAAACCCATATTTGTGTAACATAGGTGGTTTGGACAATAAGTAGCAATAGGATGCTTGCTCAAGCATTACAGCAGAATGTAGAGGCTCCTGAGAAAGAATTAGTCAGGAGCAAGAAAGAGAATTTTCATTATGTATTATATTGAAAGAATGGCCATTACCTCAGCACCAACACGAAAGTAAACAGTTGCAGCCTCTCTATACTGATATCTTGCCTTCAACATCTCTACCCACCAAAGACCACATCGTGTTGCGTTCTGCTGACTAGATAATGCATATTTCTGCAAGAATACAAACATGTTTTAAACATATATAAAGCAACATAGAGATTGGGGAAGAAGCTACAAGTATGAAATTACTATAAGATTTAATTGTACTTCCAAACTTCCCAACTAAAGCTGCTCAATTCTAAGAATATAGTATCATAACTAGGAAACTTGTTGACAGCAAAGATGGAATTGATAACAAGGTATGCAGCTGTTTTAAATAGGTTATATACTACACATTAGAGAGATGAACTTTAGGTAGATGGGTTCATTGGTGTCCAATTTATGAAGTCACTGCTTCACTAGGGACGGGACAAGCCCCTTGGGTTGGTTGGTTATCTACAACAGTTTCCCAAGGTTCTTGGGTTGTTACAGGTAAGATGATCCAACCTTTCCAATTTGAATGCCAATTTATTTAATGCCACTTCAAATGTTTCATTCTCAAGACAATTTATTAAATAGATATTTGGATGACATGTAGTTCTGCAAATTATTATAGTTTCTGAAGACGGTGTTTTTTTTTTTCCTACCAACAATAGCAAGGAGTTAAAAGACAAATGTATTGTGTAAATTAAGAGTAGACGTAATTGTGCAATAGATGTTTTTCTTTGCAAAATTATTACTTCTTTTGAAAAAGAACAAAAAATAAAAAACATGGAAAATGAATATATAATACGTACTAGATAGTAAGTAAATGCAGTATCCATGCAACTCTCTGCCTCCTTTCTTGAGTGGTCCAACATGAAATATGCAAGCCCCATCATTTCCTGCAAGGGCAAATACAAAAGTTAGCTCGGCTACAGAGATCAAAACAGGAATTAAAAGCAGATCTATAAAAACAAACTTCAAAAAGACAATATAAAATTTGGAAAGGATAATCTAAAAGAGGCCACATTGTTTTCTACATTATTTAAACCATGCGATGAGCAGTAAATGTGACATTTTAACGCTAGAGACCAAATAAAAATTGAAATCGATAAGCAAACGATCCCACAGAATATTAGACAAAGTTTGGATGCCACATGAAACTTCCCCCATCATGTCACTTAAATATGTACATGATCTGTTTAGCATTTTGTATTATATATTGGAAACAATCCGGAAGACATTAAACCCACCTGTGCACCAGCAAAGCGTTTCCAGGCTTTATCAAGCTTATAATCTGTTGATATTAGGCGATAGTTCGATAATGCAAGTTCATAATCACGTAGCATGAAGGCGTAATCACCCAGAACTCTAATCTGAGATTCAATGGAGCTAAAGGTATACCTTGAATAGGGAATTAAAAAGCCATATTAGAAGAACAGAGACAAATAAGGAACACACAGTAACAATGAAATAAAATCTTTTGTATAACATACGTAGGGCCGCTGGGTGAATCCACCACCTCGTCTTTCCCTTTTCTCCACCACAAATTTTTTATTTGGTTCCGGAAACCCTTTCTTGTTGCAGACACCTGGAGAAGGAAAGAATATGACTTTAGAATCATATATATCTGTATAAGAAGGGTTGAAACCAATTGCAGACTGAGAAGCAAAAAGGTTCCCTACTATATAATACAATATGGAGATGAATACCTGCTGATTCAGCACACGTATTTTTTGCTCCATGTAAGGGATGATGTGCTTAGATGAAAAATCTTGCATGAGATCTTTTATCTGTTCCCAGTTTGTACAAATTGGAGATCATGGTCAAAATTCTGACGTAAGCAAAAAATTTGAATCATCAACCCTACATAGGATTATAAGAACAGTAGCTAATGACTTAGAAAAGCAGTTTACCTCATTAAAATCATCAACGTTAAGGAAACAACGAAGAGGTTGACTAGGTAAGTCTTCAGAACTCTGTTTAAACACACAAGGATACAACCTTAGTGTAACTTTATCTAATAATTTCAGATGGCATTGCTACCAAATGATATTGATCTGAAAACCAGTATTAGTAAGTCCTTGAGACTAACTTACATAAAGCACCCAAGGATTATCTTGATGTTCAACTGCACCATCTTGAGAAGAATTGATGCATAGTAATTGACAATCAGAGCCAAAGGTGCTCCTCATTTCAGTTAATAGTTTAGTTGCCCTGCAAAAGTAAATAAGAAAAAACACTCAATTTTTTGTGACGTCTGTTTTTCTAGAACCCCTATTCCCTTATAGGTATATAGAAAACATGTGAACCAAAAAAAAAAAAAAGAAAAAAAAAACCAAAGATCTAGACTACTACTCAAGATAGCATCATGCAAACCTACAGCAAAAAGCAACATAACTAGACCATGGCAGCATTGCAATAATGAAGAACAGCATGTTATGAACTATGTCCAAATTCTGAGGAAACCAATGCCCATACAGATGCCCATAAGCAAACCGTTTCCCACAAAAACTCCAGCTTCTCCCACTTCTAAATTCTCAAAAATACTCTTTATTTCCAACTATTCAAATGACCCAAAATATAGCCATTACACCACATCAGACCAGCACCAATCCCTTTTTTTCCTCCGATAAAAGAACTTGTAATTTTCACTCTATAAGGCCACAAAGTCTACCAGATTGTCCCAACTCAAACTAGACTCCGTAAAATACCCTTTTCCAAGAATTAAAGTAACTGGACATTGTAAAATCTAATGGCTCACATATTCAGAATCAGCTTAACATATTGCAACCAATTAGGGGAAAAAGAAACATCATGTCTTGTCCTCTGAACCATGAAACATAAACCATGGCAAATGCATTAACCTTTCCCATGGACTCCAAACTAACACCCTTTCCATATTACAGAAGTACGAATGAATTGAAAAAAGGAGGGATTGACCATTAAATGCCATGAGAATAATTTACAAGAGAATTCGCGTGACGACTCCAGCATCCACTTTCTTTTGTCTGTTCTAGATGAAACGCCCCAACTTCCGAATCACTAAAGTTCCCTCCAAACCTAATGTCTGAACTCACATGAAGAATAGAGGAATTAGTGCACACCCTAGCTAATACTTATATATTTCCCCAACCCATCTCTCTTCTCAAAACCTCACCCCTTCCCCATTACCCAATATCAATTTGCATCAAGCAAAAAATGAGATGATGCATTGCCACTTAGATCTTTCGATTTTCATGGGCTTCAACTCAAGCCTCAGATCACAATATTGGAATCCCAGCAGTTTATTTGCAACCCCTGTTTATATCTAATGACAACATATCATACAGAACTTGTTTACAGCATCCTTTTCTGGACATCCACATCCCCTTCCAAAGTAATGCACGCAAACTTCCTCTTTCTTTCATTTGTATTTCCCAGTTGAATAAGTGAGCCTTCTTTCCTCCTCATACCCCTTCCCAAAGAGACTCTCTAATCAGCTTCTCAATCCTTTCAGCCAGACGGAAAACCATTTGAAACAAAGAGACTAACAGATTGACAGATTACTCATACCGAAATATGTAAAGTTACTCTGCCACCAGGCTATAAGAAAGGTTTGTTCCAACCTTCTAATCCTCTCCACCTTCTCCACCACTGGATCCCAAAAAAACTTAACGGCCTTCGGCTACCATTACCACCAAGTGGCAAACCTAAAATACTTAATGGCCACCTCCCCTCTCCATCCCAAAACAGGTGCTAACTCCTCCACACTTCTTTCTTGGGTATGAATCCCAGCAATTGAACACTTTATCCTGCTACTAGTTATCCAAAGTCTGACCAGGCCTCAAAAGAAAAACGATTTATCACCCCGCAAATTGTAAATATAGCATTTCTACTCCTTCCCTTCCTAGCGCTTCAAGCAGCCTGCACCTCTTTGCTCTCTCCACCGTCAATACATCAGCAATAATAGTGAATCCAAATGGTCACAAGTTCTCTCTCCACTACCCATTCAAATGCTTGATGACTTTTATGGACCCAGACAGTGCAAATTTCCCCTCAAAAGACAATAAGTCAGAGTCTATTCGTTGACTGTGGAACTAACTCCAAGACAGTTACTTCAAGACAAAACTGATACTGACCATAACACTGAACATGTTTGTTCTGAGATCTTCAACAACCCTATTGTTGTAACTAATTTTCCAAGTATTAAAAATGGTTACCTAGATTATCAAGTTTATTTCGTCTCAACAACAGGTACCTCAGTGATCCAAACATACGCCTAGTTTCTTGCCTCCTCCATGTATTTACCACATTTCTTTATAATATGTAGACAACAGCTAATGCATGCTAGATTCTGACCAGCAAATATAGCATTTTAAAACCATGCAGCTTATTTAGTAATTCTAATATGATTAAGAAACCAAGGAAAGTTAAATACTTCTCTGAAGAACCATCTTGATTATCATGCACCAGTAAATAATGCTTCAAAATATTTGGGTCCATTGCCCCACTGTTCAGCAGGGACGGCAACTTGTTCGAGTTAAAGAGGTTGAGAAATCTGTTGATGGGCTGATCATCTTTTGAAGAAACCACAATAAGACCTAACAAGCAAAAAAGAAACAAACTCACAACAGAATCCAATCAATAAATCAAATAAAATCATTTTATGAACCATGACTAATAGCATGGACCAGAGTTGATAAGAGCCTTGAGAGCACGTTGTAATTAATCGCAAAAGAATCGGTACTTCACAAGTTTCAACACCTTACATGCCAAAGGATGATCAAAAGCTTCGTGGTCAGAAAAAGAGACTGTATGTACAAGCTCTTTGTTGAAAAACTGAAACCATGATGGTAGAGCTTCAGATTCTGGTCCTGCAAAGAAACCATGTAGCACTCTTAAAACTGCCTATCGGACAAAATTCAAGAAATATCGCAATTCCGAGTATACAATAAATTTCAGATGGAAAGGATAGTTATAAATATAAAATCATGCAGTACATTTCTAAAACAAGAATAATACATTAGGTGCAATATGACTCCCTTGAGAGCAGAATGTCAATGCTATCTGGACTGACATGGAGAATCTCAAAATCGATATCTTCATTCATACAAAATTTGAAGTTAGAAACTGTTTGCATGAATCAACATGAGGAATGTACTTACTGGATGGTGCATTATTAATTTGAGGCAGTTCCGAGCACAACTCCGAAAGATCTTTCTCCCCAGCCTGGGTTATGACTTGTTTCAGCCGTTCTTTTGATACCTATTTTAAGTTTAAAACAATATATCTCATGCTCCAACATATGCACAATGCAGACTGAATTAAACTGAGCCATAAAACAACATATACACAATGCAGCTTATGTTCAAATACCGAAACCCTCCTAATCCTAAACAAGATACTTCCTTCCCATTTGTATCACAGCAACACAGCGCACTGATAGATTAAACCAACCACCGAGGGACATATAACATCTAACAAGTTGAATTTGTGATGGTTTCGAGGAGAGCTTAAATCTCTAACCACTCGAGCTCTCTGCACCAAATATCTAACAACTATGACGTCTTCGATTGTTTTTCCCTTTTAATATCTTTTATAATTCTTTGTTCTCTCAAATTAAAAATGTTACCAAGAGCAACCTACTAATTGACTAATTATCCACTAGTAAATTAGCAACCCGAAAGACTTCAGTGAAGTTACTAATATTTTGATGCTACTGCACATGCTCTAGGATTCTTAACTAAGCCACACAGCTAAAAGCCTATAGTCCTAACTGAAGTGAAGGTTTCAATGAAAATTCTAAACTCCAAGGATCCGATTTCTTTCGCATCAATCATAAAACACAATCAAAAATCTACCTCCAAATTCGGTTGCCGAACATCGGAGTCATAAAACAAGCGTAATCTGAACTTCTGAAGCCTGTAAGGTTGATCACTCGCCGTCCGCACAGGCACTGCGCCAAAACGACCACACAAAACGACTCAAAATTCACTCTGATTCACCCTCAGAAACCCTAACATATAATTGAATTACAAGAATCAGTGAGAGAAAGAGTGAAGGGCTTTTTGCTCACCGTCGAAGTTGTTGAAGACGCAGAAGGGCCTGAGCATTTGGACGAAGGTGAGGCCGTTCTTCTGGCAAGCTTCTTCGACGAGAGGCGTGCGGAGCACCATGACGACCGGAGTGATCTCCTCCAATAGCATTTTGCCAAGTGGCGTGTTCGCCGGATCCACCATGGTCGTCTTCCTCGTTTGAATAATGCCCTAAGTGGCGGCGACGGTGACGGCGGCCCTCTCAGACTCGGGCTCAATGCCACTCAGTGACTCGGGGTTTGGGTCTCTTAGATCCCAGGCGTCAATGGAAATGAGAGCCAGAAGGGGAGGGATTCTGAGAACACGGTACGACTTCGTTTTGTTGTATGGACTGTTGTCAATGACCTGCCTGTTTGGGTCGGTACTCTTGGGCTTATTGGGTTTGTGTTTATCGGTGAAAAGCCCATTGTTTGATTTTTTTTTTTTTTAACGTTTTCATTATTTATAACCAAAAAAAAATAAAAATAAAAATAAAAAAGGATGAGGCTAGCCATTAGACACTGCCAATTTCGATTCAAATCTCCTAAATACTTATTTGGACTTCTTATAATTTTCTAAAGTTGAATCCAACGGTTTATATATTAAGTCACAAACTTTTTTTGAGAATAATAAAGAACTTTTATTTTATAAACATATGCATATATAGTCAGAGTCGTTCACAATGCGCAGCCTCATAGCCTCCCATAAAACATGGAATGCATGAACTACTCATGCCTCTTTCACTAACATCAGTTATAGGCTTTAACTACCGATGATGGACACGAGCCAAGAAGGTCCATCCTCTAATCATAAAACTTGCCCACATTCTTGGGCTACACAGTGAGCAATTGCATGGCAGCTTGAATACAATCCCTCGTTGTATGGTAAATAATAAAGATGTTGAGGCTTCCACAATAATAATTTCATAATTTCATCCACAATAATAGCCTCTGCCGCAATAATACATTCTTCTTGCACACTGATCATCTAAACTACCCTTAGACAATATGTTTCAACCACAACCCCTACCAGTCTCCTCTCCCACACCATCTTTAGACCAATTTTGATGGCTAAAAGCTCGGACACAAGAGTTGAAACATGTTGCTCGATATAGTCACAATCATGTTTACCAACTTAATTAATTTTTTATTCAGTTGTGCTCATCTGCTATTGGATTTAAATCCAAGAGTGGAGAATGAAAAGACACTTAGGAAATTTAAATGTCTTTACCCTAAGGGTACGAAGTTCATTTTGCCGTTCTAGACTAGAAAGATCAAGCATTGTTTCATCAATCTCCCCTCTGCTAGTGGAAGATTGGGGCTAGATTCAATTTGATGATATGTGTGGCTTGTTATTTTTTTCACATTGTCCCTCCGCTGCAAAGTGTAAGGATTGGACCGAAGGAACCTACCCATATGGAAGCTTTGATTAGAATCAGTCAAATAAAACAAGATTGAGAGAATATATTTTCTGATATACTATTACACCCATTCTGTGGTGTATATAAACAGATTACAATCGTACTACACCTATTGTGTACTACTGTACTACAACACATACAAGGTAAGTATTTACAACAATATATTCCCTTGTAGCCTATTCCTAATAGGTAACGATGACTCACACTAACACTCCCCCTCAAGTTGGCGCATATACATCAACCATGCCCAACTTGCTTAGTGAGTCATAAAACGCCTTTCTGGAAACTCCTTTGGTAAGTACATCTGCAAGTTGCTCTTCAGTTGGAACAAAAGGAAAGCTAATGATTTTGGCATCTAGCTTCTCCTTTATAAAGTGACGATCAACCTCCACATGCTTAGTACGATCATGCTGTACTGGATTCTGTGATATGTCAATAGCTGCCTTGTTGTCACAATACAACTGCATGGAATTTTTGAGTATGAAACCTAGATCACGTAACAGATTTCTCAGCCACAACAATTCACACACTCCGTGAGCCATACCTCTATACTCCGCCTCAGCACTAGAACGTGCCACAACTTTCTGTTTCTTACTCTTCCATGTAACCAAATTACCTCCCACAAAGGTAAAGTAACCTGATGTCGACCTCCTGTCTGTGATATTTCCAGCCCAATCTGCATCTGTGAAGCCACAAACCTCAAGAATGTTGTTGTGTTTAGAAAATAGTACTCCCCTACCTGGAGCTGACTTCAAGTACTTCAGAATTCGCATAACAGCATCCATGTGACTCTTACTCGGATTATGCATGAACTGACTCACCACGCTCACTGCATACGCAACGTCAGGTCTGGTATGAGCCAAATAAATCAAGCGCCCAACTAACCTCTGATAGCGAGCTCGGTCAGTTGGTACCTGATCTGGATACTCAGCTAAACCATGGTTCTGCTCAATAGGAGTATCAATAGGTCTACAATCTAATAAACCTGTCTCTGTCAACAAGTCAAGAACATACTTCCTCTGGCACAGATAGATTCCTTCTCTCCCCCTGGCTACCTCAATTCCTAAGAAGTACTTAAGCTCACCCAAGTCCTTCATCTCAAACTCAGAAGCTAGCTGTCTCTGCAGTCTATCCATCTCTACAGTGTCATTACCAGTGATTACCATATCATCCACATAGATAATTAGAGTTGTTACCTTCCCATGTTGATGCTTGAGGAACAAGGTATGGTCTGAGTTGCTCTGCCTGTAACCAACCTTCCGCATGAACTGTGAAAATCTTCCAAACCAAGCACGAGGTGACTGTTTGAGACCATACAAAGACTTTCTCAATTTGCATACAAACTCACCAGGAGAAGCAACTACATACCCTGGTGGGAGGCTCATGTATACTTCCTCGGCTAACTCTCCATGAAGAAATGCATTCTTGACATCAAATTGTCGGAGTGGCCAGTTTAAACTAGCAGCGAACGAGAGCAGAACCCGAATAGTATTCATCTTGGCAACAGGAGCAAAAGTTTCATCATAGTCTATACCATATGTCTGAGTAAATCCCTTTTGCTACAAGACGTGCTTTGTATCAATTCACTGATCCATCTGCATTATGCTTCACGGTAAACACCCAACGACAGCCTACAGCCTTCTTGCCTTGTGGTGGAGGCACAAGTTGCCAAGTACTGTTCTTCTGCAACGCCTCCATCTCTTCATCCATAGCCTTCCTCCACTTTGGATCCCCCAATGCATCCTGCACTTTTTAGGTACTGATACAGCAGATATTTGATTCACAAATGATGCATATGACTTAGACAACCTCCTAGTGGACATATAGTTGGCTACTGGATATGTTGATTTGGCAGTAAGAGTAGGTTCATATCTTTTGGCTGATTGACCTCGAGTGGTCCTATGTGGTAACACATATTGCTCACCATTAGACTCACTACTACTAGTATCAGTGGATGGACATACCTCAAATGGATGATCTTCAGTACCAGGAAGCTGTGGGTCAGGGGTAGAAGCGACAGTTGTGTCTTCAACCTCATTTTGAGTGATGGGAACTGGTGCTTCTGCTGCTGGAGGAGGCAAGCTAATAGTTTCAACCGGATCCGTCAAAATACCTCCTGGCTGTGTGCCTTCTCCTTCTCCCTCTGATTCCTCCCCCTCTCCATGATATAGCTCTTCAAAATATGAATTCTCCCCCTGAAGAGCTGTATCTGAAGAGGAGAAATAACTCATGTCTTCAAAGAAAGTAACATCCATAGTGACATAATACTTTCTGGTGGGTGGATGATAACACTTGTACCCCTTCTGATGACATCCGTAGCCAACAAACACACACTTAAGGGCCCGGGCATCCAACTTAGACCTCTGATTTTTTGGTACATGGACAAAGGCAACACAACCAAAAACACGAGCTGGAAGATTGTGAAAAGATGGTAAGGAGACATGAGAGGCGAGAACCTCAAATGGAATTTTGCCCTGAAGGACACTAGATGGAAGACGATTGATAAGATGAGAGGAAGCATGTATAGCATCGCCCCAAAGATACTCAGGCATATGTGTAACGTCCCGAACCTAAATTCATCTGTTTACTAGTCATTTGGACGGTAAACGACCTTTACTTTTACTTTTACTTTCGGTTTAGTACTTTTAGTGGCCCTAAAAGTTGACTTTTTGTTCGGGTTAAAATTTGAGAAAATGTTCTTCATGGAAGTTGTAGAGGACGTTAAACCGAGCGCGTGCATATGTGGTATGTAAAAATCGGAGCTCATATGCGAAAGTTATAAGCGAAAATGTGAAAATTACTGTTCATGGTAAGTAGTATATATTTGAATTTTTACTGTTGGCAGGTAACTTTCCTTTTTTCTCTCTCTCTCCTCCTCCCCCCCCCGCGTTTTTCTTCCTCTCCTTGGTTCTCTCCGCAACTCCGGCCATCTCCGGCCATCTCCCTCCTCCGGCCACCTGGTGGCATAAAGCCGACATCTTTGGACTCGCCTCCGCCCCCTCTTGGCACCTGTGGTGGTAGCTCACGGCGGTTTGGCCGGAAAACGAGGCATCGGCCCGTAAAAGTTTACTGTAGCAGTTTGGGATTTTCGTCGATTTCCGGCGATTCCGGCCATCTCCGGCCACCAAACCGGCGTCGAAGGAGCGGTTTTTCCCAAGGATCATGTTGCCCCTAGCCTTGAGCCACGATTTGCAATGTGGAGGTCGAATCGAAGGTTTGAAATTCCGAATTACTATTCACAATTCGGGTTCAAACTTCTCTTTAATTGTTGAGGTACTTCCGCTCATTTTCTAACTTAGTCACAGTTGAAAGAATTAATGGGTGTGTTGAGAAGGTGCTACTGCCAAATTTTGGTGGCCATCGGAGATGGTGGCGGTGGCGGCGGCGCCGCCACTGTGGTCGGCAGTAGCGGCGGCTAGGGTAGCTTTTTAATTTCAATTTCTGGCTAGTTAAATTCTATAATTATCATAGAGCTTGTATGTGAAGTTTGGTGAATTTTGGAGGAGTTTGGAATTGTTTGTGAATTTTCGAAGTTTGGAGTTTTGTGGTGGAATTATGGGAAATCCGGCCGTCGGATTTCCCTCGTTTTCATTATGGAATATGTAAATTGAGGAATTGGAATTGTGGAAGAGATTTGGGTTGAATTTGAGAAGTATTGGAGATAGGGATTTTCGGATTTCGTTTAAGTTCGTAATTATTTTATCGGATTACCGTTTATGGAAATATAATTGTGTACAGGGCAATGTCGCGAGCTACGGCTAGATGAAGGAACTCGTTTGCGTGGTTTCCCAATAGTACTGTGAGTGGACGTTTGTTTTAAATAAGTGATGCATGCATATATTTATTAAAGCTTGTTCTATTTAATTAACATGTTATTTTCCGAGCATATAAAGTTGATTGCAAATTATATCATGGATTTGCTTTTAATTAATGATTCTCATGATTAATTATGATTTATACCGGTGGTGAGTTTCGGTTATTAAGTGGTTATGCTCGGATTCGAAATTATAAATGATGTTGATTTTCGACGAATTGATTTTCGATGTGATTTTCGAGATTTATACTGTTTATATTATCTTTATAATCGTCGATTTGAGATTTCTGAAAGATTTTCGAAATGGGATTTCGATGGAATAAATTCTTGTTTATTTATTCGATTTTTGGCATTGGGAATGCCTCATTGACAATCTACTTATTTCTTTAGCGTGTGGGACACGCTGTTAATTTATACGACTCTTTGAGTATTTCCGGGTACGGTTGGGAATCGTACCCGTGTTGTCTTTATACGTGGGACATGGGGAAGCTTTATTGATTTATCGGTTTTTAACCACCATACCCAGGGTCGTTATATATATATTATATTACTGGCTAGCCTATTAGTACTCCTCCCTACTTACTATGTGTTCGTAGGTGAGTAGAGGAGAGCATGGGATGCTCTAGAGTGTGGGACACTCCGACCCGAGCCAATAAGGCTCCCTTCTTTTGTATGGTGAAACTTCTTCCCCATAATTTATTGTTGCTTGACTAGCGGGGCTAGTCCGATTTTCACTGTATCCAGTGGGGCTGGTCTTATTTTCTTGAGAAATGAGATTTCGGTTTTACGATATAGTTTTCGAATGTGGTGACTAGCGAGGCTAGTCGATTTATCGTTTTGAAATTCTTGGATTTAAAGCTAAATGTATTTTTCTAATTGTTGCATGCATCGGTTATTAAAGAGAATAAATGTGGGAAAGTATGAAATCCTTTTTCCTTTAAATTGTTTATTTTTGTCCACTCACGCTAACGTTTTTCGTCTACTTTCCCCTGGGCCTTTCGGTTTCTAATGCCCAGTTTGCAGGCGAATTAGTGGAGGTCGGGCGTACATGACATTTGAGGCATAGTTGTCACTACTTCCGCAGTGTAGGATCACTTGATCCTTTACTCTTCTGTTATATCCCTGTGTATACTAGTATTGCTCTGATTAACCTTTGGGATTCGTATTTTTGAGTTTTGTGTTTTGTGAAAGTGGAGTTGTTGGTAATTGGGAGCAGGGTGGCTCCAGGAGTATAAGGTTGGTTTGCTTGTAGTGTTTTGTGTGTTTTACAGGTTTTGGGTAGTCCATTTTAGAGGTGACTCTGCCGAATTTTTGGTAGAGTTATCCCTAAGGTGGGCCCCACAGGGCCACCTCGGATTTCAGGGTGAAATTCAGGGCGGGTCCTGTCAATATGAGCACTAAAAAGAAGGGCACGAGCCATATCAAGTAAATGACGGTTTTTCCGTTCGGACACTCCATTCTGTTCTGGTGTTTGTGGACACGTGGTTTGGTGAACAATCCCATGGTTTTGAAAAAACTCTTGGAACACATGATTAACATACTCCCCCCCATTGTCAGAACGAAGGACTTTAATGGTGCTATGATATTGTGTCTGAACAAGATTACGAAAGGTTTGAAAAGCAGGGAAGACTTCATCCTTGGTTTTAAGAAGAGCAACCCATGACAGTCTTGTACAATCATCAATAAACAACACAAAATATCGCATACCCGAGACAGTAGGCTCTCGAGAAGGTCCCCAAACATCAGAATGAATCAACTCAAAAGGAATAACACTTTTATTAGAAATACTAGGAGAATAAGTAGCACGATGACTCTTGGCCAAGACAGATGTTTCACAATGTAAAACTGACTCATCCATACCAATAAACAGAGTAGGCATGGTTTTCTTCATAAGACTAAAAGATGGATGCCCTAAACTGCGATGCCACAACCAAATCTCACTTAGCTTATCAGAAGTCGAAGTCAAAGCGGCTCGGGACGGTGCTCCTGGTTTCTCTCCTGCGTATGTCTGATCCAGATGGAACAACCGGCCCCTCAGATACCCCCGACCGACTATCTCCCTGGTGAGAAGATCCTGAAAAATCACATACATAGGATAAAAGGTTACAGAGCATTTAGACTCAGTGTTCAATTGTGGGACAGATATCAAGTGATGAGATAAGTCAGGCACATATAACACATTATGAAGTTCTAAGGTAGGAGTAAGACGCACTGACCCTGACCCTAACACAGGAAAAGCCTCACCATTGGCATTGGTTACATAGGACACTGATGGGGAAGACAATTCAGTAAAATATGATTTATCATAAGTCATATGATCGGAGGCACCCGAATCAATAATCCATGTATCAGAACCAACAAAGTTAGAAATCTGTAAAGCCATACCAATTTTACCTCGACCAGCTATAGAGGCTGTAGGGGTAGCTCCACCTGCTGTATGATGATCTTGGCCAGCCACTCCATAGAAATCTGGTTCTTGGACCAAGTGAACCGCAGCTGCTTTCCCCTTAAGGCGATAACCTTGTTTTTTAGGTTTAAGATGTGGGTTCAACTTCCAACAAGTCTCCCGAACATGCCCAAGATCGTTGCAATAAGAGCATTGAGGACGAGGACGGTTGGAGAAGCCTTGCGGGAAACCTTGCTGATGAAGTGGGGCTGAACTCTGTTGCTAAAGGAAAGGTGCAGGTGACTTGGCCTGAATGGCTAGGCTAGATACTTCAACCTGTGCATGTTTGACACTTTCCTGCTGAGACTCATCCTTGCGGATGTATGTAAAAGCTGTGTTCAAACTAGGAGGGTCTGTCATTCTGAGCAATTCTCCCTTGGCACTGCTATGCTTCTCATCAAGCCCTCTCAGGAAGACATGAACCCTTTCTAGCTCCTTCTCCTTCTGGTACCACACAAGATCTTCCTGATTCTTGATCTTGCAGGGACGCTTCTGATCAATTTCAGCCCATACATTCTTCAGCTTGGTGAAAAACACTGACACTGGTTGCCCATTCTGTTGCATTCCTGCAGCTTTGCACATGAGTTCATGAACCTGTATAAAATCAGACTCATTTGTATAGAGATCTCCTAACGTCTTCCATATTGCCTCAGCAGTTGCACATTCCTCTACCATCTGTAGCACATCATCAGTCATGGCTCTAAATAAAATAGACATTACTAACCCATCATCATCTTCCCACTTAGCATAGGCTTCTATGTCATCTTCACTAGGAACCTTGATTGTTCCTGTCACATGTCCCATCTTGTGTATCCCGCGAAGATAAACGGACATAATCTTCTTCCATGTTCGGAAATTGGTACCAGTGAGTTTGGTACCACCAAAAGAACCACCTTCTGAGCTCTTAACAGAGACCTCAACTTTCTGAACCTCAGTGGTCTTAGAAACCTGACCTTCACTTTGATCACCACCCATCACAACAATTCAGTAGTAAAAATCACATAGTATGCAGCGGAAAAAGAGGATATTCCAACAATTGCAGCGATATATATATATATATATTTGTTTTTTTTTTTTTTTTTTTTTTAAACTGTTGGAGTTGACCGAGTTGGTCGAGTTGACCGAGTTACCGAGTTACCGAGTTGAAACCGAGTGGACCGAGTTACTGAGTTGACCCGGTTACCGAGTTCAGCAGGTTCTGACAGAGGGAGAGGGACAACCGGAAGAGGGCGACGCCGGACTGATGGGATTCGGCGATCTGAGGTAAACAACAGAGGACGAAGACTGATCTGATGTCTGAGACAGACGAAGGCGGTCTGGGACGAAGGTCTGGGAGAAGGGCACCGGCGATCTGCGGACCAACCTGTGACGGATCGATCTGTCTGCTGCTGAAGACGAAGTCGAGCGTGGCTGCTGAAGACAAAGTCGAGCGACCGAGATGAGGAAGACGTCAAACGACGTCGTTTCAGGGCCTGACCAAAGAGTTGGCTTTTAACCTGATTGTTTTTCCTCGGATTAAGAAAAAACTGAAAGAAAGAGACAAAGTCCTTTTCGGATCTTTGCTCTGATACCAAGTCAAATAAGACAAGATTGAGAGAATAGATTTTCTGATATACTATTACACCCATTATGTGGTGTATATAAACAGATTACAATCGTACTACACCTATTGTGTACTACTGTACTACAACACATACAAGGTAAGTATTTACAACAATATATTCCCTTGTAGCCTATTCCTAATAGGTAACGATGACTCACACTAACAGAATCAAGGATTTCTCTATCTATGGCTGCGTTTGTTTCAACGGATAAAGAGCTTGGATAGGAAAACTTAAATCCAATCTGGGAAGTAATCATGTTTGGAAGCCCAGATAGTTTTCAGGTGGATTTCTCAATTCCTGTCAGGTATGGATAACCAATCTTGTTAGAAAGGTAAGATATAATTTATCTGACTAGGACGCCTCAAGTTTTACATCTTGGTTTCCAACCACGACAGAACTGAACATTTACCTCCAACTCCTCCAGTTCTCATCGCAACCTCTTCTTCTTTTTCTTCAATTTACTTCTTTCTAGTAGTTCTCCACTGATTTCTCCAATATTTGATGCGTCTCCGCTGATATGCAGATGGTGAATTCGACCTCTGCTATTTTTGTTTCCAGCAAGAAGTCAAGAACTCGTTGGCTAAAATCCGGCAATCTCTGGGCAATATTCGGCCATCTCCGACCTCCATTACATATGTGTTCTTCCTCCCTTTGCATCTGTGTTCTTCATCTCCAGCCTCCCTCAACTGCAATTCAAATGATCTTTTCATTAATGGAATTGTAAACCCCAAACAATCCCAATTCTTCTGAGCTCTCTCTCAATCTCTCACGCTTTTTCTGTTTTCAGTTTTTTTTTTTTTTTTGGCTTTGGTTTTCAGGAAAAGGAAGTATTCCATTCCAATTCAAAATCCACTCTAACAAACGAAGTGTAAGGTTACGGAGTCCTTATCCAATCTAATATGATTTCAATCTAATCCTATTATGTATCCCATTCAAATCCAATCTGTGTAGACAAACGTGGCGTATAAGGGTAGCGGATGGACAGTTACCCATGTTTCCAACAAATGACGTGGGACATCCCCAACCTCACTTAAATGACTAGATCGTCACAGTTCCCCCAACATTCTTCTATTAGAATGTCATGCGCAGGTGCGAAGGATCCGATTACCTTCTACACCTCCTTAAGTTAGAGCAGAAAATGCCCTTTAGTATGGACTGATATCGATCAATAATCGATCTCTCAATCCCCAAACTCAATCACATCCCAACTCATTTCCATCCATTATCTTTAAGCTATAATAAAATCAAACTCGTCTCTTGACCAAAGGAAAACAATCAAACACATCTCATGAGTATTTGCCAAAAATAAAAAAACGCATCTCATGAAATTTCTAAGAAAACTAACACGTATTATTCTCAACTCAATTCCCATATTCCCTTACCGTTTGACCTAGCTGAAAAATACGTGAAATTACTTCATAGTGAACCATTTTAATGAGAACCACTAAAATGAGGACTAGTTGAGGACTTTCTAATCAACGGTTTGAGAGACCCACTTTTTGATTACATTATGGCAAATAATCTGTTATATGTTTATCTATGCATGAGTATATCACTTCTGAAAATTCTCTTCCAAATTACTAATCGTTAAGGTACTTAACCAGATTAAATCAATTGACGAACTAAATCTATCAAAAATGAACCGTTCATGTTCATAACTGATAACGATTTTTAATATGACTGAAAAGTTATATAAATAATCTACACATCTAACAGTTGATTTCTGAAAATGTGAACAGAAAGTGAATTTTACAAAAAAAAATTTCAACTAATCTTCATTTTCGTAGTCCCAGGGCTCTATTACTTTTCATATCAAAAATTTGTTCAAAAGAAGAGAGAAAAAGGAAAAGTGATATCAGTTCGGACGCGTGCCATTACACAAACTAACGGTTACTCCCGCGAGGCGCACGCACCAACCTCCCCGTTCAATACTAATGTGTTGTTTGCTCTTAACTTTGCGCGCAACCACCAACCACTTTCTCCCCACTCACTTCCTCGCCGCTCCACGACTCCTCACTTTTCGCTCTGCCATCTCAACTCTCGCCATGTCCAGCCGCTCCAACTTCCAGGGTGGCCGCAGCCGAGGCGGCCCTAACTCCAGCGGCGGCGCTCGCCGTGGAGGCGGTGGTCGCGGCGGCGGAGGCCGAGGAGGCGAACAGCGCTGGTGGGACCCCGTGTGGCGAGCGGAGCGACTGAGGCAACAAGCCGCCGAGGTAAATTTGATCAATCCTATCTCTTGATTTGGTTAATAGAAGCTCGAGAGCGTTTTGAATTCGAATATATGATGATATGAAACAGATGGAAGTTCTTGATGCGAGTGAGTATTGGGGGAAGATGGAGCAGTTCAGAAGCGGAGCGGAGCAGGAGATGATAATAAGACGTAATTTTAGTCGGCATGATCAGCAAACCCTATATGAAATGGCCGATGAACTAGGGCTTCACTTGTAAGCATCTCAACGAAGGACTTAAACAATGTGTGTATTTGTGGTTTGCCATTTTTTTTATTCATGTCTTGTGTTTTATCTGTGCTTGTGCAAAGGAAGCCATGCATATAATAAGGGGAAGGCTCTTGTGGTCAGCAAGGTTCCTCTGCCAGATTATCGGGCAGACCTTGATGATGTTCATGGTTCCACACAAAAAGAGGTATGATTTATTTATTTATTTTTTCGCTGACTGTGTTACTTTAAAATTTGTACCCGAGTATTGAAGATTTGTGGTTTCCGCAGATTCGGATGTCTACAGAGACTGCAGAGAGAGTTGGGAGTCTTTTGCAAAGCTCGCAGGGGCAGGGAAGTAAGCAAGCTTTTGGTAATGTTGCTTCAGTGGCGTCTGGGTCTGGCCAGGGGAACAAACTAACAACTGTTAGTGAAAAAACAACCAAACCCAGCTCCAGCTTGGAGCCTGATACTGTTAAGGAGAAAGAGAAACTTAGCCTTCAACTTAAGGAGTCGCAGGAAAAAATGAAGGTACATATATGAAATCTGAAGTTTGACTCTATATGTTGCTGTTTTGATGTGGTGAAATTGATTTTTTTTTTTTCCGGTTACTTATATGCAGGTAAGTAATAGTCTTAAAGCAATGCTGACATTCCGAGAAAAGCTTCCTGCATTCAATGTGAAGTCTGAGTTCCTGAGAGCTGTTTCTGAAAATCAGGTGAGAACCGTGAGATAGTTTAATGCAAATTTAGATTCTCTGTCTTTAATCAGGAACCTATGCAAATTGAACTAGTTTAGGAATTGATAAATTTAGTTTTTACTCCAATTCAAGAACTTTGCGCATTATCTGCATTTATGCAAACAGATGTTATATTCATAATGAATTTATCTAATGGGGACATTTTGCAAGTTTCTGTAGATGTGATTGATCATTCACTGTATTTCATGGTTCAACTGATATATACATAATAAATGATGCAATCTTGTGGTAGCATGATAACGACTAATGAGTCATATTGCCAATGTGCATGAATCACCCATTGTGTTTTCAGTTTTACAAATGTATATAGTTTAACTGTTAATTTTTATGATAATGAAGAATATGACATCTAGTTATCTACGCATATGTATACATATGCATGTATATATTTATAAATTTTAAACACATTTTAGGCGTTTCTAAGGGAAGGATAAAGGATGAAGGTGGAAATGAAAGTGATGATAAATTTGTGATTGGATAGTTCAACATCAGACTAGAGGTTCATGTATTTTAGTTGTAGAATAGTAGGGGTGCAGTAATTTGGTCTAGCATCTTGAGAGGCTTGTGATATTTTTGCTATTTGAGTACTCGACTACTAGGTAATTCTGTAATATCTCAAAATGAGAGATACCCTTAAATTCTTTAGTAAATCAGACATTCTCTTAAATGCTGAACTAAATTATTTATCTTTGTCTTGTATACAATAGGTGTTGGTAGTCTCGGGTGAGACAGGTTGTGGCAAAACAACACAACTTCCTCAGTTTATTCTAGAAGATGAGATTTCACGTCTGCATGGTGCTGAGTGCAACATAATATGCACTCAGCCTCGCCGTATATCTGCCGTGTCTGTTGCTGCTCGTATATCCTCTGAAAGGGGAGAGAATCTTGGTGAAACTGTTGGTTATCAGATTCGACTGGAATCAAAGCGCTCTGCTCAAACAAGATTGCTATTTTGCACAACTGGAGTATTACTTCGTCAGTTGGTAATATTATTTTTCCATTATGTATATAGTACCTAGTATATTTATTTTCCACCCAGATGCCTGACACACATCAATATGTTGCTTTTGAATTACTGGACATGCACTTGATGTGTAGCTTGATTCAATCCTTGGACTTTATCTTGGTTCCAAGTCCTTAAGATAATTGTTTGAATCTCCATTGGTATACACAGAGTTTGTCGTACTTTAGGAGATCATAATGTCAATGTGTCATGTGGTACCCAAAAGAAATGTTAGTTTGTGAACTATTCTGCATATACATCCATTTAATGTTATATTACATTTGTTAGTGAAATAACTCACAATTTTTTTTCTTTTTAGAAATTAAGCTCTCTCTCTCTCTCTCTCTCTCTCTCTGCCCTCCTATTTTCTAGTAAACCTATGCCTTTTTTGTGAATATGCTTTTTCAAGACGCAAACTAATTTCATTTGGAAAAGAAATACATAACCTCTTTTTTATTCAATTTGTTTTTTTTGGTTTGTTGATCGTATTCTAGTTAAGAGTGCTACCTTGATTGCTAAACTGCCCCATTTTCCCATTTCTTATGCTTGTAAGGGTCGGGGATTTTAGGTCAATTAGTTTGGTTTCGCATACATACCAAATCATTGCCAAGGCATTGTCCCAACAGTTGAGAAGGTATCAGGAGATACTCCCTAAGCTTGAGGGGGCGTTTGTCAAAAGGAGGCAGATTTTTGATGCAGTTTAAATAGCAAAAAAGGTGATGGATGAAGTGAGGAAATAGACTACAAAATGTAGTTTTTGAAATTATGAAATCTAATGATCATGTTGATTGGGATTTGTTGGACTTTATTAGGAGAAAAAATGTTTTGGGTCTGTTTTGAGGAAGTCAGTTAGAGGGTGTTTTAGAACAGTCGACTTACCTATTTTAATAATGGGAAGCCAAAGGGTAATTTAGATCTACAAGAGGATTAAGGCACAGAGATCCAATTGTTGCTTTCGATTTACTTCTGTGGTGGATAGCTTGACTAATTTGGTGAAAAGTGCAAGAAGTGTAGATTACACACTTACATTTTGAGGACGACACGATATTTATTTACCATTTTTGGGGAGGATCAAAACCTGAGAAGTTTTTTGATGCTTTCAAGTTGGTAGTTTCATTTTGGAACTGAAGATAGATAGAGGCAAATGTTAAGTTGTGAGGATAAATGCTAGTGAAAAAGGTTGAGGAGTTAAAAGGAAGTTTAGAGGTGTGAGGTGGGAAATTGCCCTTTGAGGTATCTACGGTTGCCTCTTGTGAGTAATCCAGTGCTATAAGTGTTTGGGATCCAGTGGTGGAAAGGGGGAAGAGATTAGAAGGATAGATTGAAGCTTTTCTGTCTAGAGGGGAGGCCAACACTAATTCATTTGAGTTTATATTGACATTACTAGTTGACAAGATGGGATTAGATAACATAACTGACTTAAGCAGCTTGCCAGTCTCATTTTTGGATTCCTTGTTTTGTGGCTAAAAGGACAGAAAGTCTAATGAGAAAATTTTTGTGGGAAGGAGTGTTGGAGGAGAAAAGGATCATTTTGTTTAGTGGTTTGGCAGCCCAAGGACAAACAGTATAGTGAGTATACTCTAAGTAGAAGAAGTTTAATTGAAGTGGCTGTGGTGTTTCTAACAGGAGAGACATTGCCTCTGGGGTGCTGTCATCAAAAGTTAGTGCAACCTACATCAAAATGGATGGGATTCTAATATTGTGACTAGAGGTTCAAGTTGATGCTCTTGGAAAGACATTTCTCAAGGCTTCAGTTTCAGCTTCTTTTTGTGTCTTTTGAGTGGGAAATGAGGGAACTGTGAGGTACTGGGAAGGGTATTGGGTGGAGGGGAAACAACCTTTTGTAACCTTTTTCCTCGCTTACATATCCAGGTTTCACAGCTGTGAACAAAGTTTTGTGTTTTACTGTTTCACTGCTTCACTTTGATGTTTTTTGCTTCACTTTGATGTTTTGTGGTTTGCTAGAGATTTAAGGAGACTTAACCCCATATTTTGGTAATTTCTGTCTTTTTTCTTTAATTAAGTTTGTTTCTCATCAGGACAATTAATAATAGAAAAAAAAATTGTGTATAAGGTACTTCTATATTTGTACAGTCTTAACAAGTATCAATACTCTGGTACTCCAAGGCACCAAGTCTTTGGTACTAGTTTACCAAAAAACTTCATTATAATAGTGATATATTGGGAATCTTATCGATACCTGTACTTACACATGATCCCTGACAATGTTTGTTTGTTTGTTTGATGTGAACTTACACAGGTTCAAGACCCACAGTTAACTGGCGTGAGCCATTTGTTGGTTGATGAAATCCATGAAAGAGGCATGAACGAGGACTTTTTACTAATAATTTTGCGAGACCTTCTTCCTCGACGTCCAGATCTACGACTTATTCTAATGAGTGCTACCATCAATGCTGACTTGTTTTCCAAATACTTTGGAAATGCCCCAAAAATACATATACCGGTATAATCCTCTTACAAGACTTTTATCTTTGAGATTTTTCAACACATGTTCTTTCTAAGCTTATGCATTCTTTCTAAATGGCAGGGATTAACGTTCCCTGTGGCAGAGCTATTTCTAGAAGACGTTTTGGAGAAAACTCATTATATAGTCAAGTCAGAGTCCGACAAGATGGAGAGGGGAAATTCCAGGAGAAGGAGACAGCAAGACTCCAAGAAGGATCCCTTAACTGAACTATTTGAGGCAAATCTTACTTCCCTATCATTCTAAATTTCTTACCAAATCAATTCTAAATTTCTTACCAAATCAATTCTAAAACTCGTATACAAAATTATGTATTGACAAATTGTACCACTCTTGGTGCACAAAAATCCTTGATAACCTTGTTTAGATCCTTAAGGTTTTCTGGTTTATAGCTTCAGCAGTTCCTACATTATTTCTGCAGGATGCTGATATTGATCTTCACTACAAAAGTTACAGCACATCTACAAGAAAGTCTCTAGAAGCTTGGTCTGGTTCACAGCTTGATTTGGGTCTGGTAAACCACTTGCTTTACAACCATCCTGGTGTTTTTTTTTTTTGAAGGGCCATCCTGGTGTTTTATTACTTTGAAGAATTTTGTGCATTGTCGCATCTGACTGTCCAATATGCATGTCTTTCTTACGGAAGATTCTTTGTCTTGATAGTGAAGACTACTTTTATGTTCAAAATGGTTTATGTCCTTTATTAATGCATTGTAATCATCATATCATGTGTAGGTGGAGGCAACTGTGGAACATATATGTCGCTATGAGAGAGATGGAGCAGTTCTTGTTTTCCTTACAGGCTGGGATGATATATCAAAGTTACTTGACAAAATTAAGGGAAATAGATTCCTTGGAGATCCTGAGAAGTTCATGGTTCTTCCCCTGCATGGGTCAATGCCTACTATTAATCAACGAGAAATATTTGATCGTCCTCCCACTACCAAAAGGCAAGCATATTGTGTTGGAAAATTTCATTTAAATTTACGCATTGAGGACCATCATTTGATCTTACCTTCTAATTTCTATAGATCAATTTTCTCATGATGTTTAATTCTTGGGCCATACAGTGTTTTGGTTGGTTCTTGTATAGTAGTTGTAAATCGTATGTGGAGAGTATGCTTCAATTCATTGGATTGACTGAAAATAGATGTTGCAGTTCAATTGTATTTGTGTGTGCTAACATCGGTGGAATCACTATACTATTCTGCAAGATCCATGGTGTAATAGTTCATTAGTAGTATCCCTACCCCTACTTTGTTTCAGCTGTCTTTCCAAATTTTATATTTTCTTTATCTATTCTTGTAGAAAAATTGTGCTAGCAACAAACATTGCAGAGAGCAGTATTACCATAGATGATGTCGTGTATGTCATAGACTGTGGAAAGGCAAAGGAAACAAGTTATGATGCTTTAAACAAGTTGGCTTGTCTATTACCATCATGGATTTCAAAGGCTTCAGCACATCAGGTATAATACCAACAATAGCAGCAACTCATTTGCTTTATTTGTATTTACTTCTTGAGACCCTGTCAAGCTGGATCTTTTTTGCCCTTTATTATTATTATTATTATTTATTTATATTATATTATATTTATATTATGTTTTGTAAAAAAAAAAACATGTGCTGGATCTTTTTTGCTAACTGAAACATTATTGGTTTGGTGAGATGATTTCAGAGACGAGGGCGTGCTGGCCGTGTCCAACCTGGAGTTTGTTACAGACTATACCCAAAAATGATTCATGATGCAATGCTCCAATATCAGTTACCTGAAATTCTCCGGACACCTTTGCAAGAGTTATGCCTCCATATAAAGAGTTTGCAGCTTGGAGCTGTTGGATCATTTTTGGCAAAGGCACTTCAACCACCAGATTCTCTTGCAGTTCAAAATGCCATCGAACTTCTCAAAACTATTGGAGCTTTAGATGATAGGGAGGAGCTTACTCCGCTTGGTATGTATCATTTTATGCAATTACGTCTTTATAGAATATCATTGCCATAGTTGATTCAAAAATATCTCCTATCAGGTCGCCATCTTTGTACACTACCATTGGATCCAAACATTGGAAAGATGCTTTTAATGGGTTCTATCTTTCAATGCCTCAATCCTGCCTTAACAATTGCTGCTGCCCTAGCTCATCGAGACCCATTTATCCTACCAATAGATAGGAAAGAGGAAGCTGATGCTGCAAAAAGATCCTTTGCTGGTGATTCTTTCAGGTAAGCTCATTCGCTGAACGCCATTGCTGAATTTGAGAAGTTTGACCTCGGTTCTCTGGCTAATCTGGACATTTGTTGTTTATGCAGTGATCACATAGCAGTTGTTAAAGCTTTTGAAGGATGGAAAGATGCAAAACATAATGGATCAGGAAAATCATTCTGTTGGGATAACTTTTTATCACCAGTAACCTTGCAGATGATGGAGGATATGAGGTTGCAGTTTGTAGATCTATTATCGAACATTGGCTTTGTCAACAAATCCAGGGGTGCTAACGTAAGCTCCTAAACCTTGAGGGCTAATTTGGTATCCTTTTTGTTTGTTTGTTTATTGAGAGATAGGGGGAAGGAGAGGAGAAAATAAGGGAGACAGTTAGAGAGAAGAGGAATAAAAATCTATTGAGGGGGGTGTAAATAAAAACTGAAAACAATTTCAAATGTTTATTTAGGTTTAAGTTCCGAACTCAGTTTTTCTATTCTTCCCTTTCCCACTAATTTTATTTGTCTGATTTTTTTTTTCCTTTCCTTCTACTCTCTTCAACTTGCAAGACAAGAAACAAAATTTAGAATTCGTACCAAGTTTTTCTTGTTCAAGTGATATTGTTCTTTTAATGTTTTGTCATTTGACAATCAAAGACGGTCCCATTGCTTGATTTTGTTGATTCTGCACAAATTTAACTTTTTTCTTTCCCCGGTTTTTCCTTCCAAGTATTTTGGTCAAGTGGCCTATGTCTGTCTAAAAAGTGGAGGATTTTGCAAGATGACCATAGTATGTTTGTGCAGGCTTACAACCAATACAGCCATGACTTGGAGATGGTGTCTGCAATTCTTTGTGCTGGGCTTTACCCAAATGTTGTGCAGTGTAAAAGAAGAGGAAAGCGGACAGCATTCTACACCAAAGAAGTTGGTAAAGTCGATATCCATCCTGGATCAGTCAATGCTGGGGTTCACTTATTCCCTCTGCCTTACATGGTATATAGTGAAAAAGTGAAGACAGCCAGCATTTACATCAGAGACTCTACAAATATATCAGATTATTCTTTGCTTTTGTTTGGTGGTAATCTCATTCCAACCAAAACTGGAGAGGGCATTGAGATGCTTGGAGGTTACCTTCATTTCTCTGCATCAAAGAGTGTTTTGGAGTTGATTCGGGTAACGCCTCTTGGGATCTCATGTTAAATTGATTACTTCTGTACAGTGTGGCTGCATATGCACAATTTTTTTACATGGTTAAAAAAAAAAATCCTGAATAGTTTTGTTTTTGGTTATTGGTTCTCACAGAAATTGCGCCGTGAACTTGACAAGCTTTTAAACAGGAAGATTGACAACCCAGCATTGGATGTCTCTATTGAGGGAAAGGGAGTAGTATCTGCTGTGGTTGAGCTATTGCATAGCCCAAATGTACACTAAATTCTTTGTTCCTTGTGTGCTGTCAGCACGGTTTTGTAGTCGTACCATTTTTCTATAGGAAAGGAAGTGTTCGGCAGTAGAATTTGTCTCTTATTATGTAATAATAGAAAATTTTGATTACTAACATGCCAACTTCCCGGACTACTCAAATAGCCTTTTGAGTTAAAAAAAAAATCTCTGTGTTTCTCCGTGAAAGGCCTATGCAGTGTTTAACCTATGAGTCTATGACACAATGGCCAAAGGAAGCCTTTGTTTTGTTTCATCCAAACCGGAAAACCACACATAAGTTTTATATTTAAGTCAATCTGATGTATACTTTTTGCATCTGAAAAATTGAGAATGAGCGTATCTTCATTTAGAAGTTGAAGTTCCCGCTACATTGGAACTGCAGAGTTGGATCTTCTGAGTAGTTAAACCAGCAAGGGGGAAGGAATGCTGTGAACGGTTTTGTTATTATTCCTAGTCTAATCAGGAGTGCGACAGTGGGTGTTGAAAGGCACCGTTTTGCTGCATGGTTAATGGAATATTAGGTTTATCTAGTTTATGTAATAGTCTCCTCTAGGTTTGTGATACGTGTCCAGTGCACAGCTAGCCACTAGTTGTCTGGTATTTACAGACATTTTGCGTCGTAGAAGAATCTATGTATGAAAATTTGCTTTAATCTTTCTTTAGCTTTTCATTTCTCTCTCTATTGCTCTGCTAGGGTTGTAAACCCTAGCAAGATCTGCAACATTGTTCCGACACTTCCTTGGAGAAAGATCTGCAACATTGTGCCTAGATCAAATCTCTAATCTGGTCACAAGCGATGACCATGGATGTACAAGAGCAAACATTGGAAAGAAATTGGAAAGAAATAAAGGTTCAAAACAAATTATTGAAAAAGAAAATGAGAGTGAAGGAGTGCTCATAAATTATTTGAAGTCAATTGAATATAATCACAATCGAACAATTTCAAAAGAAAGAAAAGCAGTCTGAAGAGTTTCGCAACAATCAAATGTACCACAACTAACATTAAAACTATACCTCACAAACAGCCTCTATCAAACGCACAGCCTCCTTAATATTGACCGGGGTTCCACCAATTCTTACCTCAACAGTTTGAGCTTCTAGGATCGGCATTAACGTTCTAGGATCGGCATTAACGGGGACCAAGGTGACCAAGGTGCGGCTTTCAATACGTTGATTAAAAACCTCAGCCAATTTGGTTTTTGCCAAGGTCATAGTCGTGTATGGGTTCCAAAAAGAAAACGGAACGCTAACGCAGTGAAAGCTATAAGGATAAAAGATCAAAACGGTAGACAAGCGTCGAACTGAATATAAGGATAATAAGTGCGATAAATCTCTGAGTTATTTGAATTGTTGAATGCCTTGAGGGTGCCTTATATAGACTCTAACTCATGACTAAATCCTATTTAGTTTAGAACTAGGAAATAACAAACTTGTTGGAATTGGAACTCCTAATTGAAATATTGAACGTTTTTTTTTTTTGAGAATAAATATTAAACATATTCTAAATCTATGAAGATAAGGAAAATAAACCTAAAAATTATAGGAAACTTTTATCTTCTGCGAGTCGTTCTACATCAATATCCCCACTTGAAAAGAACACTTTCTCTCGCCTATGAGAATCTGCAAGGGGCTTGTATTTTGCATTGCTTGACTCTACTTGACACTAAATCCTTTGTCTTTTGAAATATTTGTTAAGTCGACAACATGCTTTGACGCTTTGGCGGAGAGACATAGATCGATGTACGGAATTGTTGTAGGCAAACTCAACTTGTGGCAAGACGTAGTCCCATTGATTCGGTTAATACTGCGAATCATATTTCCCAATGTTCGATTCGTAACCTCAGTTTGACCATCGGTTTGTGGGTGAGCGGTGCTACTACGAGTAAGAGAAGTTCCGAACATCTTCCACAAGGTAATTGATAGGATCATTCCCTATTGATATAATGACTTTTGTCTTTTAGATTTTTCAACACATGCATGTTCTTTATAAGCTTTTGCGTTCTTTCAAAATGGGAGGGATTAACGTTCCCTGTGGCAGAGCTATTTCTAGAAGATGTTTTTGGAGAAAACTCATTATATAGTCAAGTCAGAGTCCGACAAGATGGAGAGGGGAAATTCCAGGAGAAGGAGACAGCAAGACTCCAAGAAAGATCCCTTAACTGAACTATTTGAGGCAATCTTACTTTCTTACCAAATCAATTTTAAAAATTGCATACAAAATTATGTATTGACAAATTGTACCACTCTTGGTGAACAAAAATCCTTGATAACCTTGTTTAGATCCTTAAGGTTTTCCGGTTTATAGCTTCAGCAGTTCCTACATTATTTCTGCAGGATGTTGATATTGATATTCGCTATAAAAGTTACAGCACGCCTACATGAAAGTCTCTAGAAGCTCAGTCTGGTTCACAGCTTGATTTGGGTCTGGTAAACCACTTGCTTTATCACCATCCTGGTGTTTTTGTTTTTTTGTTTTTTTTTTTTTTTAAGGGCCATCCTGGTGTTTTATTACTTTGAAGAATTTTGTGCATTGTCGCATCTGACTGTCCAATATGCATGTCTTTCTTACTGAAGATTCTTTGTCATGGTAGTGAAGACTACTTTAATGTTCAAAATGAATTTATGTCCTTTATTAATGCATTGTCATCATCATATCATGTGTAGGTGGAGGCAACTGTGGAACATATATGTCGCTATGAGAGAGATGGAGCAGTTCTTGTTTTCCTTACGGGCTGGGATGATATATTAAAGTTACTTGACAAAATTAATTAAGGGAAATAGATTCCTTGGAGATCCTGAGAAGTTCATGGTTCTTCCCCTGCATGGGTCAATGCCTACTGTCAATCAACGAGAAATATTTGATCATCCTCCCACTAACAAAAGGCAAGCATATTGTGTTGGAAAATTTCATTTAAATTCAGGCATTGAGGACCATCATTTGATCTTAGCATCTAATTTCTATACATCAATTTTCTTATGATGTTTAATTCTTGGGCCATATGGTGTTTCGGTTGGTTCTTGTATAGTTGTAAATCGTATGTGGAGAGTATGCTTCAATTCATTGGATTGACTGAAAATAGATGTTGCAGTTCAATTCTATTTGTGAGTGCTAACATCGGTGGAATCACTATACTATTCTGCAAGATCCATCGTGTAATAGTTCATTAGTAGTATCCCTACCCCTACTTTGTTTCAGCTGTCTTTCCAAATTTTATATTTTCTTTATCTATTCTTGTAGAAAAATTGTGCTAGCAACAAACATTGCAGAGAGCAGTATTACCATAGATGATGTCGTGTATGTCATAGACTGTGGAAAGGCAAAGGAAACGAGTTATGATGCTTTAAACAAGTTGGCTTGTCTATTACCATCATGTATTTCAAAGGCTTCAGCACATCAGGTATAATACCAAGAGTAGCAGCAAATCATTTGCTTTATTTGTATTTTACTTCTTGAGACCCTGCCAAGCTGGATCTTTTTTGCTAACTGAAACATTATTTGTTTGGTGAGATGATTTCAGAGACGAGGGCGTGCTGGCCGTGTCCAACCTGGAGTTTGTTACAGACTATATCCAAAAATGATTCACGATGCAATGATCCAATATCAGTTACCTGAAATTCTCTGGACACCTTTGCAAGAGTTATGCCTCCATATAAAGAGTTTGCAGCTTGGAGTTGTTGGATCATTTTTGGCAAAGGCACTTCAACCACCAGATTCTCTTGCAGTTCAAAATGCCATCGAACTTCTCAAAACTATATGATATGGAGGAGCTTACTCCGCTTGGTGTGTATCATTTTATGTACCATTGCAAACATTGGAAACATTGGAAACACTGACCAAAAACATCTCTTTCTCGTCTTTTTAATTTGTCTTCAATCTCATCTCTTCCCTGTTTGTTTCTCTGCAACTAAATTGGATAAATAGATAGTTATTTGTTCTGGTTTTGTTTTCAGATATACTGCAAGACAAGTTTTTATACTTTTGTCAATTAAAGAGGAAATTCGGGTAAGTTGATGGGAAGCTTATCACATGAATGAGATTGAGAGAGAAAAACAAGCATGGAAGAATGGTGGATAAGATTGAAAACAGAATTGTTACATGGATTGACATTTGAGAGAAAAATAAAAGGATATCATCAATCTTATCATCGTGATTAATTATTATTGTCATCCTTATTTTAAACTGACATGAGTTTAATAGGAAAATTATAACAAGATTCCGGATCATGGTACATGTGGTGGTTTGAGTTAATGTGATTGACCCATATGACTTATAGTTATTTCTGATTAGTCTCTTTATTTTTTTAATTTTTTTCACCCCTGGTCTCCATAAAATTCAACTAATATTATTAGCTTGAACCAAATGTATGACAGTGCCACGTGGTAGTGACTACAGAAACGTGGTAGTGACTACAGAATAATTCATCTATCTAATAAAGCCCGGAAAGAGATTGCTCAGATTGCTTCCCAGAAAGATTTCAGTTGTGAGAAAACCCGATTTATTGAATAAGCCCTAGATATATTGATCTCGATCCGTCCTCGCTTAAGGAAGAGCGAGTGTTTGATTTGGGTGAAACTTGGATTTGATTGTAGGCTCTCCATGAGTCGATCATCTTTGAGTTTTACCCTTTAATTGAAAGAAGATGAAAGAGGAAGTAGAGAATTGCTTCAATGGAGGATGAAGGAGAGTGAAAGGAGGAAGTCCGGGGGGGGGGGGGGGGGGGGTTCTGTCAAGTGTTAACGTTGAAATTCTAAAACTCTGTATTTAATGTGTGTGTGTATAGATATTTTGCTGATGTGGCATATTATTAATCCTTTTTAAATTATCTACGGCTGAGATTAAAAGTTGAGGACAACCTAGGCCCAAAAGGAGCCAAGGAGAGGATCCGGATCATTTGAAGAAATGGATCGGACCAACGTGCATAAACAAAACCAGGACCCCCAAACACTTTATGACCATCAGACAGAACACCACCGCCGTCGCACAGCACAGGACCCAATGACCCAGAACCACCATCACCGGATTTATGTGAACCATCACCTGAACGCCATCTCTGAGCCTTCGGAAGACCATGATTGGCAGAGAGAAACAATGATGCGTTTATGATTAACGAAGAATAGTTTAGTTTTTTTTTTTTTTTTATCAGGTCCCAGAGGTTTCCGTGTCCGAGATGTCTTGGGATATTAGTGTTGAAACTCCTCAAGTTGATGCAATTGATGATGTCAATTTGCCGAATGTTGTTGTTGAAAATTGCATCTTTTCTTGATACTTCAACTCCCAACAACTGAAATCAAGGAAGGTAGGAGCCAACTTTTGGAAACAGAGTATAGGAACAAGATTCTGGATGATCTGAATGAGGTATACATGACAGTTTGTTGTATGGTTGTATCCCTTTTGTTTTATATATTTTACTTTGCGCACCCGATATCGTCTGCTGTTGAGATTCCTTGTGATGAATATGGTTAATTATGCTATCAGGTCAAAGGATTCAAAGCTTTTCTAACTCAGCGGCTGGTGGTGTTGAAGAATGAAGAAACTTTGTCATTTGCAACATCAAGTCATCCAGGCAGTTGATCCCTTTGTGCTGCAGCAATATGTTTATGATGCCATTGAGACAGTGCTATCTGATGTTTGCTTGGCCATTTCTATGCTGAAAAACGAGGAAACGCGGGACTCGATCATGATTCTCGACTCCAAAAGGTAATACCAAATACTTGGACCAGATTTGCGTGCTTGCAAATTCTTTTTTAATTTTTTTTTTCCTCCAGATGTTTACCCTTTGTGTTTCCTAGAAGAAAAATTTAGCTTTATTTCCAAAAAAATGTTAGTTCAAGTACTTGGTTAAATTGAATGAAATGTTTGTTTGTTTTTTTTTTTTTTTGAAAGGAAATTGAATGAAATGTTTAGAAATGGCCAATCCTACTTATGCTCTTAAATTTTAGTTTACTGCAGTTCAATAAATGGGTTATGTTAATTTTGTGTCTATTCAAGCTGTATAGGATGCTCGTGTATATTCAAGTAAACTTAGTTCTATCCTTTAGCTAAATGATTTACATTACTATTCATTTTTGTATATGTTTCTTGTGATGAAGTGGAATACTTGAACTTACTTCAACCTTAATTCAGATTTCTAGACAGACTAATGAGTTCATTGGAAGAAAAGAAGCATCACGAAGTGAAGTTGAAAGAGGGTTTGAAGGGCTTAGCTACCAAACGCATGGAGCTGCACAACTCGTTATCTTCTTCCTGGCCAAAGCAGGTGAGTTCTTTCTGGACATGTTCTCGATTGGTCAGATAAAGGGTTACCCTCGTATAATGGGGCACGCAGTGTGCCTAATCTGTCAGTTTCTGCTCTTCCCCCTCCGGCCCTCCAACATTGACTGCTGCAATAGAGCTTTATTATACTATTAATTTAGTTTAAAGAAACTTTGAACTGTTGCCTCTTAGCTCTCTTGCTCCCTGTCTATATCTGGTACGCGTTCTTTCAAATATTCGGAGAAAAGCAAAAATCTAGCCTTCTCTTGTTATGGGCGATTCAATTTTCGGCTCAAGGACTGATTCCTGTTTCAATTACAGGAAGCGGCTCTTGCAAAAACCCGCGAGCTTAAGAAGCTGTGTGAGAGCACCCTTTCCTCCATGTTTGATGGAAGACCTGTTCATATAATTGAAGAGATTAATGCCCGTTTGAATAGTGGTGTTGCTGCATATGAAAATGTTTGTCTCTGGGGTGAAGCGTACAATATGAGCGTGTACTTTGAACCTCTTCGTTTTTACTTACTAACTTTGGGGTGTCTTCGGGGGTAAGGCATTGAAGTTGGATAAGCTAAAGCTGAACTATGCCTAAAGTATTGAAATATTTCAAGTGTGAATAGTTTTCAGTTGGTAGTTACAAACTCAGCCGGCAAATACAGATTAGAATATTTGTACTATATTTGTTTATGACAACGCTGATAACGTGTATAACCTGCAAGTACGGTATATACCCTAGAGCTCCCTTGATGAATTTTCTGAATGCCACTAAAATGTAGATGCATGAAGTTTTCCATCAACTGGGCAACACAAAGAGACATTGGTCCGAGTGGAGTATGAAGATATGAAGGATGAAAGATTGAAAACCGATACGAATGCTTTATATGAGGTCCATCATGCAGGTGAGATTACATGTAGACAAATAGGTTTACAATAAATGATGTAATCATTAATGTGCAAAATCATTGCATAAACTGGAGAGCGCGCTGCCTGTTCAAGAAATTTTGCTGCTGAAGTTTTTCTACATTGGATTATATCCATCTATTTACAGATCTGGGTAGGATATATCACACCATCTACTTTCTCAACAACTATAATTGGTTCATTCGTACAACCAGCAGCAAATAGGACCTATGTCAACAAAACAACACCAAATTACGTCCTGAATTCTTCATAATATAAAATCACAAGAGTATGCGGACAAAACATATTTTGGACGAAATAATGTGCGGCATTTACACACACGAGTCCAGTGAGTACATATTTTGGCAATTAAAAGTTTCAGACCACTGACCACAGGTTGATCATGCGAGGAAGCATGAATGGCACCGTCAGCACCCAGCAGATTTGGATGAGTTGGGTTGAGATGGAAAGTTTCGAGTTTCGACGCGGAAGGCATGGCTCACCAAAATATTGGAAGAAAGAGGTTGATCATGCAATTCATGAGTGAACTACACAATCAGATTATTATATAAACGCATCAGCCAGCTAACCAGCAACATACTGGAAAAGCCAATCTTCTTTAGAGTTGTTTATTCATCCCAAAAACAAATACAGAGGGATGAAAATTATTCGTTTTCTTGCCCTCCTATTATTCCTATTCCCCTCAACTGTACAGGGCGAAATGAAATATTATGACGGTCAAATGCTTGTGTTACAAAATAGCAAAGCTGATTTATGGACGATTCATGGCCTTTGGACTTACGAACTTACCGGAAAAGAACCTGATTTCTACTATAAGCAAGTTACCGATTGTTCACCATTTGAAAGATTTAATTTAAATGAGGTAATGTTTTATTTATTTATTCCTTCTTCTTTTTTTCATTTCATTTATATATTTATTTATTTATTTCTGAATATGCATATCTCTAACAGTTCATTTTAAGAGAATTCGCATTCAAAATCAATTTCATGCAATTTTACCTACTCCATGTCTAGTAAATTATATCTAATTATATTTTAAATTTTCTTTTTATTAGCTTAGTGGCAAGGAACGATCGATACTCACTAGGGTTTGGCCTATTAACAATAAGAATACGAGGATAACCTATCAATTCTGGAAGTATGAATATGAAAAACACGGTTCATGTACCGCAGATATATTACCAAGCTGTAGAGATTATTTAATGAAAGCAACTGTACTGTGGAATATACTCAAGTTAGACGATTTGCTGGGTCCTAACGGCAAGTATAAGCCAAACACTTCATTTCAAGCCCAGGACTTGCTGAACGACATAGAAGTGAAGTATAAGGTCTGACCATTGTTGAAGTGTAATCTTCAGGGGGAACTACTGGTAGTTTGGTTTTGTTATACAAAATTATGGAAAAGCATATTTTGCGCGCACACGACAGACTCTTGTATGGGTCATATTAAATATGTTAGGGCATAGACTAGTTATCTTTCTTCATTTTGAAAAAAAAGTCTTTAATCTTTTGGGATCCACCAAACTTGTTGATTATCAGGAAATTCCATATATATTATTCTGACTCTCTAGATATCCCTCTTCCCTAATATTATTTAGACAAATTTCATATGAAAATGCCACTAAATTCGATGTTCTATTCCTTGTTAAAATACCACAAGGTCACTAGGATAGAATTTTCCACTCTGCTAAGGACAAACATAATTGATGTTGATCTAGAACAGTAATGGATAAATTATTATGCGGTATATTATTTTCATAGAACCACATGGAGGAATACACTTCCACAATATGAGTTTACAGTTCAGGTTATTACTGTATAGTGAGTATAAGAGTACAAGATCAGGTAATAGCAAGATCCTGGAGATTACTTTATTAAACGTAAAGTTATTGGTCCAATTTTTATTTTATTTTCTCAAATTTCATATATTGGTACTATACCCAATTTAGTGGCTGCAGATAAGTATCATGGTCAGCCTCAACCTCGAGTATATAACTAGATAGTTCCGTGCAATGCTGCGGTTTTTTTTTTTTTTGGTCTCAAATTTTTACGTAATAGGCACAAACATCCACTTTGCTTTTCACATTGACAAAAAGGGTGTCTTTGGATTTTATGCTTCTTCTTCTTCACAATCTGCAAATATTAGAGTAAAAAGGCTTACTTTTTGAAAATGAAGGACTTGAGTTGTCAAAGACTTGAGCTTTGAGGTAGTTTTGCTCAAGGCAACAAAACAAACAATCAATCATCCGAACTAACGATTAAGAAAAAAGAAAAACTCACCAACGATTGACAAAAAGGAAAACCGTCAAACCAAAAAAGTGAAATCGACTTTCGCAAGAGAGCATTTTTAAAGATCTGTAATTGAAGAAACTGAAGAAACCAAAAACAGCAAAAACCCCGTCGCACAGCAACCCTATCAACCCAATACCAAACTGTAATTGACACTAAAACGAAGGGCAAAAACGGTACTTCACTTGGAGACTAATGAACTGTATTTAGAAACAGCTGACCGTCTTTAGATGTATGTATAATAAGTACTAGAAATAGAACCCCGCTCGTTGCTGCAGATTTTATAGTAATGCATTGACATTAATTATCAGACCAGTGGGATTATAAGGTGGCGTTTGGTAAGGTTTTCAAGTCATCTTTTTCATTTTATAAAATGAAAATTGCTTGAAAATGTGTTTGTTGGTCTGTTTTAAAAAATGCAGAAAATAATTTTTTATTTTACTCGTAAAACAGGAAAACGACAAATAGACATTTTCACCTTTTCATTCTCATATTTTAGAAAACATGGAGATATATTTTCCAAAACAAAGAAAAAAAAGAATGTGCTCTCTTCTTCCATATTCTCATGTCGCTATCTTCTTCTCAAGTCTCTCTCTCATCTCTAGTCGCAATCTTCTCTCGTTTTTGAAAATTGTTTTCAGAATAAGCTACGTACCGGACACATTTTCTGATCTCAAAAATCCAATCTTGTTTTCTCGTTTTTATTTTCAAAATCGGTTTTTGAAAAATCATTTTTAAAAACGTTACCGGACAAGCCCTAGAATATTGTATATTCTTATTGACAATCACTCTTAGAACAAATATAAATAGTTACTGGAAACCTTTTATATATTAATAGTTCCTTTTTTCATAAGTCATTGGTGCCATGCCAAAAGAAGTTTTCAAACAAAATTATCTCTTTGCAGGGTACTGTTGTAATTTGTTAGGCTCCTTGATTAAGTGAGCTTCAATGTCTTAAGTGAATGGCGCATGATTCCCGTTTTTTAGTATATTTGTAAGTGCTGTTCTGACTTGCGATTATCAATGAAATCTTTATCTTCAAAAAAAAAAAGAGTCATTGGTGCCATGCTCTAAACGATTTAAAACATAATCCCCTTTTTCTTTTCTGCGACATGGGAAGAAATCACGCTGAGCAAATTAAATTTGGTCGCCAAAATGTTAGTAGCTTGGAAGACTTGGTAGTGAAATAAGCACCACCAAGTTTAGCTTCCAATTCACCCACTTACATTTCATTATTCGTCTACATGGCATAACCAACTAAAATGTCAAATAATCAGCACATGAATTAGCAATAAGTATATTTCACAGGACTCAAAAGGAATAACATGACCAAATGGATAATTATGCAACTCTTTGTAACTGAAACAACTTGGTGCATTTGTTAAACAAACACAAATTGTAATTAACAATTCATATGACACTTATACACAGAACCAGTCCTACTTTCCTAAATAATCCAACTTGGTAAACAGCCTCAACTTATGACTGCAAGATTACTACAGACTTATCAAGCTAAACAGCCTCAACTTTTAAAGCATGTCAAACTGATCCACAAGAACGATATCTTAGAGGAAAAAAAAAATTAATGAAGTAGAGCTAATAACATAAAACAGAAAATGGGACTTTTAAAATGATCCCCGAAGACACACATTCATACATAATAAACACTAAAAGCCACATGAGGTTGAAATATAAGAAAACCAAAACAAACGGAACCTTACCTTCGTTTTGAGTACATTAATCACATCCCCGACAGTGTTCTGCTTGGGCAATCTTATATTGTGAATCACCACCTGTACAAAAATGACAAAGTATTATGATGTGTGCACCCGTAATGTAATCATGGTCTGAGCAGGGTATGCTAGCCAAATATTTCACAACCTCATATTTTGCAACATGATGAAATGCGACTTTCAAACATTTTAGGCCTTGTAATTCTGGCAGGGGATGTCCAAGACCTCATCTTTTGTATGTAGCATGACGAAATGCAACTTCTTCAAGTGCTCCCACCAGTTTGAAGCATGCTTGGTTAGCTTGAAGGCCGGCCACTAGCTTCACCTTTTCATCCTCAGCAATATCTTTGTAATCAAAAACTCTTCCCATCGTTGAGAGACAACTGATGAACTCTTCAGCATTCAATTTATCACCAAATTCTGGGACGTTTACTTTAATATCGGAACCACGCTGCTGGAATTCATTGTTCATTTCTCGACGCTGAAGTCGCTCCTCTTCACGAGAATGATGGTAAAAGGAATTTCTATTGTCACTATCAGAGGATTCTTTTGTAAAATCTTGATGACAGTTTTCTTGTTCCCGAGTATGAAAGCATGCAAGTTGTTCTTGGATGCAGTTGTTGTACTTGTCTTCGAAGTTCAGCTATTTCAACGTCACGAAGGTCTCTTTCACGAGTCGGAAACAATTCACTACCTCCCCCGCGTCGACCTCGTCCACGTCCAGCCATCTCAAAAGGGTGCTGTAGGTTCTGGTCTAATACCAGGACTGATGCAGTCGGAAAGTAATCTTAGGTTTACATGCAATAAATCTAAAAACAAGAATTTTGGAGTCAATCAGAGATAGATAAGAAAACTCTCAATTTGATTAATAATATGATAAGAGAAAAGAAAGCCTATGACAACTAACAATGAAACCCTAAAGCCCACGGGTTAAAACAAAAATAAATCCAAATCGAACTAGAAAACCTAAGATGCAGAAAAAAAATAGTAAATTGCAGTTTTCAGGCCCAAAAACTCGTGATGAAGCGAAGAGTTTTGTTCATGGTGTCGTTCCTTTCTCGGAAACATATAGCAATCACAATTCTAATACCAAATGCCAAATTTGCAGCAAACCGGGTTTTCCTTTTTCATGATGAAGCTGCTCTCCGATCGTTGTTTTCAAATGTTCTGTTAGAAAAATAATTAGGAAATTGCTATATTGTGAATCAGTATATCTATAAGAAATCACTGTAATTCAAATCAAATACGATATAAGAAAACTGAAATATGAAATCTTAGAAAAACCTTTTGACAGATCAAGGCTAGAATTTGATTCTATAGCCTTAAGACAAATCGCCCCTCACAGGTGTTTGAAGGTTTGAATTGGCGAATGCCTCCCAGGATACAACGATCTTTCTTCTTGCTAAGCAAGCACTTTAATCAGCAAGAAACGGCGAACCAATGTAGTGTTTGAACTTTCTCTGTTTTTAACTCTAATATGAAATGCAAAAATTCTTTGAATACTGGATGAATTTTCTGATGCAAAAGTTTTATCCAAAGTGGTGGGATTGGTTCTATATATATAGGAGTCTGATGCGTCTATTTGAAAGGGCATACCTTTCTACACTACAACTTCCACGTTGTGTTTAGTTTGAAAGGTTATAACATTTGGATAAGATGATCAGTTACTTCTTTCATATATATCAAAATTGTTAATTTAAATTTTCATTCAAATGAATTTAATCTAATTTAAATTAATTAAATTTCTGTTGTAAATGATAATGACTATTCATACAATAGGTATTGCTTAATGTATGCTATTGACATACTCGTAATGTATGCGATTGACATACTTGTAATGTGCGATTGATTAGTATAGCTATTATGTATTGCCTTTTGTATACATGATGTAACCATATATAAACCTCATGGTGAGATGAATACAACACAATTATCCAATTCTCTACAACACGTTATCAGCACAATACTCTAACCCAAGCCCTAGCCAGAAAAAAAAACCCTAACACCCAAACTTTCTTTCACCAAAAACTGCCGCAAGCTCCTAGCCCTTGCTAGCCATACCGTGCACTGATCCTGCAGCCCTTGAGCACCCATGTACCTCCTACTGCCCCTACAACATCATCGCACGCCTGCTGCCCCTGCAGCACAGCAGCACGCTCGTTCTTATGCAGATCAGCCTGTTTGTACACCCCGAAACGTCTTGATTGGGACCTCAGATTAAAATTCTTCCTTCCTAAAAGTTGTTCGTCTTTTCCTCTTCTATCTGACCTCCAAATTTCAGCTCTATTGGAGTTGTTTTGAGATTTGTACACCATTCGAAGTGGGAGCTGTTCAGAAGCGAATCTACTCCGAATTTCAACAAGTAAGTTTTAAAGATTAAAGTTCCTGCTTTCTTGTCTTTTAAATTCCTTTATTTTCTGCAAGATTTTCAATATACGAACATGGGTTCTATTATTAAATAAAGCGGAATTGTAGGGATTCACGCTTAACGAACTAAGAGTGTTCGTATGAACTAAGAGTGTTCATAATGCTCGGACTAAGAGCGTCTGTAAGCATCAAATTGTGACCATATTAAAAACATTATTGTTTGGTCTAATCCAAAAGAGATTCTTGGAAATTGTTTTCTTGGTAGCATAGCTCGGAAATCTTATTATTTTAGTTTTCGTGGAAGTTTAGCTCCGAAACTAATATATCTTTTCTTCTTATTTTCAGGATGTCGAATGAACCTAGACTCTACTTTCCCATGCTTGACTCAACAAGCTCGGATTACCGGCCACAGTTGGGTAACCGATGTTGAGAACCACCTCACTTCAAAGGGAATATTACCCATAATCGAGGCACCTAACCCGGATCGTGTGTTCGTGCGAACACCTACAAAGCATGCTCAAGTAGTTATCTTGATGCGACGCCATATGGACAAGGCACTCAAATTGGAGTATATGTCTATCAAGGATGCAAGAGAGCTATGGGTAGCGCTAGAAGAGCGCTTTGGCAATGTCCAAGATTCCCTCATCCCTGACTTGAAGGTTCAATGGAACAATCTGCGCTTTGCTGATTTCAAGTCTGTTACTGAATATAATTCAGAAGAACTTCGCCTACAGTCCATGTTGAGGTTTTGTGGACAAACTGTCATAGAGCAAGAGCTAATTGAGAAAACTCTCTCCACCTTCCCCGTTTCAGCCATTGTGGTATCAAAGCAATACCGCACTGAAGTCAATGTTGGACGGATCACGAGGTTTCATTAGCTTATCAATCTCATATCCGTAGCTGAGAAACATGATAACATACTCGTGAGGAATTATAATTCAAGGCCCATTGGAACTAAAGAGTTCATGAGGCCAATTATAATGCACCCAAAAGAGGGCGCAAGGAGAGGAACCCTAAGAATAAGGGATATGAGGGACGTATGGGTCCATATAACTGCCCTAACAAGGAAGAAAACCGCAGGTTTGGTGCGGATACACGTGGTGGCAATGCCACACGTGGGAGAGGTGGTAGTGGTGGTGGCGCCATGGGTCGTGGTGGTGGCACCAACCCTCCTAGGGAACGCCCACAGCGTGCACCTCAGTTAAAGGGAGGCAACCACAATGACATGTGTCATCGATGTGGATCAAGTGAGCACTGGTTCAAGCAATGCAAGGCAAGCGAGCAACTAGCTTCAAGATACAAGGCATACAGGGACCTGAGGGAGCAAGAAGTGTACCTTGCAGAAGAAGAAGAAAATGGTTGAGACATCCATCTCACCATAGAGGACTTCAAAGCTGAAGATGAAGTGCACAAGGATGCCGCAGACTTTGATTAGATTAGTCCTTTTATTTTCCAAGAATATTTGTAATGGTAATATGCCTTAGTCAATAAATGACAATTGTATTAAACTCTTTCTTATGTGGTGCACCCAATGAAATATAATGTCTAGGAAAGTCATTGAGATTAATGGTACTTAAGAGAGCCTCGCTCCACCAACATCTCTCTCTACTTTCTTGGTCATATTTGATTAATTGGAGTTACCAAACGGATAGAGCGACTATAATGTGTCTTAGTTTGATTTTATTTTGGATTAGACATTTTGGGACCTTGGATGTAATCATTGGCTATCTTTATTAATAAAGTATCGTATTATTATTCGATGTCATGGACATGTTTTAATTCCGAACTTTATTATTTTTCAGTATGTTTCCTAAAGAGTTGGAATGCCTTGTTGATTGTGGCACCACACATACTATATTGCGACATAGGCAACTATTTCTATGGATGACGCATAGTCGATTTTCTGTGACTACGATAGCTGGACCATCACAATTGATTCATGGTCAAGGACCAGCTCAATTTATGTTGTCAAATGTCACAAGTATTAATGTCACTGAAGCTCTATATGCTTCTAGGGCTGGAAGGACCCTATTGAGTTTTAAAGATATAAGAGCCAATGGTTTTGATGTGGAAACACATTATGGGAATGGACAAGAGTTCCTTTGCATCACCTCTAATGACTACGGACATAAACGAGTATTAGAGAAACTTTGAGAATTAATTAAATCACAAGGGTTATTACTACAATTACAAATTATATTTTTATTAATAAAAATAAACAAAAGAAATCCCACAACCCACTTTTCTCTCCTACTAACTTCTCTTTGCAATAACCGTTTTCTTCCATTATATTTTTTTTTCTAAAAAAAAAAAATTACTTGCATATGCATAGCATGTGTGGAGGAAGGCTAGTATAAGTTAATGGAATATTATGATTATCTAATTTATGCAGTGGTGTTAACCTGGTCAGTTGCTGACCAAAGAATTTATGCTCAATAACCCTTAGATTTACATCAAAGGGTGGAAACCAAAACACCTCAACTTAATAATAATTTTCTCTGCCATTGGATTTACATCCAAGGGTGGTTGAGCATTATTTTCTTGGTCAATAATGGACCAGGTGAACATTTTCGCTAGTTTATGTAATAGTCTCCTCTTGGTTTGTGACACGTGTCCAGTGCAAGCTAGCCGCTAGTTGTCTGGTATTTAGTTATTTACAGACCTTTTGCGTCGTAGAAGAGTCAATGTATGAAAATTTGCTTTAATCTTTCTCTAGCTTTTCATTTCTCTCTCTCTCTCTCTATTGCTCTGCTAGAGTTGTAAACCCTAGCAAAGATCTGCAACATTGTTCCGATCGACTCTTCCTTGGTGGAGAAAATGTTGCAGATCTGTGCCTAGATCAAATCTCTAATCTGGTCACATGCAAGAGAAGACCATGGAGATACTAAATTGAGAACATATTTGCTAGTTGGACTACTGTATTGATGGATACATAACATTACGTGCGAGAGTAAGAATTCGAACTACTCTGGTGAGTCAAATGTGCAAGTTCTCTGGTCATTCAGTTACTAATATATAACTAGGGAAATTCAAGACATTCATACCAGAAATAAGAAAAAAGGTAATGAATTATAGACAGACACATATAGATTGGGCAAACTTAGTCTCATAACAAACACTAGAACAAGATAGGTGGCCAAGTTGTTAGGTTTCCTAGCCCTCAACACTTTAGTAAGAATCTACAGCTTAGCAACCGTTGGCAAAGAGAATGTTGAAAATTTATTTTATCACTTGCTGTTAAAGCATAGTCACTCATCAACAAGCGCTTCAGCCAAACAACATGATACAGAGGCAAAACATAAATGAAGAATGAGACATCTGGATGTTAATGGGAAATGAGAGCCTCTCCCTCCTTACCTTGTTCTGATGATTGACATGCATGATAACCACAATGACATGCTTTATAAGCATGAGGTTATTGACAGTGTTTTAGCAATCAAACAGACAAATAACTCTACTTGTCCTATAACTATTATAAGATCAAATCTCCAATCTGGTGACCACTCAATTTAGAACTTATTATTTGGTGAGATCCAAAAACTCACAATGTTAACACATAACAGAAGCAGTCACTTAGACTCACTGAGGTTCCATACACCTGACAACTCATATATATATATATATATATATATATATATATATGGAAAACATTACCAATGGTCACTGAGTTATGACTTATTCGACACTTAACTCACTGTATTTTCAACAATATCACTTAACTCAGTCAGTTTTACATCAATCTTTCACTTAACTCACTGTCGTTAATTTAGCCATTAAAAGCTATTAAAATTGAGGGTATATTTGTCTAAACACTAAAAAAATGCATTTCTAACTTCTTCTTTTTTTAAAAAGACAATTTTTTTTTTCAAATTAAAAAAAAAAATTTATTAGAAATCTCATAAATTTAAAAATTTAAAAAAGTCTAATAAATGTAAATTGAAGGTATATTTGTCTAAACACTAAAAAAATGCATTTCTAACTTCTTTTTTTTTTTTTAAAAGACAAATTTTTTTCAAATTATATTTAAGTTAAAAAAAATCATTTTTTATTAGAAATTTCAGAAATTTAAAAAAATTGAAAAAAAGTCTAATAAATGTAGTTTTTTAAAGTTAAAAATGATTTTTAAGTGCTTTGACAAATATACCCTCAATTTTAACGGCTTCTAACGGTAGAATTAACGGCAGTGAGTTAAGTGAAAGACGGATGTAAAACTGAGTGAGTTAAGTGATATTGTTGAAATTACAATGAGTTAAGTGTCGAATAAGTCATAACTCAGTGACCATTCGTGAATGGTGATATTTCCCCTATATATATATATATATATATATATACAGCCCCCTTCCAATGAGGGATACCTATTTTTGGCCAACTTGAGGGATAGGCTCCCAGCCCTTGGATCAGGTTTAATGAGCTTGGACGGCTGAGATCGTAAACAGTGATTTAACCCTTATCTAACCCCAATTCGTGAACTCCAATTCGTGATCAAGCCTCCCAATTTCTTCTCTTCATCTCTCTCTCTCTCTCGCTCAGAGAATTCGCTCGATTTGCATGTCAAGCACATCTCTTGCATCAACTTCTCTAGAAATCAGGTGGGTTTTCTATTTGTAGTGAGTATTTGATTTGTTGAGGGAAATAGTCCACTCTTGCCTTACATTTCAATTCAATTGCAGCAATTTACAAGGAAATAGTCCATGAATCCAGAGCAATCCCACCGCCATTGATTGGAAGAGATGTTATCGAAAGCGACTCTCTCCATTCTCTCCAGGCCCCTCCCGATCAGGCTGAGGCCACCGAGCTCGACCCCAACGACGACGATAGCGATCTCGAAGAAGACGGTTAGTTTACCTCATTGTAATTTGTTTGGAAATTACAAATTGGGAATTTGATTTTTGTTATTAAGTAGTTGAATGATATGATCTATAGTTTGATAGTGAATGTTGAGGAGTTGTAATTGAAGTTCGAATTGGTTTATGTTAGGATAAAGATTTCTGCTTGGGGGGTGTTGAGTTTGATTTTGGCTTATAGAGGTAGACCCTTATTTCTTATGTACAGTTCTTTCTCTTGAGGGAAAAGATGAGAAAAGTGGTCCTGACAGTTTGTTGGATTATTGGCTATTCAGCAATGTCGAAAAATATTAACAAAAATTAAAATGCGGAGACTGTAATATGAATTTTTGCATGAAAGCTAGATTATTCTGTAAAATTGCAATCTTTTTAGTTTCTGATCCATTTCTGTATGTTTGTTGGTTTTTGTACTGGTGCAGCTGCTAAAGTTTCTAGCTCCAATGGTATTTTGTTTCATGGATTTTACTCATTTTAGCTATTGGTTGCTGAACTGGAAGTTAGTGTTCTTTACTACACATTATTAAGTTGCAAGAATTGTAATATTGTTTCGTGGTTGGGGATTTGGTGGTTCTTTTTAAACTGCAGATCATGTGGGGCAGCAGAAATCTTCAAATAAAAGTGACTAAATTTGAGAAAGGTATTGTAAAGTTTGTGCTTTCCTAGTGCAGTCCAAAATTACCTGTTGGAATAATTGGGTACTTTGTATTGAATTCTTAAAGCAGGTGAAACTTTAGCAAATCCTTTTCATTCTTGCCTTCAGATCCGTTGGATGCGTGCTCAAGAGGGGATGAAGAAGCCTTGTTGGATGTGTGCTCAAGAGGATGAAGAAGCCCTGTTGGATGTGTGCTCAAGAGGATGAAGAAGCCAGCCAAACACCTCTTACCATTGATGTTGTCATAATCAGTTTTCCTATTTGTTGTATCAATACAATTCAAATGATACTCTGTAGTTGAGATTGGAAAGTAATGTTCTGAACTAGTGTATGTATTTTAAAAAACTTATGAGAAATGTATATGTGATTGTTTCTATCTGTCAATTGTATTGCATTTCTGAAACTTATGAGAATGTATTTACAAACATTTGCAAGCAGGCAAGTATATATAGCATATGAAGGGATATATAACAGGTGTTACAATTGTCTCATTTTGGCATTGGAAAAAAATGCATCAAAAGTAATAGTACTGACTACAACATACTGTAATCTACAACTAGTCAATCGACATCTACTAGATTATCTATACAATCAACATCAATGCTAGACTTGTGACCTTGCATCAGTGAGAAATCCAATTACACAATAGACAAACATGATAGAACCAAAAACAGACCTAGCTTCAACATTGATGCTGAGAACCAAAAACAACTTCAAAATTACTACTGACAACGAAAACACTTCTTCATCAAGCACAGCAGCAGCTAATCATCCTAACCACACCATGTACACTTCTTCATCAACCACAGCAGCGGCTAATCATCCTGACCACACCATGTACATGGGAAAAAGGAAGGTATTAATTCTTTCAGAAAAAAAAATTAAAGACTATGTATGGTATAGAGAGGTAATGCAATTACCTGTGAGGAATAACTATTAGCATCTATGTCATCTTCACTCAAATTTTCATTTGTATCAACATCAGCAGATCTAAAAAGGCAAAGGAAGGTATATATTTAGTGACAATACTCACCAAATTAACAACAAAATATGAAATATGTTAAATATGTATTCTTACTGATTGATCAGCATTGGACAATTGCGTTTGTCATGGGTCTGCCCATCTTTGCCGCATCCATGACAATGTCTACCGGTACTGTTGCGTTTTCCATTTGCCTTCTCTTTTCCTCTTTTAATTCTTTTAGCCCTTCCTTTTGTCTTAACTTCATCTGGTTCTCGAAAATCAAATTGATGAGTTGAACTTGTTTTTGCACAAGCCTCCACACCTTCATTGCTATTATTGGCAAGTAGTGGCCTAATCTTCTCAATCAAAGAATCCATTGTTTCACGAAACAATTGACTTGCTTCTTCACTTAAGACAACGCAATCAATTACATGTGAATATTGCTGGAACAGTAGACCACGTTTTTCAAGTAAGGACTTCCTAACAGTTATCTCCATGTCAATCTTGTCCATCACAACCTTAGACCTTGCAGATTTTGTCCATCTCTTCAAAATGTATTGATCTGGCAATTTATGAACTTGATGTAACTTGTGTAAGTATGCTAGAACATGTCTACATGGGACTCCTGCACTCTCAAACAATTTGCAGCTACATGAGGCAAAAGGTATTGATTTGTTATACATAATGACTCGGGCTTTTCCATCCTCATGATCCTAACGCATAACCTTAAGTATACAATTAGTTTCATCCTCCTTTGTGACCTCAAGATTGTAACTGTAGCTCTCCCACAACTGATCTTGAAATATGTAATAGTACTTCCGTGTATAAATAGCAGCCATTTGCTTTTCCATCTTAATGGGGCACTTAAATCTTGGCTTCTCATTGATGTCAATGTGATCTGAAATCAACTCCTCATACCGTTTGTGTAAAAGACCCCGACTAAACTGAACCATGAAGTCCACTAGAGAATTTTTATGAGAAACATAATCCTTAAAAAAGGAATGCGCACTTTCTGCTCGTTGACTACTTGACATGCCAGCTGAGAAAATGTGGTTCATATAAGCCGGCACCCATCTAAACCAAATTTCATAAATTGATTGCAGCCACTTATGTCCACTTAATCCACTTTTTGCAAGAACTGATTTCCATTTGAAGTCAAACTCTTCTGCATTCTCAGATGAATAAATGCAATTTTGTGAATTCATCGTAGTGATCTCTGAATTTGATTGCATCAAGCTTCTCAAAACACTTTCTCAAGATATGCCAGCTACAATATCTGTGAAATGTGTCTGGGAGGACTTCAAAAATAGCTTTTTCCATGGCTGGATCTTGATCAGTAATGATCATTTTAGGAGGACCCCCTGGCATAGCATTCAAAAATTCTTTCAACAACCACACAAACGAAGCTGTAGTCTCGCCACTTAAGAATGCAGCTCCAAACACAATTGTCTGACCATGGTTATTTATCCCCATCAATGGTGCAAAAATCAAACTATACCTATTGGTTTGGTATGTTGTGTCAAAGATAATCACATCACCATAAAACTTATACGACTGTCTCGAAATTGCATCAGCCCAAAAACAATGAGTAATCCTATTTTCAAAATCTGCCTTTATTGTGAAAAAGAACCCATAATTTTTTTCTTGCTCTGGCAGAAAGTAGTCATGCAACATTTCTCCATCATGCCCTTTTGTCTCTTTACGCTTATCCTTTTCAAGATTGTACAAATCTTGTTGTGTACAACCAATGTACTGAAATTCTCCTGCTTGCACTCTAAGAATGTCAAATTGTTGGTGTGTGGGTATGTTTACCATGGATAGTTGTTCCCATAATGATCTCTGAGCTTTAGTAAGTCGACGATTAAACTTCAGCAAGTGGGGTCTTTTTGGACTTGTCATAGGATGAGTGTGAGCTTCATCAAATATATTGACTACAAATCCACCAGACTTGTCTCTCACAACTATCATTCTCGCCTTACAGTCCTCTCTTACTACACCACGAATCCTTTTCTCATCACCAGTCAATTCAATCGGACTATTTCCTTGTCTATTGCAAAAAAACTCTTTCCTTATAAACTCATTAGTTGCTCTGCTCCTTTTACTGGAACCAATTCGTATAACAAACCCAGCTGCATATGCATATTTGGTATAAAAAACATGTGCCTCTTCCCATGTTTTAAATTGCTGACCCTTGAAGGGTTTAAGCTCATTCCTTACTTGAGGATAGAAAGCTGAAGTAGAGACATTTTCTTTTGACGGAGGGATAGCTTGAATAGGTTCAGTTTCCATTTCCGCAGGTACAATAATCCCATTAGTCTCCATTTCTGCAGGTACAACCATCTTATTATCTATCATATCTTCAGCTCTTCTATCAATTACAGAATGCCATAACACATATAGCAAAACTAAAAGTTTTCGTTAAACTAATGAATGCAAAGCCAATTTTAAATGAACGAATGCAAAGCCATTTTCAAATGAATGCAAAGCCGTTTTCAAATTGATGAATGCAAAGTCATGAAACTAAACACATGCAGAAGGACTAAAAATTTCTAGCACTGAACTTGTTTCGAGCATAAGCTCATAGTACAGAACTCGCCTCAAAACATACAAAAGCCAAAGAGTTTCAGGTCCTCCATATTAATCAAATCAAATTCCCATATAAACTCCAAAAGTTTAATTCTTTTCAAATAGACAATCAAATATAAAGAGTGAATTGATGACAAAAATTAGAACAACAAAATAACAAATGTGGATAAACCCATAAAATTGAGCATCAAACAAGCATCAGAACAGAGGTCCTTGTACATAATTGAAAAGAAATACCATAGCAGAAGAAGAGCCATACCGGATTTGTCTTAGAAAGTAAACATCAGGATACCACAAGCCTTTGTTTCTTCGACGCTCTCTATCTCTCTCTTGAGCGGACTGTTTGATCGTTCTCTCACTCTGCTTCCCAATCTTCTCTGAGCGCCAAATCAAAAGAATTGAGGTTCAGTTTCGCGCCTGAGTTCACGAATTGGGGTTAGATAAGGGTTAAATCACTGTTTACGATCTCAGCCGTCCAAGCTCATTAAACCTGATCCAAGGGCTGGGAGCCTATCCCTCAAGTTGGCCAAAAATAGGTATCCCTCATTGGAAGGGGGCTGTATATATATATAGGGGAAATATCACCAATGGTAACTAAAGAAGGGGGCTGTATATATATATATATATATATATATATACAGGGAAGTTCAGAGGAGGACGCCCGTGAATAACTAAAGAATGCCGATGTGTACTTACAACCGTTGGATTGCATGAATGAGATCCAAGGGTAATGGTCAGTTTCCTTTTAAAAAGCCAATACATGGCCAACAACATAGTTAGTGATCTCTCTCTCTCTCTCTCTCATAAGAGAATCCATGGCTCTTTCAAAATCAATCTCCTCTCCTATCTATAAATCTGTTCTTTTTAATAAAATTTGGGATTCAAATCACAAATCAAAATTTGGGAGCAGTCTGAGATAAGAAATTGAACCATAAGAGAGAAGATGGGTTTGGATCAATGATCTTTAGCAGCTTATGGTTTTATGGGTTCTCATCAATTTTGAGTTATTGATCTGAGTGAATGAAAAAGAAAGAAGAAAAACAGGAAAGAAAGATAAGAGGAAAGAAGGAGAAACAAAGCGTATGAATACGACGTCCTCACCAAACCACTCGATTTTATGGGTTCTCACTGGCTAACCTTGTCTTCATTGAACCACTAGGGCTGGGACTCAGCGGTGGGTGCGGAGTCTCGATCCAAGTGCTCGATGTCGGCGGTCGAAGGGAATGGGATTGTGAGAACGGTGGTGTATATGGATACTGAGGGGCCCTGCCTGTAACACCCCAAGCTGCACCTCACTAGCATAAGCACGTCACAGTGCCGCGAGACTCTAAAACATAAACCGAACGCTCGATTTACATTCTAGAGAACCGCTAGGCATTTTGTTTGAAAACTTTTCGTAGAAACACAGCGGAAGCTACAAATACTTTTGAGGTGAAAAAATTCGTTTCAATCGGCTAAAGCTTGGAATTAGTGTTCACACAAAGGGTACGCACTTCAAAGAACAAGAGTGTGACTGGATTTGACACTCAGTTGACTGTTTACAGGTCTCGGAATACGAAGTTCAAGAAATAAAAAGGTAATTTACCGAATTTGTTCTGCACACCCAGCTCCATCCGCTATTGTCCCGTTACTAGTGCACAGTACCTGCATCCAAACTGTTGTAGGGGTGAGCTTTCGTCCTCGCTGCTCTACAGGAACTCTACCACGACTAGGTTTGAAACCAGTAAATATATATTTGGGATCCCAGTATGAAAATAAGCTTAAACCAAATATTTTAAGGAACGACAAACTTCATAATATTTCTCAATTTGAAAACTTATGCATGATGCTTAAATAAATACTGCGCCAAATCCAAGTATTACCTGATGGCCGGTCCCATAGACCCACTACACGACCTTACCTCAAATTAATTTATCACCAGGTAAGCGTAGCGAGAGCGTCCGCTACCTAGCTACACACACAGATCGGGTCGTCATTGCGATCGCTCACCGTCCGACCGGTGTAACTAACCCTCCGGAGGTTTTGGGGATCGAACCCAAGGAAGTCAGAGTCACCCTTCGCTCTCAAGCCATCACATTTCTCACATGGTTTGGTTAGTATGCATTGCATTTGAACATGACCAAACCATACCAACTAACGTGCATCATTTAATAACAATATAAGAAAATCGCTAACCGAGGAGAGTCCTGAATCCCCTACCTAGATTCCGATGCTTTCTCTCACGTACTCCGAGAGTCGCGAACCTTCCGTTCCTTGGGTAACTGGAGTCCTAGATTCCGACATTTCGATGGTTAATATCTCATTGAGCAATTATAGGAAATCTCGACGATTAACAAATCGTCCAACCAATTTTTCCTGGTTTGACCTGGATTGACCAATTTTGACCATTGTTTGACCAATCGAGACTAGTTCGATAATTAACTCAAATTACCGAACAATTACTTAAAATTGTGATATCGACTCGATATATTAGGTGCACCACAATTTTACTAAGGCCACCCAATATATACACATTTCTTTTCTTTACTCACTATCATTTTTACAAAATGCTTATGCAAACCAATGTTATAACAAATTTCCAACTTCACGAACAAATAAATTCGAGTATCCTTAGCACTTTCGTCACATAGTAATCGGAATTACTATGGACACCCAACCAACCTTATTCCATTCTCAATTAAGGTGTGCCCAAAATACTAAGGACACCCAAGTCCATAACTTGACCATTTTTTTCAAACTTTCCACAATCAATTCGAATAACCTGCCTTGGCAACACAAACTTGCAAAACCAGAGATAATCTCAAATCACCAAACCACATATCAATTCAAATCAAGTCATTACTAACCCACTCTGCACAAGCAAACAACATAGCAATCAATCCCAATACACTCAACACAAAACTAGCGGATTCATCAACACAAAATCGAGAAGCTTTCAATTTCACACACACTCAAATTCCAACAATTTTTAGAGAACAGAACTTTGATTCGAGGTTCTGCATTATACCTTTGAAAGCTTTGATTCAAAAACTGTTGCCTCGGTGCTCAAACTCGGTTCTCCGGGACAGAGTCGATGATAAACTGCTGATTCGATGCCCACAACCCAGCGAGTTCCCGAACCCAGTTCCAAATCGTGGTCAGCCTTCGTCAACAGGAGCAGAGAAGCCAGAACAACCCAAGAAAAGCCAGAGATGTCGCCGGCGTCGAAGAACAGCGCCGGAGCACAGACGGCCCAAACGGTGGCCGGAGTCGCCGGGAACTGCAGAACTCGCCGGAGAAGTCTCGGAGATTCCAGGCGTCGAGTCTCCTTCTCCATTCAGTGCATGGACGATCTGAGGCCACAATCGTAATGGCGATGACGAGAGGAAGACATCGGTGGTCACGCGTCATCGGTCGGTGGCCGGAGGTGAGAGTTCCGGTCGGGTTTCCCTACCGGGTCGTCTCTCTCTCTTCAGGGTCAGAGAACTCTGGTTCTCTTGCTTTCTCGATGCTTCTGGTGTTCCCACAGGTCAAGACTCATATATATAAACTGAACCAATTAACAGTGGACGTCCCTGATGAAGTGGTGGAAGAGGTGGATGGCTAGGATCGCTCCACCTGTCTTCTATTTTTTTGAATTAATTTCTAAAATCCCAAAACTTCGGAAAGTCACGATAAATAGCTCGGGTATCCAAAAACTTCTCCGAAAATTTTCACGAACTCGTCGTGACGTTTACTTTATTATCCAACTCCTAAATTGAGGATTTCTCTTAATGAAAATTTCTGAAAATATTCTCGAGTACTTTAACTTTTATCGAGATCGATAAGTAAATTATCGAACTATTTTCACTTAAGCTCGATAAACTTTTCCGGGGCTCACACTGCCCATTTCAAGGTTTACACTTTCTAATCAATTTGTTTCTGGATTTGGAGATCCGAGAGATGGAGGGGATCAGAGCAAGTACTCTCCTCCGTTGGAGTCATTGTTGACTGGACTGGGTGAGAAACGACGATGTCAGTGGGACCCGCATGGAAACTATTAGCTGACACGTATTTCGTCCACATTTTGCCTACTTCACGGACGTCCGCCTCTGATCTTTGCTATATATATATATATATATACTATTATTAAGAGAAGAGGTTTTGTTAGCCAAAATACATATGAAATTACATATGGATCCTTACATCATATATTAATTTGAAACTATATTTAATAACAAAATCAAAATTGAAAAAAATAAGAAAACAATAATTTACTTATCTGCAGATAACTTCTCATTTACCCACTATGTGCATTTCATCTAAGACAAAACTTCCCACTATTTGTAATAACTCCCCACTTATTTTGAAAAAAGCTTTTCCACATCTATTTAATTAATAATTATCCACACCCATCGGGTGTGTTTTGTTCTACTATATATATATATATATATATATATATATATAGTATCTATATATATAGATCATATCCAAGGCGAGACCTCGTTTTGAAATTTCAGAGCGAGGTTAGGGTTTAGGGTCACTTTTCGGTCTCATATCCACATCTCAACCGTTCAGTTTCTAGGTACTAATGTATAGATCATCTCTGCAAAATTTCAGCCAAATTGATGGTCGTTAAGGCATTAATAACTGCCTTAAAGCTAGTACGGTTCAAGTTGGACAGATTCAGTTCGTCCATTGGTTTAAGCTAGTTAGATACCTTAAATACCACCAATTTGGCTGAAATTTTGCAGAGATAATCTATACATTAGTACCTAAAAACTGAACGGTTGAGATGTGGATATGCGACCGAAAAGTGACCCTAAACCCTAACCTCGCTCTGAAATTTCAAAGCGAGGCCTCGCTCTGGATAAGATTTGTATATATATATATATAAAGGACTATTACAGACACTAGATTACTCTTCGAACCCTATCACTTTGTCAACAAAAAAAAAGAAAAAAAAAGATTACTCTTCGAAAATTAAAGACACCGATACAAAATCAAGTACGCAAACCTATTCGCGGAGACAAAGTCCTAAACCACTTGAATTTTAACAAATCTTGACCAAAAACGAATGATCCCGACTAAGAAATTGAATCAATTAGCCTAAAGAATCTGACCAAGATCCGGAAGAATCCAATCAAAGATAAACCTTTCAATTTCACAGTTTGAATTGGCTTTGGCACGAACCAAGATTATGTACGAAATCATCACAAGCTAAATTTACACTGCTATTGAGTTCCATATATGGCTAAAACCTAATGCAGGCAAAAAAGGAATGAAATCTAGTTCACAATCATCAATGGCAACGCTAAATTAGGAATTAAGTTAGAGATCACTTACATAGGGTAAGAAGGGGGATGTGAAGCCTGTGAGCGGTGCCGTGGAGGATGATGATGATAGTCGGATCCTCAAAGCGAATCTTTCTTGTTGGGTATGGAAAGTCCATCTTCAACTTGATCGATCAACAATTCAAAGCACTGTGTTATCCTTCTTTTGGAAATGAGCGGGTTTTGTGTGACTAAAACTAAGAGAGAAAAAAGAGGGAGGGAAGGGATCCGAAGGGAAGGGAGGTAGACAAATCCTCAACACTTATCCCGAAGCCTGAGCATAAGTGTTGAGGATTTGTCTTTCGAAAACAATATGGCGGGGGCTAATTCACAGGTAATGCTTTACATCAATTGGGGAGGAAAATTCAAAGTGCAAGTGAACAACTTCTTCACTGGCATCAAACTGAGTTTGAAAAGCAAAAGGTTGAATTACGTGTTGTGCAAGAAAAATTAAATGATATCATGAAGGAACCCTATTCACCTTTGCTGTATGAGGAACAACGTCTGTTACATTTAAAACTCAGTCAAATTTTAGCACAACAGGAGAAATACTGGAGGCTGAGGTCCCATGCTATATGGCTCAAGGATGGGGATCGTAACTCAGCTTTTTTCCATAGGAAGGCTTCTAACAGAAGAAGCCGAAACACCATTAAGGGTTTGGTGAACAGTGCAGGTGAATGGCAGTTTGACCTAGAGACTATAAAGAGTATACTGATGGACTATTATAGAGGAATTTTTTGTACTGATGATGTAGATGATTTTGCCCTTGTGGAGATTCTCAATGCCACTTCGGTGAAGGTAACAAATGTGATGAATGAGGACTTGCTCAAGCCATATTCAGATAACGAAATTAAAGAAGCACTTTTTCAAATGCATCCCTCGAAAAGCCCTGGGCCGGATGGCATGTTACCTTTCTTTTATCATAAATACTGGCATATCGTAAGTTTGGATGTTTGTACTGCAATTCGGAATTGTCTGGAAGAGGGGGAGAGTTGGGAAGAATCAAACTTTACTCACTTATGTCTCATTCCTAAGATTCCTGATCCTGTTGATGCCACTCACTTTCGCCCTATAGCATTATGTAATGTTATTTACAGAATACTGTCCAAAGTTGTAGCTAACAGGTTGGACAAATGGCTACCATATATTATTTCTCCTCTTTAAAGTGCTTATGTACCTGGCAGACTCATATCCGACATTACTCTAGTTGCAACAGAAGCTGCACATTTTATGCATAAATTACGGCATCAGGAAGAAGGCTTTTTCTCTCTGAAGCTTGATATTAGCAAGGCTTATGATCACCTTGAATGGAAATTTTTGCATGCTATGTTAACCAGGTTGGGTTTTGCTTATAGATGGGTGGATATGATAATGAACTGCATTGTTTCTGTCAGATATGCTATCTTGGTAAATGGTGAGCCTACTACAAAAATTATCCCCACTAGAGGAATCCGACAGGGTAATCCCTTATCACCTTATCTGTTTATTCTATGTGTGGAGGGTCTCTCTGCTTTAATTACTACTGTAGTCGAGGAAGGTAGCATTTTGGGTTTAAAGATGTGTCCTCAAGCACCCACATTGCACAATTTATTTTTTGCAGATGATAGCTTCTTGTTTGGAGCTGCTACAGATGCAGAGTGCTATAAATATAGACAAATCCTCAACACTTATGCTCAGGCTTTAGGTCAGAGAATAAATTTTCAGAAAAGCAGTGTTGTCTTTAGTGGTAATGTTACTGAGAATGAGAAAGCAAGAATAGCAGCAATTCTGGAAGTGAATTGTGTGGACGATCATGGTATGTATTTAGGGCTACCCCTGCGTTTGGGAGGTCCAAAACTGCTATTTTTGAGTATATAAAAGAGAAGCTCACCAAGGAGTTGATAGGTTGGAAATCAAAGATTCTTAGCTGTGCAGGTAGAGAGGTCTTAATTAAAGCTGTTGCACAGACAATGCCTTTGTAAACCATGAACTGTTATTTGTTGCCTAAGGGATTGTGTGATGACATACATCAGCTATGTGCTTCTTTCTTCTGGGGAGATACAGATGAAAAAAAGAAGATTCATTGACGTAGTTGGGAGAAAATGTGTCTCACAAAGCAGGAAGGGGGAATGGGTTTTAAAAATATTTATGCCTATAATCTTGCAATGTTAGCTAAGTAGGGATGGAGGCTTGTTTCCAATCCATAGTCACTTATAGCGCAGCTTTACAAAGCTAGATATTCTCCTTATTGTTCTTTTTGGGAAGTTGAGTTGGGGGACTCCCCGTCCTTCTCTTGGAGGAGCATTCTTATCGGCAGACCTATCCTTGCAACAGGTGTAAAATGGAGAATAGGTGATGGGGTGAAGGTTAATATTTGGAGGGATAAATGGGTTCCAAATTGTGCACAATATCTAATACAGAAGCCACAGCAGATAGAGTTTGAGTTTGTTGCTGATCTAATTGATAATCAGAGCCGTGTATGGATTCTGACAACTATCACTTCTCTTTTCAGCCCGGAAGTTGCTGCAAACATTCTTGCCATTCCTTTGAGCAGACGTGTGTTGCTAGATAAGCTTCAGTAGAATCCTGAAAAGAGAGGCAATTTTTCTGTGAAAACTGCATATTGGATTGCCAGAGAGAAAGTTCTTGAGAATGTATTAACTACTACTAATGGTGATCCCTACAAAGAGCTTTGGAACAGACTTTGGCTGGCCAGAATTCCAAGTAAGGTGCAAATATGTGTATGGAGGGCTGCACAAAATCTATTACCTACAAGAGAGAGGTTGACTACCAAGGGTTATGATGGTGATACTAGCTGCTTGTTATGCTCACATCGGTTGGAAGACAATGCTTATCTTTTTTGTAAGTGTCCAATTGCTGCTGAATTGCTATATCTGCACCTCATTTATCTCTTCAGAACACTTTATTGCCTATGATTAACTTTAAATAATGGTTGTTGGACTGTGCGACTCATCTCAAAGCTGAGGTCTTTGAGAAACTTATGATGATTATATGGGCACTATGGAGAAATAGAAATAATATGCTTTGGGAGAATGCTTCCCAAACTACACAACACATGTTACTGTTTACTATTGCCTGGCTAGAGGATTTTCAGAGTACCAGAACTACAATAGCTCCCACCGTGCAGCACAGCAAGCCAAGATGGAAACCGGCTGATCTTGGACAATGCAAATTAAATGTTGATGGAGCATTTGTGCCTCTTTTGACGAAAGGAGGTCAACGGGGTGTTCTAAGAAATTCTAGTGGACAGGTCCAAGCTGCTTTTGCTTACACTGTTCATCATGTTGGATCTCCAAAATAGGTTGAACCTCTTGCTATTAGGAAGGGGTTGGATTATGCAAAGTCTTTACAACTGCAAAATGTCACAATTGAGAGTGATTGTCTTGAAGCAGTGCAAGAGATTTCATGCAGTGATCATGACCTAAATGAGTTTGGAGCTATTTTGGATGACATACATGAACTTATGACCAGTATTCATGGAGTGCAAATTCTGCATGCACCTAGAAGTTGTAATATTGTGGCACATAGACTAGCTAACATTGCTTTTGAGTCTGATCAAGAGGAGTTTTGGCTCCATAGTGCGCCAAATTGCATACTTGATGTAGTGCAACGCGATTGTAACCATGACACTTAATCATCAATGAAATTCAGCTTTTTACTATAAAAAAAAAAAAAAAAAACTCATATACAACAACTAGTCTATTGTGAATCAAACTCACTACCTCTCACTTACAAAAGGGAGACTTATGTTTAGTGACCAAATGGTACTGGACATATTCTTTTCCATTTTGTCAACTTGTCTTTTATTTATTTTTTTATCCGAAATTTTTTATTCCGAAATTTTTTTTTTTTGATAAAATGATAAAAAATTCCATCTTAAGTTAGTAAACGATGCGTTGAGGCGGTGGGATAGTGCAAGGTGGAGGGACGGCACAGCGTGCAGGCACTGGAGGCAGCCTTGGGGTTTAGCCATATAATTCAGTCTTCATCGTTGGATTTATTGACATACCAGTTTAGTGTCTTCAGAGTAAGTATGCGCAGTACTAGTCAGTTGCTGCTTTACTCGATTGTAAGCCCGTGTTTGGGTGTTGTAATTGCGGCAACGTTGTAATTGCAGTTTTAATGAATGATATTTCACCTGATAAAAAAAAAGTTAGTAAATGATGAAACACAAGCAGGAGCTTCCACAGAATCTTAAATCAATGGATGAACTAAATTTATCCAACCTAAACCGTTCATGCTAATATGTGATAAAAAATTGAGTCTCACAAATGATCCCTTATATATATAGGGCCCTTCTAGTGAGAGTTCCTTTTTTTGGCCATTTTAAGGTATCACTTATTAGACCCATTTTTCGATCACTTATCTACATCTTAATGGTTCCATTCTTAGGTCTATATGAGTACATATGCAAATTTTCAGCAGAATTGATAATTCTTAAGGCATTCATAACTACGATTTACAATTATAAACATGAACTGTTTAGGTTGGACAAATTCGGTTAATCCATTGATTTAATTTAGTTCAATAGCTTCACAATCATCAATTTGGATAAAAATTTGCATAAGTGATTTATACATTAGGAACTAAAGTATCCTGACTAAGGAACTGAATTTTAACAAATCTTAACCAAAAACGAACAATCCTGACTAAGACATTGAATCAATCAACCTAAAGAATTGTGATCAAGATCCAGATGAATTCGATCAAAGATAACCTTTCGAGTTCACAATCAATTTCGAATTGGCTTTGGTATGAAACAAGATTATGTACGAAATCATCGCGAAGCTAAATTTACACTGTTGTTGAGTTTCATATATGTCTAAAACCTAATGTAGGCAAAAAAGGAATGAAATCAAGTTCAACTCAATGGCGAGGCTAAATTAGGTTAGGATTTAAGTTTGAGATCTCTTACAGAGGGGAAGAAGGCGGCTGTGAGGCCTGTGAGCGGTGCCGTGGAGGATAATGATGGCGGTCGGATCCTCGAAGTGAATCTTTCTCGTCGAGTATGGAAGGTCCATCTTCAACTTGATTGATCAACAATTCAAAGTATAGCGTTATCTTTCTTTTGGAAATGAGCGGGTTTTGTGTGGCTAAAACTGAAAGAGAAAAGAGAGGGAGGGAGACGGTTATTTCCTTTCAAAAACAATATGGCACGGGCCAATTCACTCTGGCCCTGCTTTAGTTTTCCAACCACTTTTTATTTTTTTTCTTTTCCATTTTTTTTTGTTACAATCGGGACCTAAAAGGCCCAAACAAAAGCAAAAGAAAAACAACTTAAGTGTTAGAGCACAGGCCAGATCTTCTGGCTCTAGACACATCATCAATATCATCTAAGTAAGCCTGAGTATCATTTATTTTCTTTTCCATTTTGTCAACTTGTGTTTTATTTATTCATTTTTTGTCTAGATTTTTTTTTGGATAAAATGATAAAAAATTCCATCTTAGGTTAGTAAATGATAAAACACGAGCAGGAGCTTCCAAGGGTCTTAAATCAATGAACCAACTAAATCTATCAAACTTGAACCGTTCATGTTTATAATTATAAATCACACTCACGGGCGCCTTAACAGTTATCAATTTGGTTGAAAATTTGCATAAGTGATTTATTCATAGATTTCTAAGAAATGAACGGTCGACATGCCAATCTGCGATTAAAAAATGGGTTTCACAAAGGATCCCTGAATATGACTAAAAAAGGGATATAGGACCCTTCTAGTGAGGGATTGGATAATTTATTAGACCCACATTTTGAGCTCATATCTACATCTCAACCGTTCCTATTTTAGGTCTATATGAGCAGATCACCTATGCAAATTTTTAGCTAAGTTGATAATTCTTAATACATTCATAACTACGATTTACAATTATAAACATGAATGGTTAAGGTTTGGACATATATTGTTTGTCCATTGATTTAATCTAGTTTGATACCTTAACGATCATCAATTTGGATGAAAATTTTCACACACACACTCACACATATTAGGGCAATTCCACTGAGGGATCCATTTTTTTTTGTCATTTTAAGGGATCTCTTATGAGAAAAGTGATTCCATCGCATTTCGGCATCTTAACCATTCAATTTTTAGGTCTTAATATATAGATCATTTAGAAACGAGTTATGGAGGTTGCTCATATTGTTTAGTGGGGTGTGGATGCCTGGATGACGTTTGACATTTTTTGAATTCAGGGTAAAATAGAATTATAAAATTTGGAAAACATTTTTTTTTTTAAGAAAAAAAAAAAACACTCTTCTAACAATAAAAAAAAGAATATTTGGCCCTTAGAAACGTGAAAAAGTTATGGGTGGTTCTTTTGGCTGGTCTGCCATGGTAAACTCCTCACCAATGTTGAAAGAGTTAAACGAAGAATTACTACTAATTGTTATTGTCCTGTTTGCCATGACCAACCTGAGACAGTTTTACATTTGTTTAGAGATTGCCCTGTTGCCCAGATGATTTGGAATAGTGTTATATGCTTGGATTCTATTTCCAGGACTATGCAGCTTGATTGGTATGGGTGGTTCTTTGCTAATTCTCAATGCAGGAAAATCTGTTATGGTAATCTCCCATGGTGTTCAATATTTGTGTATACATGTTGGCACATATGGAAGTGCATGGAGGAACGATGAGGGGTTTCACTATCCTTTTAATCCTGGGAAAGTTGTTATTGATTCTGCGAGGGAATGGAAATCTGCTAATACTTTCAAGCCTCAACAATCCAGTAAAATTTCTATTAGTTTGTTGTGGAAGAAAACTCTTGAGCGTTACTTTAAATTAAATGTTGATGGTGCTAGAAATCTTAATGGGAAAATTGGTGCTGGTGGTGTCTTGAGAGATTTCACTGGTGCTTGGATTTTTGGGTTTTATGCTAACCTTGGTTGCGGTTCTGTCCTTCAAGCGGAAGCTTGGGGATTACTTTTGGGACTACAAATGGCTCTCTCTCACCATTGCCGTCATCTTCTAGTGGAAAGTGATTCTCATGTGTTAGTTTCCCTAGTTCAGCAAGGTGTGGATGATTTGCACCCCTTAAAAACTATTATTGATTGTTGCCAAGCTCTCCAAAGACAATTGCACAGCTATGATCTTAAGCATGTCTATCGTGAATTACATCAGGTTGCCGACATTCTCTCCAAAGCTGGTTTGGATGCAGAGGTTGGAGCTCAATTCATGGAGCAACCCCCTCCACAAGTTATTCCTAGCTTGCTTGATGACTTGTGTGAAAGTCCTAGAATTAGGATTATAAATTCGGAGATGTAATTTGTTCTTTGCTTTTGTTGGGCCTTTTCGTCTCTATATATCTTAAAAAAAGAAAAAAGAAAAAAGTTATTAACAAAACCGTGAAAGTTAAACCCTTCTCTCCCTCTATTTTTGTTTCCCTTTGTTTCAGGTCGGTGACAAACCTGAAAAACCCCTTTTAACGTTCAAATATAAATTGCTGCAAAACCCTAGAATTCAAATCCAAGGGACTCTCAAGTCCATGTTTTACTTAGACAAACCGCGTTTCAGGATCTGAAAAATCACCAGAATGGGTCGGCCGGAGCCCTGCGTCTTGTTCGCCCACACCTTCGACCACCCCCATCTCGATGAATACGTCGACGAGGTCAATCTCTCCTCCCCCTTTTCGATTGAATTTTAGTTTCTCTAATTAGGGTTTGCCAACTTTGCTCTATTTTGACTCTTAATCTTATGCCCATGGTGTTCTTGGATGAATTAAACTGCGCCATTTGTATAAATTGTTGAGTTTCTTCAAATTTGAGTGTTACTGATTGGAATTGGATTATGGTTGTTAGGTATTGTTTGCTGAGCCGATTGTGATCACTGCTTGCGAGTTTCTTGAACACAACACCTCGTCGGCTTCACAAGCAGTGCCACTTCTGGGGTAAGAGCTTCTTCTAATTCATGCAATTTCTTTAGCTTTAATGTTTGTTTGTGGATTCTAGTCAGTATAGTCGGAATCCGCAAATAGCTGCAATATTTGGGGCACAATTTGAGAATTGGATTCAGCTCGTTCGTAGTCATCGCCATTTGGATGCATTCTTTGTTCTTTATTTGATTAAAGTGCCTGTCCTATTATTTGTAGGAACAGTGTATGGTATAAATCTTATGCATTTTGGATCATCGCATTGCATCACTTGAAATTGTTTCTTGATTATAATGTTTGGGTTTTATGTAAGCGGTGAAAGTTTTCTACTTTTCATAGGTAAGTTTCATGTCAGTAATGGTCAACGGGTGAGACTTGGGAGGCTTACATTCGGTGCAGTCGCTAGTTGGTTTTGGATGTTTACTGTTCATTTTAATATATTCAAAAAATTCCTAGTCCAGTGGCCAAATGAGTTGAGAAATTATTGCGAGATTTCTGTGGGATTAAAGAGAAGGGAAGGGAGCAGTTGATGAAATGGGAATTAGTTTCAGGATTTAAGAAAAGATAAGTTTTAGGTGTCGGAAATTGGTTAATAAACAAGAGGAATGTTGACTCAGCCTGGAATTTGAGAGGGAATTCATTTCGAATGTCGTTATCTGAACATATGGCCTTGATGCTAATATATGGAAATTCTATGTGGTCTTGATAGGCCTTTTAGAAGCCTTCATTTCACCAGGATTATGATGCTTTTCTCAAGCTTTTCCTTGGTTTTGGGAAAGGGATAGAACTAGAGTTTTGAAAGATAAATGGCTATCCTTTGATCTCCGTCCTGCACTTCTTTATATCGTCTTTTACTCGCAATGTGTGAGTTGCCAATTTTCTATTCTCATCCTCTTATCCGTTGGATTGGAACATAACTTTAACTTCATGGAGCCTAAATGGCATTAACTTTTGGATACTGACCTTCAATGATGCTTGATAGATGTCGCATTACTTTCGATATTCTGAATTGCTACTTCTGTTTACAGGGCTACTTTACCTCCTTCATTTGCTTTGGAGGTATTTGTACAATGTGAGGGAGAGACAAGGTTCAGGCGCCTCTGTCAGCCTTTCTTGTATTCTCCTTCATCATCAAATGTGCTCGAAGTAGAGGTAATTAAATAGTATGTACCCAATTATCTTTCCTGATGATGCTATCCTCATAGAGTGCCTTCTGATGGTGGATGGTTAATTTTGAGCTGATGAACATTTAATTTTGTTTAGGCTTTTGTTTAGTTGAATTGATTGGCTCTTTTGCTTTCATAAGAGATTGATTGGGTCACTAGCAAGTTTAAGGTGGATGCTGTTGTACCATTTTTTTAAAACCTGTCTGGATGCCATAATAAATACACTTATGCCTGGACAGTTTGTTTGTGTTGATAAGAAAGGAATACTTAATTAGACATGTGAAAGGGTACGGATAAAATGGATGAGAAGTCTCTCAAGCAAATTATTGCACAATTGATACACTGAAAAACCTAGAAACCCTAGGAAGAAACTATTATTCAGTCAAGAAGAATTAAGTTTGACGCACAAAATCTGTTGCCAAAGACGTCCATAGTGAAGCCTTTCTTTTCTTTGTTCGTTTTATCTGAGTTAATCAATTGTTTACTTGAGAAAAAGGCAGTCTTACATAATAAGTAGTAATTATAGCAAGTATTGATATCTGCTATATATATATATATATATATATATATATATATATATAAGAAACGACTTCCATTGATGTGGAAAAAAAAAAACCACTTATCGGAATTATAGAGAGGTACAGGCCCTCTGAGGGAATACTTTTATTTGAACCTTTTTGGATTGGTAGGTGTACCTAGTTGTTAATATTGATACTGTCTCCATATTAAATGTCATATGTATGTAGACATATCCACACAAACACACACACACACACATCTCTGCTTTTATTATGTTCATGATGCTGTAGCTTCTCAGAGCATCTCGTTGCTCACAGGAGTCATACTTATCTGCAGGCTGTTGTAACTAATCATCTGGTTGTAAGGGGGAGCTACCGTAGTCTGAGTTTGGTTATATACGGAAACACGGCAGAAGATCTGGGGCAATTCAACATTGAATTTGATGATAGCTCCATAACTAATCTTGTTAGCTCTGCTGAGGGGAAGCTTGAAGACCTCCCTCTGGCTTTACATTCAACTAATCTGACAATTGAGGAATCACTATCAGCTCTGAATACTTTATCTTTACCTGTTACAGCATCAGATTTATCTATTGAAGTTAAGCAATTATTACAGTTAATGTTGAAGGTTTGTGAGTTACCCAATCTAGGGGATGCATTGCATAAAATAGTTAGCACTGTAGTGTCAGCTGCCACTTGTTATGTGACTTGCTCCTGGGGCAGATCTAGTGACTCTGAAGAGCCACACAATGTTCTTAGTGAGGCCAGAACAGAGCTTATTCAACTCTATAAATCCTTTAAAGAGGAATCAGGGAATGCATCAGATGAATCATTGGAAGACTGCGATTTTTTTGACTCTGAGGCTGATTTAGTAACTTCCAAACAGTTGGTGGATTGGTTAAGTCAGTACTTTTGCTTTAATAGGGACTTTTCAAGTGTTGGACATCACCAACTTCCACAGGTGAATGAAAAACAGTTTCCTTCACTTGTGTATTGTTTCACATTTTCAATATACAACTATAGAACTTATACAAACAATGACAGATGCTCGTATCTCTCCCTCTCTCTCTCTCTCTCTCCCCCTCTCCCCCCGTCTCCCTATGCTAGCATGCCTACATTTAATGTGATCAATTTTTGATCTTATAACAGGATACAAATGTCATGCTGGGATTGAGTGTGGCTCTTCTTTTGTGCTCTGGAAGAGTGAGCTGCTTTCACTTTGTAAGTGGTGGGGGAATGGAGCAGCTTGTACATGTCTTCAGTCGTGATAAGCAGAATACTACCGCAACAACATTACTTCTACTTGGAGTTGTTGAGAAGGCTACTCAGCATTCTTTTGGATGTGAAGGATTTTTAGGTTGGTGGCCTCGTGAAGATGAAAATATTCCATCTGGTGTCAGTGATGGTTACAGTAGATTGTTGAATTTGTTGTTGCAAAAACAGCGCCATGACGTTGCTTCATGTGCAACTTATGTCCTTCATCGCTTAAGATTTTATGAGGTTACTTCAAGATTTGAGGTATACTTTTAATTTGGTGAGGCTGGTTGTGGTTCCACATGTGTACTTGCGCCTTAAATCAACTAGTTTCTTATGGTAATTCATTCCTTGCAGTGTGCAGCTTTGTCTGTATTGGGAGGTCTCTCTACTGTTGGTAGGGTCACAAGTGATACTTTGGACATGCTTATCTGTGCAAAATCGCAACTTAAAAAGCTCTTGGTCAGTCATAGTTTTTATTTTTACCTTTTTTTATTTATGTGAATCCTGTTTATCATTTTAGGTCTAATTTAGATGTCAGTGTAGTTCATATTTATTGACAAGTATTACTGCAGAAATTGATAACTTCACGTGGTCCGATTGAAGATCCTTCCCCTGTTGCTCGTGCAACCAGAAAATTGATTCTTGGTCAAACTGAAGGTTTGTTGTCATATAAAGCCTCCAGTAACTTGATTGCTTCATCAAATTGTTGTTTCTCAAATTGGGATATCGACTTGCATTTGCTGGATCTTCTCAAGGTATATCTTCCTCTTTGATTTTCAGAGTTCTCCTCTGATTCTAACATATGGTTAATTTATATTATATATGTAATATAAGGAAAATATCAGGCGTTCATTTTAATTTACTTGAAGGGATCCCTTATATATGTGTGTGTGTGTGTGTGTGGGATTAAGGGGTTTAAGAGGAAAAGGTAGTAACTTTAAAATTAGGCTCAGCATTCTCCCACTTCTACTACTGCTTGTTTATTACTATTATTCTAAATTAGGTCAGCATAACGCCATACCTTTTATAATAAATTTTGTTCTTGTCAAAATACTGACAATCTGTGTATCCCTAATGGACTCATGGATGGGATAAATAACATATTATTCTGCTTGCAATCCACCCTCCTTTGCCAGGCTTGGTCGCTTGGACCGGTTGTGTAAAAGAGAAATACTATGCTTGCTAATTACAGCCTTTTATTGGATTTGTATATTATGTTCAGGAGTCCCCCTGTCAAGTTTGTTTACCTGCCTTGGTTGAGGATATGTTGTATTGGCTTGGCTATGTGAAGTTATTTTTTTGTTTTTTCTGTTGTGGATTTTGACTCTCCAGTTTCACACACAAAAAAAAAGAAAAAGGGAGAAATACTATGCTTGCTAATCACAGCCTTTTATTGGATTTGTACTACTATGTTCTGGAGTCCCCCCGTCAAGTTTGTTTACCTGCCTTAGTTAGAGGATATGTTGTAGTGGCTTGGCCATGTCAAGTTATTTTTTAGTTTTTTCTGTTGCGGATTTTGATTCTCAAGTTTCACACACAAAAAAAAAAAGAGAGGAAGAATTCTATGCTTGCCATTGATAGGTATAGGTAGCCATGAAAGGAACCCAAAGATATGTTACTAAGGTTGCAGAGGAGACCGAGGGTTTGGATAGATCTGGGTGGCTGAAGTAAGTCCATGTTCAAGACCAACTCCCCTTGGCCCAAGGCTTAGTTGAGTTTAGTGGTCATAATCCTGAAGTATATACGAACTCTGCAGTTGCTGAAGATTGACAAGGGAAGGGGAAGGGAAGAGGGGCAATATAATCAGTTGGGATAGATAGAAGAGGGAAGGAGAAAGAAAGGAAAAGGCAAAAAGATAAAATGAATCTGTTCTTAACCCTGAAAGATTAAAAAACTTTGAGAATAAATTAAATCACAAGGGTAAATATGACAATTACAAAATAGATTTTCATTACAAAAATTAAAAAGAAATTATCCCACAACCCCCACTTTTCTCTCCCACTATTTTCTCTCTGCAATAACTGTTTGATCTCATTTATTTTTTTAATTTTCTTAAAAAAGAAGAAGAAAGTATTGCACATGCAGGAGCATGTATGAAGAAGGCTAGTTTGTAATTGAACTATCTAATATGTCATATCATGGCCTATTATTGGGCCAGTCTGAAAATCTCGTTGAAATCAAATTCCTTTAGTTAAACTCTTAATCATTATGAAATCTCCAACTTCCCTAACCGGAGTGAACTCAAATTAAAATTTCTAATCAACTCAATTCCCATTTCAAATATTTTTTCATTCATCAAATGATTTTATTTATTTTTAATCTTCTCTATCATTCTGCCTTATGCTCGCTCTCTCTCTCTCTCTCTCTCTCCGCTATTTCCATGGGGTTCTACATCAGAAATATAAATTTGTAGCTAGCTATTCTATGTAAGGAATTTGTTTTGCAATATGCTTAATTATTTAATTACCTTGAATGCAGGAGCGGGGATTTCTTCCTCTAGCAGTTGCACTATTGTCGTCATCCATATTACGTTCAGAAGTAGGACGTGCTATGGACTTATTTGTGGAAATTACATCATCTATTGAGGCCATTATTCTTTCCCTTCTGTTTTGTCGCTCAGGTCTCTCTAAGTGCTTGTTATCATCAACTTTATTATATTCATCAATCCAAGTCATAGTTAATCACATTGCATGCTTTCTTGCTCAGGCCTAATTTTCCTGCTACAGCACCCTGAACTTTCCGCAACTATAATACATGCCCTAAGGGGTGGTGATAATGTGAACAGGGATGTGTGTCTTCCTCTTCGATATGCATCTGTTTCCATATCCAAAGGATTCTTTTCCATTCCACAGGAGGTTGGAATGATTGTTGGGATGCATTTGAGGGTGGTTGGTACCTTTTTCTCCTTTTGGTTTATTTTCTCTAATACAGACTTTCCTCTAAGATAACAACTATAATGCTTTTGTACAGGTTAACGCCATAGATCGTTTGCTTACTGCGGCTCCAAACACTGAAGAATTTTTATGGGTGTTGTGGGAACTATGTGCTCTTGCAAGGTGGAACTGAATGCATTTTGCTGATTGTGAACACTTAATGACTCAATGAATATTAATGGTCTTAACGACTTTTTGTTTGATTTGCAGGTCTGACTGTGGACGCCAGGCACTGTTGGCTTTGGGATATTTTCCAGAGGTACTGTTTTGGGTTTAGGGGTACTGTTGAATATACTTTTGAGATCATATATGATTAATAAATATTTCCGTTTCTTACTGGAGATGCATTTGGATGGGAAGACCTCTGATCTGGGTGTGTTGTAAATACTTTGTACATAAATTGCTTGAATGGAATTTGAAGAAAACATAAACTTTAGTTTATACGTTTTTAGGAGAATAAAGTGAAGAAAAAGTCTTTTTGGAGCCATATGCAACTGAAGTGATTTTTGTATTTGGTAATAATATTTATATTTAATGGCTTATAATTTGGTTACTGATTGGTGAGTTCTCTTATTGAAGTTTTTTAACATATGCCTCTGGTACCTTGCTAGGTTTATACCGATGCTAGGCTGCAATAGATTGATGTTATTTTAAATTAGCATAGAGTTGCAGACATGAATGTAGATTTGTGTGGCGTCTTTACAATTGACTGATTCTAACAATTTTGTGTCATATATGAGCTATTCTTGTTCATAATGTTCTTGACTTCTTTACATGCTTCAGTTTATTGACAATTAAGTATGTTCTTTTTGTAGGCTGTTAAAATTTTGATTGAATCATTACATTCTGCCAAGGAACCGGAGCCGCTTACTAAAAATAGTGGTTATCAACTTGCTCTATCTCTAAGTCTGAAATTTTAAAACTATGTGTTCTTAGTTCTGCTTTACTAAGTCAAACAATTCTGGATGTTCAGGAGCCTCACCGTTAAATCTTGCGATATTTCACTCAGCTGCCGAGATCTTTGAAGTTATTGTTTCTGATTCCACTGCATCTTCTCTTGGATCCTGGATTGGACATGTTACGGAGCTCCATAGGGCTTTACATTCCTCTTCTCCAGGGTCAAATAGGAAAGATGCCCCCACACGGATGTTGGAATGGATAGATGCTGGAGTAGTATATCATAAAAATGGAGTTACAGGTCTTATACGATATGCTGCTGTGATAGCTTCTGGAGGAGATGCCCACTTGACTTCAACCATCCCTCTAGTGTCAGATCTAACAGATGCAGAAAATGTTATTGGAGATCCTTGTGGTGGTTCAGATGTTAATGTTATGGAGAATCTTGGAAAATTCATCTCTGACAAGACTTTTGATGGTGTGACTCTTCGTGACTCTTCTGTAGCACAGTTGACAACAGCATTTCGCATTTTGGCTTTCATTTCAGAGAATTCGGTATGTGATTTTCTATTCTTCGAGTGTATCATATCATTAGATGGATTGTTTGGCTCATATCGTTTTGTTGATGCAGACTGTTGCTGCTACTCTATATGATGAGGGAGCAATAGCTATAATCTATGCAGTTTTGGTCAACTGTAGGTTTATGCTTGAGAGGTCCTCGAACAGTTATGGTATGTCTTTTTTTTTTTTTTTTTCCTTTTTTGTGAGCTGATTTATAAAAACCACTATAAGAATTTCACACAGTTTCCGATACAAATTTTGCTCGCCAAACAATTTGCTCTGACCCAGTGTCATCATAATTCAAATGATTTAGCAACAAACTAGCATTCTATAACATTCACTTTTGCATTTTGTTATGTATTGGTTTGGCTCTTTTCTGTCATCTTATTGGCCCCTTTGATAAACTCTCTCTCTCTCTGAAAACCCGTCAGTGGGGGAGAAAGGGTAGTGACCAAGTCAAGGGTTGTTTGTTGGACTGTTGTCATGATGCATTTGTATTATCAGTCATTAAGTAAATCATTAAATTAATTTTGAAAAAAGGATAGATTATTAAATCATTTTAAAAGAATTACTGTATGTAAACTTGTAAAGTTATGTTTTCTAACTCTTATTTATTCATTCATTCACTTGTCTATTCCATAGAGTAATGATACATCCTGTAATGTTTCACTCCTTGGTGTGTCGTCTCTTTCAGAAGATGGCACACGGAGAGAAACAATTATGTAAAGGAAGAAGAATACTGTGTGTGTAGCATTTTCTTCCGTTTACAATTAACAGACAGCAAACTGGGTTACTTAATCCAGTTCGCTGGTTTTTCTTAATTGAGTCATGCATGGGATCCAACTAAGGAAGCGCATAATTTAGTCATCCTAGAGTAGAATTAAACCCATTGATGATCCACCTGGTCTGACTGGCTGGTTTGGCCCAGGTTCTAAAACATTGCTCTCTTCAATTTGGGAGATGCAATTTTTCTCTCTGGCTTATATATATTTGGGATTTGCAGTAATTGCCTTTTTTTTTTCAGTGAAACAAGGAAAGATTAAGATGCAGTTTTTGACCTATACATTTGAAGCTTTTAAATAAGTGTGAATTATTTATGATAGCGATCCCCTCTTGGCCATATACTCTCTTTGCTTGAAAGTGTGAGATCTACTAGAAATTACAACTTTTAAAACATTCCTGGGTCTTCTACTCTGGACTCCGGAGGAAACAAACTATTGTCATGACTTTATGCTATACTTTCTGAGTTCTGTTTCTGCACAGATATTTATCACAGATATTTGTGGTGATCTGTAGTGTCCACTATAATTACTATATCGCTTGTCGTCTTGCACACTTGTTGTCAGTTGTCACTACTACTGCATACTGTTTCAAGATCTTCATGTTCCACATTTTGTGATATTTTAGAGGGTCCATTTTTTTTCTTTCCTAACTTTTGGAGAATGTGTCTTTGTTTTGCCTTGAACAGATTACCTTGTTGATGAAGGCACAGAATGCAACTCTACATCAGATTTACTGCTGGAACGTAATCGTGAGCAGAGTTTAGTTGATCTTATGGTTCCAACTCTTGTGTTGTTGATCAATTTATTGCAGAAATTGAAGGTTTGCTTTGTTGTATCCTAGCCTCTACATGATTGATTCTTTTATGGGAAGCTTTATTTGAATGAGATAAGTAGCATTATTGTTCTACGGAGTTTGTAAATAATCATTACAATCTTGGTGTTCTTATAACCCATATGCCGGATCCTTACATGTTGATAATTTGATTGCAGAAAACCACATTATATGTCTAGGATAGAGGATAGTTGTGGTTAAGTAGAAAATTACATGAAGTGGTTTTATTATCTGATAGCTGTAGGATGTCTACAGTCGACCTTGATTCTAACTAAATTTCAAGGAAGGATGCTAGGGCTAGGGTGTTTGCATGCTAGATAATCATGAACTTTCATTTCATTCTACTCTTGAAATCTCGGGGTTAAATGAACAGGACACCATTGTGGCTTCTAAGCTTGAGGCCATTTGGGACTTCAGTACTGATTGTATTTGTACTATGTATCCTTTATCAGTTGTCTGTTAAAATGTGGTCTTAAATTTGTAGGAGGTACAAGAGCAGCACAGGAATACCAAATTGTTGAATGCGCTTCTACGATTGCACCGAGAAGTAAGGTAACTGGATCATCTGCCTTTTCCTCCTTCCTTAATAGTTATCTTTTTTTGCATACAATTTGACTCAATTATTCGCTTGTAGTCCAAAACTAGCCGCATGCGCTGCAGACTTATCTTCTCCTTATCCTGATTCTGCCCTTGGGTTTGGAGCTATCTGCCATCTTCTTGTTTCAGCACTTGCTTGTTGGCCGGTCTATGGCTGGACTCCTGGGCTTTTCCATTCTCTCCTTGCTAGTGTTCAAGTTACTTCCTTACTGGCCTTGGGTCCAAAGGAAACATGCAGTTTGCTATGCCTTCTGGTATGCCAGGTTTCTTTTCGGTGTTTTTTTCTTTGTTTGGATAATCATGTAGAACTTTATTCATTGATGAGGAACAGGAATATGGAACATTTCACTAGGAGCTTGTCTTAGAGGCTACAGATATTTCTGTGTCCATTGAAGTTGAAAACAAAGAATTTAAGAAGAGAGGCAATAATTATCGATAAGCATCATCAGCATAGCAGTTATTTTGTCGAATCCTTTTTCTTCTTATTTCCCTCTTTCTTTGTTTCATGTTGATTTGCTGTAGAGAGAAAAAGAGCATTTCTCTAATAGAAAGAGGCTGAGAAGATAAATGCAATATATGGACGCGTCCAGTGTTGCAATTTAAAACTTAATTATTAGAGCTATATAAATACATGCGCACACACACACACATTAAATCTGATTTTAATTGTTGTATGATGTATCGTATCTTGTTTTATTTATCTATTTTTCGCCGTATCCACTTATCGTGTCATATTGTATCCCGTTCCCCGTACTCATGTTGGTGAATCATAGGCTCTTCCTAGTAGCAGGACCATACAAGAAAGCTCTGATTTAGCATGCCTGACCATTCTAATACCTTAACAAGCTTGTTGCATGATATAATTTTCTGTAAGCGATTACTTTGACTCATGAACCCATAAGTCTTAACTAGTGGTGCCACCTCTATTCTAGGTTTTTGTTTTCCATGTACCCGGTTCACCAAAGAGAATATTTTGTGGAGGATCATGATATATTGATAATTCATCTTGTATAAGGTGGAGTTAATTGAATGTATTTGGCTCTAGAACTACTTGTTTATTCTCCATTGATAATTCATCTTGTATAAGGTGGAGTTAATTGAATGTATTTGGCTCTAGAACTACTTGTTTATTCTCCTATTTTGTTAACGTTGCCGATTGTTTACCATGGGTATCTTTCCAATTTTTTCCATTTAATAAAGTATTAAATGTGGCATATGTTTGCCTGAATCCTCAGATATTACTAATTGCAACTTTTTTTGGAAAGGGATACCTATCATGTTTTTTTTATTCCTTTCCCTCATGTTTTTTTCTTTTTCTTTTTCTTTTTCTGCCATTGCAAGAATGACTTATTTCCAGAAGAAGGGGTCTGGCTTTGGAAAGATGGGATGCCCTTGCTGAGTGCCCTAAGAAAATTGTCTGTTGGGACACTTTTGGGTCCTGAGAAGGAGAGACAGGTCAACTGGTATCTGAATCCTGCACATCTTGAGAAGTTGCTTAGCCAATTGACACAGCATCTGGCCAAAATAGCGCAGATTATCCAACATTATGCTATATCTGTATGTTATATCTATTGAATTAAGTCGCTGGTTATTTTACCTTTTCTTTTCTAGCTAGAACCATTAAGAAAATAGGGTGGGTAGTATGGGCTTTCTTATTCATACACTTGCATAACTGGTGATATCACTATAAACAGGAACTGGTTGTCATTCAAGACATGCTTCGAGTTTTTATTATTCGCGTTGCTTGCCAAAAAAGTGAAAGTTGTTCTGTACTTCTACGACCCATATTCTCATGGATTCGTGATCATGCTTATGAGTTGTCTTCTCCATCAGATATGGATGCTTATAAGGCAAGTTTGTTGGAACTGTTTTATAGTTGGACTAATTTGTTATATTATGTTTGTTTGTTTCTTTTCTTCTGATATGTTCTCTTTTCAGGTTTATAGATATCTTGATTTCCTTGCCAGCTTATTGGAGCATCCTCGTGCCAAGGTTTTCACTTTTTTTTTTTCTTTTTAATTGATGTTGTTCCCTGACTCTTTTATATAGTAAAGAAGCATATACTTTTCTAATACTTGTCTTTTCCCTTTTCAGGCACTATTGTTGAAGGAGGGTGCCATTCGAATGCTAACTAGAGTGCTCGATAGTTGTTTAGGTGCCACTGATACAGATGAAATACAGATCCTAGCTGGTAGAAGTTCAGCTAAATCTGGATTTTCTTTGCTTAGTTGGTGCCTCCCTGTATTCAAGTCCTTCTCACTGATGTTTATTTCTCAACCAAGTCTACGCAATGATTTGTGAGTAGATAATACGTACATATATCGTCATGGTGTATTTATTTCATATGATACAGATTAACCATAAATCTGCTAAAATACCTCATTGGATTAACAGGCACAAGTTTGCAAACATGGGTACTGAAGAATCTATCATGATTTTAAAATATCTCCTCAGGTTTTGTCAGGTAACTTGCTTCTTCCGATGTTGTGATTGCTGTTCAATATGCATTAGTTAATGTTGATTAATCCAACTGAGAATTTACTTTGGTACATATGAAATGCACTTGAGCACGAAGGTGCTAATTACCTTCCTTCATGTAGTTCATTGATCCACTGGGTTTATAATGTGTCTAACGGAAAAAAGCAATGTGCTCGAGCGCAGTAACATTTTTGCACTTTGTTTCCTTTTTTGGTTGAAGACATTCTGGAAAATTGAGCATTGCATATGACTTTAGTTTTTCGGGTACTTGCTTGTTTGATGAGCCTTATTGGAATTATTATTGTGAGAAGTGAATAGAATAACTTTAGAATATAACTTTTATCTAGAGGAGGTAAAAAATTTGAAACTTCTTATATGCTTAGTTTATGCTGATAGTAGCCTTGTTTACCAGGTTCTTTCAGCCGGAAAAGAATTACTTGCATGCCTTACTGCTTTCAAAGAACTAGGTTCTTGTAATGAGGGTCAAAGTGCTTTAGCAGCTGCTTTTTATGGTCTTCACTATATTGTGGAGGATCATGAAGCATATAAAGGACATGAAAAGGATGGAAATGGCAATAGTTGTCTTCCTAATGAATCTGAATGGAGAAAGTGCCCTCCCTTGTTATGTTGCTGTAAAAACTTGTTAAGATCAGCTGATTCTAACAATGGTTTATCAAGTTATGCAATTGAGGCTGTCAATGCACTGTGCATGGGATCTTTTTGGTTCTGCCTTGACGGGGAAAGGTGATTTCTCTTACCTTACTGGTTATTTTATTCATTTAGCTAAGAGTCATACTTTTGTTGTTCACTTGTTATATCTTTAGATTACCATTGTCATTATTGTGTACGTATCACCGAGATTTAATCTTCTTGTACCATAAAAGTTTCTATTTTTTCTTATGCTTGTTTGTTTATACAGCATTCGAATATTAGTTGCAATTTATTGGACAGTTTCATATACTTCCAGACTAAACAGCAATAAAAGACAATTTCCCGTAGGGATACTAGTTATAGTTGCTCACTGATGCTAAGATAATGTGTGTTAGTGGGCATTTTCACACTTAATTGAGATAACATTATTTGGGCATTGAAAGAATATGCTAGACAACACTATCGCTCAATTTGCATTGTTTTGTATTGTTATATATATATATATAAAATATATATTAGATGAATGATGAGCAAGACAAGTTGGCTAAAATTGTCTTTGGGTGTAAGTGTCGATGGGCTTTGTTGCAATAAATATATTTTGTTGATTGATTACTTAAATACTGTTTTAAATATACTCGGCAAAAATGGATTTTACCAATTATTATTAATTTATTATTCAAATAGACAGTTGATCTCAAACTTTTTGCAAGTTTTTATTTATTTATTTTTTTTTTATTATTATTTTTTATGCTCTATATAAGAAAGAACTTAACAATAGATCTTGGGAGTTGTTATTTGTACTTCCATTACCTCGATCTATACCCATATTCATGAAATGTGCAAAGGGAGTGTATATTGACATCATTATATTGTTTATAGTAATTTCCTAGATTTAATATGAATATGAATATGAATATACTGTCATCATATATATCTATACTATAGGGATCCCTTTAAGAGGATGCTCTATAAAAAAGTGAGCAAGTGTGACATACATCTTTATAGTGTGTTGATAAAGTTAAAGTATCATACATAAAAAACTCATGTTCTTTTCACTATATGGCAACATGATATTCGTTTATCAGTAGTATAACACTTAAAGTCTAGATTAATTGATAGGGTCCTAGGATCACCCTTCTATGCCAGAAGGTTACTATTGTAATTACATGGAATTTTGATTTGCCCATAGGATCTCTCTGTTCCACATGGGCCTTGGAGAGTTGGAGATATTCACTTTCATTTCTTTTGCTCCATGTCTGCAGTTTTTCCTAGTATTGTGTATGATGCTTTATTTATGTCAGCAGCTAGACTTATGGTTTGCTCTTATTAGATTGAATCCAGACAGGGTCATTGCGGTGAAATTCCTTTTTGGCCTTCCTGATGATATAACCTCAACAAATGGTGTTGCAGAAGAAAACTTGAACTACATTCATGAACTAATCTGTGTGTTGAAGACAATAGCTGATGACCATATTGCCGATTCTGATATTCAGATCCCCTTGTATCAGGTATAGCTGATTTTGATTTATATAACAGAATTCTGAGAAGCTTCAAAATTTGTTCGCCTAATATGATTGTGTTTGACATCTTTAATATCAATATACAGGTTTTAGAATCCGCAAAGTCATTAATGCTGTTGTTGCAGAAGCCGAGTTCTTTGTTGAAGATGGATGATATATTTTCTAATGATAGTGTTCCTGTACCACCAAATGTTTTAGTATCTTCAAAGATCCATCTAATCTCAGATGGTGGTGCTGAAATGACTGGTGATTATCTTTATCAAGGAGCACTTGGAGATCAGTTTCAGTGGGAGTGTCCTGAAACATTGCCAGATAGATTGTCACAATCAAATCTTTCTGGTAAGAGGAAAATGTCGTCACTTGATGGCCCAAATAGGCGTGCCAGGGGAGAAAATTCTGTGGCTGAGATTACAACTCAAAATGCATTTGTGCGAGGTTTGGGCTCTACTACTGCCTCCTCTGGTCCTACTCGCAGGGATACCTTTCGGCAGCGGAAACCAAATACTAGTAGGCCTCCTTCCATGCATGTTGACGACTACGTTGCAAGAGAAAGAAATGATGGTGTTTCTAATTCCAATGTAATAGCAGTCCAGCGAGTTGGATCGTCTGGTGGGAGACCTCCTTCAATTCACGTGGATGAATTTATGGCCAGGCAAAGGGAACGCCAGAATCCATTGTCAACGGTAGTTGGGGACGCAACGATACAGGTGAAGAGTGCAACACCTGTAAATGACTCAGCTATGGAGAAGTTCAACAAACCTAAACAATTGAAAGCAGATCCCGATGATGATCTTCAGGGAATTGACATAGTATTTGATGGTGAGGAGTCTGAACCTGATGACAAATTGCCCTTTCCTCAGCCAGATGATAATCTGCAGCAGCCTGCTCCTGTGGTTGTTGAGCAAAGCTCTCCACACTCGATTGTTGAAGAGACGGAGAGTGATATTCATTCGACACCATTAACATCTAATATGGATGAGAACACACAAAGTGAATTTTCTTCCAGGATGTCAGGTTCACGTCCTGAAATGCCTTTGACTCGAGAACCTAGTGTTTCTTCGGACAAGAAGTATTTTGAGCATTCTGATGAGTCGAAAAATCCTATACTAGTTAAGGCTTCTAGTGGGTTTGAATCTGCAGCAGCAGGAAATAGTCCTAGATTCACTGTGTTTGGCTATAACAATTCATCGGGATCATCTGCCAGTTGCCAGTTGATTCAAGAATGAATCCACAGAATTTCTTTCCAAAGAACAGTTCACAACATGTTGGTAATGTGCCTATAGCTACAGGTTCTCCAGGATTTTATGACCCGAGGTTTCTTCCAAATCAACCTCCTTTACCTCCAATGCCGCCTCCCTCAACAGTGGCAGCTTTGATAACTCAGACTTCTGATTCAGTTCCAAGTCAATCATCTCCATTTGTGAACTCTATGAATGAGGGACAGCAGCCCTCCACAGCGTACCAGGTAAATTCTGTAGGCATGTTCTTTGAATTTCAAATTCAGCTCTCTTTCTGGTTTATCTGCATATATTAATGTCTTATTGCTTTTGGCAGATTCGTTCAGATTATCCTTCTGCATTCAATAATGGTTCTACATCCAGAAGTTCCATCTCTTCTCCTAGTGGGGGTGCCAGGCCCCCTCCACCGCTCCCTCCTACACCACCTCCTTTTTCATCTAGTCCATATAATATGACACCCAACAGAACTTCTATTGCCCAGTCTACAGTATATAACCAGACAAGTGTTGGAACAACTGAACTTCCTCAGGGCTCTACTGCACCTTCTGGGGCGAGAGTAAATGCCTATTCACCACCTGCCCTGGTGCCTCATATGGTTTTCAGTAGGCCAGGTTCTAATTCTATGACTATCTATGGACACGTCCCAACTCAGCTGCAAGTGACAACCCTAATATGGTGCAGAATCTCTCTGTCCCCCAGTCTTCGATGCAGTCTATTCATACTGGTGGTCAATTGCAGCCACTGCAGCCCCCACAGCTTCCGCGTCCTCCACAACCACCCCAACATCTTAGGCCACCTATACAAGCTTCACAACATTTGGAACAGGGCTCCTTGCAGAGCCCAGTTCCAATGCATTCACTGCAAATGCTGCAACAGCCAATGGTTTCACCTATGCAGGCCTATTATCAATCCCAGCAACAAGAGTTTGCTCATATACAGCAGCAAGTTGACCATTCTCAACCACAAGTTTTGCCTCAATTAGGGGATGCTACATCCCAACAGCAACAAGATCCAGGAATGTCATTACAGGAATATTTCAAGTCTCCAGAAGCTATTCAGGTATTTTTTGCATTATCCAATTGGAAATTAGTGGAGGCACAGAACAATCTATTGCAGACTGAAAGTCCTTTTTATGGGCTTTGGGCTTTGTCTTCAGTTTTAAGCGATGTTGGCAAAACCTTCATTTTGGAGTTTATTTGAATAGATCATTCAAGAAATTTTTTTATGCAAATATCTTTTTGGGGAAGGTTCAGGCGTTCAGCTTTTGAACTGTTGAACTATCAATCTTCAGTGTTTGACCAATCTGACTTTGGTCCATTCTAATTATTTTTTCCTTTCATATGGCAGTCTCTATTGGGTGACCGAGAAAAACTTTGTCAAGTTTTGGAGCAGCATCCAAAGTTAATGCAGATGCTTCAGGTATTTTCTTTTGGCCTTTTTTAGCATCCAAACTTTCATTTGTGTTTTATGGTTTTAGATTTTTAGTGTGGAAAAAAGAGCTTAGGGTTTTGACGACCATTTGGATGAAATGATTTAAAAGAAAGGAATTGGATTTGCCAACAATAATGAAAATTGAGATGAAATAAGTATAGAATTATTAAATGGGATTTGAAAACTAGATGGAGTGATTAATTAAAGTCACTCCTCCCATGTGGTTCGTTGTGCTTTCTTGGGAAATTCTAATTTTATTTAGAAGTACTGTGGTGCTTTGTTGGCCTTTGCATATCTTTCCTAGTATCCTTTTGTCCTTTATTCTCTAATATAATGTTGCTGGGATAACGGTATCTTGTGGATCTGGGCTCCTCTCAATTCCCATATAGAATGGAGCAAGCTGTTCCATATCTTCTGTATTCTGTCTTCTATATCTCTAATACAATGTTGCTGGGATAATGGTATCTTTCTTTCTGGATTTGGGCTCCTCTCCATTCCCGTGCAGAATGGAGAGCTGTTCTATATCTTTAATCTCATTTGGCTGGGAACATTCCAGATTCAAGAACTTGCCTTGTTGCGAGTTAGAAACATACAATGTAAGAATATTTTGGATACTATGCTGTCCCGATTCCTGACCCTCTAGTTTTGGTTGGTTGTCGTTGTTTAACAGGAGAAGTTGGGCGCTCAGCTATAGCAGAATGGCATGGAACCAATGGACTCAATTTTCGCAATGCCTACGTTTGCAGGAGTTTGTTTGATCAATCATTAGAATTTTAGTATGTTGAAATTTTGTTCATCATGTACTGTAAATGTGTAATGTACTGTAAATGTGTTTTGTGTACATTATATTATATTTTTCCATCTACCATTTTGTAGCCTTGTAATATAATTTCTGGCTTGCTCCAGCTTATTAGCTGCAAATGTCTGATCTTTAGGGCGTTGGTGTATGTATGCTAAGATAATATGGCCTTCACTCAAAGCTATAAGGTGAAAAATTGTATAATTGTAGATTAGTATGTATCTGCATCTGAATATGAGTGATTGCTGTAAAATGTTTCTGCATCTCAATACAAATTACTAGGTTAAAAGATCTCTTTGTGCCTTCTATACCGGCTACAATCTTGCCTGCGAATCCCACCATCTCAATTCAAGAAAAACGTTGCTGGTTTGTCCTCCAAGCACTTCTTACTTCATCATCCTAATACAACTGAAAGTCCAATCATCTTGATTCCATTTGCTAAAAAAGTTATCCCAGTTTGTATGCATCTTGATAACTTATATTAACCAAAGGCATCTTAACTTATCTTGACACATAAGGCCATCTTAATGATCACAAATTATTTTATTTCATGGCAATTCCCTTATGAACAGAACCCAAATAATCGATAAATTTCCGTTTACATCGATCAGATCGATCACGGGTTCTTCTCATTCTCTCTCTCTCTCCTTTAGCGACCTTCTTGCTCTTCTCCGGCGGTGAGGATGTCGGTGACGCTGTTTGGACGAGGCGGCAGGCCAGGCTTCTCTCTCTCCTCCCAATTTTAACGAGAGAGCTCCCATTCTGTTTCTCTGCTGCTCCAATTTGAGCACCACCGCCTTCACGTCGTGTCTCCACCTCCGATTCCGGCGACCACCTGCACGACGCTATCAGACCTTGCACAGCCATCTTCACCTTCGATTTTCCAGAAAATAAAGCTGATCAAAAAATTACAAACCGGACAAAAACGTTGGGAAGTCTGCGGCTATGATTCTCTCACTGGAGACGATTCACTGTCAATTTCGACTTTCACTACGAACCTTCTGGCAGCTTTCTCTCTAGTTTAACACTTCTACCTCACCTTCAAAATAATGAATATTCACGAAAAGGCCCGCGATTTCATCTCCAATTTGAAAAGTCGCTAATCTTAATGGATAAGCTCATACAACACTACCACTTCAAGGTCATTTGAATTATAATTGATTTTTTTTTGCACCCGAATCAAAGTCTAAGCCACCATTGTGCTTTGCTGCATCATTCGATATAGATTGTCAACCTCAGATTTGGGCACCGCCACCAAGAATTGATAAGCTTTTCAATTCCATTCATTGTCATTGAATTTGGTTATACTTATTGAGGTTGAACCAAATCTTTGGTTTTTTAAATTAATTACCATGATTAATTTTTTAGGTTTGATTTGATTGTGATTTATTAAAAATGTTGGATTTCGTTTGATTCATCTGTTGTAATTTTGCAAGAGAAAGTAGAGTTGTGCTCTTATGTGATGGGGGATGGTTAGTGTTGAATTTGTTTTCTGATTATTGTAGATTTTTTGATAGTACTCCGTGTAATTGTTTTAGTAGCATTTAATATTGTGTCTTTATGGTTATGTTAGTATATTAATGTAATGTCGATAGAATTTTTTTTCAAAAGTAGTTCTGTTATTTTATTTTTCCATCATGTGATGTAGTTTCTGTACTATGTTATAGTTAATGTTAGATGAATAGCTAGTTCATGTTATGACTATAACTTTTGTTGTAGGTAAAAGTAGTTTTTGATGTTGGTGAGATAATTATCTGTTGTTTGAGAGTAACATTGTTTATGAAGTAGTTTTTGGTAATTGTGACAATTTTTGTTTGTGAGGATAATAGCTTTTCGTTTTGAAGCTTTGAGGTAGGATAGTTTTGTTGTGGTATAGGCTTTTGCATCACCGGATTGCCCAAATTCACTAAGTTTTGAATTACTAGTCAGATCTTGTTGCTAGTGAATCTTTTGTGACCTGCCGAGGTGATAATAAATCTCATAAGAATAAATTTGTGCTAGAAGATTTTGGTGAGTAGAATAAAAATTTTGTGGTGCCGGAGTTAGGTGAATTGGGTAGGTCGAATTGAAAATAAATTTAAGATTTTTTTACCTTCCAAATTAATTTTTAGGGTGAAAAATTATCATTGTCATTTAATTCCAACCGTTGAATTGTTAGATCCAATAGTTGAAATTAAATAACAATTGCATAAAAATTTCCTCAGACAAAAAAAAGAAAAAATGCATGTTGGCAGCAGACCCATATGCTTGTGGAGCACACCACCAACGGTCTGGCGATTCAACGACCAACAATCAATTAGCCATTTGCCTAGGCAGGTGGTCCCCATGAATTTCCTTAGAGCAAGTTCACCCGTTGAGTCACCAGGTCACATACTGTTCACTGTTTTTTAGTATTTATTTCCACTCTCTGGATCACAGGCACAGTTTCCAATAAGACTTGGGTCACCAGGTAGGTTGCAAGTCACCAGGGTGACCCAGAAAGTGACCTAGGGTGACATATGGCAACCTAGGGCACAAAATACACTGTACCAGTAACCCAGAGATTGAAAATACACATAAAAAGCAGTGAATAGTAGGTGATCTGGTGACCCACGGGTGAACTTGCTCTTAGAGCATCTTTAGCAGACTCTCTATTTTGACTCCTTAGCTATTTTAGAGAGCATGTTTAGCTTTTTATATATTTTAACAGCTGCACCAGACTCCTAATTGGCTCTCCATTATAACTTTTAGCTATCTTGCTTCTAAATATAGAGAGCGAGATAAAGCTTTCTATAACTTATAACATTCATTTTGAGTTATTTTATGTAATTTTTAAATACATTTAAACTATTTAACCTCCCTTTAAAAAATAATATAAATTCAAAACTAGTTATAATAGAGAGTATTGATATAGACGTATTTCTAAAGTTGCTAGCTAAAATGACTTTTGAGCTACTTTGGCTAAAATTTAACTAAAAAATGGCTAGTATTGTTAAAGATGCTCTTATTGATTTGTTGCTGTTGCATCCATCAATTTCTCCCTCTTTTCCAATTGGTTGGTCAAGCAGTACACCAGTGCATTTGCTATAATAGCCAATTTGCTATCTGAGGTTTCACCTTAGTATCAATTTGCTACCCTAGGTTTTCAAAATTATTGTAGACAATTTGCTACCCTAGGTTTTATTTTAGTCAATTTGCTATCGTTCCATCAAATTTGCTACGGTAGGCTTTCAAGATTAATCAATCTGCTTTCCTAAATTTTCAAAATTAGTCATCTGCTAGCCTAGATTTTCAAAATTAATCAATGTTTGGATGAAGGAATAGATGAATTAATATGACATAAGGGTAGTAAATTGGCTAGAAATAATTGAATTTTATTGTATTAAATAAATAAAATCAAGTGTTAAGTCAAACCACGTCAGATTGCCATGTGGTTTGACAGGAGTACATAAAAATTTCTTGTCCAAGTTTGGTTAGGGGTTGGGCCTATTCGGCTCATGATTCCATTTAAAGTCAAGAACCTGTAACTGTAATTCAGGATAAGAATGTGTGTCATAGTGTTGAGACTGCAGCCAATCATTCCAATGCGTTGTAGTTGTTTTGATTATGAGTTTTTGATTATTACTAAAAATTACTTCTTCTAAAGAAAAAATATTATCAAAATATTATTTTTTAACCGGTATTGATGCAGCTGAGTAAATAAGGTTTACAAGCAATAAATGCTAAGATAAAAAATTTAGTGTCCACTAGATAATTGAGAAGAACTTGATTTTATTGATAAATGATAGGGCAAACTACTGTTTAGTCCATGAAGTATGCCTTCATCCTCGTTTCAGTCCCTGCCTTTCTAATTTAATCCCAAAAGTCTCTAAACTCAAAATTTGAATGGCAACTGGTCAATTCCGTCCATTTCATCCGGTTGCTTGATGAGGTATCAGTTTTATACTTGATGAGGTATTAATCCCAAAAAATATTATTTTTTAACCGGTATTGATGCAGCTGAGTAAATAAGGTTTACAAGCAATAAATGCTAAGATAAAAAATTTAGTGTCCACTAGATAATTGAGAAGAACTTGATTTTATTGATAAATGATAGGGCAAACTACTGTTTAGTCCATGAAGTATGCCTTCATCCTCGTTTCAGTCCCTGCCTTTCTAATTTAATCCCAAAAGTCTCTAAACTCAAAATTTGAATGGCAACTGGTCAATTCCGTCCATTTCATCCGGTTGCTTGATGAGGTATCAGTTTTATACTTGATGAGGTATTAATCCCAAAAAATATTATTTTTTAACCGGTATTGATGCAGCTGAGTAAATAAGGTTTACAAGCAATAAATGCTAAGATAAAAAATTTAGTGTCCACTAGATAATTGAGAAGAACTTGATTTTATTGATAAATGATAGGGCAAACTACTGTTTAGTCCATGAAGTATGCCTTCATCCTCGTTTCAGTCCCTGCCTTTCTAATTTAATCCCAAAAGTCTCTGAACTCAAAATTTGAATGGCAACTGGTCAATTCCGTCCATTTCATCCGGTTGCTTGATGAGGTATCAGTTTTATACTTGTCAGCTCAGCACCACGTAAGACACTGATTTTGTAAAATGATGAAAATGCCCCTGCTTCAGTTTCTTCCAAAATTTCCTCCAAAATGGCTCTTGAGAGAACTCGAGAAGAGAGAAAGTAGATCTCGATTTCTCTCTCTCTCTCTCTTTCTCTCTCTTCCACCAGTGAATATCTCAGAACCATCGTGCCTCACCTCTACCACCACGGTGTCCACTAGTCTCTGGTGACTCAAACCCAGCTCCCACATTGTCTGGAGAAGCTGGAAAATAACTCACGCCGTAACGGAGCAATACCCAGAACTGCTTTGGACACCCAAACCTTTCTGGGTGTCTGATTTCTCTCTCTTATGGGGCACCCGGCGAACCCAAATCGCCACCCGCCGCTGGAATACTCAACCTGCCCAAAGCTCGTGACCAAAAGCCTTGAGCTCGGCTACTTCAGCGTCGCCTACAACCGTACGATCAAGGGCGTTATGTCCGATCGCTACTTTTGCACCATCCCCCTCCTCACTCTCCATTCTTTCCTCAAACACTCTCCTCACAGAGAAACTGCAAAATGGTCGATGCACCCAGAGAAATTGAAAAACCCCTTGAGTTCAGAAGCAACTACAGCTGAAATTCCCAGAAGCAAAATCGAATCAATCTGGGCACCCAGCCGAAGTCCATTTTTGATGTCGATAAAACGAGGATTTTGTCTTGGTTTCGCAGATTAGTACGGCGCCGACGAGCATCTAGGTGGGTCACCGGTCTGGGTACGACAGTGTCGAAGGGATGGAATCATCAACTTAGTTCACACATGACGGACGACAGATGTGAAGAAGGGAACAAAGGAAGAAGGGAGAGAAGAAGAATAGGGGGACGAGAAGCTCTCAAGCAAACATCAGTCCGGCCGTTTGTTTCTAGTGTGTCCCACGACATTTTGTTCTTGGACTGCCTATCGTCGACACAGGCAAAGAAGGAGAGGAATCTGAGTATTCATTTAGGTTTGTTATTGAACCTTGACTCTCATTCATTTAGGTTTTCGTTGTTTCAATCTTGAATTTTTCTCTCATTCTGGTATGGGATTTGTATTGAATTTGAATTTGTAGGTTTTGATTTGGAGGTTTAAAGAAGGGGATGTTCAAAGGAGGTTGTAGATTTTGTTAATTGGGTCTAGATTTTGGAAACAACATCGGCAAAATTCTTCAGAGGAAGGCACCGTCATTCTTCCGTCTCTCTCTCTTAAACTCAAGGCACTGCTCCTCCTTCAACTTTTACCCTTTTTCTTTTCTCCATTTCCTTTATTGCATGTGTTCATCTTTATGATTTGTCTATATTGATTGCAAGTCCTTCACATTTATAAATGTCTTGCAAATCTCCATGATCAAGACTGTGTGTTTTAGATTTATGGAATTGAAATCAGGAGGAGTTGAAGAAGAAGAAGCCATTGGGTTCATCCCGGCCAGTCTGAGCAAGTGCTTAGTTCACCCACGATGGCTTTGCTCTTTTTGCCTAGCTTTTGATTGTTTCGATTTCGTATTCGTGATTTGCTATGGTAGTCAAACTTACCATTTTGGAGGAAATTTTGGAAGAAACTGAAGTAAGGGCATTTTCGTCATTTTACAAAATCAGTGTCTTACGTGGCGTTGAGCTGACAAGTATAAAACTGACACCTCATCAAGCAACCGGATGAAATGGACGGAATGGACCAGTTGGCATTCAAATTTTTAGTTTAGGGACTTTTGAGATTAAATTAGAATGGTAGGGACTGAAACGAGGACGAAGGCATACTTCAGAGACTAAACAGTAGTTTGCCCTAAATGATAATATACAAGATAGAAACCCTAAAGAACTAACAAAAGGCCAGATTAAATAACCCACGGCTCAAAAATAAATAAACAACCCAATTAAATAAAAAAAATATGAAAATAAACTGAAACATTAAAATCCTGATTTGAGGACTTAGACGACATCTTATGTCAGAAAAAGCCCATAGGAGATTGACTTGTCTCACTGTTCTCTTAAAAATGTATTAATAGTCAAGCGGAGGTCTGAGCCTGAACTTGCACAGTGCCAATTTTCCCTTTCTTGCGATAATCCATTTGCTCTTTAATCAGCTCCATTTCTACAAAAGATATTTAAGACGGTGAATATTAATTCTGTAATAGTTCACTTGTCATTTTTCTTGTGAGTACAAAAAAAATGAATTGATATTAGGAGTTGACATTTGGTGTCGCATTTTGTCAATTCACTTTGTACTTGTATTGATGTGGTGAGCATATTGTTTTACTTATTTATTTCTCCGTGTAAAATTGAGATTGACAATATCAGTACAATGGGTAGGTCACAGGACACATTTGCTGTTGTTTAACATGTACAAGAGCTATAGTAGTTGTGCAGCAGTGGTATGGCCCAGCAATAGTCTAATCTCCAACCCCATAGACATTGTCATATACGTACATAATCCAAAGCACAATCAGGTGCAGCAGGGATACTGTGAATCAATAGATGCCAATATTTTTTCGAAAACTATATAATGCCCTATACTATATTTGCAAAAGTATGGGCAAAAGAGTAACAAACTTAGATATGAAATGGAGTTTATGAAATGATAGCATTGGCCGGTGAATATTCTATAAACTAGTGTCAACATATATAGGAAGGAATCTTTGTTTGTTATTCTAACTTCTCTTCTCTTGTTTGCAGTGGTTTCCAAAGCTTGGCATGAGTGGTTGCTTCGTCAGTCACTTGACTACGTAAAGTTGCTTCTAGCTTTCTATTGGTTTACTTTCCGATTGACATTCTCACAATTGTAATACATGATCGTCGTATATTCAAGAGAACTAATTAATATATATAATTCACAAGCTACCGATCCAAGAAGCCCATGATCCAAGAGATCCTCTCTATGCAGAAGTTGTATATATAACTATTTAAGCACCGACGAAAGAGACATTCCTACTTTAAGAAGTTCTAGACTCCAGAGCTACGTACACATGCTCTGTGCATACAGAACGTTTCTCTTCTTTTTGGTTTATGAGCTCAATACCAAGATATCAGGATTAGAGTCCAGAGAACATTAGCAAAAGAGCATGCCTGGGTCTAGGTTTATACAGTTAAAAATGGGAGAGTATTCAGTACGCCGACATGCATGCACTTATATCAATATAAATAGATGGTTGGATAACATCAACTAATTTTTTTTTTTAATGTTGCCTATAGATATTAACGGTCGAGATTCACTGAATCTGCTGGTTAACTTGCACCACCGATGCATAGAAGAATTTTTATTCCATGCACTGTCAGTACATGGGTATTTGCAATATGAATGGGTGTAATTTTTTTGATATTAAAATATATAAAGGAGTGGATTAGATGAGTAGTTGTTGTTTTTTAGAGATTAAAATAACCGTCAATGTACTTGTACTATCAGTGTATACAATCCTCTCCACCCCGCTACAGTTATTAAGTTTATTCATTCTTATAGTTTCTAGGATTGGAAGGTACGCGGAATAGCTGTAGCTCTTGGCATGGGTATCATCCATGATTCATTTAATTAGTGAATCCTACTAATTGATTATTATATATGGAGCTGTCTGCTACTCAAAGGAACCTGAAATGACCTTTCCGAGGGTTTTGCTTCCTGCACCATTACCGTTGTGCTCCGTGTGGCAAACACCGACACCCTCTATCAGCCTACGGAACTGTACATACTTAACGGCACCAAAACCCTAATTGATTGATTACCCTGTACACACTCATCATGTGCACGCCCGCCTGCATAATTAATTTCCAAAACATACTTAAACCCTACACTACCACCTACATAGCTACATAGAGAGACTAGTCTTACAATTTACATTGATCTCTCTCTCTCTCTGTCTCTCCATCTCTCTCCTCCTCTCCCTCCCTCCCTCTTGCTCCCCTCTCTCTCTCTGCAATATATTCTTGGAGACAGAGTTAGGGTTTGATGAAGCCTTCAATACTGGTGATATATGGAGAGATCTGGATGGAAGCCAAACGATGATCATCATCACATATGCCCGAATTGCCCCCGGTGCGGTTGTTCTAACACCAAGTTTTGTTACTATAACAACTACAGTTTGACTCAGCCTAGGTACTTCTGCAAGGGCTGTAGGAGATACTGGACCAAAGGCGGTTCCCTCAGGAACGTCCCCGTCGGAGGCGGCTGCCGGAAGAACAGAAGAGGGTCGAGGTCGTTAAGGCTATCCACCAACACCACCACGGCTACTGGGAGTAATAATGTGAATAGTGGCACAATTGGGCATAATTCATATGGAATTAGTAGTTCATTGGATCCAGATTCTACTAGCTCCGGAGAGTCCAATCAGGATGCGCCACCACGTATTGATCTCGCAGTCGTTTATGCAAACTTCTTGAATCAGAAGCCAGTTTCCAGGAGTTCAGGATCTGATCAGTTGCCAGAATTTCCTGGGGAATTCAACCCGGGTTTAGATTTTTCAAGCTGCATAGCAAACATGAACATCAATGCAGGCTCTGGCTCAAGTATTCAGTTGATGGAAGAAAATGGTCTTAATCGATGTCACAGTACTCTATCTGAAAATTGTGGGACCATCAATGACCACATGTACTTTGGTGGGTTAGACCCATTAATCGATCATCATCAGAAGCATCAAGATCATAGCAGTGATCTAGTACAATATGCAAGTAGTACTCATGAGTCAACTGATCATTTTGGGTTGCCACCATTGCCAGACCAAGAAGTATTGTGGTCTAGTTCTCACGATCAAATGATGGCTAGTCCTATCATGCAACCTACCCCTGTGCTCGGATCAGAGGCTCATGATCCAAACCTGTTAAATTGGAGCCCCTTATTCGATTTACCATGTAATGGAACTTTCTCCAGGACATGATCATGTGAAGAGAAGACTTGTATTATTCTTCATTGAAGTCTTGTTTTGATCATATACTAAAATATATAATTACTCATGGTCTCTTGTATAGAATAGAATTCTGGAAATTGAAAATCATTATCATGCATGCATGGAATAATCTATAAATGCTCCTCTTACTTCCTTTTTTTTTTCTCTTCTGATTCATAATCAGATGTGTAATTTTGTGTATTCCCTTTAAAAAGTGGGACATTTATTGTAGTCTCAGCTCGATTCATAATCCAAAACTCTAACCACATAACAATTCATCCCTCAGTTTAGCTGACATCCGGAATGCGAATCATACGGTACTGTTATATGGGAAATTTTAGTGTAGTGGTGGGTATCTCATACCCACATTTACAAAAGTGAAAACAATTTTGTTGTCAAAGTTGTAATTTGAGTCCTACTTTGTGTAATTTTAGTTCTAATAATGGTAATTACATCTCTTACGACATTTTACAAGTTTTTGAACAAATTCGTTGTCAATGTTGTAATCTTAGTTCTAATAATGGTAAATACACCTCTTACGACATTTTTACAAGCTTTTGAATAAATTTGTTGTCAATGTTGTAATTTTTGTTTAACTATATGTAAATAGTGTAAATGAATATGGTAACTTTTGTTCTCAATGTTGTAATTTTAGTTCAAATACTTGTAAATTTTTGTTCAAATAGTTGTAAATGAGGGTATCTGATACCCACCAGTACACTAACTTGTCTCCTGTTATATATTTACAGATTAATTAAGCACTATATAATTCCAATTGTTAACATTGTAACTCAATATACATTGTTGAGTCATTCCACAATTAACATGAGTTTTGAAGGTCTGTTGGATCAACCAATGTACTAGTACTGTACTGTGTTCTTTGTAGAAGGCTAAGGTTTGCAGAAACCTCCATTCTCTATTCCTTACTACCTTGTTAGTTTCAGGATGAAGGGAGGATGAGTTGCATGTTTGTCAAAGAGTATGTTTTAACTGCTTTCCTATACAGTGTCTATTAGAGTTGTTAGAATCATGCTTTAACAAATTAGAACTCATGAAAGAAGCTTCTGCTATTAGCAAAGACAAATTCTAATGTTGAAAAAAGATGCTGATATCCTAATAGTCATTCATGTGTAGCAGAAAGTCAGAAAGAATCTGCAGAAACTTCTCTCAGAATTCTTTCAGTTTTCTTGGTCTTTTCTTAATATTAACTACTGTAGTACTTAATGACTTTCCGTCGTGTAAATCAGTATCGAAAACTACCCGTAAATAATGCAAGAAATCAATTCTTGGTCAAGATCAAGGACTGAATAGGGTTGATATAGTCCAAGTGATGCCCTCGGCCCATTTTGGAATGACGCCGTACGTTATTATTTGTCTTTTGGATGAGAAGGAAAATTTTCGAGAAGTATTCAAATCTATGAAGACCACATGAATTGAAACCATGTTCAGGTTTTTGAAGAACTGATCCAGCAAAACAGCTAGCTAGCTCGATTCAAACTTTTGTAGTTTTGTTTTTTATTTCTGAAGTTAGTGATTGGTTAATTTGAACTTGGAATGAGTCCCTCAATAATCTAATAAATTGAAAAGTACGTGTAGCTATTATTAGTGGAGGGCTTGGCTTAGCAAACTTTAGGGGATTGCGTACCTGAAATTGAATCCAACTCTTGATCCCATAAACGCCCATGATCCAAGAATAACCAACTTCCATGCCCTTTGAATATAACTACACTCGACAGACGTCTAGGATGAAGTGCCTACAATTAAACTACAAAGTTAATTTGGTCAGATGAATCATACCAGCTACGTGTTACAATGCGTTAATATCGATCAGATTTTCAATTAATAACAAATTCAAAATTATACAATTAATTATATGGAATAGGAGAAGATTCAGTGCACCGATATAAATAGATGATTAGGTTATTAATAAAAATATTAATTATAAATATCAAGGTTAAGATCATTTTATATATAAGTATTAGGTCATTTGCACCGTAGGTGCATAAAAAAAATTTCACCCTTAAATATATTAGAAATGCATTTGATTTTACAAAAAAAAAAAAACAAAAAAAAAACAAAAATTAGAGCTTAAATTACCAGTACAATTCGGTCTAGTGACATAAGTCTTCCTTTTTTTTTTTGATAAAATAAGTCTCCCCTTTATAAATGAGAGGTCGTGAGTTCGATTCACAATAGATTAATTGTTGTATATGAGTTGTTTATTTGATAAAAAAAATTAGAGATTGAATTAACAAAGTCTGACTAATGTTTCAATCTTGAAAGGGTAATCACCCTTTGAGTGAACTTACTCATTCAAGCCTCCCTCAACTAGTCACTCATGTCATGACACCTACATCAATATAAAAAAAGAAAAAGAAAAACTTTAACTGGTTCGGCGTTAATTAAACAAAATTTGCCCAGAGAGCAGCCGCCTACTTGGCTATCGTTTCTAGCATCTACCTCCATGTTGGTAGATGAGCACTACGATCTCGGTCACGGTGTCGTGAGTACTGAGCATGGCGTGTGGCCTTGCCTTTCAATTTTAGATCGGCCAAAGCAGTGGAGCGAATCCGGGGTAATTTTTGGGTGGTCTACAAGCGGTTGCAGGCAACTATTGGTGTCCTTGATCTCCTCGATCAGCTGCAGGAGGCCGTGGTTAGGTCAAGTTGCTGCCGAAGACGACAAGAGGTCGTGGTTGGGTGATTAGAGGGCCGGCAGAAATCGGGCCTGGATTTGGGTTTGAATTTTGGATTTTGGTCAAGGTAAAATTTGGGCTTGGGCCGAGTATTAGGTCATTGGTAGGTTCTTTGGTATGTTGGGATTGTTGTTCTTATCATCAGGTGGACAAATGATTGTCATTCTCTATGATGAGTGTCAGTATGTTTGCACTGTGAGTATCACAATTGCATGCTTAAGCGAGCAATGCAAGATGTGAGACGAGGAAGATTTTGATCAGTTTGTCGAATTATTTATTTCCCGTAAAGTAATGTCTAATGGTTGGCTTTATAAATCTCAAGATCATGACCATGGTTTCATTGTTGGTAATTATCTTAGAGATGTTAGGGATTTACTTTTGGATTCTGCTAGTTTTTACATAGTTGTTTCAGGGTTGCGTTCTATTGTCTTTAGGTATGGGCAAAAATACTAGAAAACCTAAAAAATCGAACGGTCCATCTCTTGTGTTAAACGAACCAGAAAATACATGATCTGGTCCTAATGCACTCACAAACTGGTTCAAGCCCGATTCGAAGAATGGAGAGTTGCAAAAGACAGAAAAGAGACTCGGTCTGGACATGTGTCTGCTTTTGATTTGCTATTAGGGGCAGATTTAATTATGATACTATCATGGAGTCCACCTCACCTAATCAGGGGTATATAAAACCCCAAATCAACCATAGCGCCCCGACCCTGACCATTTTCCATTTTTCAGTTATGAACCCTAATTTTTCCCGACCGGTGACCAACCCCAATCTACAAATTCCTAGAAGACGCAAATTTCGACCAAGCTAGTGAGGCGACCATTATCCATTGCTTCAACCATGAGTCCTCGAGCTTCTATTTCAATATTTCAACTCCTCAGTCCGATGGCCTGAGCTCCAAATCGATGGCCTAACCTCCATCGTTCCTTGGAAACTAATATGATCAGTTGAGATGTTGTTGATCATTAGAAACTGATTTATGGTAATGAAAATGGCTAGGGAATGGTTTGAATGTATGAAAATTGCTAGTTAAGTTCGGGAAATTTTGTGACTTGAGCATCAAAAACCCGGCCAAAATATTCAGTTTGGGCTTTTACCGGTCCAAGCATTTCAACTAAACAAACCCAGCCCTAAAAAAAAAAAAAAAAAAAAAAAAAAAAAGAAGAAGAAGAAGATAGAATGCCGGTCCCAAGCCTTGATATTTCACAACAAACCCAGCTCGTGCTCATGCCTAATTGTCTTAGATCAAATTTTTGGTGTGTAGTACATCTTGTTTGTTCTATTGGCTCTATTTGCAAGCCATTTTTTGAGTTGTGTTTACTTCTAAACATGTTTGATATGACACTTTAAGCGATTGTAATCGTTTTTAATTTAATGAAATTTATTTAAAAAGAAAAAACGTTTGGCCAATTCCTATGCACTGAATTAATCTCAAAGTTTCAAGTTCTTTTTTACTGAGTCCTCACACTTACAATATTTGAAGCATGTTCTAAGATGATCATTGACAATCCCAACCACTTGCATCAATGAATAAACGATTGTAGTTCCAACACCGAATTGTCTAACTTGTTACTCCTCAAGTTCTCTAATTCTTGGAATCAATAGCAATTAGATTCTCAAATAATGAAAAGATAACAATCAAGGATATCCCAAATAGAGTCAAACGGTTTGCATCTCCAACACCAGCAAAACCTCAAATTGAGACTGATCCATTGATATAAGATCATTTTCATATAAAATTCTCATATATGTATATATATATATAATTTTTTTTTTAGGGGAACAGAAGACTGATCCATTGATATAAAATCATACGACCTCACTCGGTCAAGCATGAAGGGTACAAACACCCCTCATATTACAATCATTGCTCAAGTAGTGCACTGATTGCACATAAAAAATGACTACTAGTCTAGACTACTGCGCCTTGAACACTAAGAAGCTACAACACCAAAAAAATCAGTACATCCACCTAAGACCCTCATGGTGTACATCAGTACTGATCTTTGGGCACATTGTAACGTCCTAGAGAAACAACGTATATAAGGCCAAGGCCTACTGCACCTACCCGTAAAAGAGGGAGCTTTATTAAGCAAAAAGAAATAACAAAAAAAAAAAGAAAAGAAGTTGGGCCCAAAGCAAAGCCCAGACCCAAAAGCACTCAAACCCTAGCCAACTCCAAGCTGCAGCAGCCACAACACCTCCACCCCTGTTACAAGACTCTAGCCACCGCCACGAGTAGCCGTTGGCCACCATCCACTCCTCCATTATCACCAGCACACCGACAAGAAGCACCACCTCCCCCAAAACACCTTCTCCCCGCATGGTTCTAAAGCACCCATATCAGATCAGAGAACTTCGATCCAAAAGAGCCCGTCAAAACCCCACCTCACACTATCCTGCCAGCCACCGCCGATCAAGGGACAAAATGCCGGTACCACCAGACTACTCCCGCCACAGCCTCTAAGCGATCAGAAGATGCAGGACCACCATAAGGCTTGCAAGCTCGTCAAGGTTTGAGCCACGCCGCCGCCGCAGCAACAGGCTGAGAAACGGCTATCAAAAAACGTCCTCGCTCGGCTGCACTAACCGCTTACCGCTCACCGATAAGGCTAAAAGCCTGGCACGGCACGCAAGTCGTCAGACGAGAGCCTCCAAGCTTACGCAAAGAAACCCTAACCGCCCTCTTCTTGAGAGAGAGAGAGAGAGAGAGAACATGAACAATATATGCTAAATAAACAACATATATTTAAACCACATGATTTGGCACTTATGGATTTATCTAATATCATTAATTTTCCACCTTTTTAGTGTCCAACATTTAGATGTATATGTTATGTGAATTGCACATTGTGTGGTTGGTGATATACATCTTCTAAAATAAAAATAAAAATAAAAATAAAAATAAAAATGCATTATTGATAGAAAATACATAAATTGAGAAGAAGATGTCATCCAGTCAAATATACACTACTACAAAAATCGAAACACACAACACTCATCACACAACAGAACCAAAATTTGCTATTGTGTGTTAACACAAACTCTATCATACAACGGTACAAATCTGTTTCTGTTGTGTGAATGCAAGGAAATTGAAAACTTTTTTTTCAGGAAGACATTACACAACTGAGTTAAGGATTTTCTGTTGTGTAAATGTGAGGCCTAGAATGGAGGGAAATGAGCACATAATTCCCTCCCAGAATGAGCTCACCAAAATGAAATTTGAACTATCACACAACAGTTTTTTGTTATCTGTTGTATAATGAAGTGTTGTATGAACTTTGATAAATCCTACTTGGTACACCTAGTGTAAGATGCACATATTTATACAACAGGTTATTATGGTTCTGTTGTCTGACCATGGAAGCAAATTGCATAGCGCGGCAAAGTTTCAATCTGATGAAACCTATGTAGACACAGGCGGCAAATTTTCCCTCCCATCCTGCTTTGTTATCATGTACTCACACAACAGTGCTTTATTTATCTGTTGTTGGAGAAACTTGAGACAAATTAAAGTTTCCCACCAAACAACTTAATTGAAACCTTTATCCCCATTTACTCCCACCAAACCCGACGACCACTCTTACTCTTCCAAAACAGCCCCATTTGCTCTCTCCAACCAGCAACCCATATACTCGAAATCAAAACCTAGCTAACCACTCCAACCAGCAACCCATATACTCAAAATCAAAACCTAGCTAACCCCTTACACGGTTTCATTTCTCTTCAGCATAGAAATCAAACCCATTTGCAGTGGATTTCTTGAAACCCTAGAAATCATAGTGGGAAGAATATTGCTCCGGCGAAGGTGGGTTTTGTTTTGGCTTCATTTTAGTCAAACCCTATAATATTGGATTGGTTTGTGAGTACAACAGATTGAGGGTCTCTCTTTCCGCTTCCCACAAGCCCAAGTGCGAAATCTGCCAGGTACGAGTTCGTTTCAGTCCTCTCTCACAAACCCTAAAGCGGCCATCAAAGGTTTATTTACAAAAATTGAAAGGTTTTGGGTTCTGGTACAAAGGGTTCTGGGTTTGTCATTAGGTTTCTCAGAAATTGGGGGTTGGGGGTTGTCTCGACTTGAGATTTAGTGTCTTTCTCGACTTTTGTTTGGAATTGGACGCCCAATTCTGTGCTCAGTGAAGGGGCCTTCAAGGGGCTAGAGGACTTTTTGAAGGAGGAGTTGGACTCGGATTCAGAATATGAGTCGGGGAGTGAGGTGGTTGAGCCGGCTAATGAAGACGAGCTGGCTTTTTCGAAATTAGGCTTGCCTTAGCGGCTTGTGGATAGCCTTGAGAGGCATGGCTTTTCTTCCCTTTTTCCCATTCATTCAGGTAGATTATGTGTTGTTCATTCTGCAGATGAGAATAATTAGCACATGTTCATATAGTGTGGCTTAAGTTTTGAATATTTTGTTGAATTTTGCAGATTGAGGTCTAAGATGTAGAACCACTGTCAATAGAATGGATAAGAGTTACCGTGCTTTCTCTGGGCAGACAGAGAAAGCATGTCACCCTCATCCATTATATTGACAGAGGAGGAAGGACTTGTCACGGTGGCCGTGGAGGCGGTTTCGGCCATAGAAAAAGAAGAAGTATTTTGTTTTGGGTTTGGGTTTTGATTTTGATTTTGATTTTGTTGCTTGCAGTTCTGTTTGGTATTTGAGAAATGTGTGTGTGTGTTTATGCATAGGCAAATGATTCTGTGTGTGTTTGCATTTGCTTTGGAAGCTCAAATGTGAGATTTATATGATTCCTTACCATTTTTTCTTTTTCTTTTGAAAGCTCAACCGGGATCGAGTTGAGAACTTCTCTGGGCACCCCAGATTTCTTCATTGTTCATTAATTGGGAGATGCTTCAAACAGATAAGTCTCTCTTATCCACTGACTGAAAGCTATATACGTGTTAATGTCTACTTATGTTATTTAACCATGCCTATAAATCCATGGCATTCTTGATCAACCAAGCAATTAATGTCCATTTATCAAGAGCATGACATTTTTTGCCATTTCTCTGTATTGGCATCATGATTAGTTTATTCACAAGTGAGCATGTGTCGTTGAGAAAAGGTATCAAAACCATGTAGATTCCTCTTACGCTAGCTGACTTTTAATTGAGCTGCAACATACACATGAACTCATTTTGCTGTGTCATACATGTATAACATCCTCATCCTTGATTCATGCCTTTATCTCAAAAGACCTTAATGCGTAAATATTATGCTTGAGTTGCAATGTTGTACGTACATAATTCACTTCTTGCAGCTTATCTTATTTTCGTCTCAATTAATTAAAATGACATTTGTATGTTATGGTGATTGCTTTGCTGCAAGCAGTGATTGAGAAAACCAATCTGAATCCTGAGGAAGTTGGGGATATTGTTGTCGGTACCATGTTGGCTCCAAGTCTGAAAGAGCTACCAAATGCAGGATAGCTGCTTCTATAAGAGCTACATCAGTTATGACATTGGTGAGTGTGTCAGACTATTCTCACTGTCTCAGGATATTCTCATGATTGGCATAGGTTTAACAATTCTTTGTTTTGGATTAATTATTTCTTATTTATTATAGGTATTGGAGCTGGGTAGGGGATATTAATCCTAAAGTACTCCCCCCCCGGCACGTCCTCTTATATACATAGACACGTGGACACTTTTCCAACTGATTTCTTTAATAAGATTAATTCTAACATGAATTTGCATTCTGTTCAGGTAAAGATCTTTAAACAAACCCAAAATTGCCTTCTTCCTATGGGGGTCACCTCAGAAAATGTTGCTCATTGTTTTACTGTTTCAAGGCAGGATCAAGAACAGGCTGCAGTAAGTTGATAACTCTGCTACCGTGCTATTATAACATGGTTTGCTTTTGTTTACTTATTGTTTTTATTGCATAATATTGTTAGGTTGACTCTCATAGAAAGGCAGTTGTTGCTACTGCTGCTGGTAGATTTAAAGATGAAATTATCCCTGTGTCAACCAAGGTAATGTGCAATTCCTCTGCAGTTTTTACAGATAATGTTTGAAAAGCATCTGTGAATAGCGTCTGTTTGATTCTTATCTGAAGTGTCTAACTGTAGGTAACTATTTTCCAGGTGCTAGAGTCGAGGGAGGCTGAGGATGGGTGAGTTGATCTTTCAAACATTATGTTTACATTTTAAACAGTTGATTAATCTATGGGTCATCATATGTATTTTTCTTGGATTGCACTTTAATAAAATTAGTTTAGTTTTGGAAAAAATAAAGATAGAGGTTAGTGGAAGTAGTATGCTCTAGCCTAGTTAACAAAGTAAATCTTCATGCTGTCAAAAGTAACAAAACGTGCACTTTTTTTTTTTTTTTAAAATTTGGGGATTAGTAAGAGATAATGGTCACTGGAAGAAATATCTACCAGATTTTCTCAATATCTTTATAGTTTTGTAATGCTCTGAGCATAGTATGGTGTTCCTTTTAATGTATAGTTTTGTACTATGAAATTGCTTGCTCAATTGTAGCATTTTTCCCCCTGAAATTGAAATCGTGTTCAGAAATATATTGGTTGTCTGTTCAATATTTTGCCCAACTGATAGAAGGGTCTAAGTGCAGCAGTGCATTCCCCTCAAGCACGGAATGCACGATAGTTTACTAATCTATTTTCACACAAATATAGGTTACTATTCTTTGGGCTATGTTACATTTTACTTTTTCCATGCACTCTTTTATTAGGCCTGGATATGTCTTTGACAAGTTGTTGGTTGTTTGCTTGAGTAGGATTGATGAGAATGATTCAGTAGCTATGATGAGGACTGCTGAGGAAGCCTTGGAAGCACAGAAAAATTGGTGAGTAGCACATAGCTTGGTATGGATCTTATTGCAGTGACCATCTGCAAGCTGGGAAATCCACTTTATCTCTACTTCTTCCAAGTATCATTACTTTATTGTAAATTATTTGTTCGTTTGCGTAGAAGGCAGCAATTATATTACTTTTTGTTTCTTCTGTGACTCGATTTGCAGCAAAAACCTTCATTTGAGATATCTGGAAAACTTGCTGTTGAAACCAATAGATTCAAGGGTAAGTCCTAATTTCTTTGTTTTTGAAACAAACTGTTAATTTTCTTTGTATATTATTTTGTTATTTTTGATGGCAAGTCTCTTGAAACTTGATACTGGAAGTTATCTTATTTGTTCTTGGTTTCTTTCTTTCTTTCTTTCCAACTGATATGTACTGATAACTGTTTTTTCATCTTACTTATGCATCTAATTTCTCGTACTTAAAATGTTTTACCAAAAAAAAAAAAGATGTAATATTTGGTTTTTTGCCGAGTTTTTGGACTAGTCAAGTTTCTTAAGTATATGCATCTTACTATTTTACTGGCCAGGATTTCAAAATTATTTCTGTTACTCCTTTTGTGATGACTTGGGTTTTGGTGATTTTCCATAGTTTTAAAAGTCCTACTGCATTTTCATTGCTTATGTCAGGAAGAAGCTGACTTTTAGAGCAACTTTGATGCCAAGCTTTTATCAGGAGCCTCCACCTCCTAAGATGGTGCTAAAGAAGGTATATTGTTTTAGTGGTTGATTGTCTGGTCCAAACCAGTGCTCATAGAAATTACCGAGTATTGTAAAAAGTCTAATCTTTGTGGTCTGTGAATGGACAATTTGTGTTTAACTTGCATGCTTAATATTTAACAAAGCTGTGGATGATTGTATGTTTGTGTACGCATCTGTGTATAGTTAGCTATATACACTCACTCGCACTCAATGAAACTCTGTAAGGTAAGGGTGATGCCCATTACTTATAAAGATTAGATACAGACAACCAGAACTGTTACTATCTCTAAACTGTTGGTACTCTTTTGAATCTTTCTAGAACTGCATTTCTCATTGTAGTCACTAAAGTGTTATACTCTTGCATGCTTATTGAATGTAATGCTTGTTGCAAGAGTTGCTTCAATTGTAAATCAATGTTTGACTCCAAATTCCAGATGAGGATGAGCATGGAGAGACACTATGTGGGTCTTGTGGAGAGAACTATGCATCTGATGAATTTTGGATTTGCTGCGATGTCTGTGAGAAGTGGTTCCATGGCAAGTGTGTGAAGAATGAAAGGGTATGAGAATGAAAGGGTATGACCAACCCCTGTTAGGCTATTTAGAATGTATTAATGTTATAGATTTTGGCTTGGTTGGTATCACTTGGTAAGGTTAGTTACTCTAACAAAATTCAAAGAAGACCAAAATATGTTTGATAAATGTTGTGAGTTGTGCAAGTTGAGTAGTGAGATTGTTGATCGCCTATTTTTTCTATTCCTCTGGCTTTAAGCTTATTGCACGGAAGTAGTAGCTGGTAATTCTGGAGGATTGTGCAGCCTTGTTAATGAGGCTAGAGTTGGCTGGGGTTGGTCAAAAATTTTGGTTGGTTTCTTCTTGGCTGTTCTATGGATGCTGTAGTGGCAGAGAGCAGAACGGCTTTAGAGGGATTGGAAGGGACAGTGTGGGGAGATGGGAAATGATTAGATTCTGGTCTTTTGTTTGATTTTGTAAGGGTTCGAGCTATGTTAGACTTTCTTGGTTTTAGTTCAACTGGAAATGGCTGGTCCTTTTATTGTGCTCAGTATGTTTTTTTTTTCTTTATTTATCTATTTATTTTTCTAATCTTTCTTAATTGTTAGAAGTTAGAACATCCAAACCAATTTTTTTCTGCTGTCCTGGTTATACTTAGGTTATTTTATCTATAACTGGATATGGTATTATAACTGGTTGTTTATATAATTATTTGCTTTATTTATTTATGTTGTGGATCTTGCTTGAAGTCTTGATACTTGCAATTTTAATCATTTCCTCTTTCCTCAGTCACATAAATATATATGTACACACAAACACACATTTCTTGTATCAGAATACTTGGGAGCTTTATGATAATGGTTATTGTATATCATTTTTCTTTGCAGGTGTTTGAGATTGCAAAGGCTATGGCTTGGGTTCCAGTTGGAGCAGACAGGAATAAGACATATCTTCATCTTAACCAATGGATACCAGATGAACTTAAATTTGATCTGAACTGCCTTCTGTATACACATGGTAAGCTCTGCCGCAAGTGCATCAAGAAAGGAGGTAGCACTGGTAAGCAGCAAGAAAAGGAATACGAGGATATCAATTCCAACTTCATGTATGCAATCTGCAATGAAGTCGTGTAATCAACACTAGTACATAATGGACTAGTTATTAGCCATGATGCAGTTTTCTCTGCTTCTACAACTTTGATTTCCATTTGAATGGGTAGAATTAGAAACAGTTCTGTTATCTCAGTGAATTACGGAGGCCAATCGACTTTTATATATGTTAATATTTGCTTACAACATCAATTATTGAATTGTATTTGCATTGTGTTTAAAAGTAATGCTCAGATATCTAACAACCAACAACATAAACCAATGCTAGCTGTTGTGTGAACTAACAACCAACAACAAAAGAAAACAAAATTATGTTGTGTGAGATTCATAACACACAACAGAAATAACATTATCTCTGTTGTCTGAATAATCAACAGACAAGGGTGATAATTTCACTTCAGTTGTGTGAGATTCATAACACACAACAGAAATAACATTATCTCTGTTGTCTGAATAATCAACAGACAAGGGTGATAATTTCACTTCAGTTGTGTGAGATTCATAACACACAACAGAAATAACATTATCTCTGTTGTCTGAATAATCAACAGACAAGGGTGATAATTTCACTTCAGTTGTGTGAGATTCATAACACACAACAGAAATAACATTATCTCTGTTGTCTAAATAATCAACAGACAATGGAGATAATTTTACTTTAGTTGTGTGTTACTTACCTCAGACAACAAATATTAAGTTATATCCGTTGTCTGTTAGTAGTCTCAGACAACAAATAATGAGTTATATCCGTTGTGTGTTATGAATCTCAGACAACAAAGAATAAGTCATACCTGTTGTGGGTTATGAATCTCAGACAACGGCAAAATTTCATCTTCTGTTGTCTGAATGTGCCGAGGCATCGCCGCGCATGCCATGCCAGGCACATGCTGCGCAGAACTCACACAACGGAAATAGGTATTTCTGTTGAGCAAACTATTATCACACAACGGTGAAATCACCGTTGTCTGATTTTTCAATCACACAACACTCACTTAGACCACGGTGAGCTTGGTCATCACACAACACAAATTCACCGTCGTCTGATGACCTTTTTGTAGTAGTGATATGCACGTATGGGACTTGGTACAACGGTAGACTCTTTATATATTTTGTACTTGGTTTATATATTGCTAATTTGCTACGTTGTCGATAATGTCATGTTGGCTAACGGACGTGGAAATTAATTAAATTCCATGGATACTATTTCTCGTAAGTTGCAAATGCTGACTGGTAATAATGAGGTGAGTGACTATGACTTGAGTGGATATCAATATTGATATCAATGACAGGGGCCATGCATATATTATATTATATATATGGTTGTTCTAGATTCTAATTCCGTATATTCATGTTGATATCACGTAGATATATTGTCGGATTTGATAAACGTACTACTCGGAATGATGTTGACAGTATACGCCAGGTGTTGCATTGCCATTTGCAAGCTGTGTCTTGCGCGTCTGTGGAGCTTCCTTTTGTCAACTATACCTCCCATTCCGGCGCCGACAAGTTGTATTTCATTTACGGGCTTGTTTGACATTGCTGTTTTAGGGACTTGTTCTTACTACCATATTCGGTGAAATCTTATATATGATGCATGATAGTAGTTTGAGGTATGTAAATTTGTTGATTTGCATATGTGACAACTTTTTGTTTGCCGTTTCCATAAATTCGTTGGCCAGGCAGTCTTCCAGAAGATTAATCTACATGTCTACTTCACCTACATGTGCTGTACAACTCGGCACAAGGTACGCAGCAACCACTTTTCTATACGAGTGTATAAAAATTATATACTAATTACATGCCAGATAACGGTTTCATGAATTAGGGATGTTATGTATGGTCCCTATTGATTTTAATGAACCAAATTATTCAATGAGGGATCCATGAAAAGTATACTCTTGAGTAATTTCAGTCCAATAACGACCAAAGAAAGGAGAAAATAAGGAGATGGTAGAGACCTTTTCCACCACCACCGATTTCGTGAAAAAAGGGAAAAGGGAGGAGCACCACTCAAGAGCGGATTCAGGGGGATGGATATAGCAGAGGCAACTATCTCGAGCCGATTTTTTTGTGTATAATGAAAGGTTTATTGAATTTTTTGTATTTGTATAGTTTATAAGGGGCGGTAGGGACTAGGGCTGTCAATGAGTCGTGTATGGTTGAGTTCATATCAGGTCAAGGTATTTGTCGTGTCGCAAGATACAAACCCAAACTTAACCCATTTAATAATCGTGTCAAAAATTTGAATCCAAACGCAACTTATTTATTAAACGGGTTACCAATTTCCAACCCGCTTAACCATTTAATCGTGTTAGACAAAATGACCCATTTAAGGGTTAATAATGCGACTCATTTAACTAAAAAAAAATGTATAAATCGATTAAATTCACTAAAAACTCCACAAGACTAAGAATATAAATAATCATATATAATTTATAATAATTAAATTCAATAATTATAAAGCAAAATATTTCAAATTGTCTAATCCTATGATCAAATACTCTCAACGTCCAAAATTTCAAGAAGTATAGCATAATTGAGTTATACGGGTTCACTTCGTATTAGCGGGATCCCGTGGCCGACCGATTTATTAAATGAGTCATGGTGGGTTGACCTGCTTTTTAATCGTCATTTCGTACGGGTTTCAAGTCGTGTTGGAATTGACGGCTCTAGTGGAGACTAAAGAGTTTTGTACGGGAAATGTGGACTTTCAGTATAGAGGACAATTACCTAACCTGAATCAAATTTTTTGAAAGTCATAAACTAGTTTAATTCTCATTTTATATGTTTAACAAGATTTGCAAAATGTTTTGCAAAAACTGTTTAACATGCAAAGATTGATAAGGAGACGAGCGCGACCACATGCGGGAGTTGTCACGATTCCATTACTCGAACTGAAGATGATGCATCATTCCTCTATGAGATATATATAAGAGTAATGACAATAATATTCTCCATATATTATATGAACAAAATTTTTATCTTAGAGGAGAAGAAGTGAAAGGCTAAAATCAGTGATGTTCACGTACTCAATCAATTATTCATTCATTTTTAATCAACTGTTTTCATGAAGAATGATAGAGAAATAAACTCATTGCAGCTGTTTTATTATTTTTTCCCGTTGAATTTAGATTAAAAATAATTGAGCACAACTGTATAAAAAATTATGTAAGTAGATGAGTTGGACTCCGGCTACAATTATCTTTATTTATTATTATTTTTTTCAAATAAGGCAAATTATTCTTTACACGGTCTAAGTTGGCTTAGTTTGAGGAAAAAAAAATATATATACTTGAATTTTGATCTATAATGTGACACTTAGGAATTAGATTCACATCACCTGTACGTTTACAAGTAATCACATCGATCATCAAATAAAAAATTAACAATAGTCATAATGATTTGTATGGGCGGTTGGTTAGTTATATATCAAGATATATTGCACTTGTTTTTGGTGCTTTAGTTGTACTTTTCTTTGCTAAGAAGGAAGTTGATTATAAAATATAGAACTTAATAATCACAGTTCTAATCCATAACAGTAAAAATGAACAGTACAGGAATGTAAAACCTAAATTAGTCGGTCCACAAAGATGGGCATATTAATTGTATAAGCACTTCCAAGAAGATGGTAGACTATTTAATATATCTGGCCGCTGGCCGCTGGCTGTCCAAGAAAGTCCACATTGCTAGCTAGCTATAGAAGCGAGAACTTTAGCTCCTAACTAACCTACCTAGTTCTTTCCTCTTTAGGAGCTGCTGGTGCAATTTGGACCATTTCCCTATCAATTTGCAAGAACAAGATCAAGGCTGCCCAGAACTTCCAAACTACTTGCATAGCTTTTCATTTATGATCGATCACTTCCCTGCCAGAAATTTCCAAATTTTGAAGGCCTGTGATTTTGTTTTTTCCAAAAGGAGGAAACATATCCGTTGGAACTCCATACTTCAAAATCACAGACCTTCATTTCTGTACAAAAATAACATGACCTTACTATGCTGGCTTTGAAGTAATTAACCTTTAGACAAATACATAAATTAGCATATATCAGGATGGTTAACTTGATATGTGTGATTTGCATATGATTGCATGAATTCGAAGATCAGCAGGAGTCTAACAAAATATGCTAATACAGAAGTGCAAGTGCCATGTCATCGTTCAGTAATTTACCAAAAAGGCATACACAACCGGGTATGAACACACTTGTGGAGCTATAATTCATATCATTAATTGGTCTAATCGTATAATCAATCAATTATGTACACAAAAAGGTGAAGAAGTCGATAAAATGAGAAACTAATTAGGTTAGCTTCTCTGAAAACTCAAGAAGGATAAGAAGAAATCAAATTTTTTGGTATACAAGTAGAGTTCCTCCATGTCTTTGCATGCATTTTCAAGATCTCTTGAGCCTTTTCCTTGGTCTTGCTCCCACTGTCCACTTGAAGCACCAAGCAAAGCTTTGCCACCACACCCAGCTGCAGCATTTCTTGCAAAACATTGGTCGTCGCGGAGAATTTGCAAATCGAGAACAGAATCCTCACCGCCCTCTCGCTTGCCACCTTCGAAACCCTCATTATCTTCTTCGAAACCACTGCAAGCCCAGCCCCGTGCTTGAGGAGCTCGGCTCGGCCCTCGGCCGAGCTACACACCATGTCGAGCACCATCATTGCCATCTCGTGAGTCCTTCTGTCCGGAGAAGCATCCAGAAGGAGCTCGATCAAGACATTAACTGCTCCGGCTTCCACGGCCTTGATTCGGTTTCTCCCCCAAGGACAGACCTTGATCAACAGTTGCAATGTGGCTTTTGAGGCCTGCTGGGAAATCTGATCTCTCAAGACCTGGAGTACTCCGGAGAAGAACTCGGGTCTCAAGTTGATCATCTTCATTGTATCGGCGACTTCGAATATCGATCTCAGCATTATTACGGCGTAAGCTCTCGACTCGTAGGTGCTGCTTTGGATGAGCTTCACCAACGACTCGATGAGCTCGCTCTCTTTGCCTAGAAGACTCCGGAGTGCGGATTCCGAGACTTGGAGATTGTAGAGGACGCTCAGTGCTTCTGCCTGCTGTTCACTATCTCCTTTAAGGAGTATCGAAGCCAAGAACTCCACTGCGCCGACGGATTCCATGGATCTTTTGTTGGCCTCGCTCTCGGAGGCGATGGATCTAAGCCTATGGAGGCATTTTGTGATGGACTGTGGCGACTTCGGGGCATCGTTTAATAACTTGGAGATTTGAGCTTTGCTGACGGGAGGCTTTGGAGTTGGGATTCTTTCGACGCCGTGAGAAGCGTTGAGCGTGCACCAAGCTTGGAGCAACCGCCGGAGAGTGTGGTTGGGGGTTAAGTCGGGGTCGGAAACTACTTGTTTCGTTACGGGGCAGGTGTTGTTCTTGCTCGAGAACAGCCACTTCTCGATGCTCTCCCTGTCGTAGGTTATCCCCGTCGAGATGGTCACCGGATCTTTCATGATTTGCAGAGAAATTGGGCAGATAAAGAATGATGGAACGTCGATTTCTTCCATTTGATGAGAAAAGAGATCGAGAAGGTTTTGTTGTTGTTATTGCTGAAGCTGTTGGTTAACGTTTGTTGGAGATGGATGAAGTTTGTGAATGGGGTTGAAGATGTTATATATAAATGAGCCGATGACTGGGATTCTTCAAATATAAGAAAGTCAAAACACGGGATATACGAGAGCGTTGAGAGACAGTAGAGGAGGATGAAGACTTTTCTAAGCTATTGAAAGGCTCAAGATTGACGAACCATACCAGGTCATTATTTCCTGTACATGATTAAATATAAAGGGCACAAGGTGAATTGCAATCGCACATTAAACCCTGCCCTTTTGACTTTCTCTATGTAGAATTAATACTTAACCCAGTGCTTTCTCTTTTCGGGGTTTCTGTCTCTAACTCGTGCTTTTACGTTCGAATGCCGACAAAGTGTAATGGGTGTGGGGGCATAGCTGTATTTTAGGGTATAGAACGCACAATCTTGGCTGCTGCTCACTCCTAGGGTTTACTTGGCATTTAAATTGACCAACGCAAAATATAGAAATAGGGCCAAGTTTAATTTTGGCACGTGGAAGAAAATTTGGACCGCATGACATGTGATCGGGGCGATGAAAACATGTGCGTTTGTCCAAGTCAATCTTATTGGAAGTATACGTATATATGTTTGTGTATAGAAAACGACTCAAAGTACTGATTCGTAATGAAAGTAAAGGGCGCTAGGGTGGGTTTTACTGGTGGGTTTGATTTTATGAATCATTATGCACAATCATTTGTCTTCATTGCTGGAAATGGTAAAAGCTCAAAACTGATCAGGTAAATAACAACGGCTAGGTTATCCAACTAGAAATTAACGGGAAACAAACAAAAGGGAAACCACTTTTCCCGCAAACTTTTCAATAACAACACCAGTACACTACAATGGAAATTCAATTCTAACTTTTGCTGAATGAGAAATCACTATACCAAAAAAAAAAAAGTTGTTGGCAGGTATAGAAAAGCATATGCATACCTTCTCTAAATTTGTTATTATAATTATTATTCTCGTGCAAAAAACTACCAGATCAATTATTCGATCTCAACAAAAAATTAGTATACTTAAAATTTAGATCAAATGTTTGTGAGCATGTACATCTTAATTAAAATTCACAATTTGATGACTAAAAGTAGATTACATCATCAGCTACGTAGAAGCTCATATATATAAAAGTGCCGCACAAATTATTGTACGTGTTAGAATCATACCACATGTTAACGAGGTTTTGAAGGCAACTTGAACAGCTGATAGTTGATTTTGTCCTCGTACAGTCCAATAAAACATTGTAAACAATGCCAAAACGTACAAGAAGGCTTATTAATAAACCAAAACAAAAAACAAGGATGCAGAATCAAACCGACCACACTATGTTTTATCTTGCGACTAGGTTGCGTCCATTTTACTACGACGCGCCACTTCGCTAAGCTAGACAAGACACACAGATCGCGCATGCCAGGACAGAGCTCACATCACCCTACTTGAGACAAAAAGGTCTTATTAACGGCATAAGAGCATGTTTAGCAAACTCTCTATTTTGGCTCCTTAGCTATTTTGGAGAGCATGTTTAGTTTTTTTTATCTATTTTAGCAGCTGTACCAGACTCCTAAGTGGCTCTCTATTATAACTTTTAGCTATCTCGCTCCTAAATATAGAGAGCGGGATGAGGTTTTCTATAATTTAAAACATTCTTTTTAAGTTATTTTATGTAATTTATAAATACATTTAAACTATTTAATCTTCATTTAAAAAATAATATAAATTCAAAATTAGTTAAAATAGAGAACATTGATGCAGAAGTATTTCTAAAGTGGCTAGCTAAAATAACTTTTTAGCTACTTTAGCTAAAATTTGACTAAAAAATGACTAGCATTGCTATAGATGCTCTAACGCCACAATCTGCCCAAAAAAGAGAGTAAATAAAGACAAGAAAATAAACGACATGCCAACATAGGGGGTTCAAATTTGCTCACCACTTTTAGTTTGTGGTGATATCACTACTCTATTAAAACTTGTCACGTCATATAGAACTAATTTAATACTTAAAATATATTCTTTTAATAAAACATCATGATTAACTATAATTATATTTTATAACACTTGACAGTTTTATATTGAGTGGTGGTTTCACCACTAAAATATTGGTGGTGAGCAAATTTGAATCCAATTTTGGTGATGAGTAAATTTGAATCCCTCTCATTGGTCACTTTAAGCACCACTGATCCAAAGCAACATCGCGCCTTGACATCAATTGCTTGTTGGAATTCCCAACCTCCCTTCTAAGAGAGACACCACTGTACCACCCAACCTGCAGTCGCAAAATATAGCTCCGACCACCCCCAAACACCCATCGCTAATTAATCTGCTTCTGGCCTAGCCCAATCGGGTTAAACCCAATCAGATCCATGGCCAGTGATGTCTCTCTTTCTCTCCCTCCCTCCCTCCCTACTCCGGTCCCAAATAAACCCGCGAGCCCAGCTACAGCACTCTAAGAGCAAGTTCATCCATTGGGTCACCAAGTCACTCACTATTCACCACTTTTTAGTGTTAATTTCACCCTCTTCGTCATGGGCATAGTGTATTTCGTGCCCTGGGTACTATCATGACCTGCAAAGTGACTTGATGACCCATACAGGTCACCATGAAAACTGTGCCCGTGATTCAGAGAGTGAAAATTAACACTAAAAAGAAGTGAATAGTGGGTGACCTGGTGACCCAACTGGTGAACTTATGAAATGATCCCGTCCGACAATGACGTTCTAAGGACGCACAGCTGGACGGAAGAGGGGATTGGGTTTTTCTTTAGGCGTGTGCGGCGCGGAAGAGGGAATAGAGAAAAATACTGTTATTAGATTATCATTCTTTTGAAGAATGACTATAGGGCAAAATCAATGTCGACGTCCTTCATAGTCAAATTCTCTTTCATTTGTACAAATTGACTTAAAAATAGATGGTCAAAACATGATATTTTATTGGGGGATATAAAACATTGATAAGAAAAATTTATGGTTAATCTGTATCAAAAAAATTTCGACCTATGCTACCTGGGTAAGTTGGTATATATTGTCTTTACAATTATACACTTGTAGTTGTATACTCTATATCTTCAACGTTCGAAGCTAATCACAAGAGTAATGGATTAATTAAGAGTAGTGATGACATGCATGACGCAATAGACATCGTTATGCATGCATGCATACTTCAAAGTCCCATCTGTACCCATGCGCTAATGCAGTGGTACAGTATTGGATGGGCAATGATGACTTGACTTGCCTCTTAGAGGTCAGCCATGATTTTGCTTGCGTGTCCTATATCCCACCCAGTAGTAAGCTGCTATATTTAGTACTAGCAACTGTAGCTAAACCTAGGTGATCGCCCACAGCATTGAGAGTGGTCAAGGCTGGCCGTTCTGTGGGGGCATGCGAATGCGTAGTCGCAAACACGTGCACGAAGCGTCAAGTCCGCCACCGCCAGCCACACAAGGAGGAGGAGCGCCGGCTCGTTCTTATCCATTCATCATTTTGAACAAGCTCTAAACTTTGATTTTGATTATTCTTGAGGCTGAGAGTGAGTGATGGAGGTGGACGTGTTTCAGCTTTCATCCCCATTCCTATTCCAGTGGGCCTGACTTTGCCTCATGCTCTCTTGCGTGCATCAACCGTGTGAAACCCGAGTTCTTTTTTTGTTAAAGCTGAAAGTCAACTAAGCAAGGATTAGATTTTTTATCAAAAAAAGAAAAAAGTAAGGGTTAATTTGTGTGATTTTCCAGACCAATTTTTATTTTATTTTTTTTAGTAATTTGAGCTTATTATTCGTTGACTGACATTTTAATTGTTATTAAAATTAATATTTATGTAATATTGATTGATATTCATAACTTCTATCGACACAGTCACACAAATTTTTTTTTTTTTAAATTTAAGTATCAAAATCAAAGTAAACCATCATAACTTCCATCTTAAAAAGAATTTAAATTCAATACAAAGTCAGCTTATAACTAATTGCCACATGTTGCGTATAGAAAAAAAAACAATTGCCACTTGTTGTGATCAGCCAGTCATACCTGGGATTCAATCATGCCATAATACATTCAATGGTTTTGATTTCACTCAGACTAAGAGCAGAACGTAGATCACTGATCACATCACAAGTGACTTTGAAACTTCAACACAGTCATCACCGACTGTGGAAACTGGAAAGTCTCTGCTTCTTTTTTTATTTTATATATATATTTTTTTATTTAATCTTAACCAAAGCAAATTTTGTAATGTGTTTAGTTGTAATAATTTTATACGATCGTCCAACTCAAAATCTTACCGCTCGTTCTAAACCTTATTATCAGAATGTTATGATGGTTTTGATGCGTCATTACCAAAATGTCAATCAAACATATTTTTAATTTTATAGTTACAATTTGTTGTCTAACCGCCCAAGGGACCATAGGTCGTCTTAATTGAGCTCATAGAGTTTTTTAGTTTACTCATAAATCAATGCTACAAGGAATCATCATGGGGTGTTTTTTTTTGACTCGTGAATGCACAATAAGCTCATAACCTTTCAGTAAAGTTTTTGGCCCGAAGTTGAATGAACTTCAATAACATCTCGAAGGGTGCTCCTTGTAAGAGATACATCAAGGCAATAGTGAAAGCTTTAGAGTTTGATATTGTTCCATACTCTAGAGTATGATCACGGTCTTGTATGGCACAAGAATAGAATTGCAGTATAGGTACAACTACTTAAACCTTTAAAAGTATGTTGGATCAATTTAAACATGAACTATATTGGATCCGAGTAACCATGATATGCTGAGAGGTGTAACTCTTGGCTTGTGGATGCGATGTGAGGTTAAACTAGAACGTACGTATAACAAGATTAATAGCTAGGTTTAATCAAATTCATTGTTGAGTTTAGTTGGAAACTTACAAAGTTAGAAACAGTTTAACAACGGTTGGCAGGCTTATAGGGAACGAATTTGATAATAAAATTCATAATGTGCGTGATAAAATTCTTCTAGCTTAAGAATTAGATTTGTATTTAAGCCCAAAGTACTCTCAACTTGAAATCTTCAAGAAGATATGGGATCTTTCTATCAAAAATCAATTTCTCCTTCATTCCGATCTTCAAATAGATACGAATGTTCGTGTGGATACTAGTAGATTACCAACATGTGTGAGCCTTGGCACCAAGAATTGACCCCAACGTCCTAAAATCAAGTTTGCCAAGCCCAAGGAGGAGCTCAAATGCTGGTTGAACTCAAAGAATCTAACTTATACTTTTGTTAGGCTGAGATATTGTATAGGATTAAATACTTATTACTCTTTAAATTAAAAAAAAAACAGTTTAGTCCCTCAACTTTTAAATTACACTGCAACAGGTCTAAAATGACTATACCCTCACTTCCTCCTCTTTTTTTCCCTCTCTATTTTTAATTTTTCTCTTTTTTTTTTTTTAAATTTATATTTTCTGCCCCCCCCCCCCCCCTCTCTCTCTCTCTCTCTCACAGTTGGTGTAGGCATACCCCGCCATTAGTGCAGACCATCATCCCCGACCCGATCCCCCCGCTGCCCAGTCTCCTCGTCAGCACTGACCTCGAAAAGACCAAACCCAAACCCTTGAGAAGAACTTGGAGCCGGCATGCATGTGCCTCGCACGCTCCACTATCACCCACAACTCCACCCCACCCATCTAATCCATCACCGCTGCAGGTTCTTCTCACTAGCACCACCGTTGAATTCTTTGCCTTCCATCTCCCTCTGTTTTCGTTTCTCAATCTCACCATAATTACAATAGGCAGCGACGATGACTGAGTTCCGATCGACATCATCATATCCCACAAATCCCCGCTCCAGTTCCCCAATCCCAATTCCAGCTCCGATCCCATTTTCAAGCAACCCAAAGCTCCAACATTTAAACTAGCAATTGAACTCAGAATTGTAAGTGATTCATCTTAGTTTGGGAGGCGAAAACAAAACCCAAAGCTCCAACATTTAAACCAGCAATTGAACTTAGAATTGTAAGTGATTCATCTTAGTTTGGGAGGCGAAAACAAAACAGCTCCAACAAACCCCAAATTAAACCGGCGCCGCCATCGTCCTTCTTCCTTAACCCAACGACGTCGTTCTCGGCTTCATCCAAGTTCGGTAGGTGAGACCAGGCCAGCTTCGGCACCTCGATCCCATTCTGCAAGTGATTCGACAACGTACATCATCATCATTGAATTCGGATTTCAGATCAAACCCTAGGAATTCCAAATTTGAATTTCAGATATTTCTAGATTGCAGAGCATCACTAATTGTAGATTTCCACCTTGTTTGAATCGAATTCAAAAAAAAAAAAAAGAACTTGCTTTCGATTTGAGTCGTGGCCGGAGAAGTGCAGGGGAAGTGCTTCTAAGTTTGGCTCCGGTGAGAAAGAGAGATGTGAGAGTTTTATGGAGGGATTTGAGAGAGAGAGAGAGAGAGAGAGAGAGAGAGAGAGAGAGAGAGAACATAATAATAATATATAAAAAAAGAGAAAAAAAAATGAGGGGTATAATTGTCATTTTGGACATGTTGGGTGAGAAATAGAAATAATAAGGACTAAACTATTTAATTTAAAAGGAGAGGAATTAAACTGTTTTACGGAGAAAAGTACAGGAGTAACAAGTATTTAAATTCTATTATATAACTTACTTATGAACATAGTAAGAATAATTTTTAAAAAAGGGTGCTACGTGACACCTAAAATTTTGTGTTAGGGTACTAACCCTAACTATGGAACTAACTACAAATTTGCAAAGAAAAATCTAAGAAAAATTAGAAAGATATTTCATATATAGCTTGAAATCTTCTACAAGGCAAGAGTAGCTGTATAGTTGGCTCAGACTCTCAATTGGACACGTGTCAAGCAAGTAATGGAGACTTCCCTAGCAATGATAGTTAAAATAAGAACATGAAAACTAAGTATTACTTTCATAACATTTCATCCTCCTTCAAAATGAATTTGACCTCAAGTTTAGCTGCGAATAACTTAAATCTCCTATTCTATGAACTTGTACCTCTTACACTTGAGGGTGACTTCAATGCTAACATATAACTTGCAACTAGATCTTAATTTCCTCATTTTCTTCTTATGTTAGAACTTATTTTATCATCTCATTGATTACTGTCTTGGAAGCTCTATTTCTTCTTGTACCACTTCAATAATCATAACTCATCCCTTTATGCAATTATGACCAATTTTGAATATATCTTCACATAAAAAACACTGATTTCTGGCCCTTCTTTCGTGATATTATTCTTGTGTCAATCTCATGTTCTCCACATTGCTGTTGTTGGTTGTAGGTTGATTAAATGTGGTGGTAGTTCAGGTTTGAAAACTTTGAATTCTAACTGGTTGACCCACTACAGTTGGTCGTGAAATCCTATGGTGTGTTTTAGAACTACCTGCATAAGAGGTTCTTCCAGCAAACATTGTTCTAGTTTGATTCATGTGTCCATTGTCCATTTCTTCATAAATCCTTGCTAACTCATAAGCTTCACAAAGTGTCTTAGATTTATGAGTCTGAACATTAGCTCTGATCTCACTCTTCAATCCCCCAAAAAAGCAAGATAGTAATACCTATTGAGAAAAGGTTGGTGCCTTTCTTGAAAGCCTGTTGAATTGCTCCTTATATTGTTCCACATTACCAGTTTGAGTCATTCTGGCCAATGCAACTTGATAAGAAACTACATTACTAATTTCTAAGTCCCTATCATACAACAACTCTTACAGAAACGACGTCTGAGAAAAAAAATTCAATCACATGACGGATAATTGTGTACTGTCGTCTGATTCAATTTTTGTAGTAATGGTCCACCCCACGACAGTTCAATTGTCGCTGTTCAGCTCTGCGTTTGGCCATTTGTCTGTTAGGCTCCATGAGCTGTTTATGACTGCGTCGAAGTCATCTCCCGCCTAGCAGCAGATGAGGGATGAAATTGCCAATCTCCGTCAAGAGTTGGAGGTGGTGTCGAACAAGCTAGCAGACACCGAGCGGCTGCTGGTCAAGGCCGACTGTGACCTGGTGGATGTGTGGGGAAAGCTGACCGTCTCCATCGACAGGGATGTGGAGCGGGCTGAGAGGGTGGTGTAGTTGGAGGCTTGGAGCATGATATGGCCCTGCTGCAAGAGTAGGTGAATTCCAAGGCCCGGCCTGTCAAAAATCTTCTGCGGGAGGTTGCTGCTAAGACCACAGAGCTGAAAAAGCTAGAGGACGAGGTTGCCCGATTGGGAGTTGAAAGGATCCGTGCCTATGTCGCCGCCATCGAGGCCTACAAACAGTCTCCAGAGTTCAAGCATACCCTGATGAAGGCTGGTGCAACAGCCAATTTCAAGATGCTGAACCAGAAGGGTGTGATCAACTGGGACAAGGCTCCTCGACCTGCTAGTAAGTTGAGCCAGTCCCCTGAGCCGGCCGAGGGGCATGCTGCTGATCAGACTGGAGTTGCACGCTCTGGTAGTAGCGAGAGTGGTCTTAGTCCAATGGATGATTCCCAGCGGACTCTTCTGCCTACCTAGTCCGAAGTGTCTCGTGCCGAGTTCATGGAGGCCCACACTTAGGTAGATGGCACCATGGTGACGCTGAGCCCTATCGCTCGTGGTTCGGATCAGATGAGCCTCCTGGTCGTTCCACAGCCTTCGGTGGTCGGTGAAGATACTGCTGCTGCACTCGACAATCCCCAAAGACTATCCAAGCCTTGAATTTTTTTTTTTTTTGCCGCTAAGGCGTTTCGTCATGTAATTTGACAATATTTTTGGGTGGGGAGTCCTGACCCTAATTATATGAAGTATTGTTTTGTTGTCTAAAATTTTGTTTAGTGTGGGATTGTTGCTGATAACATGACTGTTGTTTGAATGTTGATATACCGCTAGAGTTTTGACTTGTGCTTTTGTTAATCAATGAAACATTAAAGGAATTAAAATTGTTCCAAGTGTACGCTGTAGCGGATGTTGTCCGCTGACTGTTGGCGTTGCCAGTTGACTTGTGCTATGGAGAACAATGGTTTGAATAATTCTTCGTTTCATTGATAGCTGAAACATCAGCGTTTACAAAAGGGGGTTGCACCCGTTAGGTAGCTTCCCTGAGCTAAATGTTTAATAAAAATTTAGCTAAGTCAAGATGCTCTTGGGTAGCTGCCTGACTATTTGTAATAATACCAGAGGTGTTCGGTATTCCAAGGGTGGGTCGTTGTGATGCCATCCTTGTCTATTAAGTAGAAGGTACCGGGGCTGATGACTTCCACTATTTTGTATGGTCCTTTCCAAGTGGGACGGAGTGCCGTTGGAGGTGGAATGACTTCCTTCATGACCCAGTCCCTAAGTTTGAGGTTTCGGGCCTTGACTCTAGCGTTGTAGAAATGCGATACCCGTTGCTTGTTTTACAAATTGTGCAAATGGGCTTTGTGGCGCTTTTCCTCGAGGAGATCTTTGTCGAGGTTGATGCCTTCGCCGTTAGTCTCGGAGCAGCAGCCCTCGACCCTAGCGGTAGGTTGGGTGATCTCGATGGGTAGGACGACCTCAGTCCCAAACATCATACAGAATGGTGTTTCATCGGTAGTGGATATTGGAGTAGTTCTAATGGCCCACAGAACTTCCAGGAGCTTTTTCGCCCACAAACCCTTGGCGTCGTCGAGCTTCTTTTTTTGTAGCTTCTTGATTATCTTGTTTGCTGCTTTGACTTGGCCGTTGGTTTGGGGGTGAGCGACAAATGTGAAGCTCATTTTGGTGCCCAGGTTAGCAGTGAAAGATATGAGCTCTATGTTGTTGAATCGTGTTCCGTTGTCTGTGATGATGGTATGGGGGACGTCGTAGCTGCAATAGATGTTCTTCCAGAGGAAGTGAGTTACCTTGGCGGTAGTTATTGATGTCAGCGGTTCCAACTCTATCCATTTTCCGTTGTTGTCTATGGCGACAATGATGTATTTGAACTGACCTTTAGCAGTTGGGAACTTGCCAAGTAGGTCCAGGCCCCAAGTGGAGTGAATTCATGGTCCGATTATTATTGAAAGGGGCTCCGTCGGGGGATGGGGGAGGTCGGCTTACTGTTGACACTTGTGGCAAGACTGGATACCTTTCTGGCGTCGTCACCGAGCGTGGGCCAGAAGTAGCCTTGTCGCATGGTACGATTGGCTAGAGACCTGGCACCTGAGTGGTTTCCACATTCTCCTGCTTATATCATTGCCAGAACGACTTTTCCATCTTTTGGGGTCAGACACTGGTGGTTGGGATGGGTGAACCCCTGGCAGTAAAGTTGCTCTCCGCTTAAGTTGCCTTGCTTCGACCTTGTCGGTTGGCAGTGTTCCATTGCGCTTGTATTCGATTATTTCATCCATCCAACTAGGGTTCACCTCATTGTTGAAGATTTCGGCTAGGGTTTTGGTGATGCTTGGTTTGTCAAGGCATTCCACTCTTGTGTCCGTTGGACTTTGGTGTGGTTGAGCGGTTGCTAATCTTGCTAGTGAATCAGCCTTGGCATTCTTTTCTCTGCGGATCTGTGTGATGGTGTGGAATTTGAATTTTCTTAGGAGTGTCTTGACGTATCCCAAATATGCCGCTAATTGTTTGTCTATGGCTTGGAAACTGTCGTTGACTTGGTTGACGACTAGCTGGGAGTCGCTGAATATGTTGACGCTATCAGCACCTGAGTCGATGGCAAGGAGTAAGCCTGCAATGAGCACTTCATACTCCGCCATGTTATTTGAGGCCATGAAATTGAACTTCAACGTATACTCCACATTCTGTCCCCCTGGTCCTGTCAAAATAACGTCGGCACCACATGCCTTGGCGCAGGCGGAGCCGTCCACATGGAAGTTCCAGTCTGACTGTTACTTGGGTGCTGATTCCTCAGCGGTTATCATGGCCATGTCGCCTTCTGTTGGCTTTGGGATGGGCGCATCCTGTTGCTCCGTGAGCTCAACAATGAAGTTGGCCACCGCCTGGCCTTTTATAGCGGTTCTTGGTTTGTAGTCAATGTCGAACTCTCTGAGCTTAATAGCCCATTTGCTAAGGCACCCGAAATGTTCAGGGTTCTGCATTATCTGTTTCAGCGGTTGGTTTGTCAAGACATGGATTGTATGGGCTTGAAAGTATTGGCAGAGACGTCTAGCGGCAACAATTAGTGCCAGAGCGAGCTGCTTCAAGGCGGTATATCTTGTCTCTACCCCGTTCATGCCTCTGCCGGCGTAGAATACCTGGAGCTCGTCTTGTCCTTCTCGCCCTACAATGGCGCAGCTTACTGTTGATGGGGATACCGCTAAGTAGATGTAAAGTATCTCACCCTGTACAAGAATGGAGAGAAGTGGGACTGCCGCCAAGTATTCTTTCAAGGTCTGGAACGCAGCTTCACAGTCTGGGATCCAGTCACTTAATTTCTTGTGGGTCCTCTTCAGAACCTTGAAAAATGGGAGACATCTATCGGTGAGCCTGGAGATGAATCAAGAAAGGGCGGTTAGCTTGCCCTAGAGGCTCTGAACGTGTACTTTCCATACTGGCGACTTCATGTTGAGTATGACTTGCACCTTGTCAGGGTTAGCTTCTATGCCTCGTTCGCTGACGATGTAGGCCAGAAATTTGCTAGTGGTGAAGCCAAAGAAACATTTTTTTGGGTTAAGGGGCATACCATAGGCCAAAAGAATGGCGAATATGATTTGGAGGTTTGCCACATGTTCGCTGGCCTTGATGCTCTTGACTAGCGTGTCGTCCTCGTAGACCTCTATTATTTTGCCAAGGTGTTCCGCGAATATGGCGTTCATGAACCACTGGTATGTTGCTCCAGCGTTCTTCAATCCTATGGGCATGACATTGTAGTAGTATAGGCCCTTGTCGGTTGTGAAGGTAGTGCACTCCTGGTCGCCGGGGTGCATCTTGATTTGATTGTATCCTGAGAAGGCGTCCATCATGTGGAGCAGCTCATGTCTCGCAGTAGCATCAACCAGTTGGTCAATGCGGGTAGCGGGAAGCTATCTTTGGGACATGCCTTGTTGAGACCCTTGAAGTCTACACACATCCGCCACTTTCTGCTAGGTTTCTTAACCATGACCAAGTTAGAAATCCATTGAGGATAATTGACTTGGCAGATGAACCCAATGCCCTGGAGCTTGGCGACTTCTTGCTCTATTGCACGATACCTTTCTTCGTCAAAGGCCCTTCGCCTCTGCTTGACCGGATAGAAAGACGGTTTGATGCTCAGCTTATGGATGATGATTTCAGGGGAGATGCCCGACATATTAGAGTAGGACCACGCAAAGAGGGCGGCGTTGTCTCGTAGAAACTGAGTGAGTTCTGCAGCTATCTCTGGGGCTAGCTGAGCGCTGATGCGGACTGTCCGCTCAGGGTACTCGTCAGAGATGCTGATAACCTTGAAGGATATTTCTGGGTTGACAGGTTCCTTTTTCACATATTTCTCCTAGACGTCCCTGGGATCTTCAATTGCATTTGTCAACGGCACGTGGTTTCCCACCGGTAGGATCTCACGGTGGCGTGTTGACCGTGCTACAGTTATTGAATAACACTCCCGTGCCAGCTGTTGACTTTCCTTCACACAGCCTGTCCCATTGGGTATAGGGAGCTTCATAAGAAGCATATACCCAGCTATGATGCACTTTATTTTATTGAGCGCCGGTCGACAATGATGGCACTATAAGAACTGAAACAGTTGACTATGATGAACTATGTATGTATCTCCACTGTGCATGGGCTAGCGCCGATGACTAGGCGCATGTAGTCAGAACCTAGTTGTAGTGTGATGTCACCGGAGAAGCTGAGTAGGGGCCCATGATCTTGGAGTAATTTTCTATTCCACTGGAGTTGGTTGTAGTAGCCATTGAAGATGACATTTACAGCAGATCTGCTGTCAACGATGGCCCTTCCCACGGACCATTTATCGAGCATGGAGTCGATCAAGAATGGATCGTCATGGGGTAGGTGCACTCTGCGCTCATCTTCCTTCAAGAAGGTAATGGGTTCCTAACCAGACTTTGGGAGTTTAGCGGATCTCTCATAGCGGATGTTGCAAAACTTTTTGGGGTGGTTAGCGTGTGCATAACGCTTTCTTGCCCTATGAGACATGTTGGTGATTGGAGCACCACCGGTGATGCAGCACCTGGGCTCGATGTTAGCGACCACAGGTGGCAGCTGACGTGCCTTGAACTGTTCCAACTTACCATCACGATACAAAGTCTCAATTGTTGTCTTAAGAGCATTACAGTTGTTGGTGTTGTGACCGCTGTCCTCGTGGTATTTGCACCACTTGCCGGTGTTCCTTGGTTTTCCCACCCTAAGGTATTTTCTTAAGGGTGGCGGTGGAATTTGGTCTTTGCACTGATCGTATATTTCTTCATAGGAAGCTGTGACGACTGTAAACACTGCATACCGTTGGGAGGACTCCGTCTGCTTGTTACGGTTATCCCAGTGGGATGAGCAGTTGCCCTTATTGTAATGGTGGTCCTTTTGCTGCTTGCTTTGGTAGTTGCCTTGTTGTCACTCTCTCTTCTTTTCAGTTGGTCGCGTAGCAGAGGTTTTGTTAGCAGTGTCCTGCTGGCTGGGGGAGGGCTGAGTGGATTTTGCTGGCGTTGGCAGTGATGGTGGGGTTTCTCAGTATGTGATGAACTCTGCTTTTTTATGGATGACGCAAGCCAGTGTTCACATCGTTCCTGGTGTGTGATGGGTCAGAATCCATCATCTCTCTATAGGGATAGAACAAGCCCATATAAATTGTATATCTCAAGTATCGAAAGATATCTTTTACACTAGTCTAATGGCCTCGCGTTGGCGCAGAGCTATACCTAGCTAACAAGTTAACTACAAATGAGATGTCCTATCTTGTACATTGATTTAAGTACAATAATGCGCCTATTGTACTCAAGTAGGGCACCTTCGCCTCTTGCACATTTTCGTCATCATCCTTCGGACGAAAATGATCATTTTAAGGTCAAGACTACGGATGATCATATGGATGCTTGAAGGCTTGACCTTGTCAAAACGCCTAAGCATCTATCAACACGATGCTCAAGTTCCAAACCTAGACATAATCATGTTCTTCCAAGATCCTTCATCTCAAACTCGGATTTCAAGTGTTCAGCAGTTTCCTTTAACTCTTTAAGGACTTCCAATGAAGATCATGTCCAACATGAACCGTAATAGAATCCGGAACTTGTTATGGAAACGCGCGGGCATTTACATATCCCTTCCCAGTCAAGTAGTCACTTTAATGAGCGTTTCAACCTCATTGCAAACACGGTCTGTGGTCTAGAGCCACTTGACTTGGGTAAAGGAAGTTCACTATGAGCCTTCATGTATATTCCGTATCTAGATCCACATTTCATAAGTTACATGTTCAGTTATTCGAAAACTACCAAAACGACAAGGTTGTGGAGTGCAATGACATCCATTATGAGAGAATATGTCTCACCGTAGTTGATTCCAGGCCGTTTTGTGATAAGCTTTGTGCCATAAGGCGAGATTACCATCTCTTTTTCTCATCACGCTTTCTAACGAAGATCCATTAGTCAACAGGTTTTATGTAGGAAGTGTTGGCATCTCTGGCTCTAAAAACCTTCCTCTGCGTTAGAAAATCCAAATTAACTTGGATTACATCTTTCCATTTAGGCCTATTTTCTCTAAGTTGGCATTCATTCATCAACAAAGCATGGTTCAATATCATTATACTCAACAAACTCATACGCAACGAAATGCGCGACTATGTCATCAATTATGATAGAGTTTCTATCCCACGTCTCATGTGCACTAGTGTAATTTTCATAGAACTCTATATTCTCAAGAATAGGTTCTAGCTTTGAGGCGTCCCTCAACGATAACCATAATTCGGAAGATTCTTATGAGACGGATTTTGAGTGTCGATGATCCAAGGATTGAGTTGTGCCAAAGTATTCTTCAACCCACGGGCCTTCCACGCATCCTAACTGGGGCCATGGCCTGTAACGCTAGAGAGCCACTCTCTATGGCTTTGGCGCCATGCCTACCTTCGTGTAGGATGGTGCTACGTCCTCTTATAAGGATGTCAATCCTTGCAGACAGGCATGTTTGCAGCAGATATATGTGATCTCGTCACTTTAGCGGGGAACGAGATGAGACACAATGGGGACAGATTACAACAATTTCTGTAGTTCTTGCTGAACATCCATGTTCTTATCTCCCCCTAACGATGGGAAGACTGTCTCATCAAAGTGACAATCCACAAATCTAGCAGCAAGGGCATTAAGTGGCGGACGATTTGTTGGAATCTCAAATCCAACCTAGTTGCCCATTCGTCTGTAAGGATCCATCATCAAGGTTCTAAAAAACGCTAGGCGCTAGTCAGGCGGAAGCCCGAGGGCTAGCGCCTAGGGGCCTAGGCAGGAGCCTAGGTGGGGACTAGGCGGTTTTTTTATATTTTAATTTTATAACATATAATTATATTAATAAAAATATAAAAGGTATTATAATGTTTCAAAATAGTGAAAAGATTTGCTACAAATACATATCATCAAATATTACATTGGTTCAACTCATTACATGTCATGTGATGCACTGGTTATACCAAACAGAGAGCAAAACTTTCAGTGTCATTTATGGGATTTCTTGTTGAAAATGGAAGCAAACCCATTCCAACTATCTAGGGCCTCTTGGAACCTCATGTCTCTCTAAACTCCTTGCAGTATAATTACCAAAAAATGAAAAACAGTCCTTAAAGTTTTGGTTCAAGTTGCCAATTATCTGGAAACTGATATTCATTAAGTGAAGACAGATGTCAGGCTCACTTTTCTCTCCAGTTGGAAAATTGATTATGCTCATCTTTAGCTGTAACGAGTCCAAGAAACTCGGTCCCTGACCGGATAAGCCTAGAAGAATCAGCTCACACTATTCTATTCAATGTTGGCAGTTGCCAATGCGGAATCCCTGAGAACAGGGTGTGTCGGCTTGCTGACATAAGAGGAGTTCCACTCCCCTCCATCCGCAGCATAGTAATCCATGGGATAGTCCCCTACAAGGATAGTCCCCTACATAGCACAATATATTAAATAAATAGATACATAATCGGAACGGCAGAGCACAATATTCATACCATCCAAAAGACCAAAACTGGCAGTGCACAACAGAGCACTACTTCTTTTTTCAAATATTCCAAAACTGGCAGTGGTAACCTCAACAGTAGCAAAAGAGATACAAAATAGATATATAACTAAAGATACAATCTTCAAAATCTACGATATGGGATCCAAAACCAATACATCAAACAATTCAATGCTTTACCAAAACAGATACAAGTCTACAAATGCAACTCAATTTCAAATTTTCAAGTCAAAAGTCAAAATAGAAAGGCAAAAAGGGACAGATGCAATTCGAACCCAGAAATCCAAAAGGACAAAATAGATCACATATCCAATTTTCATCTCATATCAATCATATGTATAGCGTATAGCAAAAGTAACATATGCAATTCAAACCCAGAAATCGAAGCAAGAAAGATGGCAGCAACTACCAAGCTTGAAGTTTCCGAAATCGAGTCGAAAACTGAAATCGAAGCTGCTTCACCTAGTAGAGTTCGAGCCAAACCCAAAATTGAAGACTGAAAATTGAATACCCAGAAGCAGAAATTAAGAGGAAGCCATAAATTGATTGAAGAGTGAAGACCCAGAAGCAGAAATTAAGAGAATTACAGAAACCCAGACTCACCGCGCACAGTCAGTCCATCATGGAGTCACCGTCGAAGAAAGAAAAGGCATCGTGAGGCCGTGCCGGAGAGAGACAGAGAGAGAGAGAGGAGAGCGGGGCTGCGAGAAAGAGAGAGAGAGGAGAGCTTTAGTCGAAAACTTTTAGGTCAGATCGCATTTTAGCCCCCTAGGACGAGTTTTTATTTTATTTTAAAAGGGACGGAATGCCTAGTTGCCGACTTTCCAGCGCCCATCCATGGCCGCCCAGCCCGCCTAGTCAGCCGATTTTCACCCTTACGACTAGCTCGATCGACTAGGCCATAATCAGAATGGCTCACCGCCGCCTAGGCCGATTTTTAGAACCATGTCCATCATAGTGAACTGTGGCGGCGCAATTGGCACATAAATGGCACACTCAAATATGCGTAAGTACGAGATACTTGTACCCAGTCACTAGCTGTAACACAAAGATTGTTTGAGTGGTGGTGGGTCGTAGACGAATTAGCATAGCTGCATGCAATATTGCATCACCCTAAGCAGATATAAGGATATTGGTGCGTACTACCAATGTCCGGACTACCATCGTAGTAGTTTCCGCGAGACCATTTGGGTGTTTACATGGGAATATGATGTCCAACATCAGTCCCATTGCAATTACTATCGAAAGTTTGCAATGTAAACTCTCTACCATTGCCAAGTCCAATTGATTGATTATGATAATCCGGGGAGTGAGCCAGTTGTCATGTGATATGTGCTAGGAGTGTAGTATAAGCAGCATTTACAGGTGGACAATGGCATACCACGTGACCAGTGTGTTTGCGTCTCAACCAACATCATGAAATATTTAAATGTCTGTAAGTTGGTTGAATCAGTCCACAGAATCTCCATGGATTCTATGCAAGAACAGAATGAGTATTTTCATATCCTTTGCATAGGACGGTCTCAGTCCTAATTTCCCTAAGGAACAGGATATGTAAAACGAGGGAGAGGCCTTAGAAGCAACCAATGAAGATTTTGGTTGGGCCTGAGCATCTGAACTGCTATTTGAAGCAAAGTTGGTGATTGCAGCATCACTGGAGGAGCCATCACCATGATGGACACCATCCCTGGCCATAGGAGACGCCAACCATGGCATCATTAGAAGAGACTACGATGGCCCTAGGCTTGCAGTGGACGACAACGATGCCAGAGGCAGCGGCGGCAACAGTCATACTTAGTCCAGTCAACTTTTGATTCTTGCTTCGTTTCGCTCGAAAGAATGGATGTTTGTGTGAAGTCTTTAGTAGACGGATCATCATATCATACCAGGATGACCTATCCTGTCGTGATAAAGCCAATATGTGTCTAAATTCAAGATATCTTATCTCATGACTTTATTGGATTTAATAGTTCGAATAGTGACACAGAGTCCACTAGAGAGATACTTAAACTTCTCTAAGATGTGTCTTTGTTTGCATTCATTAGAGGTATTGCAAAGGAACTCATTTTCGTTCTTTATATGCATTTTCGCATGGAATCCGTTGGCTATTCATAGGGTGTGATTTGCCCTAGGAGCGCAGAGAGTTTCTGTGACAGTAATCAAGGTGCCATTTGGCAAGGGGAACTTGGACTATTCCATGTCCTTGAACTAATCCTAGTGGCCCAGCCATTGTATTCACAAAGTAATATGCTCATAATCAAAATGGAGTTATAATGAAGAGAACTCGAAATTTTATTCATAAGCCAATGGTGCACATCATTGTCTCTTAACCATTTAGAGAATCTAATCCAAATTCTAGCTAATGCAAAACAAAGGTAATCATTTGACTTCTTTCGGTAACTCTAAAATAAATATGACCAGGTGAGTAGAGAGATGTCGGTGGAGCAAAGTTCGCTTAAGTACCACTTATCTCAAAAGATTCCTAGACATCATACTCATTTTGGATGAGCCTATGTGAAGAAAAACTAAACCAATGACATTTACTATAAAGTATATGACAATTGCCTATTACATCTCTTGGCAAAATAATGACTTGAAATAGAATTGACGATCTATTGATCCCAGCCAGGCTTGAAGTCTTCAACCCTTCACTCTAGATCATCTTCTTGATCTTCTTGTTCGACATAGTGAGCTTCTCTTGCTTCACAATATTCTTTGTAGGTGGTGACAATTTCTTCACTCTAGATCATCTTCTTGATCTTCTTGTTCGACATAGTGAGATTCTCTTGCTTCACAATATGCTTTGTAGGTGGTGACAATTTCTTCACGAGGTCTACAAACGTGTGCCCAATGACTGAATAATCCACATCGGGAACATTCATCTCTGTGCTCAGACTCTATTGATTGAGGCACTTTGAAAGCATCATTTGGATGGCTCTTATTGTTGGTGGCACCACCAACATGGCCAAAGGCGTTGCCTCCCTCTCTCTTTCCACGTTGACCTCTTTGGTTCGGTGTTCGCCTATTTTGGTGGTTACCTTCCTCATTAGAGCTAGAATATGGACCAAAATGTCCAGAATTGTCCCTAGATTTACGGTTTCGCTCTTGGTGCCTTCCCTTTGGGGCGTGACTATAATTGGACTCCGAAATATGCTCTGTTCCCACGAGTCTCAAATTATAGTTCTTCACAAGGATGTTGTCATGCTTTTCAGTGACATTTATAGCTCCAATGAGCTCATGAAACCTTGTGATCCATCCTGCAGCAATATTGATTCGATAGTTCTTAGCAACCATCAATGCAGAGACGGGGAAGATAGACAGAGTCATCTCAATAAACATCGCATATGTGATATCATTTCCACAGAATTTCATTAAGAATTTAATGTGAAGTGCTTCCGAATTGTAGTCAATAACTGACTTGAAATCACAGAAGCGGAGGCTATGCCACCTTACTTCTTGTTCAGGAAGCATGGAGTCACAGACATTGCCAAATCTTTCTTCGACTGAGACCCACAGCCTTCTAGGGTCTTCTTTGTTCATATACTAGTACTGGAGCGAATCATCCATATGACGAGTCATTAGGATGATGGCTTTCGCCTTATTTGCCTCCAAGGTTGCTCTATTTGCTTCCAAAGCTTGAGCTTGCTCAACAGTTAGCACTTTCGGGCTAGGCTCGAGAATTGTATCCAGGATTCCATCGGCCTTGAGATGCTGGCGGACATCACAAACCCACTTGTGATATCCAGAGCCAATTTTTCCCAATGGAGCAAAGTCCAGTTTGTTCAGGTTACTCATCCTGAAAGAGAACAAGAAAAAGGGTTAGTTTTGGAGCGAAAAAAGGCTACCACGAAAACATATAAAATTTCTGAGCATAATCGCTCCCAAGAAATTAAGGATTTCTGAGCATAGTCGCTTCCAAGAAATCCAATTCCAAGAGTTATTGGATTAGATCGAAACAATGATGTGTTTATGGTCGATCATAACTTCTCAATAAACTCTAAGTTTGGAGTAATCTACAAGTTCTAAGATTGGAGTGAGCACTAACTCCCACAGTTCCGCTTTTTGGTCTCCCCTATGAAGAGGAAAGGAGGGTAGAAGAAGAGAGGTTGCAAATCCTCGAGAAAAAGAAGAGAAAAACAATTAAAAAAAAAACTTCAAAAAGGGGAACTAAAAGAAACTTTGAAATGTACCTAAAAAAGTGTCAAAAAATTTGTTGGAAAAAGTCGCCAGAATTTGGTTGCCGGAGGTGGCCGGAGCTTGGCAGTGGTTGGCCAGAATTGTTTGGATGGTGTTTGCCCTTTTTTTTTTTCCTACTTAAGCCCAAGCCTACTGAGGATTGGATCTGCTAGGTTTTGACTGTTTTTTTTCTTTTCTTTTCATCTTTCAGCAGTGGGCAGCGGGGCCTGCTTTTTTTTTTTTTTTCCAGACTTGGGCCGCGTCAGCCTTCTTCTTCTCTTTTCTGGCTTGGGCCACGCCTTCTTCTTCTTTCTAGCCGCTCCTCCCTTTTTCTTTTTCTTTTTCCTCTTCTTTTTTCTAGCTTGGTCGTCGCTTTCTTTTCTTCTTCTGGGCTGCTCTTTCTTCTTTCTTTCTGGGCTGCTCCTTCTACTTTCTTTCTAGGCTAGATAGAAGGCAGCGATCTGGGGAGTCTGATGGTTCAGGGACGTGCGGCTCTTCTGCAGGCTGGTCAGGCAACTTTCCGGGCGGTTTTGGGCCTTATTTTTCCTATTCCCGGTTTCTAGATTTAAGGCACCAGTTATGGAAAAATTTCACGGTATGAGATGGACTGGAAGGATGCGAACTGGGTAGGAGACCTTTTGTTTCTTCTGGGGGCTGGTTCGGTATTTTTTCGGTCGGATTCGGACAGTGGTTGCTAGGGTTTGAAGACTACGATTTTAGGAGTTCAGGCTTAAAGTTTCGTGCTGATAACTTGTTTTAGGAAAACTGAAATTGGGAGAGAATTGAGTCGTGCTTTCATTGATAATAGGGGCCTCTTTATCTAGAGGATTACAAGCATAGAGATGGAGTTGTACATGGAAACATAATCGTACAATGGTTGGATATCTACAAATATCTCCGAGAATATCTCTAACATAAACCCTATTACAACTAGACAAAGTAATCTAGAGTTTGGGCCAGACACATATTCTGGATTTACTTTAACAGTGGTCCAATTTTTTTTATTTTTTAAATGAAAAAAAAAAGTATTTTAGTATGAGGGGTGCTAACGTAAAATATATTTAATTATGACAAACACCCTCTTCTATTAAACCATAATATAGATATAGAACAATTCATACTTCTTGAACAATACATATATTAGACGGGAACTACACTTCTTAGCAATAGGCCATGAGATTTATCAGTAGGACTGTCCAGCTTAAACTTGCATAAGGTCCTTTCATCGAGGGAACTTTTTTTTTTTTTAGGTCATTTAAGGGATTATTTGTGGGACTCACTTTTCGATTGTATTTCGGCATCTCGACTGTTCAGTTTTTAAATCCTAATATATAAATCATTTCTGCAAATTATCAGCCAAATTGATAATCATTAAGGTATCAAACTAAATTAAATAAATTGGCGAACCAAATCTGTCCAATATGAACCGTTCGTGTTTATAATTGTAATTGTAGTTATAATGCCTTAATGATTATCAATTTGACTAAAAATTTGCAGAGATGATTTACTCATATATACCTAAAAATTGAATGGTTAAGATGTCAATGTGTGATAAAAAAGTGGGTCTAATGAGCGGTTCCTTAAAATGACCCAAAAAAGAAATCCCTTACTAGAAGGGTCCTGATATACATGTGTGTGTGTGTGTGTGTTGCTAGAATTTCAACCATGGAAGAAGAAGAAAGAAGAAGGAAGGAGGAGGAGGAAGGAAAAGAAACGCTGAGAAAGCTAATGACTACATTGTTACCAGAATTTCTTATTACATTTTTACAATCATACATTCTCTTTATATACTAAAGGAAACTAAGTGAAATAACCAACACTAGTAAAATAGTAAAAATCTCCAACACTCCTATATTACCCTTAACATCCCCTCTCAACCATATGCTTGGGTACCAAGCATAATGGTTGGAACAAAGAAAAACAGTGGAAAGTAGAACTCTAGCAGCTTCAATCAGTTTTCCCACCAAAGCAGAAAGCAGCAGTACCCCATTATTCTAGCTATTTGCCTCGAAACAGGGCTCCTATCATGATCCATAAGCTTTGCCAATCTAAAATCACCAACCTTTTTGTAATGAAATTCCCATCCAGCAACTCATTACCAGTATCTCTATGAATCACTTTTGCTGTCTATATTATATCAAAAATAGATGCTAATCCAATTGCAACATTTTGCCTATGAGGCCAATCCAACATGTTACCGTCTTCAGTTTCTTGGTAAGGCACAAATTTCTTTATACAATTTCAAAGGAACCTTCAGCAGAACAGATGGGCATCCTTAATACACACATTCACCGTATCAGCAAGGCCCATATATAATTGTTGCATGCCAATGGAACATGCCACAGTTCACCAACCCTGTCCTTTCTTTTAATAGCATAACTGTGAGAGCAGAACAGCCACCAAGTTGAGATACCCAATGTCAGCAAAGTAACTATAGTAGTCCCATCTTGAGTGGAGTGGCCACAGCCTCAACCCAGAACAATATAGGAAAGAAGAAGAATGAAGAAAAGTGCATAAGGCAAAAGATTGAATGGTAATTTTACAAATTTTGATCTTGATTTGGTAATTGTACAAAAGGAAAAAAAAGATGAAAAAACAAAGGAATTGGATAGTATTTTGACTGGTAATTGTACGGAAATGCATAGAGAAAATAAAGAATCTCTTGGTATTTTGACTGGTAATTGTACAGAAGCAAATTGAAAGAAATATCTTAAAATCAAGAAGAGGGATAGGAAAGAAAACAAAAATGGGAAAGGCTGTGACACAGGACAATTGAATATCTTCGACTATCATATGATCAGATTTCACTTAAAAGTACCAAATCAGAACATATCCACATCAACCTTATAACACCAAATACCATCACCTAAGCAGACTAAGTTCATAATCCAAGTAATACAAGGCAGTCGATAAGCAGAGTAGGTCACACAGCAGTAGCACTCAATATACCCAACTTAATTTTCAAGAAGTAATTGAACCAATTGAACTATCATGAAAGGCACAGTCAAGATTTTACCAAGAAGATAGAACGCAGCGTTTGAGCCGAAGCTCGAACCACACACTTTGAAATTTCAACACCGTCAGAGTCAAAATCGGAATTGTCGTCTATAATCTCGGGACCTGAATCGGCCGACAGCACAAATGTCGATGGAATCTCATTGGAAGCCGTCGAGTTATCTTGATCTCCGGTCAGAGATAGAGGTCCAGTGAGGTCTAGTGGTCACCGGCGACACGGTAAGAGTAGAAAGCAAAAGATGTCAATTCCGGAAACGGCGAGAGTTCGTAATTGGATGGCGGCTCGGTAATGATGAGGGATTGAGAGAGATTGACAATTTTAGGGTTTGGGAATTCCGAAAGCAAAAGATGTCAATTCCGGAAACGGCAAGAGTTCGTAATTGGATGGCGGCTCGGTAATGATGAGGGATTGAGAGAGATTGACAATTTTAGGGTTTGGGAATTCCGATTGCGGGATTTTGGGGCTTATTCGATTCGATTTCTCTATATTGAAACACAAAAGAAACTAAGAACGGAGAGAATTGCAGTATAGAAGCAACGGTGGAGCGATGGTCAGGCCGCCATGGCTCTGATACCATGCTAGAATTTCAACCATCGAAGAACAAAAAAGAAGAAGGAAGGAGGAGGAAGGAAAAGAAACGCTGAGAAAGCTAAGGACTACATTGTTACTGGAATTTCTAATTACATTTTTACGATCATACATTCTCTTGATATACTAAAGCAAACTAAGTGAAATAACCAACACTAGTAAAATAGTAAAAATAATCAACACTCCTATATTACCCTTAATGTGTGTGTGTGTGATTTACATTTAACTCAGATGTTACAATTTCCGTGCAATGTACCTGAATTAGGTATTTCCCCAAGTACATCATTTCACACAATAACAATGTCATTTCAGATTGAAAAAGCAGAATACACCGGCCGGAGAGAGATATATATGTTCATTCTTTCGTCAATGTAAATGCAACACCATGGTAGTTTCAAATTTCAACTAAAAACTGAATGGATTAATTTCAAGTCCACATACAGTTGAAAACATGTACTTTGGCAGCTGGGTGCTTTTGAAAACATGTATAGTGGGGTTTCGTTAGCAAAGAAACATGTATTGTCCCATTTAGACAATTCTAGTTCCACTTTGGCTCACATTTCGCAAATCTAAAAGCGAAGATAAGATAGTTGGTATATGCTAAATGCTCATCACATTGTGCCTAAAGCTTCTGTTTGAGAAATTGCCTTTTGATATATGACCTCAAAATTTACATAACATCCATGTCAATAGCCAAGATGCAGCTTTCACTAAAATTTGGAGCTCTCCTTCCTCAGGTTTCATAAAATTAAATTCAGATGGCTCATGGATTAGTACCTCTGGGGAGGGTGGAATTGGTGTAATAGCAAGGAATGAGCATGGTCAATTGATGGGTGGAACAGCCAAATCGGTCACTGCATCTACAGCGTTGCAGGTGGAATTGCAAGCGATTTCGGATGGCCTCTCCTTGGCCATTTCTAATGGTTGGTCAAATGTTGAGGTAGAGTCGGACTCTAAGGTAGCCATCTCATCAATCAAAAAGGGAAGTAGTGCCACAAACTGGGAGATATATCCAATTCTTCGCCAAATCTGGAAGAAATAATCTGTGTTCAACCAGATACGGTGGTCGTGGTTCTCTCGAGAAGCGAATCGGGCGGCAGATTGCCTTGCCTCGCTTGCCAGGCGGAGGTTGTGCGCGGAAGCTTGGGTCGACAGACCCCCAACCTCCCTTGTTTTCATTCTCTCCAAGGACGGCCTCCCCTGTCCACCGGCTGCCTTCGCTGGTCCCTCTGCATCCTAGCTCCAAGGCTGTTGAAGAAGCTTATTCTCTTATCTGTTTTTACTGGTGTCTTCAGTTCCTGTTTTAGAATCTGTTAGTCTTTTACCTTGCTGTACTGTGGGGTGTATGAGTCGGACTTTGTTGCCAGCTCTCTAGTGCTTTCTCTTGGGGGGTCCTGGTTTGTCATTAATCTGGGTCCTCCTTGCCGTTTCGGCTTTAATGATATATCATTCAGACCAAAAAAAAAAAAAAAAACATCCACATGGTGTTTTGAAATCTTCGTATTTGGCTATTGTTGTATTGGAGTTGACTTTCCAGAACAAATGCAATTCGTATATAGCTATATTGAATAGATCAAATTGAAGACGAAGTTAACGAAAGAATAATATGTTTTTCAGCAAATAAAGCTTCTGATGTTGTACTTAAGAGTAGTATTTCATTATTTTTTTTTTTCCAAAACGTTCTGGACAAGTAAATCGAAAATGGGTAAATCCCACAACTCGCGGCCTACCACATCGATCACTAGTCTTTAATTATTCTCAACTGATTCGATCGTACGTCAACTCTATAGATCGAGGTCTGTCCACATAGAATCAACCAAAGGCACATCTACGGTTTGTTTCACTTTTTGAAGACCCTGCATCATACTGCAGGTTCAAGATTTTTTTTATGCATAAATCTAAGGAATGTATTTCCTATGGAAATAAATTATGGAGGAGCTAGAGATCTAAGTAAGAGAGAGTCAGAGTAGAACAACCATTATGGGGCGGAGCCACACATAGGCCAGTTTGGGCACTTGCCTAAACTGAGTTTTTCTTGTTTAACTTAATTTATATATGTTGGTTGAAGGAAGCTACTTAAAACATAGCAGAAAAGGGCAAAATCAGATGAATCTTGCCTTAGTTAGGCTGGGTTTTTCTTGTTTGCCTTGAATCTTGCCTTACGTAAGAAATTTTTCTGGATCCGCCACTGAGTTGCTGACCAAGTTTTAGGTATTTTTTATCTTAGAGAGAGAGAGAGAGAATGGCCCAAACTGTTCTAACATAACCGTATAAATTTTCACGAATAAAATTTGGTTTGAGTATTTGTAAAGTAAATAGATGAGTTAGTGTGTTTCTCATGAACGAGTTATGGTGTTAAATAGTATAATTCCGGTAAGCACAAGTACATGCACTAATTACCAAGTATGTGGCAAATGTGACCAGTATATGTGTTTTTAGTTAGAATAATGCTAAAAAGACCGTATTTTGTTGTTCTTGTACCACATAATGTGGCAATCGCTGTGACATTGTTTTTTATTTATTTATATTTTTTATTAAGTTGATAAAATGATTTTACTCTTACTCTCATGATGGCTCGAACTCATGACCTCGATCTTAGATAGTGGTTAGATATTGGTCAAACAATTTTTTGTTAAATAATGAGTATTAGGCGATATTGGCGCCTCAAAAATGGTATTCCAAGGCATCCAAAAACCCAGTATTAGGCAATTTTAGCGCCACATCATATTTTTAAATACATGAAGATGATATACGAAGAGTTATCCTTTTAGTTAGGGCACTTTTTATGTGCTAAAATAAATTCATGTCTTTCTTACCTTAAAACATCTTTCTAGATGCTTATGAACCGATGCTGTGCCATATTTGGAAACCAAAGAAAAATTTGTGTTTGGTGGAAAACGATATATCTCATGCTTATTATTATTTTAAAATATTTTATTATAGGTAACAAGGGATATCCTAACAAGCTTATGTTTTTTCATCAAGGATTGCCTTGTAATCTTGTATAGTTGATAAGATATGCTACTCTTAGAAGTTAAAAAAAATGATGCTCATGAAGCATGGTCTTTTATCTAATTTGAATCATGTTATAATTCAAAAAACAGCTGTATTTTGTTTTACTTTCTGATGAAATAGAAGCCGTAAAATCTGTAAACGGAAACATGAAATACCAAAATAATGGTAAAACTTAACAAATAATATAAAAAAAAATTGATTTGATAGTTGGTAGCTTAATTTCAAAATTTGATTCTGAAAACAGTAATGCCTGTTATTGGTTCGAGCCGATCGATGCGCTGATCTAGTTAAAATGCTTCTATCCAAGTGTCCTCTCTACCTCTTCTTACACATGATATTTTCCTGCTTTTCAATTATTCTTTTGATGTTCCTATGACAATAGAGGTAATTAAATGACGGTGTTCATGACGAAAAACAAAAAGAAGAGGTAAGGTGTTCCATCACTTCCATGCATGAATTGATTTGTTTAGACTAACAATTTGATCAACTAAAACAAGCTGGCGCATGCCTGAAAGAAATTTTGAATCTGCCATTAATTTTCAGAAAATAATCTGATTTCCATTTTCTTCTTTGGTACGATAATTAATTAACGAGTCAAATGAATTTTTAGATTTTTTTTCTAAAATATCTGTGTAATAATTTTTTTTTATATTTTTTTTTATCAAAGACTTATTACCATGAGAATAATGTAATTTAATTTTTCACATTTCTCCAGATCGATAAGCAATTAATGTTTCTAATAATTTCTAAAATTCTAGATGAAGAATGTTTCATAGCCAAAAATAAAAGATTAAGTCCACAGTTGGCCATATTCGTCATTGGGCAATCCCAGGCTCCCAGCAGTCCTAAACAATGCAAATATAATATGGGTTAGATTTAATAATTGCCTGAAATATTAAACTAAAGTCATAGACCGCTTGCTACAACACGGTATTATTGCCAGAATTGCTCATCCTCCTCCTTTCATTCATTCAATTTGTTTGTTTACATAATTTCGTTTAGTAAATAATAAACGTACCGTTTAAATAAACATATATGAAGATCATATATCCATCAATACAATAATATTAATTTTAACAAAAAAAATTATGCTCAAACACCAATAAATGTAAATCTAACTGTAAACAAATTTATTTTTAAGTTGATTTTTTTTTCTTTCTGTTTTTCACACTTGAATATAAATCTAAGGATAATTAAGCATAATTTTCTTGGTCCTGATGATCAGGTGAATACTGAATACTACTGACCATCAATATATATCATGACCTGTGACTGAGCTGCGAGGAAAACAAGGAGAGTTCGTCCACTCACTGGAATGTGAACTAAGAATTTCCCTTGCCTTTTCTTTCAAATATGGAGCACAATCGACTTGGATCAGCGTTATAAGCTTCTTCACTGTTCCAAACTCCAACATTTCCTGAAGTACCATCTTATTTCCAGAGTACTTGCTTATCAAGTAAAGGATCAGAACAGCTCGGTCGTCGGCCGCCTGCGAACCCTTCAAGATCCTCTCGGACACGACAAATATGCTTGCTTTATGACTAAGAAACTGAGCTCTCCCTGCGGCACAAGAACACAAATGGAACAGTATCCCCAAAACGAGCTCAGTTGTTTTCTTTTCCTGAACTGCACCACCCAATTCGAGCTCAACGAGCTCATAAACTGCGCCGGATTCCACCATTTTGATCCGATTGCTTCCACAGCGACAAGTGTCTAGCATCACTTGTAAAGCCGCATTGGTGCCTTGTTGTGTAACGGCACCATTTCTCAAAACCCCTAAGATGTTCCTGAAAAATTCAGGATTGAGGGTTTCTAGCACGCTTGAACTGACCTTCTGAATTATGGACTTCAGCACCAACATGACGTGGGTGTTCACCTCGATTTGGTTCTTCATTTCACGGCTCAAAACCCACGTCAACGAGTCCATGATCTGATTGTTCTCTAACAAAAGATGATTTAATTCTTCGGGTGAAATCCGAACAAAGTGAAGCACGCTGAGAGCTTCTTCCAGACCATCTACCCTACCATTTTTATAACATGTTACGATGAATAACAGCATGGTTTTAGCCACACCGGCTTCCGCCATGTACTTTAGGTTACCTTCGTTTTCGGTAGCGAGCAGCTCCAGTTTTCTAATGATTTTTAGCTGGAACTGCGGGTCCGGAAAGTCCTTGAGCAGCTTCACGACTTGGGCCTTGCTGAGAGGTGGTTTCGGAGTTGGAATTCGATCCACGCCTTTAGAGGCATTGTCCGTGCACCACGCCTGGATCAACCGGCGTAACGTGTGATTCGGGGTTAACTCGGAGTCTTTGGGGAGCGGCTGTTTGGTTACGGGGCAGGTGGTGTTCTTGGCGTGGAATAGCCAGTGCTCGATGCTGTCTCGGTTGTATGTGATGCCTGTAATAGCTGTTACAGGGTCGGTCATAATCTGAAGGGAGATCGGGCATACGAAATACTGAGGAACTTCAATGTCTTCAGCCATGAATGTGCCGAAGGAAATTAATTGAGGGAGTGAAGGAGAGAGAACTTCTTCTTGGGGGTTGTGGTGGTAAGAGGATGCGGCTAATATATTGACCAGAGAGAGTGGACTGGTCTTTATATAATTGGTGATGGTTAATTCTAATCTTCAAAGGCAGGTTGGGCAGTCAAAGGAGAAAAGTTGTGGGCAATGAAATGAACACGGAAGAAGTAGCATAGAGCAAAATTTGGATTTGGGACCCCCTTTGAAGCCCTTTTTTATCCGAGTCAAATGTATACATGAGCATCTCGAGAATGTTAATAAGAAAACCAAAAAAGCATCTGATCGACATCAATTTTCTTCTTTTTAATTTTATATGTATCTCTTCGTAAATTTGCAAACATATCTTTCTTTATTGGCTTTATTTCTCTTTTGTGAGGATAGATAGAGGTATTAGATTCAAATTTTCTTCTCACGTAATTAAAGCAAAAAAAGATTAAAATAATAATTTTTATGAAATTTGACCATCTTAATATTAGTTGACTGTCATTACTGAGTAAAAGGTCTTTATAATAAGTTCACTCATTAAGTATATTTTTCTTTTTAATAAAATAGATAGCGAGGGGCAGGTGGTGAATCTTGAAAGTGATGCTCTATAATTATATAGAGTGGTGCGGGGTTTACGACACTGATGGGTGAGGCTCTAATGAAGACCTTTAAAATGAAGACTCTATGCAAACTTCCAAATCAATGGTTGTGAGACTCACTTTATGATCACATCTCGACATACAATTCAACCGTTAGATGTTTAGGTCTCAATGAGTAGATCCTCTTTGAAATTTTTCTGTCATCTTTCATGTCCATAAATGATAAATCATGATTACGAATGTCATATCAACTTTTTTTTTTTTGAAAGGGTCATATCAACTTTTTATTTGGCTGAAAATATGCAGAAATGATGTACTCATGAAGATCTAAACATCTAACGATCGATTTGTCAAAATGTGATCGAAAAGTGGGTTTTACAACTGTTGATTAGAAATTCCTCAAGAAGTCTTCATTTTAAAGGTCCTCATTAGAGCCTCTTCTAGAAACTGTTTTCTCACAATTTTCATTATATTACAATTACAAAATAACTATTTTCAGAAACAATGACTTGAACAAAAAAGTTATAAAAAAAATTGCCTTATTAGAATACTAGCTTATGAACTTTTGGTTTCAATTGAACTCCAAGGAGTCGGATCGTCAAAAATAAGGAAAGTTTGGATTCAAATATCAAATATATGTTGTATTTACTATCAGTAGTCGCAAAAAAAAAATGTGAGAATTTGATGATAGATAGTCCCGCTCAATTATGTTTTTAAAGAAAAGTAAATTTGAATCACATGTACCAAATTCAATGGTTGAGATTATAACAATTTTGATGGATGGATGAATTAATTTTTAAATTATTAAAGTGTTAGGTCCTATTTGGGATTGCTTCGCATTTAAAAAAATAATCAGTTTTTGTCTAAAATTTTAGATTTTATTGTATTTGGTAGATAAATAAAAAAACAGCTTAGCAGCAGATTTTAGAAACAACCCAAATGTTACTTTTAAAAGTTGCTTTCGGTCAAAACATGCTCTGAAATTGTGTTATGTACTGAAAACATTTTAAAAAATATTATTTACCAAACACGAAACAGTTTTAATTCACAACTGATTATTCTCACAGCACAGCAACAACAATTTTTTTTTTTTAATTTGCAACAATCCTAAATTTGCCTTTAGGCACATATTTTAGGTTCAATGGTGCGACTAAGATTATACTAATTTAATATTGAAATATTCTCAGCCTGCCACATCTTAGAGTCTTTTTTAAGTGATGTCAAACAACTGCCCTTAGAATGGGTTGGATTGAATCTTGGACTGCATGGTCAAACTTATTGATCGGATTTTGCACAAAGGAGTTTCTTTTTTCTCTCCAAAAAAAAAAAAGGAATTTCTTTTTACTTTTTAACCTTCCACTTTCCGTATCAAAAGTAAAGAAGAAGAAAAACCTTCCTCTTTTGGCATTCAGCCAAGTCAAAAGAAAAAGAAAAAGGGGGAAAAAAAAAAGAAGAGCGATGGAGAGCCAATTTCAAGATACGTAGCTTAGGTGTGTATGTTTCGAGTACACATTTGCCAATCAACAGTTCATCAACTTCATCGGAAAACGTGTAATCTCTTGGGATACAGTCCCACAACTCCAATTTTCCAACAGAAATGTGAAACGCAGTGAGCCTTTTTCTATTCTTGATTACCAACGTAAGAAGGGTACCTCTTCTAGATTATCAATATTGGATTCGAGGACGTAGCTACTTGGATAATGTTATGTCATGTACTGACTGTTGTGCAGAACAAACGAAACTTCCTCTAGACGAAATTAATGAACTTCCATTTTTGAGTCAAAAAGGAGAGTCAATTTGAGGACCTGCAATAAATGGCATGAACGAACAGATGTGAATATATACGAATCTGAATGAGAGCCGCAGGCATATGCTTTTCTTGCAAAAACCTACTCCCTCTCAAGTCTCCATGTCTTGAAACTAACACTCACCTTTAATTTGTCCAAAATGTTGTTATTCGATCTTTTCCGGAAAAAGAAAAAGAATACAAAATTGGAAGTATATTTCTTTACAGATTGAGGAGAACTTTTTCTGGTCTAGGACTACAAGTTAAATATGGATATGGCTACACTGATGAGATCTTTGGTTCACTATTAATAACGCATCATGAGGACCTATTAATGTGATACCCTTTCCGGTATATCTACAGAACTTCTAGGTTTGAAAGCTAGCAGGCTTCAATTTGCTATTAACGGCTGTTCAATGCGTTAATTGTGGAGTCGGATTCCTTAAAGGCAGTAAATCTCATCAACACTAGAGAGTCTTGTCTTGAAGTCTCTTGGCCCATGCAATATTTCTAAGTTTGTCTTCAAAACAAGAGATTGTGATAGAGAGAGATTGTGATAGAGTTGCTCATAGAATGTTAATCAGTGTTCATGACCGAGGTTTTTAATTAAAGGAATGATCTTGTTGGCTCTTAGATAGTATTAAAAGAGATTGAAATACGGTTTGGAACTCAGTCAAGTTGAGAAACTTAACTTCAAGTCCATACTAATAAAGAAGAAATATATATTGTGAGTTTCACGACTCCAAAAATTGAAAGTTGCATAAAAATCACGATATCGTATACATATTAATAACGAGTCGTACAATCTTTTTTATATTCAATTAATTTGACATCGGTAAAAGAGTTGTAAACATTTAAACAACTCGTATATTATACAATATTATATTATTATTTTTTATTCTTTTTCTTCGTGGTCATTGGTATTGGTATCCAAGTTAAGAGAAGGATTAAGGTTCTCATTATTGTTCTACCATTCAGTTGACTTCCACTGTGGAATTCTTGGCCCAATAATTCGGCTGGTCGTGGAATCTTGTCATCTTGAATGTTTAGTGATTCTAAGTCGTTATATTTTGTTCGTATTTCTGATTTGTGAGCTTAATTACCATATAATACGTACGTGATACCTACCAAGCTAGCTAGCTTTAACATATATCGATCTCATACGAATTTTCGATCAGTCCTCACTCCTCAGTCGTCCCTCCTCCCTTCAATTCCTAAATCTGTAACAATGTTTCTGCAAACATACGACCTACAAAAAATCAATAATATATAATGAAATTTTTTTGGGTTAAGCAACAATTAACCATTGATAATTATCAGAAAACCAATCAAAAGACTTGGTGACAAAGCAACCATATGAAGAATCTTGTACAATCTAATTAGTCATCAGATACCAGACGACCCTTCATTTTGCAAATTAACTTATCATTATAGTTCCCTTATGCACCTAGAAATCACATTCTGACAAGAAGAGTAATATGAAAATTTCAGTATTCTTCATTCTTTGTGGAGGTATATATAACGTTACCAGGAGGGTATAATATGGGGATCAGGTTTAATACATAAACTTCTTTCTTTCTTGTTGTAGGTACATAAGAGCATGTTTAATTAGCAGACTTTTTATTTTTGTTTATTAGTTATTTTGGAGAACATATTTAGCTTTTTATATATTTTAGCTGCTGCACCAGACTCCTAAGTGACTTTCTATTATAACTTTTAGTTATCTCACTCCTAAATATAGAGAGCGAGATGAGACTCTCTATAATTTAAAACATTCCTATTGAGTTATTTTATATAACATATAAATATATTTAAATTATTTAATCTTCATTTAAAAAAATAATATAAATTCAAAAATAGCTACAATAGAGAGCATTGATGCAGACATATTGGGGTTTAGGGACTTTCTATTATAACTTTTAGTTATCTCACTCCTAAATATAGAGAGCGAGATGAGACTCTCTATAATTTAAAACATTCCTATTATAACATATAAATATATTTAAATTATTTAATCTTCATTTAAAAAAATAATATAAATTCAAAAATAGCTACAATAGAGAGCACTGATGCAGACATATTTCTAAAATGGCTAGCTAAAATGACTTTTTAGCTACTTTAGCTCAAATTTAACTCAAAAATAGTCAGCATTGCTAGAGATGCTCTAAGCGAATGGAAAAGTAGGGTTTGGGGTTGATAAGTAGGTACATATGGAAGAACTAATTTTAATTCAGCAATTTGATTAGTCTAATCCAACTGCAAAACTTGTGTTATTCTATTTTCATCAATATTACCCTACAATCTAATTAGTCATCAAATACCAGACGATCCATCATTTTGCAAATTAACTTATCATTATAGTTCTCTTATATATGCACCTAGAAAACACATTCTGACAAGAAGAGTGATATGAAAATTTCAGTATTCTTCATTCTTTGTGGAGGTATATATAATGAGTTTTTCTATTAGAACCTCCAAATTTACTCACTTGACCTCTATGCTTTTTACACCTCTTATCAAATTTTCAAATACTAAATTTACTCACTAAACCTCACTAAACTTCCTCAAATAACCTCACTCATATAATTTGCAAACAAATTATTATCTTTAAAATAAAAAATTTAGTCATTTCAATGATTTAATCACTCTATAAATCTTAACTAAATATACATTTCTTAATCAAACATGAGTTTCAAAAATTAATGTCTAATCAATAAGAAAATGCCATGAACTATTATGTTTTTTTTTTCTACTTTAGCTGTGCAAAAAAAAAATGAAGAAATCATTTGTTTTTATTCCAAAAAAAAAAATCGTTTTTTTAATGTTTATTTTTTTTTGTATTTTTTGTACCACATGATTAATTAATTATTTATTATTTATTATTTTTTGCAAATATAATGGATTGACTTAGATTATGTCATAAATCATAAGAGGATTTATTTTGTTTTTCCTCACCAATATGCGTTCAACATATATATCATACATTTTTATGTCACATGATCTTTATCATATTTTTAATTCTTATTAAATATATATGAATACTTTAATGAGTATGTAGTGAAATTTGAAAATGAAAATAGATAAGGAAAATAATAAGGAATACGATCTAATATTATTGAATTGGAAAGTCTACATAAAATAAATATAATTTTTTTTGGGTATAATTATTGTTCTTAATAGTCATTTTATAGTAAACGCGATCCCGTGCAATTCGGAGAGAGTGAGAACTAGGGTTGGAGAGAGTTAACAAAAGTTATCTGCCTGTCCGGCGGCGCCCCCGCGTCGGCCGTGGCTCCCTGCTCCATCGACGAGTGGCGGGTGTTGCCGGACGGGATCTTGGGATCTCAGGGGTCCTCCTCTGCTCTTTGGTTTGCTGGTCAAGGTCTGGTACTTCTCTTCTTTTCTCTGAGATGGCATCGTCGGTGTGGAGGTCGGATGGGTGGTGGTCGGCGTGGAGTATGTGGTCAGAGGCCAGATCATGGCGGCGGTATACCATGGATCGTATGGCGCTGACTTCTAATCTACGGTGGGTCGCTAGACGGAGATGGCAGCTGTGGTGGATCTGGGTTTTCAAGGTGGTGGGCATGGCAGAGGCAAGGCACAGTGAGTCTTTCATCGATTTCTTGTTGATAGATTGGCTGTGGTTTGCTGTATGGTTTAGCAGGCACCTTCGACTTGGGGAGATTGAAGACATGAGGCTGCGGTGGTGGATTGCCGGCGGGTCATCTGACGACAAGGGTGAGGAGTACTGTGGCGGCGACTTCTTTCCTTTGGTTAAAGTCTTGGTTTTAGTTAGGTTGCTTTTTAGTTTACTTTGGTTATTGGTTAGTTTACTTTGGTCAATAGTTGGTCCCTACTCGTTTGAGCTAGGGTTGGGTCAAATTGATGTGCCATGGATGTGGTGTCTTTCCTGGGGACGAGTTGGTGTAATTTCGGTTTTATCTTATGGTCAATGTGCTAACAAGCGATCCTTGCACGTGGTCTGGTTTCATTGGGGCGCGGTGTGGAAGAGGGCGCTGGTTTCTCTGGCGGTTGTCTATGGGGTGTTATCGAGTTTCTCGGGGTTATCTGTAGCCTGTGAGGTTGGGCGAAATAGGTGGTTAGGGGTTGGGCTCTTTTGGCTCATGGATGTCATCCTGGATGACGGACCCGTAACTAGTTCGGTTTTTAGGGAGGAGAGTGGGGAGTTCTTGTCCACCACCGGTCATTCCCATATTATGTAATCTTGGTTATTTTCAATAAAGGATTCTTATTCTCAAAAAAAAAAAAAAATAGTCATTTTATAGTAGGTTATATATGTCATTTAATAATTCATAATAGAATGAGGTCAATTGAGCAGATTTGGAAGTCCCAATATATGAGAGTATAATATGGGAATCAAGTTTAATACATAATCTTCTCTCTCTCTTGTTGTAGGTACATAAGTGAACGGAAAAGTAGGGTTGGGGTTGATAAGTAGGTATATATGGGAAGAACTAATTTTAATTCAGCAATTTGATTAGTCTAATCCAACTGCAAAGCTTTTCTGTTTTCATCAATAATACCCTACAGACTTGATGACTCTAGTCTAACCTAGTTGTATGTCACTGTCAATTTTGATTACTCATTGTTCAACACTGAACAAAAATATTGCTTCAATAAGGACACGAACCTCCAACCCCATTGTTGGATCACTTGAGATAAGTAACAAATCATGTTTACTATACAAGAATATAATATTTATGGTCAAACTAGCCTCAAATATAGTGGATAAAATATATTATTCAAAAATCAAATTTTTTAACAATTAAAAAAAATGGTAATTATCACAAACGGTACCTGAACTTATCATCTATTTTATCAATGGTACCTGAACTTCAATTTTGATCACAACCAGTACCTGAACTTTTTGATTTCATTTTAAATGATACCTAAGATCATATTCGATCACTATTTCTGCCAAAAAAGCCAAATCTAAAAAAACAAAAAACAAAAAAACAAGTTCAAGGCAAGTCTATTTCAAAAAAATCATCACTATATATGATCGCAACCCTCGAAATCATCAAAAATCATCACTATGATCGCCTCCCATGCCGTTTTTAGTCAGAATAGTGATCGGAGGTGGCTTTAGGTACCATTTAAAATGAAATCGAAAAGTTCGGGTACTGGTTGTGATCAAAATTAAAGTTCAGGTACCATCGATAAGATTGAGGTATAGTTCATGTACCAGTTGTGATAATAACCCTAAAAAAAAAAAAAAATCTATTTGTTTAAACACTTCTTCCTTTTTCGGCAAAGAAATATTCATTTCAGACTGCAAAACAATGACAGTAGAAAACAACCAGAAAAAAAAATCCAAAAAACAACGTTCTAACAAGTAAACAGAAAAGCCATAAAACAAATTCTAAAAGAGGGGGAGCAGGTAGTCCATTAGTCTTAAGAACGTGGAGGGTGATCGATCGAGTCCCCAACGTCCACATTCCTTTTAGATTGCAAAGCAAGCCAATATGTAAAAGCATTAGCATCCCTTCGAGCGAAACTCCAAAGTCCAAACACATGATCTGAAACTAGCTGCTAAACTAGAAATTCTATGCAAGAGAGGGCAGATTTCCCAGTTGATTTTAGAATATGGATTCGAGACGGCTGTACAGAGTCAGTTTCCACGTCAATAGACTGAAAATCCTTTGACTTGCAGAAATCGGACCCTCCAAGGCTCCAATATATAAAGCATAAGCTTCAACAAGATATGCAGAGCTGACATTTACCTTGGACATTACATCATCAATCACATTCCCTATACAGTCTCTGGCAATACATCCAATACCACCAGTAAAACCTCCAGGTCCCAAGCACCATCCACATTTTAATAAAACCATGATTAAGAGGGCACCACTTCTTTTTTGCAATAGATGGCTGATTCACATTTATTGTACTGTAGCTTTGATTTGATGCAAAACCAGAAGAGGATCTAAAGAATTATATGTTCCCTTACGGATTTGCATCTGGCCTTCCAATTTTCAAGAAATGGTACTCCCCAGCTGGCACAAAATCAGTAACAACCAGCCATCAAAGCACTGAATAGCAGACAACTCCACCTTGTATGAGAATGGGAGACCAAACCAGACTAAACGGGTCCAGGGACACGAGAAGAGAATGTTTAATGGATTCAGAAATTTCAATATTGCAAATTAAACACATAGGAGAGAAAGATGACTTCTTGTAGATTAAGTTGAACAAATAGTGTCCATCTTCCACAATTTAGAATAGTGATTGGACTGCAAAGTAGGTACTTTTTTGCCCATATGGAAACGGTGGTAACCAAATTTAACATTAAAAATCCCTGATTTTTCACATGGCCAAACCAGCTTGTCCTCCTCCCAAATATCTGATAAAGGAATAGATTGAGCAGTGCAATGGAATCAATCATCCAAGTTAAGGAGCTCCACTCAATTAAAAGACATATCATTAGAATAAAGTCGATAGTCACCAATTCCAAGAACTCACCTATCAGTCCATGGGTTAACATATTCACCATTATGAATTTTCCAAAAGGTATGAGAAGAAAAAGCCTGCCTCCCATCTAAGATACGACTCCAACCCCAAGACGCTTTAGCTCCCTTCACAGCTGAAAAAAAACATCACATGTAGGAAAATATAACATGGAGAAAAACACGCGCGAAGACTAACCGCAGCAAACGTTTACTGCGGTGGATACTAGAATTTTCGAAAATATAAACCCTTCAAAATCCTATAGCCATCTCCTCTAGATCCTCAACCCATTCACCGTTTTTGCTTTTCAACATTTTGATCTTATTCCTGTTGGAATTTTAGGTATGAATGTAAAGGAGGAAAAAGATGTTAGAAGGAAGAAAGATTTAGAGAGAAAAGACGAAGAAAATTACAATCGTATTGATATTGTAACTGTTTCTACAACACTCAGAATTAACATGATGGAAGAAGTTTTAATTATATACTAACAGAGACTTATAAGAGCAAGTTTATCCGTTGGGTCAGGGTTACTGAGTCATGGGGTCAAGTATTTACTGTCACTAGACATGTGTTTCCACCCGTTCTGTTTCTTGACCGGTCAGTTACTGTTTATGAATTTATTTATTATAAAATTGAAATATATTTTACGTAAATAGTGTAAGTTATATGAGATGAGTCAGCAGGTAAGTCAACAAGTCAGCAAGTCAGCAAGAAAATATTGTTAGAGAAATTAGTTAGGGTTAAGCACAGTCAATTGCAATCTTTCCTTTATAATCCTCACGTAATTAGCTGTACGATCAAAAGCTTATCAACACAGTAACATGATCTTCTTCATTGTCTCATCCTCTGATATTTCTCTCTCTTTTTGCTCTTCTTCAAAACCCTAGCCCTGATTTCAACATGGTATCAAGAGCCATGGAGTCTCTCTCCTAGCATCTCTACAATTACTCCAATCCTTTCTTCCTCAGTCTTCTTCTTCGATCCCTCAATCCCTTCTTCTTCGATCTCTTTGGTTTCTTCAAGATCGATTCAAGTCTTTTTCTTCCTCAAGATTCAATGAGGTGATTCATTTCTTGGCTCATTGAAGATTTTCTCATTATTAGATACTATAAGATACTGTTAGTTAAGTTTCAATGGAGGGATATCAATTCCCCCTATTTCATGCATGGATTCATGTTGTTAATGATATTCATCCATTTCCAAATAAAATAAAATAAATGAATGAAACCAACAATGAATCTTCCAGAGATCATGGTGTCGATAATAAAACACTCGTCCTTATCTGTTATCCATGAGCTTATCAATGTTAATACACATATATATGGCCAACAACTAGGGTGGGTTCGGTACGGTACCGGACCTTGAAGCCCAATACCACGTACTGTACCAAACTAAGTTGGTACACAAAATAGCCTACCATTACCGGCCACAGAAGTCGGTATACCAACTTCTCGGTATACCGAGATCTCGGTTCGGTTTCGGTTGGTTGGGCCTAGTACCGAGTTTAAGATTGGGCCAGATTTCAGCTAAGGCCCAACTAAAATTTTAAAAGCCCAAACCTGTAAGCAAATGAAAAAATGCAATCCTCACATCAATTTAAAGGCCCAACCTGAAAATGAACAACCTGGAAATGAAAAATAAGCTAAAAACTCTCATACATCAACTTCACTACTTGAGTTCATCACTTATTCACTTCAGTTCATCCCCTTCATCACTTCATAGTTCATATAAATTTAAGTCAATAATTCATAGTTCACAGTTCACACTTCACACAAATGAATCAAAATATCAAATGATACAATAACTAAGTGCAATAGTTGAAAACAAAGTGTTCAAGGACTCAAAGTTCATCTGATCATCATTTCATCACTTCATATTTGCTTGCTGAGTTGTTGTGCTCCCTCAAACTCAGTTTCTGCAAATTCACACTTCATACTCAGTTTCTGCAGCAAATTCACACTTCATAGGATGTTTCTGCAAATTCAGTTTTGTTGAAAATAATAAGACATACAAACATCAACCATATATATATATGAAATCACAACTAAACAAATCAATGAATTCATTGCTGAAACAATTCACAAAGCTAAACATATAACAGTAAAAGTGTAAAACAGTAAACACATATAACTATATAAGATTATAAGTGATATAACAGTTCACTAATTCTTACAAACAAAAGTGCACAAAGCATATATATACAAAAGTGCACAGAGCATATAACATATATATACTAAAATATCAACCATATTTTCATCATCTAACTTGGCAAACAAACTGACCTCTTGCTCCAAACTGACCAACTGCCGTGCTCCTATGTTGCTCCAGGTTTAATGAGGCCTTGATTAGTTGATTCTGCAAATTCAGTTGAGTACCTAGAACATACAAACATCAAACATATATATAACAGTTCACATAAACATTTTCATCATATAACATATAACATTTTCATCATCTAAATTTGCAAAAAGACTGACCACTTCCTCCAAATCGACCAACTGCTGTGCTTGTAAATTACTCCAGGTTTAAGTCTCCCTTGATTAGCAGATTCCTTGAATTGTTGAGATTGGAGCAACACCTGAAAATTATAGTAAGAAACCACGAAAATTAGCACCTGAAAATTAGCACAAAAGGGAAACCATGAAAACCCAGATTGAAAATTAGCACCTGATGAAACTGATTCGATTCATGACTCAATCTAGAATCCAAGTGCTTCTAGCTAAAATTAAACAAAAAATTAAACAAAGAGAAAACTCACCGCCGTAGGACATGAATCGAATGAATTGATACGAGATTTTCTGGGTTTGATTCGAATCGAACTTCAAAGGAGAGGTCCAGAGGCGGAGAGTTCTGGGTTTGAATCGAATCGAACTTCAAAGGAGAGGTCGAGAGGGCAGAGAGGCGGAGATTTCTGGGTTCGAGCCTTCGAGGCCTCGAGGGGCAGGGGGCTGAGGGAAAGAGTGGCTGAGTGGGGGAAGTGGGAACTAGATTACTCTGTAGTCGTATTACCCCTTTAGGGTTTGGAGAGTTCAAGTCTAATCAACGGTTATAATTTAATATGAAATAAAACTATTAATGATCAACGGTTCAGATCTATAGATATAAAATATATTTAAATAAATAAATAATATATACAATATACGGTTCGGTACGATATACCGTATTTATCTGAAAATCAGTACCAGTACCGTACCATTATCTGGAAATCGGTTCGGCACTTCCGTACCAATATATCGGTAACCGACATAGTTGGTTACCAACATTTTCGGTTCGGGTGGTAATCGGTTGGTTGGTTTGGATCGGCTGAAAATGCCAGCCCTACCAACAACCCCACTTAGCTAAACGACAGCCGCTTTGTTCCTCACACAAGTTGCTTCTCGTATCTCTCCCTGCACAGAACACCATGACTTCACCCACGAGATGCTTTAGGCCGAGCTGGCAACCAGTTTGCCTAGGTCAGTTTCTGGGTCAATTTTTTGGCCTTCTTTGTGACTTGGGTCACTACGGGCAGCTTTCATGTTGGTGATAAATTTTCCGTTGGAAGGTGATTGAAGGACCATGTCGGTCACCACCTCACCAAGCCTTGCTGAAGACCAGCCTAAATGGGTACCGGTGAACATGCTCTAACAGAGACTTGTAACTATTCTAGCTAAACATGTGTCCACTCCACTTCTAGATCATTTTCTTCATTACCAGTTACACTCTTTACATGCCCCCTCAAACAAGAGTGTTTTACGATGCAAATTTTTTTTTTTTTTACGGCGCACATTTTGTGTGCCACAAGAGAAATTTGTCTTTTATGACATGGTCTTTTACGACACACTTCTTATTGCAGTAAAGTTGTCTTTTGGGCAACCAAGAATTAGTTTGCAGCAGAGTCATTTGGGAATAGTGTATCAACCAAGAGGAATGAGGAAAAGTGATCGCCATAGCTTCATAGGCTGAGAGGTCTGCCTACAGTTCAACATGGTAGTATATGGAGGAGAGGAAGGGAACCTCCAAATGCATGCTTTCGGTCTTCAAGGCATCAATTTTCTCAAGTATTGCTTCACCTGTTAAGTCATGTGTTAAGGAAGATAGACAACCAAAATCATATCTAGAAACACCCACCTCAAGTTGCCTATGTGACTCAGGTTTGACTCCTGATTGATCTATATCCTTCGAAATTCTTTTCCATATTGTTAATGTTTGAGATTTGAGTGGTAGCCCAAGCCTCTGGTTAACACTGATCCAGTGGGCGGATCGTTACTTGCAATTTCTCCGAAACTTTCGCTACCTGTCAAGTAAAATACAAAGAGGCGTCAGAGGGAGATCACGCTGGGCGGTCTTCTCTTCTCCGATGCCTAAGTTAGTCAATGTATTTATGTTGACAGAATAACAGTAGGTAGGTTATCAATGCATAATTAATGAGTAGAGACAAGAGAACCTTTTATAGGTGAGGAAGAGGCTGAACTCTTCCTTATTTTCGATGTGGGACTGATATGCATCAGTTCCCAGTTTGTGGACCTTCTGATGCTGCCTTGGCGATGCGCGTCAGCGGTGACCTGGGGGTGAGCCGAGGCTCAGGCGGTAGCCTACTTGGCGGTAATTCCGTAGGTCATACCATTGGCGGTAGTTGGTACAGCTGGTGTTAACATGAGTGTGGCTCATTCATAGCTAATTATGCTTGCAAATGCTCATGTAAGTACAAGTCCCCTAAGTCCCCAGTCAAGGAGGGCATTCTTGGTTGGGGAGTTGCCTAGCGGTTTGAAGCGTTACTTCCGCTAGACTTGCAAGAGCATAATTAGCGTCAGTGCGTTGTCAACTATGGACTTACTGAGCAAACACTTTATACCCTTTTGGGTAGGCCCCTGCTAGGCCCCCCAGAGAGTCCCCCACTCCCCGGCGAAGATAGACTTCCGTCTGGTCAGTATATTTTTTGTTGAGGGGAAGCTGCGCTGAGCAGAGGGTGTTGGGTAGCAAGCTCAATCTTTTATACCCTAGTGTCGGGGGTCAACGGGCCTGATCAGGGCAGTCAAAGACTGTCGACATGTTCCCTTACTTATTCTGGGGGAAACATTGTTTGATTGCAATGTCGCGTGGCTCTCATCGTCAGAGTGAGGCGTTGCCTCTGGAAGCAACGTTGGTGGACATCCTGTTGCTGATGGGGAGCTGTTTGGAAGTGTCACGGGGACCTGGTTTTAAGATCCGTGAGTGCATGATATTGTATTAGGCGGAGAAGTTCCGCTAGCGGAGTTGCGCGTAGCGAGGATTCGCTTGCGAGATGCAGAGGGAGAAGTTCCACTAGCGGAGTTGTGCTTAGTGGAGACTCACTTGCAAGATGAAAAAAGGCAGAAGTTTCGCTAGCGGAGTTGTGCCTAGTAGAGATGATTCTCACTTGCAAGATGAAAAAAGGGAGAAGTTCCACTAGCGAAGTTGGGCATAGTGGAGATTCTCACTTGCAAGATGAAAAAAAAGGGGAGAAGTTCTGCTAGCGGAGATTCTCACTTGCAAGATGAAAAAAAGGGAGAAGCTAGTGGAGTTGCGCGTAGCGGAGATTCTCACTTGCAAGATGAAAAAATGGAGAAGTTCCGCTAGAGGAGTTGCGCATAGCGGAGATTCTCACTTGCAAGATGAAAAACAAGGGAGAAGCTCCTCTAGCGGAGTTGGGCGTTGCGGAGATTCTCACTTGCAAGATGAAAAAGGGAGAAGTTTCGCTAGTGGAGTTGCGCGTAGCGGAGATTCTCTCGTTTATTGGTCTGCCTGCCTTTTGACGGTTACTTCGGATAGACGCTTCGTCTGACGGCGTTCGACACGTGGTCAACATGTACTAGGTTAGCATGTGGAATAATATCCTCGCAGCACACCGTCTCCTCGCCATTAATACGAGTAATAATTGATTTTGTAACCTAGGTTAATCCGGAGAGTAAGTGCGATCGTGGGGCACGTGTGCGGCTATCGTGAGATGTTGATTTTCAGTGGACGACCTAGATTTGTTTGATGTTGACATAAAAGAGAGGGAAATGACAGTGGGTTGGACACTTCTGCACTTTGAACCATTATCGTTGTCTTCAAGCTTCACTCTGATATCCGAGAAGAAGATTCTATAATTCCGTGAGGTTATCGATCCTTGGAGGACGATGACCTGCTAAAGCGAAGACGAGCATCCTCAAGCACACCAAAGTTTGCATCTTTGAGGTTGGTAGCCTGAATCTCATCCTTGCTGTACTGGGTTTTTAATTTTTGTTTACTTATGTCTGTTTCTGCTTTTGCTATTTGAATTGAGGTTTGTTATTCCCCTGTGTATTTGAGGGTCTAGAGTGGGTTTTGGGGATTTGTGTATTTGACAGGGGGTTGGTGTTTTTGATGGTCAAATCTGGGTTTTGAGTGTGTGCGTTTTGTTCTTATTTTGGTATTTCTAGGTTTTGTCGTTCTTGACTGAAAGCCGGTGTGGGGATAGCTTAGATCGATGTTGAACTAACCGGCTTGGGTTTTAGGGTTTGGGATGACTAGCGTCATAGAGATCTCGAGCAGTGAGGATTCCGGGTCAGACGTGTCTTTAAGCGTGGCAGATAGGATGTTTATTGACTCGTTGCGTTCGTCTGCCCCTGCAGGAACCTCACTATCTAACGTGCTACACATCGATCAGCTACAGACCATACCTGCAGACATTGCAATAGGTAGTGCCGAACGTCCAGAGAGTTCTAGGGCTAGGGAAGGTGTTGCCTCCCCCTAAATGAGTGAGGAGAGGCTAGCGAGCAATAGCGCTGCTAGCGGCTCCGCTGGTGATAGAGAGGCTGGCGGAGAAGACGTTGAGTCAGCGTGGGTTCTCCAGGACGGTACTGCTGTTGATGAGGTGGAAGGGCCGATGACTGCTGCCGCCGTCAACTGCGTGAAGCGTGTATTTCTACTGCCTGGTGTGGTAAAGTTGCATCCGCCGAATGCTGATGTGAGAGCTTCCGTTCTGCCTGCGGGGTACGCTGCCGTTCATGAGGCCATACTCCGTCAATGTGTCACATTTTCGCTACTCCCCAACCTTCAGATCCTGGTATGCGAGTTTGACATGGCCTTCGGGCTAATTTTCCCTAATATGTGGCGGTTGCTGCTGGCGCTGAATTCTCTTTGGTGTCTATCCGGGTGCGAAGGGCCAACCGTGGCGGAGGTGCTGCATTTCTACAAACTTGTCTACGTGAGGCGACAAGGGTGTAGCGGACATGTGAACCTCACTCGTCGACAAAGGGCACCCAAGCTGATAGAGAATCTAAAAGATTCGATGTCTCCCTGGCGGGCTACCTTTTGCGTGGCGACCTTAGGGTGGGAATATGACACCGGAGCGAATGACGAGGCGGCAACGTATAGGATTAAGTTGGAGTTCCAGCCAATCCGAGGTTGTTGGTAGTCGCCACTGACCGTAGCTGGCGGGAATTTCTTAAATGATATGCCTTGTGTTTTTCCTTTTCCTAATCATTGCTTTATTTTTATGTGCAGCGGGTCTTCGTATCACTTTGACTAGTGGGGAGCAGTGCCATGTGGCGAGGATAAAAGGCTGTTGGCAGAATCGGAACCTGTTCGATCTTCGTCTGCTCATCGGGTGGGAGTTATTGGTCGATCTAAGGCTGACACGCGCCCTTGGTAAACATTTTCCACTGACCTGTCCTCTTACCGTTTGTGTTTCATGTTGACTAATGATATTGTTTAGATTCGCTGCCGGGTAACAAAGCTAGTCGAGAGGCGTTTGAAAAATCAATGGAGCGAGCAGAGCTGGATGATTTCCTGGAGGGCATGTACGCCACTGGACTAGCTGCGCAACAGACCACCATAGATCTGCAGACTTTGGCGGTGACCCCTTCAGAAACTCCAGTGGTGTTGCCCATGACCCACCACTCACACGTCCCTGCCTCTGTCCAGGCGGAAAGGCCGATTGGAGGTGGCGCTGAACAAGGGCTTGTCAGAGGGAGCCAGGTGCTGTTGCTCCTGCCAGGACCAAGAAAGTTGCCGCCCAACGACGAGGGCCCCAACAAGAAAAAACGGTGGCGCAGCCTACCTTTACCATAGCCGGTTTGGAACCTCAGGCCCCGCCGAGGTCTGTTGCCGCTGGTGCCACACGGGTGGTTCTGCAGAAGAAGCAACGGCAGAATGACAATGAAGATGAGGAAGAAGAAGCAGACAATGCTGTAGCCATCGGGGCCCGTCAGCAGAAGAGGGCGAGGAAGGACGCTCCTCCGGTGACTGTGGCGGTTGCTGGGGAATATTCGCAGGGTAGGCTAGACTCGTTAGTAGGATATGCCGAATTCCTGACCTAGTCCGAGCGTGAGTTTATCTTCTACCTTTGTGAGCGGCTAGGGTTTGGAGGATTGGATGGGACTGTCCACCCAACCGTTGTTCAACAGTCGCCATTTAGTTCGGCGTTTGGACATCTGTCCGTCGGGTTGCACGAGCTATTCCTTGCTGTGTCAAGCTAGTCTCGGGTCGAGCGACAGTTGAGGGAGGAGATCAAGGGTCTCCAGATAGAGCTGACGGATGCATGGGGGAAGCTGGTGGAGGTTAAGCGGTGCCTGACCAAGGTGGAGTGTGATAACCTGGATGCCCGCGGCAAACTGAAGGTGGTCGTCGAGCGGCACGTTGAGCGGAATGACCAAATATCTCGCTTGGAGCAGGACATCCCTCTGCTGAAGGATTAGCTGGCGGTGAAGGAGAAGAAGGTTGAAATCTGCCTCCAAAGGCTCCGAGCTGAAGAAACTGGAGGATAAGGTCGCTCGGCTGCAAGATGAACTGAGGGGCGTCGAGGCCACCGCCGTGGAAGCGTTCAAGCAGTCTGCGGCCTACAAGCAAGCCTTGACCGAGGCGGCGAAGGCTGGTGGTGCTGCAAATCTGGACCTGGTGAATAAGAAGGGCACCACTAATTGGGTCAAAGCGTCGCAGCCTGCGAGTACGTCGAGGCAGCCGTTGACCACAAGGGTGGGGCCCGCTCTTGTAGTGGAGACAGTGATCATGGTCCGAGGGACGATTTCTAGCGGACTCCAGTGGCCACCTAGTCCGAAGTTTCCCGGGTCAACTTCCTGGTGGGCCATATGCGAGAGGATGGTACTATGGAGACTCCGAGTCCCACCACTCGAGGGTCCGATCAAACCAGCCGCTTGGCTCTTCCGCCGCCGGTTGATGGTGAAACTGTTGACGCCGCTCTTAACAATCCCTGAGGACTGCCCTAGTTTTTTTTTTTTTTTTGTACTTTGACATTATCTTTGGGTAGGAAGTCCCGACCCTGAATATATGAAGTATTGTCTTTGGAACCTTTTTTCAAATGTGATTGCTAATGAGGATACTATTTTTATGAATGTGTTTGTGCTAGAGTTTTGACTTGAGCTTTTGTTAATCAACGAAATATTAAAGGAATTAAAATTGTTCAGAGTGCACGATGTAGCGAACGTGGTCCACCGAATGTTGTTGGCGTTGCTAGTTAATTCTTGTTCTTGGACTTGGTGACAATGGTTTAAATAATTCCTCGTTTCATTGATAGTTGATAGATCACCGTTTACAAAAGCGGGGTTGTACCTGTTGGGTAGCTTCCCTTAGCTAAATATTGAACAAAAATTTAGCTAAGTCAAGATGCTCTTGGGTAGCGGCATGACTATTTGTAATAGTATCGAAGGTGTTCGGTATTACAAGGGTGGGTCGTTGTGACGACATCCTTGTCCATTAAGTAGAAGGTGTCGGGGCTAACCACTTCCACAATTTTGTATGGACCTTCCCAAGTTGGGCGGAGTGCCGTTGGTGGTGGAATAACTTCTTTCATTACCCAGTCCCCCAGTTGGAGGTTGGAGGTTCTAGGCTTTGACTCTGGTGTTGTAAAAACGTAAGACCCATTGTTTGTTTTGCAAGTTATGCAAATGGGCCTTGTGGCGTTTCTCCTCGAGGAGGTCCTTGTCAAGGTAGACGCCCTCGCTGTTGGTCTCGGAGTAGTAGCCCTCGACTCTAGCGGTAGGTTGGGTGACCTCAATTGGTAGGATGACCTCAGTTCTGAACATCATGTAGAATGGTGTTTCATCGATGGCGGAAGTTGGGGTAGTCTAGATGGCCCATAGAACCTCCGGTAGCTTCTCCGCCCATAAACCCTTGGCGTTGTCGAGTTTCTTTTTGACCAACTTCTTGATTATCATATTTGCTGCTTCGACTTAGCCGTTGGTTTGGGGGTGAGCAACAGATGCAAAACTCATCTTGGTTCCCAAGTTAGCGGTGAAAGAGATGAGTTCCTTGTTGTTGAACTGTGTGCCGTTGTCTGTGATGATCGTGTGGGGGACGCTGTAGCGGTAGTAGATGTTCTTCTAGAGGAAGTGAGTTACCTTGGCGGTAGTTATGGCTGTCAGTGGTTCCGCCTCTATCCATTTACTGTTGTAGTCGATGGTGACAATGATGTATTTGAACTGGCCCTTGGCGATTGAAAATTTCTCAAGCAAGTCCAGGCCCCACGTGGAGTGGATCCATGGGCCAATGTTGATCGATAGGGGCTCCGCCAGGGCTTGGGGGAGGTCAGCGTGTTGTTGACACTTGTGGCAGGATCTGGAGACCTTCCTGGTGTCGTCGCCGAGCGTGGGCCAGAAGTAGCCCTGTCGCATTGTGCGATTGGCTAGAGACCTGGCGCCCGAGTGGTTTCCACATTCCCCAGCATGTATCATGGCCAGAACGAGCTTCCCCTCCTCTGCGGTCAGGCACCGAAGGTTGGGATGGGTGACCCTTGGCGGTAAAGCTTGCCATTCTTGATTTTATAGCGGGTTGCCTTAGCTTAAGTTGCCTTGCCTCGAACTTGTCTGTGATCAGTGTTCCATTGCACTTGTACTCTATGATTTCATCAATCCAGCTGGGATTGACCTCAATATTGAAGATTTCCGCCAGGGTTTCGGTGATGATTGGCTTGTCAAGGCACTCCACCCTTGTGTCTGCTGGACTTTGGTATAGTTGGGTGGTTGCTAGTCTTGCCAGTGAATCAGCCTTGGCATTCTTTTCCCTGGGAATATGTGTGATGGTATGAAATTTGAATTTTTTGAGTAGTGTCTTGACGTACCCTAAGTATGCCGCTAACTGCTGGTCCTTGGCCTGAAAGCCATCGTTGACTTGGTTAACGACTAGTTGAGAGTCGATGAATATTTTGACACTGTCAGCTCCTGAGTCGATGGGGAGGAGTAAGCCGGCAATGAGTGCTTCATACTCCGCCATGTTTTTGAGGCTTTGAAATTGAATTTTAACGCATATTCCACGTTTAGTCCCCCTGGTCCCGTCAAGATGACTCCGGCACCGCAGGCCTTGGCGTATGCGGAGCCGTCTATGTGGAGGTTCCAGTCTGACTACTGCTGAGGGGCTGGCTCCTCATGGGTTACCAATTCTGTGCTGGCCTTATGTGTCCATAGGCTGGGTTCATCCTGACGCTCGGTGAGCTCAGCGACGAAATCTGCCACTGCCTGGCCTTTCATGGCGGTCATTGGCTTGTAGTCGATGTCAAACTCACTGAGTTCCATGGCCCACTTGCTGAGGGGCCCCGAGTGCTCTGGGTTTTGCATTACCTGCTTTAGCGGTTGGTTTGTTAAGACATGAACGGTATGGGTTTGAAAGTATTGGCGGAAGCTTCTAGCAGAGACAATGAGTGCAAGAGCGAGCTGCTTTAGGGGGGTATATCTTGTCTCCGTATCATTCATGCCTCTTCCGGCATAGAATAAGGGGAGCTCCTCTTGGCCCACTCGCCGCACAATGGCGCAGCTTACCGTCAATAGGGATACTGCCAACTAGATGCACAGTACCTCCCCCGGTACAGGAATGGCAAGAAGTGGGACTGATGCCAAGTATTCCTTCAAGCTCTGGAATGCCACCTCACAATCTGGTGTCCAGTCAATGACCTTCTTGTGGGTCCTCTTCAGGACTTTGAAAAATGGGAGGCACCTGTCAGTGAGTCTGGAGATGAACCGAGAGAGGGCGGTTAGTTTGCCCTGGAGGCTCTGAACGTGCACCTTCCATTCTGAAGCCTTCATTTGAGGATGGCCCACACCTTGTTGGGATTGGACTCTATGCCCCGTTCGCTGACGATGTAGCCCAGAAATTTGTTGGCGGTAACGCCAAAGAAATATTTTTCTGGGTTGAGGCACATGCCATAAGCCAAGAGAATGGTGAATATGATTATGAGGTTTGCCACGTGTCTACTGGCCTTGATGCTTTTGACTAACATGTCATCCACGTATACCTCTATTATCTTGCTAAGATGCTCAGCGCAAATGGTGTTCATCAACCGCTGATAAGTTGCGCCGGAGTTCTTCAAACGGAAGGGCATGACATTGTAGCAATATAGGCCCTTGTTGGTAGTGAAGGTAGCGCATTCCTGGTCGTCGGGGTGCATCTTGATCTGGTTATAGCCGGAGAAGGCGTCCATCATGTTGAGTAACTCATGTCCAGCGGTTGCATCGACCAGTTGATCAATGCGGGGTAGCGGAAAGCTATCCTTGGGACATGCCTTGTTAAGAGCCTTGTCGGCAGCGCACATTCGCCACTTTCCGCTAGGTTTCTTGACCATGACCAAGTTGGAGATCCACCGAGGATAATTGACATGGCGGATAAATCCGATGCCCTGGAGCTTGGCGACCTCTTCCCTTATAGCACGATATCTTTCTTCTTCGAAAGCCCTCCACCGCTGTTTCACAGGGTAGAAGGATGGTTTGATGCTCAACTTGTGTGTGATGATCTCAGGGGAGATGTCGGGCATATCAGCGTAGGAATTGTGTGAGTTTCGCCGCTACTTCTGGGGTCACCTGAGCGCAGATGCAGACCGTCCCCTCAGGTTGCTCGTTGTAGATGCTGATAACCCTTAAAGATGTTTTTGGGTTGACAGGCTCCTTTTGGAGATATTTCTCCTCCTCATCCTGAGGGTCCTCAAAAATGTTTGGTGCTGGTGCATGGTTTCCTACTGTTAGAATTTCATGGCGGCGCATCAACCGTGCCACAATCGTTCACTACAACAAATTTGGATATTAATGACCACTACATTGGTCACTAAAACTAGCAAATCTGGTCACTAAATATGTTTAGTGACCAAATTTGGGTGGTCACTATAGGTCCCTTACTGATTCTATTTAGTGACCAACAATTGTAAGTTGGTCACTAATTCAAAATGTCTTTAGTGACCACAATTTTATGGTCACTAATTCAAAATGTCTTTAGTGACCATAGTTTCATGGTCACAAATTCTAATGGCATTAGTGACCTACGTGTTCATCACTAAAAGTGTTACCGATGGTCACTAAATTGCAAAATCTGGTCATTAAAACTATTCACTAGCATGGTTTTAGTGACCATATTGCTAGATCATTGGTACTTTGGTAGACAATGTCCAATTTTTTATGCAATAACCTGTTCAAAGCAGCATTCAGTACTCCAACTACACAAAATGAAATGAACTCTAAAACCAGTTACCAATATTAAACTATTCCAATACAACGTAAGACATGAACCTCCATCCTGAAATACTAATTTGCAAATCCATATATACAGATGTCAATATCCATCATTAATAGCAATTTCAAAACAAACTGAAATACATACAAGTCTATCTAGAAGTTTAAATAAGCCTTCAATGATAGTTTGCAGGATGTGCTTTTTGTGAAGCTTAGACCAATATGCAATATAACAAATATATACAAGTTATAATCTTCATCCTAATCTAGGTCTAGTATTTATACACTATAATTATATTTCCATTAAAACTCATACCTTCTTAATTGGAAGTAGGGGAAGTAAATGTTCCTATATAGACCACTCCTTCAATGTAAAATTTGCACCTTTTGTCGATCCCCGAATGCAAGGCAATTCTCAAAGAACTTGTACTGCTCTGTTCTCTCTCTCCAGTCATGTTCTGTGTCAGCTATACAGAACAGAAAAATTCCTTAATCCTTAATCTGTAGAATACCTGTACATGTATCAAAAAAGTTTACAAAAATCCCGAGGAACACAATTTTTACAACAAAAGACAATAATCTACAAAAAACAACAGAGGAAACAGATATCCAAATCATTTGTTGTATCAGGTTGTTATCCTATATCCAACCAAAATAATGAAACCCAAATCAAAACTACATTCACTAACTAAAATGCACTTGTGAAAATTACCAATCGTTAGCTCAATTTTTGCTGGAATGTAAAACATGGTCTCAGCAAGCACACCACATTCTCCACTTGAATCCATTCCGTCGTAATAGGACCCCAAATTAGGCCAATCACGTTCGTGATTACAACTGAAGCAATCAAAATAAAGATTTTATTGACTGAGATATAAAGCAGTAATTCATCTGTAAATTACAAATGGAAAGAAACATGAAATTGACATTTACACAAACCTGCCAACTATATATGAAACAATTGATGAAATTATGGCATATGAAGTGCCCAAAGGGATATGTATCAAATATCACTCCAAAATTAAAGGTACTCATATCAGGAACACATAACTTATATATTGTTTAAGCACATGTTAAAGGCATGAAAGACGAAATTATACCAAAATGAGCAACAAATGGAATTACTAAAATCCAACCACAAAATGCACACTGTTATGTCAACTATTCAAATCAAATCTGGACTTGGGAGCAAGCTTAGATCGAAGACAACTCAATCGGAGGAACAAAGATCATGTAACAAATCAATGAAATTGTTCCAAATAACAAAGCGTTGTTATCGAAACAAAACTTGAAATGTATAGTGCTTACTCATAGTCAAGGCTGTCAATGGGGCCACAAACTTGCTAATGTAAGCCACTCTAGAGCCTTGGTGTAATTCCTCTCAACCCCAACTCCTATAGCATAAATATCACCAAACAGACTTGAGAAACCAAAACAATGCCAAATAAATTTTAGGATCAAAATCATCTTTGACTCTCATATATAATAATTCAGTCCAGCGAACATTCCGAACTCCATACCTTCATCTCCTCTGTTTCTTTTCTATTCCTCCCTCAATTGTTCTCTTTCTTCTTCTTTTCTTTCCTTTGTATTCATTTTCTCTCTCCCTCACGTCTCAGCTCTAGCTAGCTAGAGACTCAAAGATGAGTATCTCATGTTCAGTAAATTAGAACGGCTAACCTCTATTTCTAGGCAACCCCCACCCTTTCTAATAACTAATAAAAAATCAAAACGAATATTGAACACAGGTCTGGGATAATTATACTCAATTAAGTTGAGAAACAAAATAATCCTCATCAGCTCAGGTCATGTGTTACTAAATTTTAACTTTTTAAATTATCCCCATACCCTTGCTTACAATTATAAATTTGCAGTTGTCATGAAGCAAATAGTTACTGAAAATATACTTAAAGGTTATAAGAAACTAATCTTGTTAGTTCTGACCTCTCAATACAGATATACAGATAGATTTGACCAACCATATAAAGTTAGCAATGTCTTGAAACAATGAAATCAATTTGAAGAAAAGTACAAGTAGCTTACCACACAGGCTGGTGCTAGAGGAATAAATGTGAGATTTTTTTTGCGACCTCTGGTTGTATATTTAACGTTTAAGGACAAGGAAACAAAGGATCAGTTTTCTAAAACACAAATATCCAAAGGGAAGATCTTGTTGCATTATGTAGTGATGATCTTCATCAATATATATGGTTCACTGCACAACAACAAAACATTCTCAAGAGTCAAGATACATATATGCACATGCATGGATGTATGTATGTGTATTAATGGAAGTGCTGTGAACCTAAAGTACTTTCACCCAGACATTGAGTAGGCCTAAAGATGTGGAAAGTATCTATACTTAACTGATAGAGATTGTATCAAAATCATATCCAAGTTTAAGTTTTTCTGAGTTCTTAAGATCAGTACAAACATATAGACCAACGTTTTATCAAATTAACAAAAACATGACAGATGAATGTAACCCAAGTGCTTAAGTTAGGCATACTAACATTATGTTACTTTTGCTTTAGTTACTTAAAAGACCGATTACTAACGAGCCATAATAGAACCCAAACAATGCAAAGTCCATTTCAGAAATGAAGGAGCTTATATTTAACATAACAATAAACCACAGCAGTGTCATGCCAATGCAAAGTAATCTAACCAACAGTGATAAAAGAACATTTTCATACTAAACATGTGAACACATGTAACAAACTATCATAGAAGCAAGCAAGCATATACCTTTTGATGACTCTGAAAACACAGACATTGGGATGAAGTCCTTGGACATATCCAAAATGTAACAGAACTCAAATCAAGAACGGCATATGATGATAAAGATAGAAATAGAAATCAAATAGCCACCGTAAATAAAGGGTACAACAACTCCATATGTTAAATTTGGTCAATGATGCATCTCACTAAAAAAAATTTAAGAGTAGAGTAAATAATCCAGAATACAAGCTTAATTGCAAAATCAACTTCTAAACTTCCTAAATCCCCAATATATAGAAGTGATAATACAAAAGAACACAAACATAGATGGTCAAGTTATATGGGAAGGAAAAAAAATCAACTACTTGCAACTTCTTACCAGACCCAGAAATACGAAAAGCCAATCGTTTATTTGTCGATCCTTCTTCGTTGTCTCCAAGTAACCCTTGAACCAGAAATATGAAAAGCCAAATTACATCTATAGTCACATTAGTCGAGCAACTTGATCATTAAAAATTAGAAATCTGGAAAATTAAAACCCAAACACCCATAACCCTAAAATTAACTCAAGTACCAAATTGCTTCATGAAACCTCTCATTCAAACCCCAAAGTCAATTTGATTGCCAAAAAGTGGAATTAGTTCAACAAGCCTAGTGAAAGAGATACTTACAATAGAGCGGTGAAGAAGGCAATAGGAGCAGATGAGAAGATTTGAGTCAGAGTCCAAGTCGAACACCATGGGTATCACAATATCCAGCTTTTATTCACAATTTGGGAAATTGGAGCGCGCCTGTAACTTTTTGGAGACCGCGAAATTTCTAGACTACAAAAAGTTGCCGCTTGAAAATTCACCAAATAAAAATGAAAAGTAGGTCACTAACTCTAAAATGACAACGTTTTTCTGCAGTGTTTAATAACACATAGTGACCAAACCTAAGCTGGTCACTATTAATTATGCATTTGGTCACTGCAATAAATAATTAGGTGGGAGTTTGAAAAAATTTAGTGCAAACTAGTTCAGTGACCAATAGGTAATGTTGGTCACTAATTCCATTCTATTAATGACCAAGTACAAGTTGGTCACTATGATTTCGTCACTAATGCCCATATTTGTTATAGTACTGGTTGAATAGCACTCCCGTGCCAGCTGTTGGCTTCCTCTCACAAGCTTGTGCCGTTGGGCGTGGGGAACTTCATGAGGAGCATGTAACCAGCGATGATGCACTTAAGTTTGTTGAGTGTCGGTCGCCCAATGATGGCGTTGTACGAACTGAAACAGTCGAACCACAATGAACTCTGTATGAATTTCCGCCATACATGGGCTAGTGTCGATGACTAGGCGCATCTAATCAGATCCTAGCGGCTGTGCGACATCGCCGAAAAAGCTTAGCAGGGGCTTATAATCTTGAAGCAATTTTCTGTTACGCTGGAGTTGGTTGTAGCAGCCATTGAAGATGACATTGACAGCGGATCCGCTGTCAACCAAACCTTCCCACTGACTACTTGTCGAGCATGGCGTCGATCAAGAATAGGTTGTCGTGGGGTAAGTACAACCTACACTCTTCCTCCTCTGAGAAGGTATCTGGTTCCCAACCGGACTTTTGGAGCTTAGCGGATCTCTCGTAGCGGATGTTGCAGACTTCTTTGGGATGGTTAGCGCGTGCATAGCTCTTTCTTGCCCAATGAGACATGCCGGTGATTGGAGCATCACCGTCAATGGTGTTGATGCGGCGCATGGGTTCGATGTTGGCCACCACGGGTGGCGGTTGGTGCACCTTGAATTGTTCCATCTTGCCATCACGGTACAAAGTCTCAACAGCAGTTTTGAGAGCATTGCAGTTGTTGGTGTTGTGACCGCTGTCCTCGTGATATTTGCACCACTTGCCGGTGTTCCTAGGTTTCCCACCCTGGTGTATTTCTTGGGGATGGTGGCAGGATCTGGTCCTTTGCATTGGTCGTATAGCTCCTCATACGAGGCTGTAAGGACTGCAAACACTGTGTACAGCTGGGAGGACTCCGTCTGTTTGTTACGGTTATCCCGTGGGACGAGCGGTTGCCCTTGTTGTAATGCTGGTCTTTCTGTCGCTTGCTCTAGTAGTTACCCTATTGCCACTCTCTCTTCTTGTCAGTGGGTGGCGTAGCGAAGGTTTTGTTAGCGGTCTCCTGATGGCTGGAGGAGGGCTGACTGGATTTTACCAGTGCTGGCGGTGATGGTGGGGTTTCTCTATATGTGATGAATTCTGCCTGTGCATGGATGACTGCCTCGCTCATGACGTGGTCGAACGCCGCATTTGGATGATTGTAATTGAGATGATAGATAAATGGTCCCTTTAGGAGTCTTGCTTAAAGGCTGCCAATGTCATTATTTTATCAAGATCGCGGCATTGAGATGCTGCCGCTCGCCACCTGGTGAAGAATGCCTTCAGTGTTTCCTCTGTGCCTTGCTTGACGTTGAAATAGTTGAGTAGTAATGTGGTGTCCGGCGGACAATAGGATGAACCGAGAGAGAAAAGCATGTGATAGTGCGTGGAATGAGTCGATGGATCCCGACTGGCATTCAAAGAACTAGCTCATTGCCTCACTATCCAACGTTTCGCTGAACAAGTGGCAGAGGGTGGCGTCATCAAATCCCTTATTGTTAGTGACTTTTTTGAAGGTGTCCATGTGGATGAAGGGATCTGTCATGCCGCTGTAATGTGACATCTTTGGTGTCTTTGCATGTGATGGTCTAACGGCCTGCAGGATTCTGGCGGCGAATGGTCCTGGCCTGGACGCAAAGAGCGGGTTTGGAATTGGCGCTGGGGCGCTTGTCTCCGCTTAGATTAGCCTTTGCTCTAATTGCTGCATCCTTTCCAGGATTAGGACTGTAGCATCCCCAGTGGGTCCCTCCTGGAGATTCCGCTAGGCCACCTCTCCCCTGGGGACAGGTGGATTACCCTCAGTTCTAGCCCTAGTCGCAGGCCGGTTGGTATTCGGTTGCGACTCTGCTGCCTACTCCATCATTAGGCGGGGCGGGGGTGGTGGACCCATCCCTAATAGTTCTGGTGGGTTAATTGGTACCTGCATCTGTATGATTGGTACGGGTACTAATCCACCAATATTGGGTCGACTACGTTGGTGCTCCACGATTGCTCACTCTGCGCTGGGCAAGCGTTTGCCTCCAGCGCCCTCTTTAACTCGTCAAATTTTGACATCAGCGTTGCTACCTACTTTTGGGCTTCGGCCTTCTCTCTGCGCACTTGTTCACGCTCCCTATTTGCCTTGTGGAGGTCCGCTAAATGCCAGCTCATACATAGCGGCGAAATCCTGGCCTGGTGGGCGACTGCTGCTGGGTCGGGGTTAACCAGAGTGTTGAATAGTGCTCGGTTAACGTTAACCGAGGGGTTAGTGGGATGGGGGTTGGCAGATTGATCCGCTTGCTCTTCAGCGTTTGCCTCATTACAGTTAGTCATGGTGATTGTTGTGGTGGGATGGCCTTTTGCTTAAGGATTCCCACAGACGGCGCCAATGTTAATGCTTTAGATTTAGGCGGTAGCCCAAGCCTTTGTTTAACTCTGGTCCAGCGGGCGGACCACTACTTGGATGTATAGATGACCTCCGCTATCTGTCAAGTGAAATACAAAGGGCTTCAGAGGGAGACCGCATTAGGCGGTCTTCTCTTCTCTGATGCCTATGTCAGTCAATGTATTTGTGTTGACATAATAACAATAGGTAAGTAGTCATTGCGTAATTAATGATGAGAGGAGAGAACCTTTTATAGGTGAGGAAGAGGCAGACCTCTTCCCTGTTTTCGATGTGGGACTGATATGCATCAGTTCCCAGTTTTTGGAGCTTTTGATGCTGCCTTGGTGCGGCACGTCAGCGGTGATCTGGGGGCGAGCCAGGGCTTAAGCGGTAGCCTATCTGGCAATGATTCCATAGGTCATACAGTTGGCGGTAGTTGATACCGCTGGTGTTGACATGAGTGTGGCTCATTCATAGCTAATTATGCTTGCAAATGATTATGTAAGTATAGTGCCAAATCAAGAACACAGCGCATATATATATCCAAAACACATATTCGACAGTTTTGCTATCCATAAACCCCAACCCCCTGTCAAACAATCACACCCATCCCCAGAATCCATTCTAGAGCCTCAAACACACTGGGGAGTAACAAAACTCGCCCCAAATACCAAAAAACAAAAACAAACAAAAACCAAATAAAGCAAGGACGAGATTCGGATTACCCACCTCAAAGATGGGAACTTTGATGCACTTAAAGGTGCTCGTCTCTGCTTCAGAAGGTCTTCGTCCTCCAAAGATCGATAACTTCACAAAATTACAGAATCTTCTTCTCGGCTCTCAGAAACAAAGCTCGAACACGACGACTCAGAGTTTGAAGTGAAGAAGATGTCAAAACCACTGTGGTTTCCCTCTCTTTTATGTCAACATCAAACCAATCCAGGCCATCCGTTGAAAAACGACATCGCACGACAGCCATACATGTGCCCCACGACAGCACTTACTCTCTGGATTAATAATTACTCGCATTAATGACGAAGACGCGAGCGTGCTGCGGGGACGTTATTCCACACGCTATCCCAATACATGTTGGCCACGTGTCGGACGCCGTAAGATGAAGAGTCTAGCCAAAGGAACCATCAAGGGTCACCAAACCTCGAAAGTCTCCTCTAAGCATCACACCGCTAGCAGAACTTCTCCCTTCATCTTGCAAGCGGAAGTCTCCGCTAAGCGCCACACCACTAGCGGAACTTTTCCCTTCTTCTTGTAAGCAAAAAGTCTCCGCTAGGCGCCACGCCGCTAGCGGAACTTCTCCCTTCATATTGCAAGAGGAAGTCTCTGCTAAGCGCCACGCCACTAGCGAAACTTCTCCCTTCATCTTGCAGGCAGTTCTGCTAAGCGCAACACTGCTCACACTAGTCTACCACCAAGCAGGTCCCCGCGACACCGCTTGCCGCTTACTATTAGCGAAAGGATTTCCACCAACGGTGATTCCCAAGGCAACGCCTCATCCTAACGACAACTGCCACGCGGCGTTACAGTCAGGTTATGACCCTCCTGGACACGGGAACACGTCAACAGTCTACGGTGGCCCTGATCAGGCACGTTGACCCCCGCCACTCGGGTACCAAAGATTAGGCTCGCTACCCAACACCGTCTGCTCAGTGCAGCTCCCCTCAACAAATAATATACCGACCAAAAGGAGATCTATCTTAGCTGGGGAGTGGGGGACTCCCTAGGGAGACTAGCAGGGGCCCACCCGAAAGGGTACAAAACGTTTGCTCAGTAAGTCCATGGTTGACAACGCACTGACGCTAATTATGGTTTTGCAAGTCTAGCAGAAGTAACGCTTCGAACCGCTAGGCAACTCCCCAACTAGGATTACCCTCATTGACTCGGGACTTGGGGGACTTGTACTTACATAAGCATTTGCAAGTATAATGAGCTATAATGAGCCATGCTCATGATACCGCCAACTGTACCAACTACCGCCAACTGTGTGACCTACGGAAACACAGCCAAGCAGGCTACCACCTGAGCCCTGGCTCACCCCTAGATCACCGCTGACGCGCCGCACCAAGATAACATCAGAAGCTCCAAAAGCTGGGAACTGAAGCACATCAGTCGCACATCGAAAACATAGAAGAGCTCGGCCTCTTCCCCACCTATAAAAGATTCTCTCCTATCTCCTCATTAACTACGCATTTACTACTTACCTACTGTTATTCTTTCAACATAAATACATTGACTAACTTAGGCATTGGAGAAGAGAAGAATGCCCAACATGGTCTCCCTCTAACGCCGCTTTGTATTTCACTTGACAGGTAACGAAAGCTTTGAGAACATTGCAAGTAGCGGTCCGCACATCGGACCAGCGTTAACAAAGACTTGGGCCACCGCTCAAATCTTAAACATTAACAGGCAACATGTGTTGGGTTCGCTATATCGGCCCCTTTACTAGTTCGCTATGCATCCCTTCAAGACTAGCATCTCTGGCCTTTTCTGGATTCTAGATTTCTGGCTACAAATCTACTTCCCCCATTTCCACCGGCCAGAAATTCTGGAAAATCATCCATTCAACTCTCTCTTGGGACGATGGCTCTGCCAGGATGAAAGGTATGCCTCCCCACCATATTCTGAGTGCATCTCCTATCTTTATCTTCTGGACGAGATACTAGACTCGGAACTTGTTCTCAATAGGAGATTCCCACATCCTCTTCAACACGGGTTCATGCTCAGTAGTCTGAATCAAAGTGACCGAGCCCACTTGGCCTTCCGCTGCGCCATCTCTTGTTCAGACATCAGGCTCGCAGTTGACGATTTGAGCTATGAGCTCTACGCACCCAACCATTTCGTCGCCAACTTGAGTTAGGCCAATTGATACCCTTCCCCTTTTTCGATTCCATCAATTACTACACCTCCTAGCAAAGAAAAGGCCTTCCAACCGGGCCTGCCCCAGCTCAAAGTACACTCATCCTGATAGACCTTCCTTCTTGGGCTACTATTCTATATCCCGTTGACAGAGTTGACGAGGATTATGATGAATGGTGGGTCAAAGTTTCTGTCAATTGCTGTGACCTGCCAGATGATGAACTTTTCGCTATGATCTTCTGCCATCTGGGTTATCTTTAAGAGATGGACCTTTAAGCACTTGCTCGCTTCCCCATTTGTGAGGCGCAACCTCTACGACCCGTGCAGACTGGAGTAGTCATTCACAATGAACCAAGGATGGAGGTAAGTTCCACTATACCCAATTTCACAATCCCTTGACTTTCTGATTCTACTTGATGTTTCTTTTCAGCGGGTCAATACCAGGAGTAGAGGTGTGCTGTCAACTACTGGTGGTCAACAAGCTGGTCCTTTCACCACGACCATTGGTCAGGCCACGAAGCAAAAAGCTCTGGTGGAGGAGCCTGAAGTCGAGAACTCTTCCGACGACGAAGATCCTACAGAGGTAAAGTCTCACATGGCTTTCGCTGGCCCTTTTTGTTCCAGGCCACATCAACCATGTTTACTCCTGTGTCAGGGAAGGGGTTCAAATCCACTAGGGCTGTTGCACTGGTTGGGGATTCGATTTGCAAACTCCCATTATTCAACCAAACCTGGATCTGGTCCTTCAGCTTAACACACTCAGCTGTGTTGTGGTTCCACAAATTATGGAATTTGCAGTATTTCTTCCCTTTGAGCTGATCTGGTCTGGGAAAGGGCCCAAAGTCATTTTTTACCATCTTCGCGACTATCATCTCATCAAGTATCTCATGCGCTTTGTTCGCATTGTATGTATAAGTCGCGAATTCAAGTTTGGTGAAAGCCACAGACTTGAGCCTGACTAGCTCCTTGGTTAGCTTCAATTGCTTAAGCGCGGAACTCTTTTTTCCAGTTAGTTTAAAGGCGGAAACATCATTTTCCTCCTCTTCATCCTCCTCCGGAAACAACTCTTCACCCTGATAATAAGGATCATATGTGTTTGGCTGATAATTTAGAGCAGCCATTGTCTGGTGCTTTCCTGGAACGTATGTCCCCTTGGATGCATTCTTTCTTGCATCAGTTTCCTTGAGGAGATGCTCAAAGCTGCCTACCTCTGTGATCAGCTCTCCCATGGATTTGAACAAGCTACCATGTTACTTCTTTCGTTGGTATGGCTCCAAGTCCTTGATCACCAGTTTAACCAATTTTTTTTTCCTGTAACACCATGTTTAACTTGGCTTTCTGAATCTGGAATCACTGGAGATAAGCAACAGCAGACTCATTAGGCTGCTGAGCCGTCTGGGTAAGAGAGGCTAGGTCAACCTCGGGCTTTATAGCCCCGAAGGTCTCCCTTAATAACTTTTCCATCGCTGGCCAATTATCAACTAATCCCGGCTTCAGTTTGGAGAACCAAGTGAAAGCAGCCCCCTGATAGAGAGGTGCTAAAGATTTTACACTTCAAGCTGTCATCGTTCTGATACTGGCCGGATTGCACCTTGAACCTGGCTTAATGAATCGCCGCACTCTCAATATCCTCTCCTAAAAAAGTAGAGAAAATGATATTCTTATAGCCCTTAGGATAGGGCGCGAGCATTATGTACGGAGGAAAAGGCCCCTCATAGACCTCGTCAAGGTTAGCCCTTGGATTAGCCAATCTAATCATCTCTTCCACCTCCTCACGCCTTACGTACTCTGGTCCGGGAGGGGGAGGCGTCGCCACAGTTTGGCAATTAGTTTGCAAGGCAGGCTCAGGTTGACTAGCGGCCACCCCTTCTCCTATGCGAAAGACATGAGGTGTATGCAAAGGTTAGAGAGTGGGAGTTGGTCCTGACACATCTTTGGCCAGAGTTATGATCCTGATCAGGTTGCCTGCCTGGTCAATGCCATAATAGTTCTCCAAAAGTTCCTGATAAACATTCTCCACTCCGTCACTGTCATATTGGACAAACTCGATAAGATCAATGGGAGTGCCTTCACTGATCTTCAGGGTCTTGTTTTTCTGTGCATTCGCTGGTGCGGGCTAATCTTTGCCAATTACCAAGGCCTTATCCTTACCCTTGAAAGATGAAGAAGCAGACCCACTAGGGGGTGGGATGGCTCCGCTGCTACTACCCTTTTCCCTAGCATTCGGAGGACTATATTTTCCTGACCTACCAGGTTGGCCGAGAGTGCTAAGGATAGCCTTAGGATCCCCTATTGTCTTCTTCAACACTTCCGTAGCCCTATCCAACTCAGCTTTCTACATGGCGACTTGAGTAGCTAGATTAGGGCTGCGATCTCAGTTGCAGTGCTTTTGCCTTGGGTGTTAACAGCATTCAAGAGTTGTAGGTACTGGTCGTGACTTTTGTCAGTGATTCTATCTGCATGCATCTTGGCCTCATCTATAAGTCGCTCAGCTTGCTTCTTAGCCTCTTGGGCATTCTGGTCAATGTGTTGGTCCAAATCACTCAAACACTGCTCTGTTTTCACGATCGAACTGGCTAGCTGCTTTTTATATTTATTGTCGTTGATCTTCAGGTTGTTGAGTTGTTTCGCCAACCACAGTGGCATAAGGAGAGGAGCGAACTCATCAGCTTCAGTTGTTTCGCCAACCACAGTGGCATTAGTGGCGGCAGGAACATCACCAATCTCTTTAGGTTGGGCGGTGGCAGAGTTTTTTCCCTCAGAAACAAGCGGTGGATTTCCTCCCTGTTCTGGATTCGACATCTCAGATGATGGCGGATTGAGAGAAAATCTTTGGATTACCTGTTCTTCAGAAAGACCACGACAGTCTGCAAGAGGGTGCGGCTTGTAACTGGAGGTTTTGTGCTTTGGGCAGTTGACATAAACCTTTTTGTAAGGGTTTCCGCTAGACTTCCCAATGGTGAAGAACGCGAAGAAACTCTAATGCAGGTCCCACTGGGCGTGCCAAAATGTTTGGCTCGAAAACCAGTCTAGGTAGCAAACTGTCTCTTTTGAGTGCGTGAGCGTGCCAACACTGTGCGATGTAGTCATTAGGGCATCCCTTGACCTGACTTCTTCTCAAACGATGTGGACAAGGAGAGCACCAACCTAGTCACCAGGTTTGCCTTCCAGAAAAGGACTTATGTCGTACGAATAAGGGCTTATGGTGTGATCTATTGCGTCACCGAGTTGATACTTATTGTTGTAGACTAAGTAGAGCAATCACCGGGAAGTAGAAGAAAGCACGGGTTTTGCTAAAGTGTGACTTTAGCTTAGCTGGGTTGATGGGCGTTACCCTTGCTTCGCTGGTTTCAACTAGGTTGAAGGTAGGTTGCTCCGAAGAGACTTTTGATAATCTGAGAGATTAGTTGATTGAAGAGTTGTGTGTTGCTGTCCCTTGAAACTTGGTATTTATAACAGGGTTTCGACTGTTCCTTGCCATAGAATGATTATTGATTGAAGATTTCTGATTGGTTTCTGCTACTTGAATCCTATAAGGGCTCATTTTCCTTATGGACTCCGAAATGGTCGAAGCTATGACCTAAACCCAAGTAGACTCATTTTTGGGCCGCAGGTATCGGCTCGCTATGCTCAATCCTCTTAAAGGATATTGCCAAAAATACTTTTGGGCTTAAACATTGACATCAGACCTCCAAAAGCCCCCATTTTTGGACTTATTCAAATCATACATGAGAATTTGATAAATGTACTTACATAGGCATTTGCAAGCATAATTAGCTATAATGAGCCACGCTCATGCTACTCCTAGTGGTACCAACTCCCACCAAATGAGTGACCTACGGGAACACAGCCAAGCAGGCTACCGCCTGAGCCCCGGCTTGCCCCCAGATCACCGCTGACTCGCCGCCACGCGCAGCGCCAAGACAGCATCAGAAGCTCCAGAAGCTGGGGACTGAAGCATATCAGTCCCACATCGAAAACATAGAGAAGATCAGCTTTCTCCTCACCTATAAAAGGTTATCTCCTCTCTCCTCATTAATTACGCATTTTTATACTTACCTACTATTACTTTGTCAACATAAATACATTGACTAACTTAGGCATCGGAGAAGAGAAGACCGCCCGGCGCGGTTTCCCTTTGACGCCCTCTGTATTTCACTTGACAGGTAGCGGGAGCTCTAAGGAATAGCTCTAAGGAGTATCATAGATAGTGGTCCGCACATCGGACCAGGGTTAGTAAAGGTTTAGCTACCGCTGAACTTTAAACATTAATAATAAACAAGTAGCAAAACAAACATTTATTCATAGTAGATGAGAATCCTAAATTGAATAGTCAAAGAAATCTGCTAAAACTCCATCCAAAACCAATATTAGGATTCTAACATCAAACTAGGCCTCACGTCTATTGACAGTTGCTTAAAGTTTGTGTTGGGAATTGTCTTAGAGTATGAGAATTGTTTACCCAGTAGGTTTTGGATTCCTACTAATGAATGGAGTTCCAATGAGGAATGAAAATCCGTATTGATGTAGGATTACATGTAATCCTTCTTGATTACAGTGAAGGAGAAGGTATAATTGCCTACCACCAATAGGAATAGGTTTCCTAGATGGTGAAGAAAGCTGATATCCTTATGGCTATATAAGGAGGGGTTCTACTCTTGATTTTTCATCACAAAGATAGAGAGCAAAGTGTATTCCATTCTCGGAGTTAGAGAGTGAGAGAGGGCAAAGAAGAGAGAGATAGGAAGACAAGAGAGAGTCCTTGTTTTCTTATTCTTTCTAGTTGTACCCATTATAAATATAGTGGAAGATCTTTTTTCTGCCTGGTGGACGTAGGTAAAAGTTTTGCTGAACCACCTTAAATTTGTGTTCTTGTGCTCGTATCTTTGTGGTTGTTTCTCTTGGTGTGTTGTGCTTATTTTTGGTTTTCGACTTCACATATTGACCGATTCTCAACAGTTTGCCCTAGTTGACAATTGCTTTGTTAGTTTGTCACTTTGTCTAAAGTTCAACAAAGGGTCTCATTCTCGACTTTCAGCTCCTAGCATCTTTGTTTTGTTACCAAAGTTAATTTCCTTATGTTTCATCGTTGCTGCTTGTGTAGCTCAGTGGTGTCTTGCTTCATTAGTTTGATTATGGATGCTAGATTTGGTGTGTGCTAGATTGAGTTTGTTGGCTAGGGTTGACATCTTGAACTGGGGGTTGTGTTATATATGCTCGAGCATGGTGTTAAATGTGAGAAAGAAAAAAATTGTACTATTCCTACATACCTACACTACATATTTTTGTCTAATCCCATATAGGGTACAAAGTCATAGGTCAAACTACAGTAGAGCTCATCATTTGACCCGTGAATCAATGGGCCGATGAAGGTCTGCCCGGTTCGGTGAGTGATTAGGCTTGCCAAAGCTCTACCCGTTAGACTCAAGGGCTGAGCAATGAGCCGGATTTTAGTTTCGTGATAAGCCCCAAAAAGCCCTCTCGGCCTGGCCCTTATAAGCCCGGTCCGAAGGCTTGATTTTTTGTAATAAAAGTTGACTAAATATATAACATTTCAATATAGTAACTGAACTACTATTAAGTATATAGAGATATTTAACTTCTATATCATTAAGAGTTGTGTGTCTTTCTGTAAGAATGTGAAACAAGATGAGTTGGCAACCATGTTGGATGTATTATGGTTGATAAGCACGATAAGTACCTTGGCCTACCCATTGAGATTAGTTACTTGAAGTCTGAAGCATTTAATTTTTTGATGGAGAAGGTACGTAAGCATACTCAAGGCTGGAGGGAAAAGACACTTAGTGCAGCAGGTAAGGAGATAATGATTAAAGCAGTGGCACAAAACACACCTACCTATATGATGAGCTGCTTTAAGCTTCACTAGTACCTTTGTTTTGAGATACATAGCTTGATGGCAATGTTTTGATAGGCTGATAAAGTAATGAGAAAAAGATACATTGGTTAGCTTAGGATAAACGTTGTGTTCCAAAGATGGAAGAAGGGTTAGGTTTTAGAAACATGGTGCACTTTTACCAAGCTTTACTTGCTAAGCAAGGTTAGAGGATTTTACAAAACCCTATCTCTTTGATTTTGAAGTTGTAGAAGGTCTGTTACTTTCTGGATACTGATTTCTTGGGGGCTAAGTTGGTGAAAGGTTCATTATATGCTTGGCAGAGAATTGTTGTATAAGGGGTTTTTCTTTCAAGTGGATAATGGGAGTATGATCTCGATCTGGAATGATCATTGGCTCCCTTTCCCTCACAACTTGAAGCTGTTTTCATTATTACCTATGGAAGGATGGGAGACCCTCAAGGTTGAAGATATTATTGATAAGGATGATAAGGAATGGTGTCTACATCTAATAGGTGAGCTTTTTACATCTATGGAGGCTAACCTAATTGCTCGCATACCTTTAGCATTAGGGGGCTGATGACAGACTCATATGACATTTTGATAGAACAGGGTGTTACTCTATAAAGAATAGGTACCATGTAGCACAGATGACTGAGGGCTTTAGTGATCATACTGATTGCTCTACAGGAAGTGTTAGCACAAATTGGAAGTACTAGAAACACATTTGAGGTGCTTGTGTTCCTCCTAATTATAAAGTTAGATCCTTCATGTAGAGGATGCTACGTGGAATACTGCTTACTAAGTGTGCTTTGGCTAAAAAGGTTAACCTAAATGACACTTGGTGTATTTTTTTGTCATGGTTCTGTTAGAAAAACTACATGTGTTTAGAGACTGTGAGGCCATGTTGTGTTATTGGTCTTTTAACAAAATTGGGTTGAAAGCTGTTAAAGTCCTCCGAAGTGTTGCTAGAAGCTAAAGAATGTAATGGATGTGTTTTCAATCCTGGAGTGCAACATGTTTTTCATGTACTCATAGGCTTTATGGGCAGAGGATAATAACGTGGTTTGGAATAGGAATGTCTTCAATGCTTATAATAGGGCTGTGTATGCAATGAAGTATATGGAAGACTACCAACAGTTTCACCCGGATGGGAAGGGAAAGTGTTACACTACGTATCTAGATTTACCCGTTTACTAGTCATTCGGATGGTAAACAAAATTATCTCTACTTTACTTTCGTTTCGAAGTTTTAGGGCTTCCAAATGTTGACTTTTTCTTTTGTTTACTTTTTGAAAAAATTTCATTCACGAAAGTTGTAAAGCATGTTAAACTGAGTTCCTGAACATGTGGCACGCTTAAATTGGACGTTCAGACTAACCAGGCTTTATTTGTCTTGCCATGCTCTATAAATCCACCAAGTTTCACATCTCAATTCAACCAGAGGAAGTCAAATTTCAGATTTGAACGATTTTGGCCCCAAATCCTTTCAAGGTAAATTTCGACTTCTACACTTAAAATTGGACTTGGTCTTAGTTGAGAAAGTTGTTCAGGATGTTGAGAGGAAGAATTTGGTATAGGCCTTGCAGCCCAATTTAATTGGAGTTGGAGGTGGCGGTGCATAGAGCCCACGCACGGCCGCTTGTGCCGACACGTCCAGCCACTTCAGGCCTTCTGTTTTGGTCCATTAGGTAGAGCGTAGCGTTATGGACATGCGGATATAAATTTTGTATTGATTGGTGAATGTTTTGAAAATGATCGAAATTTCTGAAGTTTCGGAGATTCGGATTTCGATTCGGGAAGAATCGACCGTTGGATCGACCCATTTTTCGATAGATTGTTTGAATAATCGAGTAAACGTGATCCATGAAATTTGAGATCGTTCCAATTGATCTCGAGCATTTGTAGAATTATCGTTTTAGGGTTTCGATTTAATTATCGTCGATTTATGTTCGAGAATCGAAAATAATTATTCATAGTATCAAATTGTTTAGACAACGTATAGATCAAGTTCGAGGTGGAAATCATCAAACTACCATCATAGCCACAATTCTGTGAGTGGATATTTATTTTTAAAATAAATGAGCGTGTAGTATTATTTCTTGAATATTAATTTATCTTATTGTTTTAAATTGATAATAATTGAGTTGATAATTTATTTTACAATTTACTTATAATTTATTGGGATTTCTTGATATTTGTTCTATATGTCTCCTAAGACTACTTGTACCACTGAAGGAAAAATCACAAGCAAGGTCAGTGCTATAGTACTTACATTTTGCTTGTTTCTCATTTTCAACTTACTGTTGCTTCCCCTTGATTTCACCGAATATTGGCTTATCCATCTAGTTGAAATGATCCCAAACCCACGACCTCGTGGTTGATTTCTTTGTCTTTGTTTTCCTCTCTGCTCTCTTTCTTTTATTTTGCAAATATTTTGGTGGACACTAAGATGCCATCGTGGGTGATTCCTTAATCTCAGCTTGTTCGAAAATTAAGAGAACCTCTTTTCCAATTTCAAGTTGTAAAGCCGGACTTTGAGACTCTGGATTTGGAGATGACCGGTGAGGATTGAGGAGGCCATGGACATTGAATTTAGGGATTTCAATTTTTGATCTTTCTGAAGAAGGTTGATTTTCTTAAATTTAACCTTTGGGTGAACGAGTATATTCACCTCTGTTGTCGATTAACATACTTTTATTTAATATATTTATGGGCTAAAGTACCCTATGGTTTATGTCCAAAATCAATTTAGTCCCTAAACTTCTAATTTCATCAAAAACACTCCTGCACTTTCAATTTTGATCTAATAGGTCCAATTCATTAATATTCTGTTATGGGTTCAAGTTATAGTTGGATTATTTGTTGAAAAACTATTTATTTTTAATAGTAGGACTCACTCCTAAATTGACTATGCAGACCACCTCGACACAACATCATAAAACATAAGCCATATATGAGCTACATTAACATGTTAAATAACTCAATTGTGGGAAAACTAACAAATTGGACCTATTAGATCAAAATTGAAAGTGCAGGGGTGTTTTTGATGAAAATAGAAGTTCAGGGACTGAATTGATTTTGAATCTAAACCACAGGGTAGTAATTTGTATTTAGCCCTATATTTATTATCTAACTATCCATATCTTAAATTAGTCTTTAACAATCATCTCTATAAAAAAATTAATCAAATAAGAAATCGTTTAATTATCTAATTGAATCAAACAAATTGATGGTTCTAACAACACTTACTACTATTATGATGAACCGTTCATGTACTTCATAGAAATGAATAACTAAAAGGTCTTCAATTTGATTGATTTTTTACAAAACTAATCTTTGTATAATGTCATGTAACATGAATGGTTGGATTAGAAAATTATAACGTTAAAATGCATTAATCGCATTAGAGAGTGAATATGCTCATTCACCCTAGGAGTGAACCTAAGAATTGTCCAATGAAATTGAAAAAGGGATTAGTTTAGAGTTTTGGTTTAGGAGAAGGCTGAGATGGGATTTTTTGAAATATGGACTGAATCAGTTTGGTTAGGGATTTTGGGGTTAATGGGTTTTGGATTTCCTGCAGTGAAGTCTATGCGAAATGTATAGACTTGCAAAAATAGCCTATATCTATACTATAATTAAGAGAATAGAGCTCTCCAAAACGGAATTTTTTTTTACCAATTTAACCTTTATATATTAAAAAACTATGAAATAGAATTAATAAATAAAGATAATATGGTCAATTGTAAAATAGAAGAAAAAAAATGTAAGCAGAAAATGTGGTAGTTGTACGGAAAGTTTTCCCACTACTTTAACTTCTCTCCACACATATAGTGGGTGGGCGTACTAATATATATATATTCGGTCCAACCAAAAAATCAAACATAAGGACTCAGATCGACACAGATAATTACCATAATGAAATTTGTAGATATCTCTACTAGCAAGCTACTTTGCTACATCACCAAGCATAAGTAACACCCTCTTTGGGACACCCACAAGCCATGGGGAGGCCCAACCGAGACATGCATCTTGTAGCCCTATGTTCAAGCTACGCTACGGTATCCGGAAGTGGTAAATACGTCGCCGGGAAGCCACCTTTCCGGCCTTGCCAAGTTGCCCTCACAACGTAGCTTTTCTATACTAGAATAGTGATATTTGAGTCCCACATCGGAAACCATGTAAAGGAAGAGCATTCCTTCACCTATAAAAGGAATGCCTCCTCCCACTTAAACATCCACTCCATTACACACTTTGTAATCCCCTTAAGCCGCAAGGCCCAAACACACATAGTACAATATTTAAGTGGACGTAGTCTCCCACTAAGGCGGAGAACCACTATACTTTGCTTGTGTCGTTCTCTCTCTCACTCTCTAAAGCTAACTAGAGAACCCCTCGGATCTCTAACGTTAACAAAATCGAACCAAACCAAAGTGTTTTATTTTCGGCAAAAAATCCATACCAAACTGATCGATTCGATGCAGTCTTTCACTCTTTCGTGTTTTTCTATTCAGGCCTATCTTCATCCCACCATTAATTGAAAAAAAGTTTTAAAAATACCTTTCGGAGGTTGTAACACCCTCATGACACAGGTCGGAATCGCTTGTGCAACTAATTTAATGAATACTGATTTACTGGATTTTGAAAGGGAAATTTTGGGTAGGTAAGAATACTGAAAAATCCAATCCACCAACCACAATGTCCTTGACTTTTGGAGCCCTCGAACCAGATTTATAAATTGAAGCGAAATTGAGATGGTGTGAGACAAAACAAAAGCTCTTATAACATGTTTAGGAGTTTACATTCCATTATCTGATGGTTGAGATTTGAAGTTGTGTATATGTAGAAAGCAAAGAGATAGAAACAAAGATGATGCAAACAAACCTATCATTTCTCAATAATCGAATCAGTGATTTACCAAAGGTACGTATAATGTTTTTTTTTTTTTTTTGCCCCTTATAATTTTCATCAGATTCTGCCTAATAAAATGTTTCCTCCTTAACCCCCATCTCCATAATGACAATCATGAACTGTTGTATTTGGTTGCAGGAGCCCTGTGTGTCCATTGCACTACTGATGCTAGAACTTTCTGTCATCATCCCAGATTGTTTTCTCTTTCCTCTCTTCAAAGAACCGAAGAGAGAATCAGTGGAGTTTCTTCCAATTTGGCTCATGATGTGATCATAAGAATTTCCTTCCTCAATGGCTGCTGGCTGAGGAATATTCTTATGATCATGGTTATCAGTTAGGTTCTTGATCTTATCCATCTTTGCCTTCAAGAAAGAATCCAGATCAGTTAGTTCCTTGTGGCTGAATTCATGAAAAAAATTGCATAGGTGAATTTTTATTTCTATGATACGAATTGAAGTTGTTAAGCTTGAGATTTGTAAGATTGGATTTGTAATTTTTTGGTGTAACCGTTTGAGGTGATTTCATATTGTTTAAATGTCTTGGGTTTTGAGTAGTGCTCAGAATCAGGATTATTTCAATTAGGTCTGAATTGTGAGACTAGAATGAAAGATTTTGTTATCTGATCATATGGTGGTGAGGCTTAAATGATTGAGTACTCAATTTCTACCTTGTTATTACGTTGGAAAATTAATGAGAATTCTACAGCGCTTGATTTTGCTCTATGGAATTTTATAATTGCAAGTATAAAGATCAAAGAAAAGTAAACCATAGTGTGATACTTATAACATCGTTTTATGAGTGATTTACTTTTTAAAATAGTTAGGTAAATCGATTTGTGGGTTTTTATGTATGTTTTGGCATGTTGTTGGTGGCCAAAAAATTCATTGAGTAAACGTTTGGTGACACAATACTACTATTTGAGCATGACTGAGGAAGCTCAAACATTATCTGGGTGTGACTGTGGTAGCCCGTAGCCCTACGATTTTATGAGATGACTGTGGTAACTCAGACATTATTAGGGAATGTCTTTGGCAGCCCAAATTCATATATGAGCATGCGGATAGCGGCTCAATGTTTTTGACATAAATTGTGTAATGGCATGATTTCTAATTGATTTTAATTTTAAAAATTAATAGGAAAATTGAGCTAATAATGATTCAATGGTTTTCGAATAGATCTTGAGATTTGGGTCGTTATAAAGGTGGCTTCGCTGATGACATATATATATATATATATATATAGAGACACACAAGGAGCTATTCGAGAGCGGACGTCCGCAATCTAGAAAAAGTGCGGACGTCGCTACTCCTGCCTTGATCGAGCCGCTACAGCGCGGCGCGGGTTGCATGAGGGAGGCCAGGGGTCTGCGGTCAGGTGGAGTCGCCGGCGACGAGTTTTGCGGTGCTGCACAAAACCTGCAGTTGCAGGTGAGGTGGCTGCCCAGAAACCGGCAAGCCCGACCTCCTCCTCCCTCGAACGGTCCGGGATACCTCCGGCCTCCCTCCTGCAAGCCCCGCGTCGCCGTCGCCGCCTGGAAGCCGCCTGCTGCGTCAACATCTACACTTTAGCGATAGTGCGGACGTCCGCCCTTGATCGGGCCTGTATATGTGTGTGTGTGTGTGTGTGTGTGTGTGTATACAGCCCTTCTTGGCTGCGGATATCCGCACCTAAGCAAAAGGTGCGGATTTCCAGTTTTTCCCCACTTTCCTATCATATTTTCACATCTTAACCGTTCAGTTTTTAGGTCCTAATGTATAGATCATTTCTGCAAATTTTCAGCCAATTTGGTGATTGGTAAGATATCCAAAACTGCAATTTACCATTATAAACACGAATGGTTCCGGTTAGGCAGATTCGGTTCATTCGTGTAAATTGTAGTTTTGGATGCCTTAACGATCATCAAATTGGCTGAAATTTTGTAGAGATGATCTATACATTAGGATCTAAAAAATGAACGGTTAAGATGTGAAAATATGATCGGAAAGTGGGTAAAAATAGGAAATCAGTACTTTTTGCTTAGGTGCGGATATCCGCACCTGAGCAAGGTTGTGTGTGTGTATATATATATATATATATATATATATATCTTAATATAGAGAAGAGACTTTGTAAACTAAAATCTAAAATTTTGACAGAATTGACCCTAGAAGATTAATAAACTTTATGTTCAAGTAAATCTCTATTTGTGTGTCTGCCTCAAACTCTATATTTACTTGACCTAGTGGTAATAGAGTTTTAAGGGGGTGTATTCATTTAAGAGTCTGCAAGATTTTTTTGTATTTTGAAAATCTATGGGTATTCTATTGAGATTTTAAACAATCCTTTAAAATCTTGATATATTCAATTAAGGGGGGTGTATTGTATTTAGATTTCTAAGGTGTTTTAAAGACTTTTTTGGATTTGAAAAATCTGTGGGTATTCAATTATGATTTAATAAGACTTTTAAAGAGTTTCTATAAGTATTAGGGTATTCGATTTGGATTTGTAAAGGGAGATTTTAATTCCATAAAAATCTGAAGGTATTCAAAAAACCTATGAATTCTATAGAATTTATAAAATAGTGGACTCTTGTGGATTGTAGAGCCCCAAGTATAAATACCAAAGCTCCAAGAAAATCCAACGTCTCCACAAAGATTTCTGCAATATTCTTTTTTCAAAGCAGCTCGACGTCTAGGTACGTGAAACCTCTTTCCTAGGGTTTCTCTTCTCTCTCGTTTTTTCTTGAAATTTGGATCTCCTCTCTCTCGTTTCAATCTTTTTCTTTGCTCTTGAACGTACAAATTGCTATTGTATGTATACATATTTTGATCATCTATGAATTCTACCATAAGCCCTAGTTTGACTTGAGTAGCATTCTTGTTGGTGTGAAAATAACCAATTCTTGTTGCTGTGAAAGGATCAACTCTTACTACTGTGAAATTATCTATCAATGGTTTGAAATTTTGTTGTGATAATAATCAATTTTTGTTGCTATGAAAACATGTTTTACGTTCTTGTTGGCTGTTGCTGTGAAACTTCTCCTAACAACGACAGTATATATATTGAGCATATATAACACCCAAAATGTACCTGGGGTACTCAGCATCTATTTTTGATACCATGTCGAAACATAAGTGTTGATATTTCCTTTTGGAATTTCTTTGAATCAGTGTAATGGTATTTCGTCTTTGGTCATTGAGCATTATTAGTTCAAATTATTTTCTCAAAAAGTAACAAAAATATCACCCAAATTTGTCATGTAATGGAAAGAAAAGAAACCTTTGTCTGAAATCTTTGGGGACCGATAGGAAAGATCCATCAATGCCGCAGGCCCCCATTATAGCACCACCCTTAATTTTGCAAGGTAGAGATGAAATCTGGAACAATATTCTTTCCAAGAATAAAAAATAGCACACAAAATCTCAGCAACCACTAGGCCATTGCACATGGTAAACCAGAAGGGCATTCACCATGACATCATAATGCGGCCGATGAAACAAATATATCACATTTGAGTTCATATAAATGGGAGTGAGAGATGGTTATGTCAATTAAAAACTCTGTACTTGGTAGTCCCTAGTCATGATAAATACTAATCACATGTATGGACTTACCAAACCAGGGAAAGGATCCATACCTATTCCCACCTATTCCCAAGTTTGTGGATCACTCTGTACTTGTATTTGTTTGCTAATTTTCTTTGCTCTAAATAATCAATGAATCTGTAATCTTTATTATGTTTATTATGTATGTATTTGGTGTGAAAAACTGGTAACATGTGTCTCGTATGAGAAACTTTCAAATCTTAACATTTTTGGCCTTCATAAATTGTTCGATGATTTTCTTATGCAATATTCAAAGATGCAGCAGTCTTTTTTTATTTGAACACATCACATTTTTACTTGATAATTGCTGCATTGCTTCTTGATAGTTGCTGCTTTGGTTTTCTGAGTTGCTCAATACTAAAGCATTAAAGGATGTTTTTCTGAAAATGACCCGGGAGGAGCGATTTAAGTGGATTGGATTCAAGACAATGCAATAAATCTTGTTACTTGGATCATATTGTTGCGTTTGCTTTATTTTTGGTTTCTAGAATTATGGACGACCTGAATGTGGTCTAATGGAAAACTAATTGCATGTTTGAATTATTTTCCAGAATTGATATTTATTTTGTTATCTTTCTTATGAAATGAAAATAGATTTGCTCTATTCCTTCAATCCTTTATAGGCTTCTCATTTGTTTGAATACTTTGCTTCATCCTACAGTGATGATCAAAACAAAACCAAACCAAGCAATAAAATAAGAGAAAGCATCAATGAAGACACATAGAGGCGAAGGGACACTTGTGAAGACACATAGCCATGAAGTTAAATCACATAGCAACATACATACATCTAACTTCAAGAACCAGAACACGGAGAAGCGTAACTGACCATTAAATGAGAGGCAACAGGAATCCAAGTAATCATATTCAAGCAGTATATACTGGTAGGTACATGAATTACATCATACAACAAAAGAGCAAAAGGACAAAAGAGCAAAAGGAGTAAACAAACTGTCAATCCCCTTGAAAGCAGGAGAAGTAAAGGAACAAACAGATAAGGCAACTTTTGCAAGGAAGCAGAATTAAGAGGAGTAATTCCAACCTCGGCATATTTAGCAAAATACACAGATTTACCTATCAATATCACTGAACGTGAAAATAGGCATAAATCAACAGCATAGTGAAAATACCTGAACTTTGAGATGGGACAACTACAAGCAGTGTAATTCAATCTCCATGTTGAACGACATGAGTCAATCCCCACACCAGAGCAGCCTTGGGAATTTCCTTGGACGCCTTAACTGCAACCACCACCTTCTCGGCGTCATTCGATCCTTTCTCCTGCTTCACCCTCTTCTGTTCTCGACTCATTGCAAAATTATCACCAAATTTTTTCGGCCACCTTACTCAAAACCCTCAACTATCAAATGCTGCCCTCAATCATTCCCATTGCACAAAAACAACAAAAGCAAATTTCCAAGAATAGTTTGCCTCCACAGTGCTAGATTTGCAGGCATGTACTAGAAGACATGCTAACTCTACCCTCTAGCCGCCTAGCAGTAGCCACAGCCCCACTGGAAAAGACCCTTGTTACCAATTCACCTATACTCCTCAAGAATCAAAACCCAGTTGATAAGGACCGAGCTCGGTGCCAGCTTTACTGGGTACACTCTCTGCTCTCACTTTCCACCTCTGGTCTCGTTTCCTTTTCTGTTTCTTTCTTCTTCTTCTTTTTTTCTCCCAACACTCTTTTGGTCTTGGGCCAACAAAAACACTCCATCAAAATCCATAAATTCTAGCAAAAAGTTTATACAAATCAGAAAAAGTCTATATGAATCTATTTATATAAAGTCCTAACAAATTTTAAAAAATTTACAAATCTATCAAAAAGTCTTTACAAATCAATAAAACTCATAAAATCTATTAAAATCTATCACTTAAAAAAAATCCACTAAAATCCAACTACAATAAACCCCCCTAAGATTTAAAATTATCCATTCAAATCTGCAGATATTCAAAAGTATACGGATTTTTAAGAATTTCATTAAATGTTAGATTTTGAAGGATTTTATAGTGCTTTTTATACATATCAAAACTAAAAAACAATCCAACTATTTCCCAAGAGATTTTGATGGATTCTTTCTCAATCAAAAAATGAAAAAGCTCTTCCCCAAACAAAAACAAAACAAAAAAACAAGCAGCTCTCAATTGGTGACACTCATCTATTGTGTCTTAGACCCATCTTCCCACTATCCTCCTCTGCCTGTGACTCTGCTCTCATATTTATTGTTATTTTTATCACTATAGCTCTGGAAGCCTTAATCCTTCTAGCTAATTATGCTCACTTTCAATGGTATTGTTAAGATGATACATACACACATGTTTCTTTTTTTTTGAATCAAACCCGAAGCCAGGTGCTGATATATATATACATATATTCATCTAAAACCAGAATAGGCCGTTACATACACACCTGTTTCTTTTATAAATTAGATATGAAATAAATTATGTCATTAGTTTACTACTTTATTTTTTGTGTAACATTTTGGTTGATTAGTTTTCTCTTATTATTCATATATCATTATACACAACATAAAGAATGGTAGATTTCCATATATATATATATATATATATAGACACACACATTTTTTTGTTACCGATCTAGCATTATAGTCATCCATTGCTTTTAAAGAAGAAAAACAAATTAACCTACCAAAAACATCATAAGAACTTGTAAAATATAAACAAATTCTAGTAAATCAATCCATTATAATCAATCAGATTCCATATATAATTTAAACAATTCGTGGATTAAGCAAATCTATGGATTATAAAAACTCAAACAAAATCTTTTAAAATCTGAATTGAATACACCCCCCCCTTAATTAGGGAGAATATCTTAGAGATATCCATTCATTGTATGATTAATTTTCCTTGTACAATTCAGATTCTATGCATTATAATCCTCTATATAAAGAGGCTCTTATTATCAATGAGAACACACAACAATTTTCTCTCAATTCCCGTTTCCCTAAAACACGTTATTAGCATGAAGCCCTAACCCTAAAACAAATAGCCAAACCTTTATTCAAGAAGCTAAAAACCTTGAATCTGAATACAAAACCTTGAAGCGTTTTCTGCCTCCATCTCACACCTTGAAGAACTCGATCCCAAGAGTCCAGAACCTGCAGAGCCACCCCAAGAACCTGTCGGAAATCTACCAAACCGGCAACGCCACCACAAGAACCGGCCATCGAAAGCTCCATACAACCCGCAACAAATATTCCACCGGTTCACCATCTTTCGGACATCTAATTTCCACCAAATTTTTTCACCAGACACCTCTCAACCTGACGATTCAGGAATCGGAAGAAAATGATCAAAAACTGGTCTAGAAGTTACTGAATCGGCAACCAAAAGTTTTTGCAGAAAACCGGTAGAAAATAGGGAAAAAAAAGAAGAAGGAGGAGGCAGCCTAAGCCGCTGCCCACTGACCAAGCCACGTCAGCAGCATAGTCAGCACGTGCCACGTCAGCACTGGACCCGAAGACCACGTCAGCAGTCAGACCCCACTGCCATGTCAGAGGTCAACAGCCGGTCAACGACCGCTTGAGACTTTCCCGGCCAGTTTTTCCAGCGACTTTTCTGGCCATTTCCAGCGACTTTTTCCTGTCAAATTTTCCAACGACCTATTTCAAGGTATTTTTTTTTTCTAAAAGTTCCTGTTTTTTAGAGTTTTTTAATTCAATTTCTCTTCTTTTTATCGGGGACTTGCAACCTTCCTTCTTCTACCCCCCCCCCTTTCTTCATCATAGGGGAGACCAAATTAAACCAAACTGTGGGGGTTCGTGCTCAGTCCAAGCTTAAAGCCTGTTGAGATCTCCAAATTTAGAGTTTGTAGAGAATTTATGATCGACAACTTACATCATTGTTTCGATCTAATCCAATACCTCTTGGAATTTAATTTCTTGGAAGCGATTACGCTAAAAAATTCCTAATTTCTTGGAAGCGATTACGCTCAGGAATTTTATATGTTTTCGTGGTAGCTTTTTACTCTCCGAAACTAACCCTTTTTTCTTGTTTCCTTTCAGGATGAGTAACCTGAACAAATTGGATTTTGCTCCATTAGGAACAACTGGCTCTGGATATCACAGGTGGGTTCGTGATGTCTGCCAGCATCTCAAGGCCGACGGAATCCTAGATATGATTCTCGAGCCTAGCCAGGACGTGCTAACTATTGAGCAAGCTCAAGCTTTGGAAGCAAATAGAGCAGCCTTAGAGGTAAATAAGGCGAAAGCCATCATCCTAATGACTCGTCATGTGGATGATTCACTCCAGTACGAGTGTATAAATGAAGAAGACCCCAGAAGGTTGTGGATCTCACTCGAAGAAAGATTTGGCAACGTCCGTGACTCCCTGCTTCCTGACCTAGAAGTGAGATGGCATAGCCTACGCTTCTGTGATTTCAAGTCAGTTGTTGACTACAACTCGGAAGCACTTCGCATTAAATCCTTAATGGAATTCTGTGGTAAAGAGATCACAAATGCGATGTTGATTGAGAAGACTCTCTCCACCTTCCCCATCTCTGCATTGATGGTTGCTAAGAACTATCGAATCGATGTTAATGCAGGACGGATCACAAGGTTTCATGAACTCATTTTAGCTATGAATGTATCTAAAAAGCATGACAACATCCTTGTGAATAACTATAATTCGAGATCTGTGGAAACATAGTATATTCTGGAGTCCAATTATAGTTACGCCCCTAAGAGAGGGCACCAAGAGCAAAGCCCTAACCTTAGGGATACTTCTGGACGTTTTGTTCCATATAATCGCTCTACTTGGGAAGGTAACCGCCAAAATAGGCTAACACGGAACTGAAGAGGTCAACGTGGAAAGAGAGAGGGAGGCAATGCCTCTGGCCATGTTGGCGGTGCCACCAACACTAAGAGCCATCTAAATGACGCTTTCAAAGTGCCTCAATCAATGGAGTCTGAGCAAAGAGATGTATGTTCTCGATGTGGAGTATCCCGTCATTGGGCACACATTTGTAGAGCTCGTGAAGAAATTGTTACCGCCTACAAAGCATATTGTGAAGCAAGAGAAGTCTTTATTTTTCCAAGAGATGTAAGAGGCAATTGCCATATACTTTGTAGTAAATGCCATTAGTTTAGTTTTTCTTCACATAGGCTCATTCAAAATGATTATGATGTCTAGGAAGGTTTTGAGATAAGTGGTACTTAAGCGAGCTTTGCTCCACCAACATCTCTCTACTCACCTGGTCATATTTATTTTGGAGTTACCGAAAGAAGTCAAACGACTACCTTTGTTTTGCATTAGCTAGCATTTGGATTAGATTCTCCTAATGGTTAAGAGACAATGATGTATTTTGTTGGCTTATGAATAAAATTTTGAGTTCTTTTCATTATGATCAATTTTGATTCTGAGCATATTACTTAGTGACTACGATGGTTGGGTCATCAGTATTAATTCAAGGACATGGAATATCCCAAGTTTCACTTGCCAAATGGCACCTTAATTACTGTCTCAGAAACTCTCTACGCTCCTAGGACAAATCGCACTATCAATAACCAACTAATTCCATGCAAAAACGCGTGTAGAGAACGGAAATGAGTTCCTTTGCAATACCTCTAATGATTGTGAACAAAGGCGCATCTTAGAGAAGTTTATGTGTCTCTCTAGTGGACTCTATGTCACTATTCGAGCTATTAAATCCAATGAAGTTATGAGAGAAGATCTCTTGGATTTAGACACATATTGGTTTTGTCAAGACAAGATAAGTCATCCTGGTCATGATATGATGATCCATCTACTAAAGACTTTACATGGACATGCTTTCTCTCTAGTGAAATGAAGCATGAATCAAAAGTTGATTCCTGGACTAAGTGTGACTGACGCTGCTGCCTAGGGCACCGCCTCAGTCCACCACCAGCCTAAGGCTGGCGTCGTCCCTATCCATGATGCCATGGATGACGTCCATCATGGTGATGCTGCAATAACCAACTTCCTTCAAATAGTGTTTCAAATGCTCAGGCCTAACCAAAATTCTCATTGGTTGCTTCTAAAGCCTCTCGCTCATTTTACAAAGCCGGTTCCTTAGGGAAATTAGGACTGAGACTATCCTATGCAAAGGATATGAAAATACTCATTCTGTTCTTACATAGAATTCATGGGGATTCTACGGACTGATTCAACCAACTTGCAGACGTTTAAATATCTCATGATGTTGGTTGACACACAAACACGCTGGTCACGTGTTGGGCCATTGTCCACTTGTAATACTGCTTATGCTACACTCCTAGCACATATCATACAACAACGGGCTCACTCCCGGATCATCCTATTTCGTCAATTGGACTTGATGATGCTAGAGAGTTTACATGGAAGACTTTCGATGGTTATTGCATTGGGACCGATGTTGGACATTATATTTCCATGAACACACCCAAATGGTCTCGCGGAAACGACTACGGTCCGAACATTGGTAATGCGCGCCAATCTCCTTATATTTGCTTGGGGTGATGCAATATTGCATGCAACTATGCTAATTCATCTACGACCCACCGCTACTCAATCTACCTCTGCGTTACAGCTAATGACTAGGTATAAATATTGTACTTACGCATATTTGAGTGTGCCATTTATGTGCCAATTGCACTACCACAAAGCTCAATGATAGGTCCTTACAGACGAATGGGCAACTCAGTTAGATTTGAGACTCAACCAATCGTCCGCCGCTTAATGCCCTTGCAAAGCGATCTCCTTACTGCTAGATTTGCGGATGTCACTTTGATGAGACAGTCTTCTCGTCTTTAGGGGGAGATAAGAACACTAATATCAGCAGGAACGACAGGAATTCTGTCCCAACTATGTCTCATCTGATCCCCGTTAAAGTGACGAGATCACACAAATATGCTGCAAACAGGCCTGCAAGGAAGGACGTCCCTACGAGAGGACGTAGCGCCACCATACATGGAGGTAGGCATGACACCAACGCCAAAGAGAGTGGCACACTGGTGTTACATGCCATGGCCCCAGCTAGGATGTGTGGGAGGCTGGTGAGTTCAAAGGATACTTTGACATATTCCAATCATTTGATCATCAAGACTCAAAATCCGTCTCATGAGAATCTTCTAGGTTATGGTTATTGTTGAGGGACGCCACAACGTTAGAACTTATTCATGATAATACATAGTTCTATGAAAATTACACTAGTGTACATGAGACGTGGGATAGAAACTCCATCATAATGATGATGTAGTTACGCATGCGCATGAGTTTGTTGAGTCCGATAATATCGAACCACACTCCGTTTATAAATGAATGCCAACATAGAGAAATTTAGCCTAAATGGAAATATGCGATCTAGGTTAAGATGGATTCTCTAGCGAAGATGAAGGTTTTTGAGCCAGTGATGCCAACACCTCCTAACATAAAACCTATTGACTAAAGGGTCTTCGTTAGAAAGCGTGATGAGAAAAAGATATAGTAATCTCGCCTTATGGTGCAAGGCTTCTCACAAAACACCCTGAAATAGACTACGATAAGACATATTCTCTCGTAATGGATGTCATTGCACTCCACTACCCTGTCAGTTTGGTAGTTTTGGAATAATTGATTATGCAGCTTACAAATGTGGTCACTACGTATCTCTATGAGGATCTAGATACGGAATATACATGAAGGTTCATGGTGAACTTCATTTACCTACGTCAAGTGGCTCCAGACCACGGAGCGCGTTTACAATAAGGTTGAAATGCTCACTAAGATCACTACTTGATTGGGAAGGGATATGCCCACGCATTTTCATAACAAGTTTCAGATTCTATCGCGATTCATGTTGGACATAATCTTCATTGAAAGCCCTTAAAGAGTTAAGGGAAACTGTTGAACACTTGAAATCCCAGTTTGAGATGGAGGATTTTGGGAGAACATGATTATGTCTCAGTTTGGAACTTGAGCATTGTGTTGATAGATGTTTAGGCATTTTGACAAGGTCAAGCCTCCAAGCACCCCCATGATTGTTCGTAGTCTTGATCCTAAAAATGATCATCTTCGTCTGAAGGATGATGACGAAGATGTGCTAGAGGCAGAAGTGTCTTACATGAGTACAATAGGCGCATTATTGTACTACCCCAATGCACAAGACCGGACATCTCATATGTTGTGAACTTGTTAACTAGATATAACTTTGCGCCAACGCGACTCCATTGGATTGGTGTAAAAGATATCCTTTGGTACTTGAGATGTACGATTGATATGGGCTTGTTCTATCTCTATAGAGAGATGATGGATTATGACCCATCACACATCAGAAACGCCGCCAACACTGGCCTGTTTTCTCTATCCCCACCCCAAAATGACATAAGTGTTTTGGAAGGTTTTGCTAATGTTAGGTATCTCTCTTACCCACACAAAGGTCATTCCCAAAATGGTTAAGTGTTCACCATGAGTCAAGACCGTGATCTTGGAGGTCTACATAATAGACCCTAGTCGCTATATCTTCGAACAGTTGTGGTTTGAAGTCTACCACAAATGAGCCTACAAGCATTTAGGATAATGTTTCTTGTTTTGAACAAATGAAGCAATGCTACATCAAAAGCGACAACACCAGACTCTCCTCAAGATTAAAGTGAACTAGGTTCAATTTGAGGACAGTGCGGCAGACTTGCTCACTAAGTCATTGTCTAAATTCCACTTTCGAGAAACATGTTGGTAGCATCGTTTGCTGAAGTTATCCGAACTCCCATGACCGTAGTCATCAAGGGGAGATGCAGACATCAGGGGGAGATGTCTACATGTATGGTCTCAAAACGTGAAGGGTGTGTTGTGCTCTTTTTCCCCTTCGACTGAGGTTATTTTTGTCCCACTGGGTTTTTGTTACTCGACAAGATTTTTAGTGAGGCAATGAGAGAAGCACCGCGTTTAGGCGACACAAGGAGAAGTGTTCGAGTAAATCCCTATTTGTGTGTTTGGCCCAAACTCTAGGTTACTTGACCTAGTGGTAATAGGGTTTTAATTCGAGAGAATCTCAGAGAATATCTTAGAGATATCCATTCATTGTATGATTACCTTTCTTTGTACAATTTAGATTCTATGCATTGTAATCCTCTATATAAATAGGCCCCTATTATCAATGAGAACACACAACAATTTTCTCTCAATTCCCGTTTCTCTAAAACACTTTGAGAATTAATTAAATCACAAGGAAAATTAAGACATTTACAAAATGTATTTTTATTATAAAAAAAATTTGGAAAAAAAAGTATCCACAACCCACTTTTCTCTCTCCCACTTTCTTTTCTCTGCATTAACCAACTTTTTTTTTTTCTGAAAAAAAAATTAATAACTTGCGTGGAAAAAATGCTAGTGTCTGTGTATATATATATACAACCTTACTCAGGTGCGGATATCCGCACTTAAGCAAAACGTACGGATTTCCCATTTTTACCCAACTTTCCGATCATATTTTCACATCTTAACCGTTCAGTTTTTAGATCCTAATGTATAGATCATCTCTGCAAAATTTCAGCCAATTTGATGATCGTTAAGGCATCCAAAATTGCAATTTACATGAACGAACCGAATCTGTCGAACCGGAACTGTTTGTGTTTATAATGGTAAATTGCAGTTTTGGATGCCTTAACGATCACCAAATTGGCTGAAAATTTGCATAAGTGATCTATACATTAGGACCTAAAAACTGAACAATTAAGATTTGAAAATATGATCGGAAAGTGGGAAAAAACTGGAAATCCGCACCTTTTGCTTAGGTGCGGATATCCGCAGCCAAGAAGGGCTGTATATATATATATATATATTGCTTAGGTGCGGATATCCGCAGCCAAGAAGGGCTGTATATATATATATATATGGAGCGGTTCCAAAGAGGACGTTTGCACTGTTATTAAAGTGCGGACATCAATGCTGCAGCTCTGCTCTGGGTTCGACGGAGTGGCGGGGCTTGCCGGACAGACGCCAGGGGTCGGTGGAGTCGATCTGCAGTCGGTGGAGTCGTCGGCGACGTGGTTGCAGCGCTGCCCAGAAACCTGCAGATGCAGGTGAGGTCGCTACCCATAAACTTGCAACTCCGACCTCGAATGCTGCCTAGAACGGTCTGCCAAGCCTCCGGCCTCCGTCCGCCAAGCCCAGAGCCACAGTCACTGCCTGGAACGTCGCTGCTGCATCGCCATCCGCACTTTAGCAAAGTGCGGATGTTTTCTTTGGAACGGGCCTCTGTGTGTGTGTGTGTGTGTGTGTATTTATATATGTAAAATCCTAGTTAGCGTCCAGTTCAGACGCTATGTGGCACCACAACATGTCCATTTGCCTCAGAACGCTGTACTACGTCTTTCAATCGCCTCTCAATACAAACGCCTCCCATAGGTAACTTTGAGGTAAAATGGAGACGATTCGACATGCCTCACACCTAAGAACTCGTCACTGCATCTTTCAATTACTTTTCGATGCAAATGTCTCCCACAAATAACCTTGAGGCAAAATGGAGATGCCTCGACACGACTCAAGGCACGCTATTTTAATTGGTTATAGTAGTGGTTGTGCTCGTGTGGGTACAAGGAGGACAAAGAGTGAAATATGCTACTTTCAATATAGTATTGTTCTAAGGGAGGTTAAGGAACCTCCCATAACGATGGTCCCATGGCTGTCCAGTCAATCAGATCACGAGGTTTCAGTGGCGAGGTTTTTGGATGACGACACTTTAAATCTTAGGGTGAGGTGTTGGGGCGGGTTTGGGATAGGCTTATGGGCTTGGGCTAGATCTGATCCCTCTCTCTTGCCCCTGGGCCGAATCAGACCAACATGCCAAGGAGTTTAATCCCTTCCTTTAGGCCTCAAGGTAGCATTGCTAACTTGATTTTTTGTTTTTTTTTTGTTTTTGTTTTTGCAGATCCACAACTTGACTTCTAGTATGTCAATGGAAACTTCCTTGGAACTCTTGTGTCGTTTCGTACCACAATCACGTGCCAACAAGCCTACTTAGGTGAAGTAATGTATTAGTTTATTAATTGTGTTTACTTTTAGTCGCTTTGAATATGTGTACAATAAGTTCTAGAATAGAATATATTTGCTAGGAGTGGGCATTTTGTACCGAAAATGCGGTTACCGACCCGAACCGCATGAAAAAAACGGTTCGGTAACCGCCCCGAACTAAAACGGATTAGTTTTATGATCACACCGCACCGAACCGTATAAAAGCGGTTCGGTTGCGGTTTCGGGTCATAAACCTCCCGATTTAAACCGACCCATACCGAATTTATTTTAATTACATTTTATTTATTTATTATTTCTTTATTGATGGAAATGTTGGTTTTCAATATATAAGAAATCCATTTTTTTATTAGGTTTTCAGTTTGTAATAAGTTGCTATGTTTGCTTGATCATTGATATATATATATATATATATATTTGTGTGTGTGGGTGTAATAAGTTGCTTGACATTTGGGTGATATTTGCCGATTTGTGTGGACTCTAAATGCATTCAAAATTTATTTATGCCTTATTGAAATTGTTAGGTAAAAATAAGTCTGATTTTGGCCCTCTCTTACTAGTTGAAATTAATAAATCACTCCAAACCGAAACCGACCCGCACTGCACCGAAAAATGGTATAACCGAAATAATTAGTTCAGCCCTTTTGTAATGAGGTTGTGGTTTGATATATAGGCCAACCGAAAAAAGCAGTTTGGTTGCGGTTTGGGCCTCAAACCAAACCGAACCGCACCGCGCCCACCCCTAATATTTGCTACGGATTTTCTCCTCGGTTAGGCCAAGTAGGCATGCAGTATGTTGTTTTGGGGGTCTAGACTTTTGTGTATGTAATTTTCTAGTGGTGATAAATATTCATTCTTAAAAAAAGAATATAGAAATTGTTCTAGGTTCCATGTAAAGAGGCTGATGGAAACATAGAGGATGATGAGCGATGCAGTTGTTGCTGCGTTCGGGTTCCTTCAATGAATAAATGAGTTTGGTTAAGACTTTAGGAAATAAAAAATATAAATACTAAATTTGGAGGTTTGAATGAATAAATGAAGAAAACCATCATAATCTGATGATCGTTAGGGCTATAAATAGGCTTGATACAGCTCGTGTTCGACTCGTATTCGGCTCGATTTTAGCTCATTCGGCTCGTGTTCGTAAGATAAATGAGCCAAGTATGAGCTCAATATTAGGCTCGACAAAAAAAGGAGCCGAGCTTGAACAATGACATATTCGGCAAGTCTACCTCATGAGTAGCTCGAATTTGTTAAAGCTCGACGTTTGTTAAAACTCGACTCATGAAAATTTATAGTATAATAAAAATATAATTTTTCTGATCTCAAATCTTTAATTCCTTTTATTAAATTCATTTTCAATTGGAAGAGAATCTGAGATTTTAAGTAAAACATATTACAATAAAGTCAAAAGGGATTTATGTGATGGTTAGACATCAAATTTTGGATTATTATTTTAAATTTTCTTTCTTCCTTTTGTAATTTTTAAATTTAAAGTCAAATGAACTTGGCCGAACCTTATTTAAGCTCGATATTCTCCAATAAATTGAGCCAAGCCGAGCCTAGTTAGAGCTTAAAAAAAATATTCAAGCCGAGCCGAGCTTGAGCATGGAAAAAAAAAATCAAGCTTTAGCCCGGCTCAAGCTCGATAAAAAATAAATGAGCCGAACACGATCACCCTAATATTTGCTCCGGCTCGGCTCATTTACACCCCTAATGATCGTTCCATAATTTCTGTATATTCTTAAATTGGAGTTTTGGGCTTGAGTATAACCAAAATTGTTAGACCCGTAATTTTGGGCCCCAAAGCTAAAAACACCCCACTCAACCAGAGAGAGAGAAACAGCGAGAGCCGAGAGGCCGAGAGAGACTGAGAATTACCCCGGGTTGCTTGCTGATACGAAATCAAATCCTCCCAAAACCAATTTGTTGATGAGAAGAAAGGGTATGAATCCTCAACTTGGTTAATTTCTTCATTCCAAATTGGCTATGCATTTGTTCTACTTTATCGTTTCACTAGCAATTACTCTCTCTTTGGTTGAGCTATACTCTGAACTTGGATTTTTCTTCGTTTGAGTTCCTTATGCATTAACAGCTTCTTGTGGGTTTGAGTTCCTTATGCATTAACAGCTTCTTGCCCACAAGAAACTGTGTGTCTGGGTATAATCATTTTCAATTCCTTTCCCAAAAAAGTTGCTCTTTTATCAACTGAATTTGGGGTCTATACTGGGTGAAAGAGGGCGTCAGAAGATTCAGGGTAGCTTGAAAAACGTGGGTTTTTATGAATGAGAGTCGAGATGAATGCCCAGTTCTTGTCAGAATCCCATTTGCTGAATGTATGCACTACTTTTTGTTGCTTGTTTGCTGTTCCCAATGAATACCATTTCTTGGTGTTTGTTAAGAAATTTGGCTATTGCAGAATGACTATATAGAAGAACCGTTATTCGAGAACTGTCCCTCTTACAGAAACATTTCCATTTTCTGTTCTTTTTATCACCTAATGTTTAAATAAATTGGATCTTTAGGGTTATATTTTCCATAGGACTGTTTTGGATATGGGGTGTATGTAGGGTAAGAGTTCAAGTGCCCTACATAATCTAGTTTACATTTAAGCTGGTAGTTAGTCATTTGCTATTGGTGAAGCGAACCAAGCGATTTCATAGTTTGAAACTCAAAAGGTAACAAGAACTCTGATGTGATCGGCTGTTCTGTTGCAGTTATCAATGATGCAATAATCTGACCATTATATAAGAAGTTCCTGGAATACGAGAATGCTATTTTTAATTTGTAATTCTTGAGCTCTGCTTTACTCATGACCTCATTTTATGCTGATTATTATCACCGGACTGCTATAATATCCAGTATGTATTACAATTTCGTGCTGCTAATAATATGGTTTATTTTGTTCATCTGCAGATACCATGATGTGGTCGAGATATGTCTATAGTGTGTAATGCTTCAATGGAGTCTCCTGTAAGCTACCCGAAGCTCTTCATTTTATTTTCTATCTTGTCGAATTTATTTGTTATGTCATACTTGGGACACAGGGTAGACGAAACTTGCTTTCTCCACTATTCTTCTTTCTGGGTTTGGTATGTTGCAATGACACAGTAACACATTTGATTTCTATGAAAATCAGTAGTTTACAAATTAATGACTTAGTAGTTAGTACATAGAATCGAACGACCTAGAAATTTTGTGTTTTTTGTTCAAAATGTTATGTTATTTTGTTTTCCTTTTTCAGTATTTATATTGTAAACCTGTTATTTCTAATTTTCAATTAACAATTTTATATGTTTCAGAATTGTGAAAGAAGGACTCCTAGCAGGATTGGGGACAGATCAAACAGTGATGTTGTGGTGAGGATACGAACACAGGATGCCCGGGATGAATGGTTTTATTGTCACTCCAACATCCTCATAGAAAAGAGCAAGTATTTCGCTGATCGCCTCTCCGATAGTTGGCCAACTTGTCAAATTCTTGACTCGCGCAACTGTGTTGAGGTTTACTGCCAGGATTCAGACTTTGACTACCATGTCAGTGTTCTCCGTCTTCTCTACGTCTTAGTAGATGGCTCAGTTGATGACATGTGCCATGGTGTTAAAAATGCCCTTGGCATTCTCCAGGTGGCTGTCAAGCTTGAATGTCCCCAAATCATCACTGCTTGTGTGAAGTACTTGGAAGCAGTCTCCTGGGAAGAGTCTGAGGAGGAGGAGATATTAAAAATCATACCGCGCATGGGCCCGCAAGCCGAACCTATTCTTGACCGCCTCCAACCAGTCACTCAATCTGCCATCATGGGAATTTTTTTCTCAACCATCCGGTTCGCCACATCTTCCCCTCCTCCAATCATGAATGATCTCAAGACTTCAGCCCAGGAGCAGCTTGAGTACATGCTAACTGAAGATGATGATGCCCCTCTTTTGGCAGCTGATGATGAGATAAAGTCTGAGGTAAAAGAATGTGCAAAGAGACTATTTGAAAGATTCAATTATCAGTTAGAAGCTTTGTTATGCGAAATGGAATCATTTTCTGATGGGGGAAAGATACTATCATTTCAATCGCTTTTATCTGATTTGTCATGGGCATGCCAGATTTTAACTAAGTTGGAAATTATGAGGGAATTTGTCTGCAATTGGACAGATGCATCAGATAAAATAGTTATGGTCGTCAAGCAAGCGAGTCCAACAGCCGAGTTAATTGAGACAAAGCTTAAGGTTATTGAGGTTGCAGCAAAGGTTCTAGAGGCAATAGGTTATGGCACTGTGATTTTGCCAACTGCAAAACGGCTTCATATGGTCAATGTATGGCTTCCGTTTGTGAGGGTTACAAAACCTTTTATCGATTCTGCAGTGGCAGCTACTGATGATGATGCTCCGGCATTTAAAATGGATGGTGAACTGTGGCAATCCTTGGAATCCACATTTGTTTCCCTAATTCTTGCACTGCCATCCACTGAGCAGGCAGAGATATTGACTGAATGGTTACAGAATGAGCATATTGGATATCCTGACCTGACTGAAGCATTTGAGGTGTGGTGTTACAGATCCAAGGTTGCAAAAAGAAGACTATCAATGATTGCTGTGAATCATGACAAGATCGGTACACATTAGATAAGATATCATCTATTCTATTGACTTTTTCAACCTGTCTAGTAGGACATCTAACTTTTGAACATCCTTTCCTAAACCACTATATTCACAAAATATAAAATGGAGAGAGGATACATGAATATGAGAATGGCAATATGTTTAGGGAAGTTGCCCTATTTTGAACCAATTCAATGTAAATTGTGGTTTAGGGTGTCATGTCATTTGATTTTGGTCCTGTAAGGTCTGATTAATTGTAAAAATTGTAATTGATGGATTCTGAAAGTTATGAGGCAATGAAAATCAAGGTGTTTACTCATATATCCGTTGTTGAATTTGATTGCGAGTATGGATACCTTATTTGAGCAGGGACACGAGTTAGAACTTTAGGTATGCTCTGTCGGGCACTTGGGTTCACATGGGATTCTTCTGCAGACTCATCCTGAGGAGATATTTGATGGGAAAATTAATATAAGACTTGATCGGTAAGACTAGTGTGCATTAGTAAACCACACTAGAAATATCTCATACAAGTAGTACTCAACTTGATTCACCATTATGATATTGGAAAGCCTTGGCATAGAAGTAATAATCTTAAAACAGCTTCTAGTAAAGCAAGTAGGTCGTGTTTTATCTTAAATAAACAATATGTTGCTTCCAAAGACTTGGATGATAGAGATTTGTTATTCTTGCTTTTTGTATGGAGCTTGCACTGCAGATTCTCCATGTACACTTTTCTTCCCAAAGTTGTCCCTCTCTGCATCTTAAAACTCCTTTATCCATTTTCCATAAGCAGAAGATACACGTCAATCCTCGTTAATGCATTATAAAATCTCACACATTAAAAATTGCTACCAATATTTTTATACTATTCTAGTTTGAGGGATATGCACTGTTATATTGCAAGACGTTCTTTAATACGCTTGCTTTCCAAGTATAAGGTTTCCCCAATATATTATAGTTACAGTAACATGTTCTAGAAACTGTCTACTTTCTTAGATTGAACTCTAAATTTAACATTTCAGTAAGATATACTTTAAAATTTGAGAACTAAACTCTAAATTTTAACATTTCGAGACAAACTTATTCTAAAGAAGTGAAGTTAGAGCCTTATTCGAGAAGTAGGGAGGATTGATCAAGGGGCATGTATATTGCAGTGAAGCATCTGTAGAAGAAGCACGCTTATACCAAATTCAGGTCCCATGTCTGTACCATTTCAGTTTAGCTGATACCTACCACTGACCCAAAAGAAAGAAAGAAAAGGGTACACTACATACATGCCCGGTTACTTAACATCAAATTATCAATATATATTGGTATACCCATATCACTTAACTAAGGTTTTACACCAATCCATCTATCCATCACCAAAACTTACAAAATAATATACAATCCTCAACCATATGCTCTCAAATCCTAAACTGTCTAAGATCTGAAATGGTTATATGCAGAAGTATATACCTATACTAAGTAAATTCTTCTTTCTATACACTACCATATGCATTCCCTTGTTCCCAAAGTATTTAGAGGGCATCATAGAAAGAAAATTAATATTGGGAAGACCAAAAGCTATGACATGAATGTATATCCCCTGCCAAGCTTCTTCGAGGTGGTCATCTTATTTGAGATATTAGGCCACAAAGTCTGGCAACAATTGTGCTACGAACCTCTTTCGATTCTGAATGTCGATGCTTTCAAATCCGGCAGAAGAGTGAGGAGCTGAACTGTTCATGGTACCAAACTGATCATTTGGTTCTCCAATGTGATCAACTCTTCTCCCCAATTGAATGTTTTGGTTTGGGAGAAAAGTTTGGTGATGGGCACCAGACAAGGAGAGGTTTTCACAATGAGGAAGACCGAGAGTGAGAGAGACACCATTGCCTGAGAACCGTGGTGTGAATTGGTCTGCATCGAACCTCCCAATTTCACCAATTGGGTATTGCCCGAAATTCCCAATAAAATTGGTCTGTCCTCCCATGAATGAGTAGCCATCTCTGCTCTGCCTCTCATCCCCAAATTTCATAGAAACTTGCTCATTGCTCACCTCTTGAGGCTTGACATCCATATGGTTCATCATACTATTTGGGGAATGCATTAATTCAGTGCTCCTTGGCTTCTTTGGACTACCTTGTGTGATGCCATCCAATTCTGATGACCCGATGAGGCTGAATCCGGACTGGTTCCGAACAATGTTTGTGGGAGATGTTGAAGCTGAGGACATTGACATTGACATTGATGGAGGAGCAGCAATATGATTTGTGGAAGTCTCTTGTTTGGAATTGAAAGTACCATTGGTTTGGTTCTGATCAGTAGCAGGACTTCTCTCTTGTGGAGGTGTGGACTTTGATGCAGAATCCTCATTGCTCTTGCTCATCTTCTCAGATGATCCATTGAGCTCATTCTCCTTGATTTCCTCCAAGTACATTTCTTCCACCATTGGCTTCCACAGACGAACTCGAGCATTTATAAACCAATTTGAAACCTGCATAATAATCAGTACTCAAACTTATCAATACAATATCCCTGGAATTAAAAATTCTTCCATACAACCATTGTATGCAATCCCTCTCTGGCATCCAGAACTCTTGTGTACTAGTCACACAATCACTTCTTGTGAAAGAATGACTATACAATGCTCTCGAGGAAATAATTCTGACCTAAATGAGTAAACATTTAAAATGTGCAAAGGTTTTACCTGGCTCCTAGTAAGCCCTGTTTGTTTTGCAAGCATGTGCTTGTCTGAATCCTTTGGATAGCTGCAACCAAAAATTCAGTCGCTGTTAGTCCTTAGTACTGAAACATGAATGTGACGGACAATTGAGACTAATTCAGAGATATAATTATGAGAGTGCTTACGGGTGCAGAAAATGTTCGAAAAGCCAAGCGCGAAGAACAGAAACAGATCTTTCGGGCAATCCTCTTTGGGGTCTCCAAGCATTGTGCTGGATCATTCCCAACTGTTGGAGAGCTCTTTGCTGCCTGAGCTGGTGGTCAACATATTTGAGCCTTGAACCTTCAATCTTCCCCCCACTGCAATCCTCTTCGCCTAAGCTCTTGTTGGCGGCTCGAATTTGGTTTGTTATTGCATCTTTCAAGCACCTGAACTGCTTTGAGATTGTTTGAAGTGCAAGAGCAGTGTATGTTCTTGCTGAACCAATCCCGGATGCTTGCTCGAACGACGAAATTACCATTTGCATCTGGCGATGGTACTGTCTGTACCTTTGATCCACCTAATTCAATCAACAAACAAAATTGTTACCCTCTCAGTTGCTAGCATGTAAGAATTTAGAAGTTCCTTCGAAGAAATAGGTTAAAGCTTCTGAAAATACTGATAGTAAAACAACGCAAAAATGACCGTTTTAACTGCATCTAACAGCATGTTGATGACAAGAGACACCAAAACCCCCCCACTAGTATTAAGAAACCCCTCAATCATCATCAAGTAGTAGTAGTAATAAACTATGCGAGAAATTAAATATTAATATGCATACCTCATCAAGCATGCTGATGAGCTTTCCCTTCTTCATCTGAATTCCTGCCTCTCTGCAGTGCTTAGCTCTACAGCACGCTTCCCACTATCTTGATCACCGCCGATCGAACCATCTCCGGCGGCCGCCATGGAAGACTCGGCCATGGCCTTACTCTGGTTCCCATTACCCTTCTTAGGCAAGTCGGACCTCATCCCATTTCCCACGTTCACAACCTCATCAAGAAGCTCCTGTGCAGCCTTCAAGTACTTGGAGCTCAGCAACACGCTCTGCATACCCGAAACCCCATTAGTCACACCCGAAGCGAAGAGTTGGAACCGCTCGAAACCCGGATATCCTCACCAGTCGGGACTTCCCGATCAGCGCCACGGAAGGACCCGAACCCGGGCTGCTGGGACGACAGACTCAGGGACAGACCCTGCTGGGCGCGTGGGGTTTCACGCGCGGAAGGGTCGATTGAGTTCCAGAGCGCGTACTGAGTCTGAATGCGAGGCATGAAGGCGTGGAGAGCAGCCATGTCGTGGTGGGGATGCATGGACTGCGAGTTACTGGGGTCCTGAGAGGACACGGTCGGGAGCGGTATGCCGACAAATTGCTGGGTGTGGGAGGGCGGCGCGTGGGGGAGAGTGGAGCCTTGAGCGAGTGGGTTGGCCCCAGCAGAGTTGAGGAAGACAAGCTGGTTAGTGGCTGCCGACGGTGACTGTTGCTGTTGAGTAGAATCCGAGTACTGGACGTAACCGCCGTGGTTCATGAGAACCAGAGTCTGCAAGCCGCCGTCGGGGGGTTGGATTTCCGAGTTACCATGAAAGTACGTCGCCATCGAAAGTCGATCTTGTGTTGCTGATCAGTGGAGATTGATGTGTTTCTGTTGTTGTTATTGTTGTTGTTGTTGTTGTTGAGGTTCACTTGACTGAAAAGAGACTACGTTAGTAGAATAAGGGCTTGATCACATCATCACACACACACCCAACTAACCCAATGGAAATTAACAAACACCAACAAACGACCAAATGAACCACGCAACTCGCTCTCTCTCTCTCTCTCTCTCTCTCTCTCTCTCTCTCATGCATATAAGTATAGGTATATGTGTATGTAGTTGGAGTGAAACGATTTGTAACTTGTGAATCTAAGGAAGTCAATTATGTCCATGGATTTAGGAAGTGAAGGGATTGGTGGGGAAAAGATCGAAGATGGATCAAATATAAGCATATATCTGCTCAGGTCATACACTGATCGGATACTCAAGGTCTGGGTTCAAATCTCCTCCCCTCTTTGACCTCAGCCGTAAACCAAAACAGATCGGAATAGGATTTCGGCTTCTGGGTGTTGTTTCTTGATCATCAAGCAGCTAGAGATTTACTGCTCGAAGAAGTAAGAGAAAGGGAGAGTAGGATATGGAGCTGTGTTGGCTTTATATGGAGATAAAGAGATATGGAAAGAGAGAGAGAGAGAGAGAGGTCGGGTGATTGAGAAGAGAGAGAGAGTGAGTGAAAGGGAATTGATTATAGTATTTGTTGAATAAAAATATTAGTACCTGCTGGTGTGATTGAAATCTGATGAGTATACACGTGCTTCATGATCACAATCTCTGCACTGCAAAGGAAAGAAGAATTTCACTAACAATGACACAAAATCCATGAAAGGTTTCGAGAGAGAGAGAGAGAGGGAGGGAGGGAGCTAGAGACCGGTGACTACACAAGCAGTTATAGCTACAAAACATGAGAGGTACATAGATATGGAAGGATTGACATATACATGAAAAGAGAACTGAAGCACCAAACCAACCTACCTGTCTATAACCATGTGTGATCTGTATATCTATCAATGGAATATTGGGATTTATGATTTATCAGTCCCTTCAATTCACAAACATAATATAGAGAGAGAGAGAGAGAGAGAGAGAGAGAGAGAGAGAGAGAGAGAGAGCGAAAGAGAGAGCTAATAGGGTAAAGCAAACTCTGTCAGACTCAAAATCTCTGCAACTTCCCCCACTGAAAAGGAAAAAAGGAAGTAAAGAGAGAGATGGGGTTAAAAAGGCCGCTGATAGAGAAAAAGAGACCCATCTTTATTTATCACTACCTCATTATCCACACATTTATGATCATGACTGCCATTACTTTTTTTCTTGCAACAAAAATAAAAAATAAAAATAAAAATTTGGTTTAATTCTATGACAATTATATTAGTATTAGTTTTTAATTTCTCACTTTTTTGGGTGAAGTACCTGCGAATTGATCAAAACTGGGAGATAGAGCTTGTGATTTGACCCTGCCTTTTCAAATCATTTGATGCAGCCAGGCACCCTTTGATGAGAAACAGAGAACTTTTTCAGAGAGAGAGAGAGAGAGAGAGAGATGGATGGAAATGGGCGTGCTGTTTTAACCAAAATTATGTATAAAAATATGAAGAAAATTATTTATTTCATCAAAGTTTGTCAGAAGATACAAACAGCTGAAAAACGAGGAAACGTCTCCTTCCGCACCAAAGCTTAATAAAAATAAAAGGGATGAAGGAAGATAATGAAGAAGAGGGATGTGGAAGGGTCCTATTCTTTCATTCAATATTAAATATCTTCTTGTCTTTTTCATACTGCATTTTATTTTGTGATATTTTTTGTGGTTGGATTCCAGAGTTTGAAGATAAAGCAATTAAATTGCCAAGGAAACACAGGACCAACCACCATAACACCCACTTTAATGCTCATGAAGGTAAGGTGTGTTTGTCTTTATTATTTACCCCGCATATAAAGCATACCTCAATACATGCATGAGTAGAGAATAACCAATTACCAATTTAATTATTAATGCATGTGTAATCCAATTTGAGTCCTTGGTGCACGTCCCTTTTGATTAAAATTGTATATATATGCGCTAAATTAAGATGTGTCCTTCAAATAATGAGTTCGATGTTTTTTTTTTTAAAGGACGAGTTAGATGAGTTTTAATCACAAAATGACTCGGTATAATTGAGTGTGTGTCACCTACTTATAAGTTATCTTATCTTTTGTCACTTTTTTAATATGGGATTTTTCTTCTCCATACCCCCTCACGTGCAACCTAAATCTGCTAGGTCTGCACGTGAAATCAATTAACAAATCTCACACAAATCACGTAATAATCTAAGGCTCACATCAGACACTTGGTAACAATTCAATCGGGATATTTTCGATAGCCAATTCAATGAACTCAAATAGGGTCCATGACAATTGGAGACGTGATTGGAAATGGACCGCTCTAATATCATGTTAAATAGCGACAACCGTGGCATGTGACCTACAATTGTACTGATATTGTCCCAACTTAACCACCCTTTAAGTATTGGATTTTAATCACAAAAGACATCGGTACAATTGAGTATGAGCCACCTACTTATAAGTTATATTATAAGGCGTTTTTTTTTTTTTTTGAAAGGATTATAAGGCTCCTTAAATGCTCATTAAAAATTCGTTAGAATTAGAAAAGAATAATAAGAAACAGAAACTTACGGCCTTCATTCAAAATAAATAAAAAACTGCGAAAACCCCTAAAAGAAACACTTGAGTCTTGAGGGTACAGAACAATAATAACAAATTAATAACTTTAAATAATTACCCCTTTACTCAATAGCAGACAGTACACCCTGGAAGGACAGAAAACAACTGCCTAATTAATTAAGAATTAATCCCACCTACACAAGCCCCATTTTCGATTTCCCAAACCTTAATTCCCCTGAAGTTTTCCATCACCATCTGTAACAATGATGGTATCAGAATCAACTGCGACAAAACTTTGATGTTCCTGATGTTAAGAGGACGGACAGCACCATTTATCTTTGAAAAAAAATAATACGACATTCATTTTCACAATCAACAGGCACCATCAACATATAATAATATAGGGTTTCTGGAGGAGTGAGAGTAACAGGCTCTCTGAGGATCAACTGTCATCTCCCCAAATCGATATTAATAAGAGTAATTAATTTTTTTTCCCTACTTTTCCTATGATTGCATCATGAAAACTCGCAGGAACTACCTATCAAAATCTGTATATCTCTGCAGGAATATGACACCAATTAACTCTTTTTCCCATCTCCGCTGAAACAAAAGGCACAGTCATAAAAAGTGTGCTAACAATATTATGTGACATAATTCATGTCACTCATCTGAAGTACCTAATTGGTCAGGTACCCTTCACGTAGGACAATGGAAAGGGTACTCATCTTTGGAATAGGGCCAGTCATTCAGCCTTTGATAGACAATAACAGTCCATCCACATCTGATTGAACAAAATTTCACAACAGAACACTATTACCTACGTTATACTATTTTTACACCCACGTACGTACCCCATTTTCTTCTTCATGGAATAAATGGAAAAAGTATCCCAATTTGCTCAGAACATCTTTCTCCAACTGTTTTCACAAAACTTGTCATTTACCCTGAAGTTTAAACTTTACAGTACTGGATGAAGTTAACAATCATCACAGTGTTGAACAGTTATCTACTTCGTAGCTGGTCCTATTGAGCTGTTTTTAGAAAAGCTCAGTTGGGAATTAGAATTATATGAATCACTAAGCATTTTTCAGAGGAATTTTGGTAGCCAGTTATTCACAGCATTCTAGTTTTAGAGATAAAGTGAAAGAAAGAATTCCAAAAGAAAACATTGAGTGAAATTCACTTAGAGAGACACCTCCACCAAATGGAATATATCCTTCTTATGCATCTTCCAGTTTTTATTTTTATTTTGAAATATGTGGTCATCAATATTTTTGTCAAAAAATAAATTGAGAATTCGGGACCATAGAATTTCAAAATTAGCTCACTCAAACAATTCTAGTTATCGGTTCATTGATTAACAAGGTCATAATTGAGCTTTTCAAGAAGCAGAGGCAACAGGTTACAAGTTTGTACTCAAAGGAGTCCAATTTTGTCTCATTTTATAAACCTCAAGTACCGAAGTATCGTACTGATTGCATAATTGAGGACACTGCTTTGATAGTTTATAAACTTAAGACAATAAAGTATTAGACGAATTACGTAATTGAGGTATTGAGGTATCGTTTTAATAATTTCTAAATTTGAGGGATAAAATAAAGTATCCTGTGAAATATAGATGAAATATTGATGTTTCCCATTGGGAATCCGTTGAAAGGTTTAAACCCTTATTACTTATAAGAACTTATAGTACAAAGTATTTTTATTCTTGGACAAACTTCATACATTCATTTCATTAAACCATTTATTCCTACAACCAATACGAGCAAACCTCAACATCTAATTAAGTATCGAGGATTATTTTATTGAAAAAAAAAGTATCGAGGAATAAGAAACTCCACATTAAAATTGAGCTCTCTTGGCACATGCTCTTTTCCTAAAGGAACTAGGTTAGCAAATTCCAACCCGACAGGCCAAGAAAACATAGCTCCTCATAACATTCATAGTCCAAAAGGGCATCTAATTAATACCAATTATTTCCTCACAAGTAATCAGTGTCTTACTTATATTTTTTGTGTATGCCATTGCTCTCTTAGGATCAAGAAACTTCTAGGTTAAAATTACTTTACAAAAATTTGTACAAAGTTTAGAGTTTGGGGCTAACTACTAAGTAGTATAATTTCATTAGAAATTATTAGTAGTAAATAGATTAGGTACTCCATGGGAATTCAAGATTACTATTCTAATATTGAGCCCATCTAACACATAAATTGCCACACATTATTCATCGCGTTATCCACATCAAACATGTGACACTCTAAGGTCTTCCCTCATATGCATGCACTTAATGTTGTTATGGCCGTTATGTAGTAGAAATTAGAATTATAAAGGTTTTGAAATTGCAAGAATGAAGGCATTAGAGTTTAGGGCTAATGAGCTTCTTAGTGTTTATTACATTATACGTTGTCAGGATGATAACTTGGTCTGTATTACGGGTGCTGGTTGGTCTAGACACGGATAAACCTTTTGTCCTGCGTGACAGGTACAAATTCTTTGATGCTTACTCTTATGAATTGAAATTTGAATATGAAGTGGTCTTTTGTGGGTAATGTGGTTAATTTGAGCATGGAAATACAGGTTATTCGGACCTCTCCGATGGGCAGATCCGGTCTTGTTGATAGGATTGTCTTTAGTAGCACCTCTCCAATGGGCCGCTTGGTCCGACCACGATACGAGCTCGACATGATCCAAACACGATTAAGAGTGGGCCGGATTAAGCCTAAATATATTGGCCCAAGGGCTGGGCCGGGGCGGCCCAAGCCTAAACTCATTGTGAGCCTGGCACGAATGATTGTGGATCAGCCATTAGAAATATAAAATATAAATTATATTTATAAATGTTATGACATAAATAATTTTTCTAAATATTAGAAATATGTTTATTAAAGAAGATTAACATCCCACTAATACAACTATGGAATGTCGGAGTGACGAAGTTGGTGTCGGCGCCTGCAAATTTAGAGGTGATCAAGCTCTGTGTCGTGGTGTCGGCTGTTTGGCGTCAGGTCTGGGCTGCTGTAAGCTTAGGTGGTGTCGGGTTGTGACGCCGCGAGTTTGCAGAGCTCTATGGCGGCGGGCAAGAGGGTTTGCTATAGCACCGGCAGTGACTGGGCCAGAGCTGGAGTTAGTTGGGATTGATTTTTCAGTCCTGGAAGTGAGTGCGGCAGCGGGCTACAAGCAGGAAGAGATGCCGGAAAAACAGGCGGGAAACCTTAGTTTGAACTAGGGTTGACTGCTGGTTTGAGCTAGGGCTGACTGCTGGTTTGACCCAGCTAGATACTAGGTTGGAGGATGTGACTGAGGTTTGGGGCTGATTTTCATGGACTGCTGGCTATGGTTGGGCCTGTTTGTAAGGGACTCAAATTGGGCTATACACTGCAGACCTTCAAGAAGGGCCCAAGGAGCAACCTGTCGCCGAGGTTGTTGGCTACTGAGGAAGGTCTGCAGTCCAACCCTATGGCTAGTCCAACCCTGTGGGGGAGGGACTAGCCATTTCTTAAGTTCTCTAGGATTTTAGACATTCTAGACTCAAGTCTTTTGAAGCAGGGGTAATTTCTATAGGCTTTTCTAAGACGCTTCTAGTTGATATTTGTACCACAATTGTGTGATTGGCAGATTAGACTAGATGAATATATTTTCCTTAGAGAGTGAGATTATTCTTGCTTAGTTTAGGCTTGCTGTTCAGCTAGCGTCCTTTTAGAATTTAATGAGTTTAGTTGTTGCTTAGATAGGTTACTCGGTTTGTTCTGAAAGTCCTTATGTAAGTTCTGTTAGACTCTGTCCTGTTTTCATGGCTTGATTACTAATGAAATCAATTCTTTTATATATATACTAGCGTTCTTCATACATGCTCTGCATGTGTAATAGATTTTTTTTTTTTAAATAAAATACAGTTATTGTAGAGAGAAAATAGTGGGAGAGAAAAGTGGAGATGGGAAAATTTATTTTTTTAATAAAATCCATTTTGTAATTGTCATATTTACCCTTGTAATTTAATTTATTTTCAAAGTTTTTTAATCTTTCAGGGTTAAATATGTCTAAATTTTTGATTTTGGCTAACAAAGCCTCTTCTCTTAATAATAGTATAGATATATATATATAATAAAAAAATAAAATAAATAAAATAAAAAACAAGTGTGGAATGAGGTTTCTTTCTTTATGCGATTTAGGAGCCAGAATATTTGGATGGGAGAAATCTATTTATCATAAGCTCAATTACACTAGTCACAAAGTATTCCATTTGGCGCAACCAATGGGTATTTCTTTTTGAAACCCTAGAGCGCCGTTTGCCGCTCCAAACCCTAGAATCCCTAGAACTCCATCTCAGCCATCCTGTGCCGATCTCCCATTTTCCGACCCAAAACCCCTCGTCTCTCATCATCACCATGTCCACCATTGAGTCTATGACAAAATTTTTTGCTACATTGTTGGCTATTGCAGGCAGCGATGTTATCAACCTCTCAAGAATGGATGAAGGAGGTGCACAACGAAATGCACAGTCCTTCCTCCTTGCGCACCCTTTGCCTAGGAAAAAAGTGGAAGATAATGATCTGAAGCTTTATTTTCATTTGTGGCAGGCAAGTACCTTGATCTTGATCACAAACTTTTTGACTCTATAGGTTACATTCGGGTTAGGGTTTACATGATATTTTGAAACCCTTCTTCCTGAAGAGAAAAAAAAAAAACTCTCAAGTTTGCTCAAGGTGTTGAACATGAGGTACACTTCCCTTTTGAAAATATAGTTGGTAAATGGAAACAATGCAATCTTGTGTTCCATGAAGATAGGGTCTGTCTTATAACCCCTGAAAAAACTTAGACCATGAAGGCTGTCAAACATGTGGTACGCCGGCTTGAACTGGACATCGATTTCAGCGCCCCGCCCCCCCCCCCCCCCCCCCCCCCCCCGGAGAGAATCAAGGCTAGCCATAGTATAAAGGCTCTCATTGCAAACTTTGATTTTGTTTCCTTCAAACATTTATTTTAGAGAAGTCAATGGTGTGGCTGATGCCTTAGCTAACTTAGGTCATAAGTTTATAGACACTAGAATTTGGTTTGGTATGATCCCTTTGAGGCCTTCCTCTAAGAGGTTCTTCTTTGTCATTCATTTTCTCAAGCAATAAAAAAATTAAAATTAAGACTTGAAATTTGATCGTTGCCATCATCACTGTAAATCATCCAACATACACAACGTAAATCACTATCATTGTAAATTAGTTGGTAATTTATTAAACTTGGCTTTTAATTTCTTGTACACGGGAGTACCAAATGTCCCCTAAATGGGATAACTAGTTCGTTTGAATCATACAAGTGGCACATATCACATCTCAAAAGTAACCCTAAATCCGAAACTTCTCGGCCATATTACTGTGCACTGTCTCTCTCCCCAAATATGTCTTAGCTTATTAAGTTATTACAAAAATATCAAAGTGGGAACGGCCCCTTCTGTTTGGTCGATCCTTTTCAATATACATAGATATACTTGTTATGACACTCCTGCTGCTTGTCTCTTCCTTGAGAGCTCCAAGTTTCTTTTCTTAAGAAAATGACTAGAAACGAAGAAAACATTGAAAAAGCTTTGGATTTGTTATTTAAACAATTCCATATACTTGTCAGAAAGAGGCAAGAAGAAAGATTAGAAAGGTGAGAGTCGGTTTGTGGAGATACAGGCACAAAGCACATGTGCAAGAGTTTCAATCATCAAAAACAGATTCAGTTGCATCGTCATCATCATCAAATATATATCAATACCATTCGCAACCCGTCCTCTCTGAATAACATACTATTATTTGTCACCACCATCATTTTCCTCCTGATTTGGGTACATTCGTATATAAAATTTGTAACTTCTCAAGATTTGGGTATACCTGAGATACCATACTATAAAAGGAAATGATTGTGATTATCAGCATGAACTGCTCTGAACTTGTTTGAACCAAGAGTGAAAACGATAAGAGTCGTAAGTTACCATAAATATTTTATACATATTTATATCTATCATTAAAGTGAAATGTAAGTGTTGCACCACTTAATTATGTAGAGAAAGTCTTGCGTACGGCAGAAGCAAGGAACACGTGGTATGGGTTGACCAATCAGACTCTTAGTAGGGGGGTATTTTGGGTATTTCACTTTTAAAAAGCAGGAGCAGTTTCGGAATGAAAGAAATTTTTGGTGGGTTCTAATTGGGCAGCCGCACGGCCTCGTGGTGCGGCTGCCGTATGTAAGAATTTTTCTACTTATGTAATATTATATAAACTAGTAAACTACTTATATGGGTGGTGCTACTCTCATACTCATTTCCTCTATATCTATTACTTTTATTTAATTTTTTTTTACAAATTACCCTAACTACCCACCTTTGCGATTCTTTTTTTTTTGTTTTTCTTTTTTCTAATTGGCAAGTCAATCATCCTCAATTCCTAAACCCTAATTTTCTTGCAGACATAGAGAACTTCAAAACTCTTTGCGATTTTCTCTTTTCTTTTCCGTCAAAAACTTTTCTAGCATAGTCATTCTATCTCTCTAACGTGATGCTTTGAAATTTAATTATGGCAGAACAAGCAACTTTAGACCCATCTTTGAAAAAATATTTACATCTAATTTGCAATGGAGACATGGAAGAAAAATATGAGTTTAGGAATCATTCGAGCCCCTTTGAATCCATCATTCATGGTAAGATTCTAACTGAAATTATTTGATGTATTTCAATCCATCGCTCTCCCCTAAAAAGATCAATTTCTCAGCAATTTGGTGGACTAGGAGCTTTAATTTTGTGCGTTCTGTTCGTCTTAGTTTGATTTTGGTATGACTTGCTTGCTAATCATAGTTTTGACTTGTGTTGATTGATAATTTTGAAATTATTGACACTTTGATTTCATTTTGACTTTAGTCATATCATTACTCTACAAAATGCTTTATGTCATTGGGAATACTATCTTGAATCAACGTTGCTTAATCAAATATGAGAGGTTTGGATCTCCTTTAGTTTAGGTGATACGCTTATATCTTTCTTCAATTTTGTATAGTAGTCATGATGACATACCTAAATCCCCAAACTCAGTTACATCGTGATTTTTCATCTGTGCCCTAAACTTTGCCACACTAATTGCAGAACTTTTGACAGATTGCACTTCGTCCTGCCCATCAGGATTTTTCCCCCCTAATCAGCAATGACATTCACGAGAAAAATTGGTTTATTGTATAATAATGTTTAATTCATGATTGACTTGCTAAATAGAAAAAAGAAAAAGCAACATAATTACAAGATAAGGTAGTTAGGGTAATTACAAGCAACAATAGTCTGAGCAGAGAGAGAGACAATGGGCTTCTGTCAGATCTAGTACTAGAGACGAGACCTCTCGTCATTGAGGTTTTTGACGGTGATGTCTTGTTTTTTGACTACGGCGATGTCTCTCTAGTACTAGTTAGGGTAATTACACGATTTGGGTGTATCTCTTCAACGTCCATTAGGGAGATTATTGCCAGGATAAAACTGATACCTCCACTAATTTGCTCAAATTTTGTTATGATTTGGAGAGTATTTTGAAATTGTCTAAACAGACTTTCAACAGGAAAAACAGATCCCTTAAATATTATGGGGTGGGATTAGAGGTGGGAAATGGAAGAGGATGGAAGCTCACATGGCCAAAGGTGGTCAGGATGTTCCTGGAAGAGATGAGGTGTGGAGGTTGAAGAAGAGAAGGAAAAAAAGAAGAAGACAAAATTGGGAGTTTAATGTGAAAATTTTGAAATGGATATCCAAATACTAAATTTAGAGGTTTAAATATACCTTTCCTTTTAAATATCAATTAATTTTCTATTGTTCTAGTGTCACCCAAACATTGTAGCCATATGATAAGGTAAGCAGCTCTAGACACCCTAGAGTATGAGCAGAGAGAGACAGTGGGCTTCCGTCAGATCTAATACTAGAGATGAGACCTCTTGTCATTGAGGGTTTTGACGGCGATGTCTTGTTTTTTGACTGCGGGGCTCCAATTGTAGAAGATCTGTTACGCACTGGGCTTGGGATTGCGGTACACATCTGGATCGGTTGGGCTAAAAGGAAATGGATCGAAGTCATGAATCCGGTTGGTTTGCTTGCAATTGTGCAAGAGATCGGCAGCTTTCTCTGTGCGGGGAAGCAGGGCTGGTCTGGTTATCTGGTCTGTGCGTTTGTGGTAACGGATCAAGGGAACCTGGGCAGGTCGACCGCCAGTTCTTCAGGCGACGGCTGGCAAAAGCAGACTAGGGCTTATGCTCACTCTACTCAAATTCGGGCTTGGGCCTGGGTTTAAATTTGGGCTGTTGGGCCCTATGTTGTGGGCCAGTAGGGAGGTGTCTTGCCACCCTCATTTATCACTTAGTGATGACGGTGGGCCTAACCTAAGAGGTGGACCTACTGGGCATTTGGGCTGGTAGATGGTTCAGGACCAATCGTTGTCAAATCAAAACTGCTACGAGCGTTGGTAAAAATTTGAAATAAGATTGGCCTTTTTCTTTTTTTTTGCAAGCGGCTTATGAATAAGGAGGTGCTCCTATTTGTTTGCTAGGAAATGGCTTTCTGTTGGTACTGTAGTTGTGCGCATGACCAATGGGAATGCTAGTCAATGATTTTACCTAGAAGACACAGAGTTTCTTTGTTTATAAGCTCGCTAAAATCATCGACTTGTAATGAGTATGTTTATCTTAGAATAGAGTTTCCAGATTTTCTTGTCAGCTATTTTGTTATAAGTATATTTAGACTCTAGTCATTGACAGTTTTCCGACTATTGATCTTGATTATATCAATTTTCATTCAAAAAAAAAAAAAAATTTGTAGCCATATGATGTCATATCGTTCAAGTATAGTTATAAAAATACAACTACAAGTGTGAATGAATATTAGAACCCCGTTACAACTTTTAATTTCACAAAAAGATCAGTTTGAAAATGAACTCTAACACATTATACCCTATTTCATTTGGTGTCTCTACCCATTCACATAATGAGCCTTTGAATATGAATACCATTCGATGGTGCAAAGGAACAAGCAGATAATTACAATGCAACACATCCTCTGAAAGATTATCATGGTTACTGGCAAAAGCATCAAGTTTTATGGCAAAAGAAATTGTGGGTGAGGATTATCCTCTTCTTGGTAAATGGTGAATATAATTACAATCACAAAATTGTTACAGCTGAAATCTCCCTCTCCAATAGGCGTCTGATCTCGCATATCCTGCAGATCTTTGGTATGCGGCAAATACCTATAAAATAAAGTCTAGTCTCGTCTTGATATCAGGTTAAAGAGTCTCCTACGACCAAGCCAGTAATTAACTCAAGCAGTAGGCCTAATTGGGTAGTGTGCGTTACCTTGATGTTAACTTTGTTGCTCTTTATATAGATGACGAAACAGGGATAAGAGAGTTTTTGCATACGGAAGCTTAGGGATCGGTCACTAGGCATTCAAGTAAAGAAAATAGTTCATCTAAATACACCTTCCTACTTAGGGTCAATCATGTATCTATACTATTATTAATACACCTTCCTCCAAAATTAAATTTTTTTACTAATTTAACCTTTATATATTAAAAAACTATGAAATATAATTTTAATCAATAAGGATAATATGATAAATTGTAAAATTGAAAAAAAAAAAAAAAAAACCAGAAAATGTGGTAGTTGTACACTTGTACGGGAAGTTTTTCCACTACCTTTAACTTCTCTCCACACAACCTTTAACTTCTCTCTACACACATAGTGAGTGGGCCTTGCTAGTACCGATTATCACAAGCCCATAATCAATATTAAGACCAGATACGTATAGTAATATTGGTTAAATACTAGATTACGGGGTATTACCCGCCTTTAAGAGAGGTTTTCACTGCTAAGCATCCTATGTGGCCCAAATACAGATAGAGTTATAAAGAAGAAAATTGTCTTATAGTAAGAGGATTCCTTCACTTATCAGCCTGATCGGGATTCAAGTTGTCCATAAATGATCCTGAGACGAGGGCTACGTTGCCTCACCATGAGCAACTGAAGACCAAAGCTCAATGCCAAAACTTTGTAGGCAACATTCTCTATTTTCGGCACAGCTTATTGGTTACCACGTCATAATTTATTGATAGTCAATTTTCATACGACGATAATTTTTGGCCAAATCATCAAGTTTTATAGCAAAAGAAATTGAAAATTTGAAGAGATAAAGTGACAAGCTAAGAAAACATAAGTAAACAAACAATTAGATAAATCAAGTAGCTTTCTTTTACATGATTTCGGAAGCTGTCTAAGTGAGAGAAGATTCCTTTTATGAGGCAGGAGCCTCCTCTCCTTCACATTTCTTTCGTGTGGGATGTAAATCTCATAATAGTGCATATATGTTTATCACGAAGCATCTTGGCGAGATGGGAGGGTAGCATCCCGATGAAGTCATGGTCGTCTTCCTTCATGGAGAGGTAGCTCTAGTATTGGGCTAGGTGATGCATGTTGTGGCTGGGTCTCACCATGTCTTGTGGACCCAATAATAGGGTGTCACTTATATTTGGTGGCATGTAATACTAGTAGTATTTACATGTGTGTGTGTGTGTGTGTGTGTGTGTGTAGGGTTTTTCTACTAAGATGTCTAGTTTTCTAGCTAATTTAAGGGATTCCTAGTGGGACACACTTTTTTTATTATCACATATTGGCATCTCGATTGTTCAGTTCTTAAGACTTTATGAATAGATCACTTATGCAAATTTTTAGTCAAATTGATTATCTAACGTATCAAACTAAATTAAATCAATGGACGAACCCTCCATGTATTTTGTAGTTTCATTAATCAAGGTTTGAGGGCAGCCAGCCCCCTTCTAAAAAATATATATATGGACGAACTAAATATGTTCAATCTGAACCGTTCGTATTTCTAATTGTAAATCATAGTTATATAGCCTTAACAATTATCAATTTGACTAAAAATTTGCATAAGTGATCTATTCATATAAATCTAAAAACTGAATGATCGAGATGCCGATATGCGTTTGAAAAATTGGTCTAATAAGCGATCCATTAAAATGGCAAAAAAAAAAATCTTTGACTAAAAGGACTCTCTCTCTCTCTCTCTCTCTCTCTCTCGCTATACATACATACATATATATATATATACACACACACACATATCCTATCCAGAGCGGAGCTCCGCTTTGAAATTAACGTGTGAAGTTTGAGTTTTGAGTTATTTTTCGATCGCATATCCACATCTCGACCATTCAGCGTTTAGATACTAGTGTATAGATCATCTCTGCAAATTTTCAGCCAAAATGATGATCGTTAAGGCATTGATAACTACCTTAAAACTAATACGATTCAGGTTGACAGATTCAGTCCGTCCATTGGATTAAGCGAGTAAGATACCTTAATGATCATCAATTTCCCTGAAAATTTGCAGAGATGATCTATACACTAGTACCAAAAAGTTGAACGGTCGAGATGTAGATATGTGACCGAAAAGTGACTCAAAACTCGAACTTCACATGTTAATTTCAAAGCGAAGCTCCGCTCTGGATAAAATCTGTATACGCACACACACATACAAGGTCCTTCTAGTGAGGGATCCCCTTTTTTTGGTCTTTTTTTAGGAATGAGGCATTAGACCAACTGTTCGATCATATTTTAGCATTTTAACCGTTCAGTTTTTAGTTTCTAATGTGTAGATCACTTTTGCAAATTTCAGCTAAATTGATTATCGTTAAGGCATTCAAAACGGCGACTTAAGAATATAAGTATGAACGGTTCAAGTTTGACAGATTTAGTTCGTTCATTGATTTATTCTAGTTTGATATATTAACGATCACTGATTTGGCTAAAAGTTTCCAGAAATGATCTACACATTAGGACCTAAAAACTGAAAGGTTGAGATGCCGAAATGTGATAAAAAAAAAAGTTGGTCTAATGCCCTATCTCTATAAAAGACAAAAAAAAAAAATCCTTTGAGCGGAGTTCCGCTTTGAAATTAAAGTGTGAATTTCGAATTTTGGGTCGCTTTTCGGTCGCATATTCACATCTCGACCGTTCAATTTTTAAGTACTAGTGTATATCTATCTCTGCAAATTTTCAGCCAAATTGATGATCGTTAAGGTATCTAACTCACTTAAACCAATCGACGGACTGAATCTGTCAACCTGAACCGTACTAGTTTTAAGGCAGTAATCAATCATTAACGATCATCAATTTGGTTGAAAATTTGCAGAGATGATCTATACACTAGTACCTAAAAAATGAAGGGTCGAGATGTGGATATGTGACCGAAAAGCGACCCAAAACTTGAAGTTCACACTTTAATTTCAAAGCGGACCTCCTCTCTAGATATATATATATATATACAGATTCTATCCAGAGCGGAGTTCCTCGTTGAAATTAAAGTGTAAACTTCAAGTTTTCGGTCGCATATCTACATCTCATATATATACAGATCATATCCAGAGCGGAATTCCGCTTTGAAATTAAAGTGTGAACTTCGAGTTTTTTGTCACTTTTCGGTCGCATATCCACATCTCGACCGTTCAGTTTTTAGGTACTAGTGTATAGATCATCTCTACAAATTTTCAGCCAAATTGATGATCGTTAAGCCATTGATTACTGCCTTAAAGCTAGTACGGTTCAGGTTGACATATTTAGTCCGTCGATTGGTTTAAGCTAGTTAGATACCTTAACGATCATCAATTTAGCTGAAAATTTGCAGAGATAATCTATACACTAGTACCTAAAAACTGAACGGTCGAGATGTGAATATGCGACCGAAAAGCGACCAAAAACTCGAAATTCACACTTTAATTTCAATGCAGAACTCCGCTCTGGATAAAATCTATATATATACATATATATATATATATATATAAGGTAAAATAGTCAAATTGCCCCCTAATTTTTTTCATTACTGTCGATTTACCCCCTAACATTTTAATTTTGATTATTTACACCCTCACTTTTCTAAATATTGCCAATTTACACCGTATAGTTAAATTTTAGACTTTCCATCAAATTTCTCCGTTAATTTGGTTAGCATATGAAGGGCTTTTTCGTCTCTGCAATTGTCACCCCAAAAAAAAATCAAGAAAAGAATACAAATTACTTTGTTAAAAAATAAAAAATAAAATACTATTATTCGTCTCCCACAATAAGAATCAATCACTTAGAACAAAAATATAGAATTTTTCTAGGTCTCTGCTGCTAGACATCTAGTTACAAGCCTTCTAAAGTTGAAGTAATCTCTATGAGCTTTTTCTTTTTTGGGCAAACTACTGTTTAGTCCCTTAAGTATGGCTTCGTCCTCGTTTCAGTCCCTGCCGTTCTTATTTAATCCCAAAAGTCTCTAAACTCACAAATTTCAGTCCAACCGGTCCATCTCCTCCATTTTGTCCGGTTTCTCGATGACGTGTCAGTCATTCCTTGCCAGCTCAATGCCACGTAAGCTACGAATTGTGTAAAGTGACAAAAATGCCCCTGCTTCAGTTTTTTCTAAAATTTCCTCCAAAATGGGTCATTTGAGGGTGTAGAAAGGGGAGAGAGCTCTGTGGAGATGATCATTGAGGCTTTTGAGGTGAGAAATGGGGGTCGGAGTGTGGGAGACTGGGAGTGAAAGGGTTGGAATGGGTGTAGAAATTTTCTCTGGGCACCCACAACTTCTGCCTCCTTCACCAACCGTCACTATAAGACCCCTCATCCGGCGACGACACGGAAGCACACCGGGCTCATCGTCGACAGCGCACCGCTCGAATGACTTGGCCGCCCTGACAGCATAGTCCAACGCCTTGTTTAGGCCTTTGCCAGAGGCGATTGTGACCTGGGCCAGCTTTATCAGAAGCAGGCCACCCTTCTTGGTTGTCGAGTGAGGCCTCGGCGAGAATCAGGTTCGGACTCTCCAGTGCCTTGTTTAGGCCTTCGCCGGAGGCGATGGTGACCTGGGCCAGCTTTATCAGAAGCAGGCCACCCTTCTTGGCTGTCGAGCGAGGCATCGGCGAGAATCAGGTTCGGACTCTCCGGCTGAGGCGATATGGACTTGAACCGGTTGGCGATGGCCAGGATCTGGAGGAGGTTTGGAGATGGAAGTTGAAACCGCCGTCGCCCACGTCCGTCTCCAATGATGCCTCGTCTGAATATCACTCATGTACTTGGACAGAACCTCCACCCCCAACTTTCTCTAACTCGGTGTCCAGTTCTAAGCCCCGAAACTCAGCAACCCGATATTGATCTTCCTGCCAGAACCGACATCGCTGCAGTTTGATCCTAACCCAAGAGCATCAAAGAAACTATCGAAATTTCATAGAGTTAAGTTCTGATACAGACCACTTCCGTCAATGGTTGATACGGTCTTTGATTCTCTCGATTTCAAGATGGACTGCTAGAGAGTCGAAGTTCTTCATGGAAGGAGTTGTTGAAGATGGCCATAGTCCTCCTCGAATGGAGGTTGAATCGTAGAGATGAGTTTTGGGCTTTCAGGTATCGGATATCGGCGAACTGGGTTTTCTCCCAGCTGGCTGGAGAGGGTGGTTTGGAGATGGAAGTGTGGAGATTTCCGGGGTGGTGGGGATGGGAAGTGGGCGCTTACTTCTCGGGATTTCCGTCTTCTAGGTTTGTGAGACTGATCCATGGGAATGAAGAGAGAGCAAGGGTTGTTTGTGTGTTTGGTTGATTAGTTTTATTGAATTCGTAGTTATATGTTGCCTTTGGTCTTGTGATTGTGATTTGATTCGAGTTTGTAGTCAATTTGATTCAAGTTCCTTTACCAATTACCATGGCCTCTGTTATGTTTGGGGTTGCAATGAGATGGGCCTATACACCTTCATGCTGAGTTGCAGACAGGGGGAGAAAGAAGATAAGAAAGAAGACAGAGGAGATTTTGGAAAAAACTAAAGCAGGGGCATTATCGTCACTTTACACAATCCGTAGCTTACGTGGCGCTGAGCTGGCGAGGAATGACTGACACGTCATCGAGCAACCGGAGGAAATGGAGGAGATGGATCGGTTGGACTAAAAATTGTGAGTTCAGGGACTTTTGGGATTAAATCAGAAAGGCATGGACTGAAACGAGGACGAAGCCATACTTCATGGACTAAACAGTAGTTTGCCCTTCTTTTTTTTTCCCCTCAGCTTATCATCTTCTTCTCTATCTATCTCGCAATTATCTTCGTCTCAGCATGACGTCTTCCTCTATGTTCCTTTTATCAAGATCAATATAACACAATCCCAACTTGAATCAATCAAGATGACCTTCACATGCTTGCTGCAATTTTAATTTTCATATTCCATACATATAAATATTTTAGTTTGTTCGATAGCTTCTCAATCTTATACACAACACAAACCCCTCTAACTGGAAACATGGAAGATCAAATTCTCATATGAATGTTTGAATTATTAATGACCAGTCTGGCCTTCAAAGAAAAAGAAAACCAGAAACCTAAATGATCAAAGATCGTTTCTCCTTCAGTGATATGATCATCCAATTATTTGATGTGACTAGCAAATATTAATTAAGCGATCAGTTGCAAGCGAAAGACTAATCTTGAAATAAAGGGAGTGAAGAAGAAGAAGAAAAAGAAGAGATGGACAGGGAAGAAGCGACAAAGGGCAAGTTTTTTTTTCCTTTTTTAATGAAGAACGGTTTTTTTTTTTTTTTTAATTTCTTTGGCGATGTGTTGGTTTGTTTAATTTTTTTTGGGGTGATAGTTGAAAAGACGAAAAAGACCCTAACGTGCTAACTAAATAAACGGAAAATTGGATGGAAAGTCTACAAAATAACGATAGGGTGTAAATCGGCAATAATTAGAAAAGTGAGGGTGTAGATAATCAAAATTGAAATGTCAGGGAGTAAATCGGCAGCCATGGGAAAAGTCAGGGGGTAATTTGGCTATTTTGCCTATATAGAATTTTAAATAATTTTGATTATAGGGATCAGTTAAGTTTATTTTTTTAATTTCTTTACCAACTGAAAGTTGTACTGCAATTGTTAATTTTGGTTCGGTTCTAATAACAGACATACCACTTGTCAATTTAGTTCAATTTCATTTTGATGCGCTTTGGTACAATTCATCCATTTTTGATTTTCAAAAGTTCACGCGGCATGCGTTAGTATAAATTTAACTCGTTATTTTTAATTTTTTTTAAAAAAATTAGCTTTGTTGTCTTTTTAAGGAACAAAAAATATCTTGGTGTAAAATTTTTCACAAAACTTGACATCGCGGGTTTACCATCAAAAGTATGGGGAAATATTACCAATGGTCACTGAGTTATGACTTATTCGACACTTAACTCACTGTATTTTCAACAATATCACTTAACTCACTCAGTTTTACATCCGTCTTTCACTTAACTCACTGCCTTTAATTCTACTGTTAGAAGCCGTTAAAATTGATGGTATATTTGTCAAAACACTTAAAAATCATTTTTAACTTAAAAAAACTACATTTATTAGATTTTTTTCAATTTTTTAAAATTTCTGAAATTTCTAATAAAAAATAAATTTTTTTAACTTAAATATAATTTGGAAAAAAATAGTCTTTTTTAAAAAAAAAAAGAAATTTAGAAATGCATTTTTTTAGTGTTTAGACAAATATACCCTCAATTTACATTTATTAGACTTTTTCCAATTTTTTAAATTTCTGAGATTTCTAATAAAAATTGATTTTTTTAACTTAAATATAATTTGGAAAAAAAATTGTCTTTAAAAAAAAAAAAAGTTAGAAATGCATTTTTTTAGTGTTTAGACAAATATACCCTCAATTTTAATAACTTTTAACGGCAGAATTAACAACAGTGAGTTAAGTGAAAAACGGATGTAAAACTGAGTGAGTTAAGTGATATTATTGAAAATATAGTGAGTTAAGTGTCGAATAAATCATAACTCAGTGATCATTGGTGATATTTTCCCTCAAAAATATTTTTCCGATCTAGTTCGGAAAAAAAAAATAGTATTTCCCGATAAAGGACAAAAGCTACGAAGAAAAGAGCCAAAGGGTGGAAACAGCGGCACGTCACAGAGAGCACTTGAATGAAAGAGTTAGAGCACTTGAACGAAAGAGTTAGGCAGGAAAGCGGGTCCCAGACCCCCAACGCGTGGAGCCCACATGCCAGGTCCAGAGACTTTTCGAAATTATATAAAATTCGGTTGAAGGTTGGGGTTGGACTTTCTGGGCCAAAGATGGGGTGGACCCCACGACACTGTACACGCGTCAACCAAACAGCACGCCTACCCTACCCCTCCCCTACTTGCCTTTTTGGCGCCTTTGGGAGCGCTTTAACGAAGATTCGCGCCACGTGGGCCCCCACGGGAAAAAACCAACACTCCAGTGTACAAATTTTTTTTGCGGGGGCGTGTATTTCCACGAATTGGAGGGCCCCACGTGTTAATAAGTCAAGAAAGCGTCCAATGGGAGGAGAGCTGGGTCTCTCCGCAACGCAACTGCCTTTTTCTTTAATTGCGGATATATCTCCCAGCTTGTCGTTGTCGGCTGGAATGATTGAGACACGTGTCGCCCTCTCAGTGCACGTGACATCTACCCCCCCTCCCTAACCCCCCCGTCATTCTAACCCGTGCCATGGCCACGTAAGACTCCAATCTCCTACGAAATTACCATCCAGCCCCCCCCCCCCCACCCTTTCCCTTTCACTCTCGCAAACGTTATCTTCTTACGTCTGTCACTGTCAGCTTCAGCCGGTTAGAATTCGAAGAAGATTGAAGGAAAAGGAACAGTGTACGGACAGTAAAAATTAACGGTGACTTGGGGGAAGAGCGTGTACGTAGGTCGTGTTATTCTGGGCTTGGTTTGCGTGTTGGAAACTGATTGGATGGTGACGTAAGACGTACGCAGTGTCTGCATCCCGAAAGTGAACAAAAATCCACAGTGATATCATCTCCAATTTGAACGATGATCATTCTTATTCAGTGCCTCTGCTCGTACGATTAACCTAGTCGCGGATGGCAGCACGTTTAAAGCACGCTCTGAGACTGAAACTAGGGCAGAGAAAACGTGAACGGTGAGGAAAATGATTAAATCCGGTGAAGGACTCTTATCATTTTGATAATCTGGATACTACAAGTAGAAAATTCGAGCTTGTGTTTTCCTCCATGTCTAGATTTACAAACCGCTTTGGGCGAGAAAGAAAAAGGAATATTACAAATTATGTTTTTTAATAGTTAGATTGAAAAGGGGTTATTGCAACCCTGAGTTTTGGAACATGTATTAGCCAATTTGGATTAGAGGTTTTGTGACCGTTTAGCAAAGATGAATAGGTCCAATAGGTTGATTGTACGTATATAAAGTGTAATCTAACTTTTTTTTTCATTCTCATCACGGATAGTTCTTACAAATATAATGATTTTGAGAGTTTTAACTAGTGCTTTCTTTCTTTTAAGCTTTCTTTTGAAAAAGTTCATCTATTGCAACATCTTTTCTTTTTGAAAAGACAAATTATCGAACATACATCTTCATTTCTCTTTCATTCCATATGAATTGGATGGGATGGATTCATGCACCCTAAAAAGTTGTAGATTTATCAGAAAATTCTCTAGTACGTGTGAGAGTTTCCTAAACATAGAACATCTTTTTTTTTTTTTTTTTTTTTTTTGTCATTTGACTCGACAATTTTAGTTCTAAGTCGATGATGATCGATAGCTTATATTTTGAAATTTATTTTCTCGGTCATGTGTAATTGGCTGAAAAGTGGAAATTGGGTACTTTACAAACCACAAGTCGATCACATTTTAGAGCCAAACAGTAGTACACACGAGCGAGGGATCACCGTTTTTATTGACTGCCTGGATCGATGATAAGTAAATTGTCATCCTCTCCATTTGGCAAGGAATTGGGGAGAGAAGCAGAATGTATGGTATAAACACCTAAAAGGGGTGTTGTGTTTAATAATTGACTTGAAGCTAGGGAGACCATATGATCAATCAGTGAAATCACAAGTCACACTGTCATCATAATCGATTAGTTCTCGAGCTAGGTCAGTAGCTAGGACAAACACTAAAAAAAAAGCTAGCTAGTCTCACTTTGTTGTGATCTCTTTTTTGCTAATTAAAGAAACCAATTATAAGATGTACAACAGTTGCGAGAAAGTTCAAATAGGGTAACAAATTGGACAAATCAAAGACAGGACACATATATGAGCATATATTGTAACCCATGTAGAGCTAGAATTACATAAGATCTCACTTGTGAACAATTTATAGTGGATGGAATAATTGATTTAATATCAAATCGTGAGTACGTATTACGGACTTTTGTAGCTAGTGTGGTGAAATCTCCCCCTCAATCAAATTAAGGAGACACTTAAATTAAATTTGATGTCTTATCTTGTAGGTTGTTGGACCCTCACTTCGTACGTGTTATTCTTTAGAAGCATAAACATGAATGTGATAATCAAGCGACATTGTATACCCTCAAAGAAGTTTTTGGGCCAACTATTAGATTCAAATTGAGTGGTTGGCAAACAGCAACGAGTCTATTTTATTTTATTTTATTTTTTAAAATTGCATTTAAAACTTAAGTATGTCTTGCATTCTCTTCTATTCAGCCCTAGGTTTTTAGATTTCACGGACACATTGTAATCTCCTATTTTAAATTTACAACCTCTATCACCTGGCCATTTATGAAATAAAAGTACACTACTACTTTCGGGAACGATTACATTTCATTCTTTAGCGCGCAACTATCCAAAATGTGCTCATGTGGTTACTTCGATCGCCACAACATCCAATTAAAAACTATATGGTTGTGGTTTTGCAAAATTAGGCTTGGAACATGTTTGCATGGTTATTAATTAACGGTACGTTAGATTGTGGAATTAAAGTGACGGAGGTATGAATTGTTACAGTTTTATAACTATTTATTCCGACATACTGAATTTGAAGGCTATGCGGTAAAACGGAAATGACTTCACAAAACATAGTAGGAAAACTTAATTATCCCTCAAGTTTTTTTCACAAGGAAAGAGAGATTATGTTAGATTAAGAGGCGGATTCGAACTCTAACCTTGAAATGTGTTAGAATAATGTTAGTTAAACTACTGCCTTGTCTAGTACATATACTTATCTTAGTTGGCTCAATCTAGGTCAGAACCTTGAACCAAATTCCGACTATATAGCGGTAGTTGATATCTGAGCTGATAAGCATACTCCTCCATTGTCCACTTTCTACCGTCACAAGATGGAGCTAGCTAGCCCTATTTTGTATACCAGATTGGCTATAACCGAATAGAGCAAGGACCACCTATATTGGCCTAAGTGCTTGAAGTCAAGCAGGCCACCACGCATCGAAAGAAAGAAAGAACAAAAGAAAGAGAGAAAGAAGGAGGAGTAGTTGGGTCGTGTTGATCCCTCGCTCACCCCAACAAATGTCGTTGGAGCTTGGCGGGTGCTCCCTTTAAATCATGCCTTCAACTTTCATCATTCGATCTGTCATCGCATATCATTGCCCTTCTTCAAGTTAAATAATAATAGTCATGCACACAATCAGATTTTTTTAAAATTTTTATTTTTCTGACGGAAACAAAGTTACAAAGAAAATGAAAAACCACGCACAACACTTCTTTTCAGTTGATCCAACTAAAATGTCAGGAACACAAAAAAGATAAACAGAAAATATAAAACTTAAAATTTTAAAAATTCTAAATCGAGGATGTCAAATGATCCGCTATAAAATCACATAACAGATATAATTTTTTGATAACAACACAACAGATATTTATGGACACTAAGTCGACAAAATTTCACCATGCATAGTTATAGCTGATTAAAAAACTAATTTGTTAATTGTGCATGATTAAATAGCTACTCATTCTACGATTTGAAAAGTCAAATTAAGTTGGATGGTAAGTTTTGTTTTTTTCTTTGGTCAATGTTGGATGCATGGTAGGTTAAATTAGTCTGCATTAATTGTTTTTTTCTTTCTGTTACTTAAATTTCAGGTTTACTGATTTACTATGGTTTTAGATTTTGTTTAGATGTTTATTCATATCAATGACTAAGAAAACTGAATCTGCTATGTCAAAAAAAAAGAAAGAAAAAAAGAAAGAAAACTGAATCTGATATTGACTCCTATTTGATAACTTCAGCTTTTGGAACAAGTAATTTTCACATGTAGTTCATAATTCTTCAAAATTAATAATTCTTGTAAGAGAACATTTAAGTTAAGAGAGAGACTTGCGTGGAGCAGCCGCACCATATAGGGCATCAATTAACTCAAGCAGGAGAGTCTTTTTGGTATTTATTTTTAAAAAGCAGGTACAGTTTCTAAATAAAAAAAAAAATTTGATGTCTGATTGGCTTGCCCTATATCGACGTGATGGGGAAGCCCATTCCTAAGAATTTTTCTTAAGGAGAACACCAAACTAAGCCTTCAAAAGCAATAATTTATGATGCATTAAATTTGACAGAAAGTCCTTTATAACAACGTACGTGGCTTTTCGGTGTCCAGGGACTACCAACAATTGATTTGTTAGGTACTTCTGGCAGATATGTCAACAGTGGTAAGTAGGTGTATAAGATTCACTTTGACCCCTCTTTTCGAATGCAAGATATATTTTGACCTCTTCTTCTTCTTCTTCTTGGGTCCTTGACAATAAGCATTATTGCATGTTCAAGAACGCTCGAGGGAGGTCTTCAAAATGGCCAATTCTATATTGAAATCAATTCTATAATACATTAGGACTTGCCAAACTATTCTAGTTGAGATCATCTAATCAACTTTATGCAATTGCAATCAATGATTTTGATATTTCTATACTAAATGGAAACTACACAGAAAGATTTTCAGATATCATCATGTTTAAAAGGATTGGATTGTGACATGATGATGCTATCTATAGGTAAAGTTCGCAAGAAAAATGATTTCTTTTATCAAAACGATAGACAGCACTAGCCCAGTAGCCCAATTAACAATTAATAGAATATATTAAAGTGCCCTAAAAATTATTTATCAAATAAATTTTGATAGGCATAGATAATATAATAAAGCTTTTGCCAAATTTTATCTAGTAGTCCTTGGACTAATGTCACCTTTCTCTGTACATGATATGATTAATTGATTTAAATATGTTTTTAATTACCAATTAGTAATTAAATAGAAATTATAACTAGTTTCTAACAAAGTTTTGGTGAAACAAATAGTTTGGCATATTCTGTTTAATGAAAGCTCAACACCTGAAGAATGGAGATGATTTAAATTTTATTTCGTGAGGGTTTGCAAGTCCAATGAGCCTCTGTTGGAGCTGCTGGGTTTTGTAACAGGCTTAAAGTCCACAAAATTGGCTAGAAAACCCTAATTCCAATTGTGGGTTTGTTTACCTAGCTCGTGCAATGGTTATATGTTCTAGTGTACGTTGTATTGTATAGAACTATAGATAGTAGAGCTAGCTAGACACAAGTAGTCTTTTTAGGGTACTAGGTCAAGTTTAGTTATAGTTTCTTTTGCTTTATGCTTCTTAATTAGTCTTTCACTAATTGACAATGCTATCTACTATTAATTTCTAATTAAGAAATTTATTTATCTTTTGAATTTGATTCTTAGATATTGGAGGGTTCGGTGCCTCAGAAAGTATGAACAATCCTCAGTTGTGTTTGCTGTATGGCATTTCATGATTTTAATATTAAAAGCAAGCTTGGTTTCTTTAATATGTTATCCAATCCTAAAAGTAAGTAAAGTGATAATATTAACTCTTTGATCCAGTGAATCCAAACGTGAAATCCAACGTTGTGAGAGAAATATTATCTTTTTAATTAGCTACAATATATATATATACACACACACACACATCTTGCTCAGATGTGGATATCCACACCTAAGCAAAAAGGTACGGATTTCCATATTTGACTCACTTTTCGATCATTTTCACATCTTAACCGTTCAGTTTTTAGATCCTAATGTATAGATTATCTTTACAAATTTTCAGCCAAATTGATGATCGTTAGGGCATACAAAACTGCAATTTACGCGAACAAACCGAATCTGTCAAACCGGAACCGTTCGTGTTTATAATGGTAGATTGTAGTTTTGAATGCCTTAACGATCATTAATTTGGCTGAAAATTTGTAGAGATGATCTATACATTAGGACCTAAAAACTGAACGGTTAAGATGTGAAAATATGATCGAAAAATGGGTAAAAACTGGAAATCCGTACCTAAGGAAAACTGCTGATGTTTGCAGTGGAGAAGCTCTGTATACACATGCACACACAAAGCTTCTTGGGTGCGCACGCTGTACCTAAACAAAAGGTACGGATTTCCATTTTTTCCCCACTTTCCGATCACACATTTACATATTAACCGTTCAGTTTTTAGGTCCTAATGTATAGATCATCTCTGCAACATTTCAGCCAAATTGGTGATCGTCTTAGCATTTAAAACTGCAATTTACAACAATGAATACGAACAGTTCCGGTTCGACAGATTCTTATGTATATATAGGTTAATATACATATATATATGTATATATATTTCCAATTTGACAGGAAAATACATTAGATGTGTAGCCGAAAATAGCCAGCAAGCGTAACTTGCCTGGTGCCCTGGTTTAAAGTCGTAGCAGACCTGATTCTACTTGATTGATCATGAAGGAGGATACTGGTTCTGCTGGTTTGTCTTTGCTTTGGGCTATGCAGCTATGTGCATAAGATCAACTCTGTTAATTGGTTCCCAATTGGTCTGTGTCGTAAAGAAAGCCCATGCAGACAAATAGGACAAAAGAAAAGAAGATTAGGCCTGCTAAACATTAATTAGTGCATTCAGTAATTATTCGCTTAATTAAGTCTGATAACGCTCGTCCTGAAAAAGAGGCTTTAGGAAAAATTGGGAAGTCCCTGGAATAAATTAACCTAACTAAGAAATTAAAGGAAAACCACCACAAGTGGTCGAGCCTCCAGGTGTGAAACTCTTACACCCGGGTTCGATTCCCGCTGACGCTTATTGGAGTTAAATCCTAATATATTCTTGATGGCCAGGGGGGGGAGGAAGCATTCTAACAAGATCTCCCGAACACGGATTAGTCTCTAGGTCTAGGAAGCCTTTGTAGCTAATGAACCCCAAGCCGAAAAATCTCATCGTTCGCCATTGCTAATTATTAGTGATTGTGTAATAAGTAGTTTCTCATTTTCATATAAACATTTTTGTTTCATTTTAATTATTTTTACTTGTTCATCATTTTGGAGTATCATTGAACGATGAGATTATGTAAATTTTCAGTCCTCTGATTTACATTAATTGCAAGAAAGATAGTGGAATCTACAAAGTGACGATATGTACGTGTTCTAATAATCAATGCTAGAGATCCTAACTTTTGTGAATTATTATTTGGGGAGTGAAATCCATACTTCCTAATTTGAAATCCACACTCCATCTTTTATTTTTTAGTCAAAATTCTCATAAAAAAACAAAATTTAAGTTACAAAAAAAGAAAATATGGAGTGTGGATTGTAAAATGGAGAGTGTAGATTTCACTCTCCTATTATTATTACTATTAGTTTTTTGAGTTGAAAAAGTCATCCATTATACATTTCAGGAAGTAGTATAATAATGATTTGCCTATAGGACTGTAAGAAAAAGTCATTACATAGAGCACACAACACGAGCATATACTAAGTAAACCCCTTGCACACCTATCTTTTTTTATCAAGTGCAAAAACAATATACTAAATAACTACGAGAACAAATAAAATAAACCACAAAGCTACTAGTATCTTGTTGATCTTTTCCACTCAAAAAAAAGAAAAGGGAAGTGAAATTCACACCCCCCAATTTACAATCCACACTTAATGTTTCCTTTTATAGTATCTTAAAATCATATGTTTACAATTCACACTACAAAATAACAAAACTTCAGATACTAAAAAAGAAAAGGATTAATTTCAGTTTAGTACCCTGTGGTTTGGGGGTAACATCATGACAGTCCCTGCTCTTTCAATTTGATCAGCAACATCCCTGTGCTTTCAATTTCAATCAGCCGTGCCCAATTTTTACTGTTCCGTCCAAATTTTACTTTGTCAATCCAGTCAAAATTAACGTTCAAATTGGACGGAACAGTAAAATTTGGTCACAGTTGATTGAAATTGAAAGCACAGGGGTGTTGCTGATCAAATTGAAAGAGCAGGGACTGACATGATGTTACCCCCAAACCACAGGGTACTAAACTGAAATTTATCCAAAAGAAAATATAGAGTGTGGATTGTAAATTGGGGAGTGTAGATTTCACTCCTAAAGACAAAAAGACCTAAACACCCTTTTGTAAAAAAAATATAGGCCCAAAGCTAAAACAAAAAATAGATAAATAGAGCCTAAAAAGGCCCAAAACCACACCCAAGATGACCTCAAACCTCAATTGGGGCCCTAACATTCCCAACTCAGGAGACCCTAGCAAGCATAACGACCCCTGCAGAGCCGCCGCCATCAGCCATGCATCTATTGTCAATACGAACACGCTGATCTAAGTCCCAGCCCTCTTTGTGAAAGCAACGACGACGGGACTACCAACGCCATCACGAGGAGGCAACCCCGACCACCATGCATACAACTTCAGTACCGACACAAAGCATGATAGATTCATCAGCACCCCCCTCAATAGCCAATCCTGAGATCAACTTGCCACCTTCTGCAACAAGCCTACCACCACCACAAAGCAGCATATCGATCGTAGAGCCACCATTGACACCGCCATTGACATCAACAAACCCACAAACAAAAGATCTACCATCAAAATCATTCTTCACTGCAAGAAAACCAGCAGTAAAGAAAAAGGAGCCACGGGAAAACAAAACACTACCGCTCAAAAGATGACAAGAGACGAGGGCTATCCCAGCTTGTTCGATCGTAAGTATAACGCCGCCACTGGGTTTAGGTAGCTACTGATAAAACTACATGATACAACAAATAACACATCAACCACAAGATCATATCATACAACACATATCAAGAACAATAACCCAGCTGCATAACAATCACATAATCTGCAGAATAGCTTTCCTAGCTGCACTAGGACTCCACCTGGATCAATGACGCTCTGGATCCCTGCAGAAACAACTTGACCAAGGTTAGACATCTTGAGCAACTGGAAACGAGAATGAATAGCAGCAGAACTAGAGCAGAAAGCCTTCTGTATGTCAACACCAAAAGCTTCAGAATGGGGCTGAACAAAATGCTTAACAATGGTGATGAATACAGGGACTTTGCTCCCTTTATATATTGGCCAAAACCACGAGTTAGACTCATCCCATAAGGAGTCCAACACTTCTTCATGTTTATCGAGATAGGAGACTTAGAGTTTATCACAAACACTTAATGTAATTCAGGTTGATTACAAATGAGTTCCCTACTTCTACTAGGAGATATACACCCACGTAGATAACTGGAATTAGAGTTATATTCATGTACTTCTTGTTATTTACATAGGATTAAATCAACTGGTTTTATCTCAATGTGATTAAGATAATGTTAAGTCCACATATTCTAACATTCTCCCACTTGGACTAACATTGTCTGTACACAACACAACTGAACCAATAACCCCATATAGACAACAAACTGAAGTGTGCACTGAAATACACAAAAACTCATAGCTCATTCAGCTTGGTCAATTTGCAGAAAATTACGTAGAACCTCAAACCAATTTTGATTAAATAGCCAGATTGATTAAAGATCACTAACATCAAATACTGCAATCACATAAGCTCAAAGTGATAATAAGAGCAGAAATTTGGATAAGTATATCTACCTGCAAATTCCAATGCTCACAGTCCAAACAGAATGATTTTGACAATTCAAAATCTTGACAGCAAAAACTAAAACACTAGTGAACTAGTATTTGCTTAACTGAAAATTGAAACTGAACCTGCAAAATTCCTCAATGCAGAAAAGTTCACTTGACAACACACACTGATATTTTAAAGTTCAAGAACTGTAATTTTCAAGACTGCAGAAATTAAAATAATGCTAAAACCAAAAGAACACATATATGAAATACCTCATTTTATTCATAAACTGCAGTATCAAAATTACAAGCAAAAAATAAAACCGACAATGACTGAACCAAGAATCCTATTATACAAAATAAATTCTAAAAATTTAAAAGATGGCTCCCACTGAACTCAAGCCTCCAAATCAAATAGAATTCCCATGTTCTTGGTATGCTTCTGAAAACTTGTAACTGATAATGCTTTAGTGAAAGGATCTGAAAGTTGTGATTCAGTGTCAATATTCAAAACATTTATCTCACCATGCTTCACTCTTTCTCTAACACTATAGAATTTTAAGTCTATGTGTTTAGAGTTGTTGGACCTTTTACTGTTTTTACCAAAAAATACTGCAGCCTCATTATCACAAAATATTTTCAATGCATCTGAAACAATTGAATTTAACACTTTAGTATGCATTAAGAAATTTTTGATCCACAAGCCTTCACAGACTCCTTCATAAATGGCTATAAACTCAGCCTGCATAGTGGAGGTTGAAATCAATGACTGTTTCATGGTTTTCCATGCAACATCCCCTCCTGCAAGCATGAAAACATAACCAGATGTGGACTTTTTAGAATCCGGATAATGGCCTGGAAAGTCTGAATCAGTATAGCCAACTAGTTCAAGCTTCTTAACTTGTCTGTAAACTAACATGTGAGATTTGGATTTCTGCAGATATCTAAGCACTTTCTTTCCTGCAACCCAGTGTTCATGGGTAGGATTAGACTGAAACCTAGATAAAATTCTAACTGCAAATGACAAATCAGGTCTAGTGCAGACTTGTGCATACATTAGGCTACCAATTAACCTAGCATAAGGCTTGCTTTCCATATCAGACATCTTCCCCCCATTTTTAGAATTTTTGTTTTTGGACAGTTTGTCACCCTTTGTCATAGGTGCATCACCTGAAGCACAAGATTCCATACCAAATCTCTTCAACACTTTTGTGATGTAATTGTGTTGAGATAAGCCTAATAAGCCTTGTGACCTGTCTCTACTAATTTCAATTCCTAAAACATAGGATGCCTCACCCAAATCTTTCATGTCGAAATTTTTAGACAGAAACGCTTTGGTATCTCTAAGCAATTTAAAGTCAGTACTAGCTAAAAGAATATCATCCACATACAGTATAAGAAAAATAAAATTACTTCCAACTGTCTTAATGTATACACATTCATCTACAATATTTTCTGAAAAACCAAAAGATGAAATTACTGAATCAAACTTCTTATACCATTGTCTAGAAGCCTGCTTAAGTCCATAAATTGATCTTTTCAGTTTGCATACATGATCTTCTTTTCCTGTTTTCACAAAACCTTAAGGTTGTTTCATATAGATGACCTCATCTAATTCTCTATTTAAAAAAGCTGTTTTCACATCCATTTGATGCAGCTCCATGTTATAATGAGCTACTAGAGCGATTATAATCCTAAATGAGTCTTTAATTGAAATTGGAGAGAATGTTTCTGTATAGTCTATCCCTTCCTTTTGTGTGAAACCCTTAGCTACTAGCCTGGCTTTATGCCTTTCTACATTTCCATTTGCATCTCTCTTTGTCTTAAACACCCACTTGGAGCCTATTGGTTTTTGGTTTGGGTTTGGTTTAACCAATTCCCATACTGAATTTTGCTTCATTAACTCGATCTCAGCCTTCATAGCCTTCTGCCAATCTTCAACTTCATGGCTCTCAACAGCTTGCTTGAAGCTTGAAGGATCATTATCTTCACTTAGAATATCAGTTTCTTGCAGGTACACTACAAAATCACTATCTTCCCCATATACTGGTCTTCTCTCTCTTTGGGATCTCCTAGGCTGAGGTGGATTTTGTTCTTCTGCAGGGTTATTTTCTAAATGGACATCATTCATAGGTTCATCTATATGAGGTTCTAAGCCTACTGGTTCTTCTAAAGCTTGATTTTGGCTCGGAGTTTCTGTATCTGCATTGTTTGACTGAATTAAAGGTAAGATATTCTGTAAATTTTGATTTTCAGTAATTTCTTCTAACTCCAAGGACAAGTCTTCAAAGTTAGTATTACTAAATTCTTCATCCAGAAATTTTGCTTGATGAGTTTCAAAAGTTTTGGTAAAATTTTGAGCTGCATAGAACATATAGCCTTTAGATTTCTCACAGTAGCCAATAAAATGGCAACTGACTGTTTTGGATTCAAGCTTTTGTGTATGTGCATTTGGTAATTTTGCCTCAGCCTTGCATCCCCACACATGGCAATAATGCAAGCTAGGTTGCCTTCCACACCATAACTCAAAAGGTGTTTTGTCTACTGATTTACTAGGTGATCTGTTACAAATATAATTTGCAGTCTTAAGAGCCTCACCCCATAAAAATATAGGTAGACCTGTAGTGCACATCATACTTCTCACCATGTTTAATAAAGTTCTATTTTTCCTTTCTGCTACTCCATTTTGGGTAGGATTATAGGGAGTTGTGTACTGAGCCTTAATGCCTTTTTCCTGTCAATATAGTGCAAAAGGACCCTTTTGCTGGCCTGCTTCAGTGTGTTTTCCATAGAACTCCCCTCCCCTATCAGATCTCACTAACTTAATTTTCTTCTCTAGCTACAATTCAACTTCAGTTTTATAAATTTTGAATGCATCTAGAGCTTGTGATTTTTCTGACAGTAAATAGATATAGCAGTACCTGGAAAAATCGTCTATGAATGTGATGAAGTAAAAATTTCCACAGATAGTTTTGTGTTTAAATGGACCACATATGTCTGTATGTATTAGTTCTAATAGGTTTTGACTTCTTAAGGCCTTTTTCTTTCTACAGTTTGTCAATTTACCTTTGAAACACTCAATGCAGTCATTTAAATCAGTATAATCCAATGCAGGTAAAATTTTGTTTTTCTCGAGTGTTTTCAGTCTTTCTTTAGATATATGGCCTAATCTTCTATGCCATATATTTGCAGACTTATTATTGAACAATGTTCTTTTTGTACCTGTGACAGTGTTATCCTTAATAGTGTTTTGATTATTTTCAATCAACATAATCTCCTGTTGAGCAACAGAACAATTTAATTTCAAATAATCATGCATAAACACACCACAACCAAGATAATTTGAATCCTGAAACAACTTTATTCCACTGAAATCAATAATGAGTTTGCAACCAATCTTAACTAAAAGACCTACTGAAATCAAATTCCTTTTCAAGGAAGGAATATAATAAACACTATCTAGAAAAAGAAAATTTCCAAAGCCTAAATCAATCTTCAGGGTCCCAATGGCCTTAACTGCTACCCTCGAACCATTCCCCACACAGACTTGGACCTCACTTTTCTTTGGTGTCCTCCTATTTGTTAAACCCTGCAAGGAATTTGTAATGTGTATAGGTGAGCCTGAGTCTAACCAGTAAGAGTGAGATGCTATATTAACAAAATTAACTTCTAGAGAAAAGACAGAATTTGTAAAAGACTCACCCTTCTTAATCATCCAAGCTTTGAAACCACTGCAATCTCTCTTCGTGTGCCCTACTTTCTTGCAAAAATAGCACTTAAACTTAAAAGGTTTCTCAACTTTATGTTATGCAGGTTTGCCAGGGACTTTAGTGATGGTAGTCTTCTTGACCTTAAGTTGGTTCTTTTTCTTCCATTTAGGCTTCTCAACTAGGTTTACTGCAGTAGCTGGTTTGCCTTCTTTTCTGATTCTCTCTTCTTCCACAACACATATAGAAATTAATTTGTTCAGGTCCCAGTTAGACTCTTGGACATGGTAGGAGGTTCTCAGGTTACTGTAGGTGCTAGGCAGTGACTGAAGTGCCACATGCACAACCTGAGAGTCTTTAACTCCCATGTCTAAATCCCTCAGCCTCGAGTTGAGGTCTATAAGCTCCATAATGTGCTCCCTCACACTTCCTTTTCATGAAAACTCCAGTTCATTAAATATTTTGGATAGCCTAGCAGCCTCAGCTTTCTCACTCTCCTGATACTTATCTCCTATGGCTTTTAGAAAATCCATGGCAAGCTCTGGCTCAATGATCGAGCCCCTAACTGTGTAAGACATAGAGGTTCTTATCACATTTTTGGCTTTCCTGTTGGCGCTATACCACTCCTTATAATATTTTCTATCTTCTTCTGTGCTCTCAGTGTCTAGCTCTAAGGGCTGATCCTCAATCAAGCAAAGATCCATATTTTGATGCATAGACAGATAAAACTCAACTTGGTTTCTCCACTTATAATTCCATCCATTAAGCAACTGAATTTGGCCTATAGTGACCACATTTAGACCTAAAAACATAGAAAAATAAAGAAAATAAGATTTCTGCAGTAAAACTTTTATCTATGTGTTAATCTTTAAAAACAAAATCATGTATTTGAATAACACGAACAAAATAAAGCAAGAGACATAAAATTCAAAAAACAGTCACAAGCTTTAAATTTATGCAGATACATGATTTGTTTTCCATAAAACCCCATAGCTGAAATAACATTAAGTAACACCTTTGTGGCATAAAACTCAACATTCTAAAGTTCTTAATTATCATACTGCATTTAACAAAAAATCTGTCATTCCATGAATCAGTCTATATGATCCAATCAATTCTAAAGAGGGGTCTTGAATCCCATAACCGAGAATTCATCTCAGTGAGCCCTAACTCAATCCGATCCCTAAAGCAAAAGTGACCGTTATGTTCCAACGGTAATATTCTTTAATTTATATATTAATTTTGGACTCGGGTTTGGGCCTATTTGCTTAATGAATTGGATTAGTATTAAAGCCGGGTTAAAACCACTTAAGGCCTGCTTTTAGTCTAAACAGAAAATATATATATATATATATATATATTTTTTTTTAGAAAATAGTTTTCACAATATGAATTTTTTGAACCAAAACAAAAAACGCATGATATGTGTTTTATGAAGTTCCTAAGCTCTGATACCATTTGATAAAACTACATGATGCAACAAACAACACATCAACCACAAGATCATATCATACAACACACATCAAGAACAATAATCCAGCTGCATAACAATCACATAATCTGCAGAATAGCTTTCCTAGCTGCACTAGGACTCCACCTGGATCAATGACGCTCTGGATCCCTGCAGAAAAAACTTGACCAAGGTTAGACATCTTGAGCAACTGGAAACGAAAATGAATAGCAGCAGAACTAGAGCAGAAAGCCTTCTGTATGTCAACACCAAAAGCTTCAGAATGGGGCTGAACAAAATGCTTAACAACGGTGATGAATACAGGGACTTTGCTCTCTTTATATATTGGCCAAAACCACGAGTTAGACTCATCCCATAAGGAGTCTAACACTTCTTCATGTTTATCAAGATAGGAGACTTAGAGTTTATCACAAACACTTAATGTAATTCAGGTTGATTACAAATGAGTTCCCTACTTCTACTAGGAGATATACACTCACGTAGATAACTGGAATTAGAGTTATATTCATGTACTTCTTGTTATTTACATAGGATTAAATCAACTGGTTTTATCTCAATGTGATTAAGATAATGTTAAGTCCACATATTCTAACAGTCGCGAACGAGAAATCTATCTTGAGAGAGTCAAAGCATCTCTAACAGAAAAAACTATTTTTTTTAGTTAAATCATCTAAAAGTTAAATTTAGTTAGAAAATTTCTATATTTTGCTCCAACAGTGTTAGCTAAACTACAAAAAAATTGAACGTGGAGTGTTTAGCTTTTTCTTATTTTCTCTCTCGTCCCTAGCTAAATTTAGCTAGCGATTTTAGCAAAAGCCAAATTTGACTTTCATATAGCTATTCTGCTGGAGTGCTAGATCATCTTCAGCAATGCTAGCAATTTTTGAGTCAAATTTTAGCCAAAGTAGCTAAAAAGTCATTTTAGCTAACCACTTTAAAAATACGTCTACATCAGTGCAATCTATTTTAGCCAGTTTTGAATTTATATTATTTTTTAAATGAAGATTAAATAGTTTAAATGTATTTATAAATTACATAAAATAACTTAAAAGGAATGTTTTAAATTAGGGTTAAATACTGTTTACTCCCTGAAGTTTCACCAAAAAAACAGTTCAGTCCCTCACCTTTTAATTTGACACGTTTACTCCTTGTTCTTTCAATTTTACATCCAATAGGTCCATTTCGTTACTTTCCATCTAAATTGTCACGCCCGAATTTTGAATAAAGAAATTCAATCCGAAACGAGAGAACAAACACAGAGAAAATTTTTCATTTAAATTAAGCAACTAAACAACTGAGCTCACAACGTCAATACCGACTCATTATTTAGAGTCGCATAATACATTACAAGAGTTTACAAATTAAACTGAACAACACATCAATGAGTAATCACACTTACCATCTCACTGCACAGCGGAAGACTACAATTATAAGCGCCCTTCAACACCCACGCTACTGAACGTACACCTCAGCTTTGACGACGATCACTTGATATTCTAACCTGCACAATAAACCCTACACCATAGAATAGTGTACTGAGATTGCAAACAACAAACCCGGTAAGCTTTTTAAGCCCGTATGAGTAAACTCAATTAAAGTGACTCACGTCACGCATTCTTATAATTATCAACTCGTGAGATAAATTAAAGTAACAACATTTAACTCCACAAAACACAACCAAGCATCAAGTTCATATCATATCATTTCATGCTCTGACTCTCGACTCATGCATCCAATTTCACAATACTTCAACTAAACAAGTAAACTCAATTATGTTTTAAACATTTTAAAACACAACGAACTATAAAATCAACCTTCATTTGTCTCAACAAAAGTAGTTGTCACCTTAGTGACGTTTCAAATCATTTTCAGTCTCGACAACACAACCACGAAATCACACTCCTTTCCTCTCAACATAAAGCATTCATCACCACAATGACGTGATAAAACATTTCTTGACTCACTACGAGTCTCAACCACAACTGCACTCACATCATTAAAGTAAATAAAACCAGTAATCTCTGCTTAGAAATTTAGTTCAGGAGATCACTAAAAGCACACAATTCAAATCATAGCAACTCCTGCATATAGTTTAGGAAATTACATTAAAACAAATAATGAAAATCATAGTAATCCCTGCATAAAATTTAGTTCAGGGAATTACATTAAAACAGTCAATTCAGAAACAGTAATCCTTGCATCGAGTTTAGTTCAGGAGATTACCAAGAAAACAAACAATTCAATAATAGAAATAAATAGAAACAATTACTAAAAACATCAATTAATAACGACAACCACCACACAGCTCATCACACAGATCACCTCACATGTCATCACACAGATCACCACAATTCATTCCAAATCAAGTCCCACATGGACGACAAAAGAAAGGACACCAACACTCTCTTTTAAACAAATATACCCAAGGACACACAATAACTCAAAGTTATTCCCCAAGAAGTATATTGTACTCAAGGGCACACAATAACACAAAGTTATTCCCCAAGAAGTACATTGTACTCAAGGGCACACAATAACTCAAAGTTATTCCCCAAGAAGTACATTGGCAGACAGATTAGAGCTCTAACTGAATCGTAACCTGTCATCTTGGCCGAGGTTCAGCCTTATGATAATACTTGCCTCGATCACCAATGTGATAAACGATACTCAACCGAACATTTGAAAGTCCACTTGACTCAAATACTTTCCTCAAGCAAACCACACTTTTACACAATAATCAACACATCATGATAATTGTATGCTCGTAAGAGAGATGCTCGAAATAACAATTCAATCAACTCTCAATGATTACTTCAACAATATCACACCATCCAATATATATATTCCACGTAAATATATATATATATATATACGTAGTCATTCACGCAAGAATGACCACTAATACCAACTATAGTTTTATAAATTATACTTCTTGAAAATCATTTTATATAAAAACATTGTTTTAACTTACCCATGAACCGTTGTCAATCAAGTTCATATATTTTAAAACAAATAATTTGTTTCGATAAATACGATTTTTCATGCTAACAATTAAATATACTAAATTAAAACATAACTACTTTATCAACCGAAACACCGTGAGATTTACTCACCTCCAAATCCTGCTGCGTCTTGACACAAACCAAGACAAGCACAAAATCATCCATACTCCTCTCATACAATTCCGTCAATCACCTAATCACATCAAGGTCACATTCAATATAACACAAATCACAAAACACAATTACATGACGATCCAACAATCGGATCCTCATCCAAGACCATCCAACAACCTCGAAACACTTCTAAGATCAATAAAACAAAACTACAAGTCGATCGAATAGCCGAATCTTCACAGACTGAAAACCGATCGAATCGAAAATGCTAAAACCCTAACATGCTCAAACGATCTCCAAAAATTACAAACTATATATCGAAATGCTCGTATCGACGAGTAGATCGAAATTAGGAACAGAAACTGTCCCTGGGGTGGCTGGAAGCCGCCGGAAAACACCACCACAGTGGCGGCGCAGTCACCCACCCAAAGTCAAAATTTGACAAAACTTCCAACACAAAAGATCTTCATCTCAACTCCAATTCCAACTTTCATAACTAGTTTAAATCGAAGCCATATGGCCGGAATTTACCTCGCAATCTCTGAAACTCGATGAACCCTAGAATCACAATCTTCAAAATTCGACCTCCACACTTTGAATCGTTGTAAGCTGTCTTGGGTATAAAATCTACGTCTTCTGGGCTAGAAAAGCCCTCAAGGATCAAGAGTTATGGTGGCCGGAGGAGTGAGAACCCACGGGGGCGATTTCAACTTCCACAGCTCCACTTCTCGGCCTTGTACAACCGTGTACGATGCTTCCCACAATGAATCACCACCACAGACGTGTAGAGGGGACTGAGGAGAGCAGGATTCCTTTTGAAATACGATTGGTGGTCGGAGGAAGAAACGCTATGCCGGGGAAGAGAAGGGGCGAAACCGGGGTTGGGAGAGATGAGAGAGAAAAACTTTCCAAAAATAGAAATTTTGATATTTTCAGATTTTTTTCCTATTTAACCAAAATGGAAACTTTTTCCAATGGCCATAACTTCTTCATACGAACTCCGATTTTCGCGTTCCACATGTCCACGAATTCGTATCGACGCGCTCTACAACTTTTGTGAAGGAAGTTCTCACAAAATGGAAACGTACTAAAAGTCAACCTTCGCACCCCCCTAAAACCATACTTTTTGAATAATTAATCGTCTGAAACACTTCCGCTCGACCTTTGAATCACGAAATAGCTCAAACGAACACTTAATTAAATCCCATAAACCATTAGAAATTAATAACGAATTTCCGGGGTCTTACACAAATGCTCCATTAACTCCATATTTTTAAGGATAAAACTACTATAATAGCCCTGATTTTCTCATTCTTTAAAATTTTTTTATTCTCTCTTTTTTCTTCTCTTTGACATCAGATTTTCTCATCCTCCCCAGAATCCAAACCCAAGCAAGAAATCCACTCGTAATTCGACTCAAAAATCAACCCATTCAGAATATCAGTCTTTGATCAAAACTCATTGGGATCCCACACAACCACCCTCAAGACCAACCTCTCTACTTTTCAAGCCATTTCTCCCTTTCTGGTGTTACACCTCACATTCGAAACACTCTCTCCCCCTCTTCCTCTTAACCCCGATTCCCTATTCACATTCCCAACATTCCCATTCTTAACTACCAAATCCTCCCATAGCTCCTCTCCATTCCTCCCCTTAACCTGTTGCGGCTCCCCCACTTCCGCGAACCCGGACAGCCATCTTAGAACATATAACCCAACACCCCTCCTGAAATCCATTTCCCGGTCCTCAAAACTAATTTTCTTTTTGTGGGACAATAGAACCATGACAACAGAAGAAGAATTAGAGCACTTTCCTCCTAAAAAAAGAGAGTGCGCTTTTGTAACTGAGAGAAACCAGACGCTGTCGTGAGTGCGGACTGGAAGCAAAGTCTGGACCTGAAACAATTCGAAACCTTGCTGCTGGAATCGAAACACTCAGTTCATGGTTCAGACGCCGGTGATTCCTTCTAGGCCCAGTTCATGTATTCACCGTTCCGAATTGATCTGCTGGACCCAAGGACATGGTTCAGACGCTGGTGAAGTCCTCGGTGGGCCATATCGTAGATGCAGATCGAGGAAGGAGAGAGAGAGAGAGAGAGAGAGAGAGAGAGAGAGAGAGATGATGAGAGAAGCGGGCCGTGGCGGAAGAAAAACGGATCAGTCGCCTAGATTTTCCTGAAGCCGGCTAAGGCAGTGATTCAACAGAGAGAGAGAGAGAGGGATGTAATTTTTAATTTTAAAGGACTCTAAAAACAATTAAAAAAAATTAAAGAATGAGAAAATCAGGGCTAGTATAGTAATTTTATCTTTAAAAATATGGAGTTAACGAAGCATTTGGATGGAAAGTAACGAAATGGACCTATTGGATGTAAAATTGAAATAATAAGGAGTAATCGTGTCAAATTAAAAGGTGAGGGATTGAACTGTTTTTTCAGTGAAACTTTAGGGAGTAAACAGTATTTAACCCTTTAAATTATAAAAAGCCTCATTCCGCTCTCTATATTTAGGAGCGAGATAGCTAAAAGTTATAATAGAAAGCCACTTAAGAGTCTGGTGCAGCTGCTAAAATAAATAAAAAACTAAACATACTCTCCAAAGTAGCTAAGGAGCCAAAATAGAGAGTCTGCTAAAGATGCTTAATAAACTATCTCAAATTAGCCAAATTTTTAATTTTTTGTTGAAAAAGTTAGTCTTTTAGAGATGCCATCAGAGAAGAAAACAATTTTTTGTATATTATCATTATTAGTTTAAAATTGCTGAGGGAAAGGATTAAGGGCTTAGAAAAAAAAAAAAAAAACCCCTAGTCCTTTTTTTTTTTTAGGTCCTCGACCCATAGCACCAAAATAAACTAAAACTAGTCCACTTACACCACCAACAAAATTTTGTTCCCACTAACCCCACTTGATAGCTGAATGACGATTTTGGGCTCCAAAAAATTAAAAATTACAGGTCGCCACTCTTATCTCTCTCCCCGAATCTCTCTCATCATCGATCTCTCTCTGCAAGGACGACGTCGACTCTCTCTCTCTCTCTCTCTCTCTCTATCTCTGCAAGGAAGACGTCGACAACCCTCTCTCTCACTTTCTCTCTTCTCACCGATCTCTTTCTCTGCAAGGACGTCGATGACGACCCAAGGATCCATCTCTCTCTGTGCAAGGAGGAGGACACCAACGCCAACGCCGACGACGAGGATCCATCTCTCTCTTTCTTTGTGCAAGGACGTCGTCGACGAGGACGAGGACGAGGACGAGGATCTTAATTACAAAAGCTCCGAGTCTGATCCGAACCTTCTTCCCCGCACTAATCCCTCTGTCGGCCTTCTTCCCTGTTGTTTTCCAGCATCGACTTCGTCGTCGTCTCTAAGGCTGTGATTGATTGAATGATCTACTTTAGATCAGCTCGACCAGATGCAACTACTTTGGAGTCGAAGCTCTGAACACCGGCGAGAAACGCATCCGACTTTTCGGTGCGCAGAGCATTTTCTAGGTGCCCAATTCATTTTATTTTATTTTTTGTAAAATGAGTGCAAAATTTAATTAATTTATTTATTTTGGTAAAGTGGGGGCAGAAGGCCCAGAAGGAAAGAACAAAGAAAAAAAAAATTATCGGGGGACAATAGACGTCTATTAAGGGCAGTAGATGTTTTGATTGATGTTATCTCTTCGTTTTTTTTTCTTTAATCAAAGTTTTATTTGTCTAATTTGAAGAAATAAATGTGTATTAGGGGGTAATAGACATCTATTGGGGGGAAATAGACGTATATTGGGGGGCAATACAGGTTATTCAGAGGGCAATAAACCTCTCCGACCCCATATGAGATCTACAACTACCTCTTTGGAGACTTTTGGCGAGGTTTCATAAACCTCTATTGCCCTCCAATAGAGGTCTATTGGGGGGCAATACATGGCTGATAATCGTCTCTTGGGGAGCAATAGACTATCAGGGCAATAGAGGTCTATTGGAAAGCAATAGATGTCTATTGAGGGCAAAAAAACATTTCCGGTGAGATTTTCAGCAAATTTTGGTAGGCGGCAGCTGGTGACCGGGATCCGGCGAAGTCTCCTATGCTCTCTCTCTCTCTCTAAGTTTCAAAGGGGTGAGAGTAAAATGGTTTTTTTTTTTTTTTTTAAATCTTAATGAGATATTAGGAAAGATCTCCTTAGAGTGTTTTGAGTAAAACAGAATTAAAAAAACTTTAATGGAGTAAGTGAGAAAAAAATATCTAAAAATGGGGTAAATTGATAAAAACCTTTTTTTTTGGGGGGGGGGGGGGGGGAATTAACTCAAATGTGCTAGGTCAACTAACATAACCGAAATAACTGGAGGAATTAACTCAAATGATAGAATCAGCCGATCATGTAGGTCAGCTCAAATTACATGATCCGATGATATACTTATTTTATTTTTACATACTTTCTTTCTTTCCAAGTTGACTTGTTTCGCAAATTTTCTTATATCCCAAGTCAAGCCTCCCCTATATTAAGAGGCCAGTGTCTTGGGATGTAGAGTGTACCAGTAGTTTTCGCTTGAGCTATAGTCCAATAATAGTTGATCAAAAATGCCGATCGCGTTCCCCTGGATCACCCTTCAGCACTATACCGCTGTCTGCATAACTGCCATACTTGTTCTCAATGCCAAGGATCCAATCAAGGATTGCTGGTATTTCTCTCTCTCTCTCTCTCTCTCTCTCTCTCTCTCTCTATGTCTTCATTATATCCATCTGCTCTTGTATATGGTTCTGATTACAACATGCATGTATTCTCTCAGGAAAAGAAAGTTTGGTGCTCGTTCTTCATCACATGCCAATGCTATTAGTTCTGCTGCTGTTGTTGCCGATACTGGTGCTGCAGCCGCCACTACTGCTAACAGCTGATTTTTGATTGCTGCCATTTATGGGGAGCAGAAGTACTGTTTCTATAGTTTACGTTCTTTCTAAGAACTATTTAGGATTTTTATAAGAACTATCTAGGAATTTTAATCATTTGTAGTTTTTAACTTATGTTTTTCGATATGCTGCTTTTGTTGGGATTTAATAGAGAAACAATTGGTTCGTGTAATTTTATGACCCATAGCACTTATTTCTTTTTTTTGATTCTTTGCTTTTTATTCAGATATATATGAAATTTTATTGTAACCAAACGCAGTTCCAAATATAATTCATAAAGCACGCTATTAAACCAACAATGTTACGTTTTAGGGCTAACCAACCATTTAGACTCCAATCATATCTTAATTAACCAGAAAGATGAAAAACTCTCTTGATCGAGAGGAGGCGCTCTGGCAATTTAGGTCGGAGGGATTGAATTCTTCTATCTCTATTGGCCAATCTGATGAGGATGGTGGTGGGGGAGGAATCCTTCGGCATCATGAGTGGACTTTGGTTGGACTAGCTGGCGGTCGAGCTACGGTTTTTGGTGTGCGACCATGGGAGGTCGGCAGAGGCGGACATCTGGTCATGCCGGGTGCGTGCAGCCGGAAAGAATAGGGGTTAGACGTCATGATGATCGGGGTCGGATTTGAGTCTTGCGGTGGTGGTGACTTCCCTTTCGTTTCGGGTCGTGGGAACGATGAGGACAGTGGTGGTTTACACGGGTGGCGCGTCGAGGTTTGGCGCTGTTGCTGCTGCAAACCTTGGTGGCATGGATTTGGCTGGGGTATTGCGCGCACAGGTGATGGCGACGGAATCAAGTGTGACTACGGTTTTCATGTTGGCGATCCGATTTTTGGCGGCGGCGGCGGCTCCAAGGCTGGCAGCTACTACGCCGGAGGAGGCTGCATTGGCGCAAGTGACGGCGACGAGGCTATGCTTGGGTTGTACAGTTCTCTGGGTGCCCTGAGTAGCATTGGGTGGGCCTAGGTTTTGTTTTGTTGTTTTTAATTTCCTTTTTTATTTTGTCAAGATGGATGGAAAATCTGCAACCTCTCTACTTGCTTAGACGAGATGTCATCAAGGCTGGTCATGATATCTGTGCTTATTTAATTTCCCATGGGTAGTGATGACTTTATTTTGGATGCGCTTTTTTGTCAATTCCACATGAGCTGGTCGTTATGTAATTCTGCTGAATTATCAAAAAATTGACAGATCATCATAAAAAAATAAAAAAACCATTTAGACTACAAAAGAAGCTTAAAGTATATGATTAGTCCTAGTTAAACAATGATTAGGCCTTATTATATCCTACAACATTGTCTTGTGAATTAAAGTTGTGATATGCTCAATCGGGGGTTTAAGTATATGATTAGTCTCAGTTAAACAATGATTAGGCGTTATTTTATTCTACAACATTGTCTTGTGAATTAAAGTTGTCATATGCTCAATCGGGGGTTTCCTTACTGCTATCTTGGGTTTAATACTTCAATGTTGAATGGGTTTGTATTTGGCGGGTTCCTCTCTACTGCCTTAAATTTCTTAATATGTGAATTTTAGCATATTTACAAAAAGTTGAATTGTTTTTCCCAGTATCATCAAACTTTCCTCGGCACCTCTTGTTCTATATATTATGTACTTTTTTTTTTTTTGATTACTAGAAAAAAGCAAACAACTACAAAACAAACCCACAACTACGCCCCTTCCAAACTGATCCAAATGGAACGCTGGGGACACTGAGAGGGGCAAGCAAAAAACCAAACGGCAAGATTGGAGGATTGATGAGCTAACGCAGCGAGACGATCAACAACAAAATTGGCTTCGCGATATATATGCCTAAAGTTGATGGACTGTGTTGGAGGTGAAAAATTCCGTAGAGGAGTTTGACCCAACAATTAATGCGGACTAGAGCGGAAGCTAACCTGGGAACAATCGAGAAACTTCCCTCGAGCGTTGACCCGGAGTTTGACCGTCGGCTCGAGGAGAAGAGGAGGTACCTGCAGAAAACTCTCCGATGCCTAAGTCAATACGTTTCTTAGTTGTAGAGTAGAGATAATTGGAATTTGATGAATTACCTAGATGTCGAGCCTCCTTTATATAGGCGATGACTTACTTCGGGAACAAGCCGTCATTATTTCTGCTTTGATGGCTGCATTTATTTACACACTTATAATAACAATTATTACTGCACTAATAACAGTTAATTATTGCGTACTTACGACCGTCATTCATTGCGCACTTATAATCATAATCATTGTGTGTAGTTATTGTCGTAATAATCGCCGCATTCATGACTGAAATTTAACGTCATACTAACTGCGGAGTTAATCGCCTTAATTGCAGGCCCAGCAGAATTTGCTCACTCCCACAATGCCCCCAAATTTTATCTTTGGACACTCGTCCTAAGAGGAAATTTCCATTCTCTGGCTGCTTCAAATCTTGCCTCGAATATTTCCTTGAGCCCTAGCCGTCCCAATTCTTTCCTCGAGCCCTGGCCGCCCCGATTCTTTCCTCGAGCCCTGGCCTTCCTAGCAGCCCCGAATCTTTCCTCTGGCCCTGGCCCCCTGAATCTTTCCTCGGGCCATGGCCGACTCGATTCTTTCCTCAGGCCCTAGCCACCTCGATTCTTTCCTCAAGGCGAAGATTCATTTTCATCATGAGACATGGAATTGCCCCCATTTCCCTTTGAATCTGATCAACAACATTTTATTCTCCTTGGCCACCGGCCTTGGGTATTTACTCTGACCACAAATATATTTCAAATATAAAAGGAAAAAGTCCGAATATGATTATTAAAGGAAATAACGCTAGTCTACGTTACCTAGACTTTTGTCACTTCAGGCTTGTATTCCATCACTCCCAGTCCTTAGTGACAGAAATAAAATCCCATCAGGGGCAGCTCCCGCCATCACTTTTTAGGGATAAGTGTTTCCTACAGATGGCGCCACTTGTTGGAGGTGAAAATTTCTGTAGAGGAGTTTGACCCAACAATTAATGCGGACTGGAGCGAAAGCTAACTTGGGAACAATTGAGAAGCTTCCCTCGAGCGTTGACTCGGAGTTTGACCGTCCGCTCGAGGAGAAGAGGAGGTACCTGCAGAAAACCCTTCGATGCCTAAGTCAATACGTTTCTTAGTTGTAGAGTAGAGATAATTGGAATTCGATGGATTACCTGGACGTCGAGCCTCCTTTATATAGGAGATGACTTACTTTGAGAACAAGCCTCCATTATTTCTGCTTTGATGGCTGCATTTATTTACACACTTATAATGACAATTATTGCTGCACTAATAACAGTTAATTATTGCGTACTTACGACCGTCATTCATTGCGCACTTATAATCATAATCATTGTGCGTAGTTATTGTCGTAATAATCGCCGCATTCATGACTGAAATTTAACGCCATACTAATTGTGGAGTTAATCGCCTTAATTGCAGGCCCAATAGAATTTGCCCACTCCCACAGACTGGAATGGTTGAGCCAACAACTTAATATCCTCCACTAGGGTTTTGATTCGCCATGGCACTTCAGATTTTCCAGGAAGGCACTCAATTAACAACTTTGAACCATCTTCAACTAAGATATGTTGATGCTGGTGTAGAAAAGCCGGATGTAGACCTTCTCTGAGGACGATGGCTTCAACTACAAGTACTCTAGTATAACCTAACTTCTTATTTGCCGCAAACAATGGATTCCCATCAGAATTTCTAATAACAAATCCAATGGCTACAAATCCAATGGCTGTACCATTCTGGACAGAACCATCAAAGTTCAATTTGAACTGGTTCAAATCCAAAGGTTGCCATTAAATGTGAAGAGACTTAAAAATGTGATGAGGTCTAAAGTGTGGGTTGGCTTTGCAGTAATATATATTATATACTATATACTGTTCACAAGTTTATTATAGATCAATGTGGGTTTCCTATGCCTCTATTATTTTAGTACGTAGCTAGGAGCTTTTAAGTTGATTTTTACTAAAAAGGAACAATCACAAAGTCAGGCCTCGCCTAACGAAAACAACAAATCATTGTAAAGTTATAAACAGTTGCACTGAGAGCTAGTCATAGACTACATCAGTACATAGTGGCCGGTTCTTTAGTCTTTATCTATCCTCTATGTTTTATGATTTTTTAATATTTTATTTATTTTCAGTGAATTTATTTGGGTGATTTAATTAATAATTTATTTTGGAACATTTAAGTTTTTATTAGTGTAACTCAGGGTGATTTTATTTTGTATTTATTTCTTATAACTTATGACTTTTGGTTACTATCCTATTAATTAAGAAGTCCTATAAGCCTATAAATACCACAATTTGTTGCATGCATAAACATCTAACCTTTATTGTAATAAGGGGTTTATGCTCAATGCTCTCCATGTATTCGAATTCGACAGTTTCACTAATGAACGTTTGAGGACAGCTGCACCAATCCTTTATTTCACAAAAAAAAAAAAAAACATCTAACCTTTATATAACAACTTTACGTATAACTACTCAAACAACAATATTCACCTATCAACTTTCTTTCAAATACCCTCTATAGTGTCTTCTGTATTTTTGTGACAAAAAAAAGGTGTCATTTGGTGAGGTTTAGGTCGTTCCTCCAATTTATACAGATCGGTGTGAGCTTTGCAACTTGTTGTTAAGCCGTGTATCCTGCTAGATATAAGTCAAGAGATTTCTGATGCACCAGTATTATTCCGTATGGGGCTTGAATCTCCTCAAAGAGTGCGAGATACCCAAGCCTCAACATATTTGTAAACAAGTTTCTCAATTAGAAATGATAATCTCAAAGATAGCAATAATAACACCTCCAAAGTAAAGTTTGTATTTTCCAATAATAATTTCCCTATTGGGAATTTTCATAAAAATTATCACATGCAGCCTAAGAAGAAAAATATGAAAGAATTAGATAAATCTCACTAACAAAATAAAGGCAAACCATGCTATGTAAATAAGAACCAATATTCTCCTTCAGAAAATAAGCAACAATATACATGTTGTTATGTTTGTGGTAAAAGCGAGCATATGTTGCTCGAAATTGCAATTTTTGAAAATGTGAGGTTATTCCTTGATCAAGATCATGTTACTGAAGAATTATATGTGGCAATGATAACTAATATAAACATGGTTCAAAGTATTAAAGGATGGTGAGCATATTTTGGTGCTAATAGGAATGTCTACAACGACAATCTACTTTTCTTCATAAGAAGACTGGTTTTTAACAGACTATGAGATTTGACCAATATATAAAAAAAAAAAGGTGCATTTGTACGAAAATGTCATGTCTGTGATGGCATGTTCAAATTTATTGTTGAAAATAATAACGAAACATTTACTTCAATTTATATACTCTCTTCTTTGAATTTTTGGCATGCACGTTGTCATTTCAATAGTAGATATGTGGAATCATGAAGCTTGAGTTTAATTCCTTTAGTGCAAAAAGATGTTAAAATGTTAGACCTGCAATAAAGCAAAATTACTAGAGGGCCTCACAAAAATGTTGACATGCTTACCGAGCTATTGGAGTTAATTCATATAGTGTGAATTGAGGGGAATTTCAACTCATGGAGGAAACATTTATTTGATCACTTTTATTGATGATCATTCTATATATACTTATGTTTATTCGATGAAAAATAAAAGTGATACTTTAAATTCAAAGAGTTCATCCTTGAGATGAAAATCAATTTGGTAGAAAAATTAAGGGGAGTGAAATTTGCACTCCCTAAATTGTAAACCACACTCCCATTTATAATATTATTTTAATCATGATATGCTTTCTGTTCCAAAAATGTCATTGCCTTCTCTCATTGATGATATTCAAAGAGAAAGCTTGAGCACTTTTCTGAAAATGGATTTCATATATGTCTGCTCCTCCTTTTTTGTTCTCAAGCTTGTGATCAACTTAAACCACCCCAGCCCAATTCCTTTATCATTAGGTGTCTCTTCTACACCATGCTCCACCATTAAATCTCTACATCACACATTCACTGTAACACTGCCCCAAATATTCAATTTTTTCAGATGCTCTCTATTCGAAGGCTCCAGCTTTAACACAAAATCAGATATCTAGAATCAAAATTTGACTTGTGGGTATATGAAATTGATCCAATTATGGATATCTGAGTGTTCTCGGCCATAACAGCTTTGGCATCACCCAAGACCCGCCAAAAAGACCACCCCGACTAAGCATTCATCGACGAAGCCTTGCTGGACAACTCGGACTGGGTCTTTTCCTGGTAAAGGGCGCCGGATAGACGGTCAGGTCAAGCGAGAACCCGGACCTGAGATTCTCGTATTGGAATCCGAGAATGGCTATGAAGATTGACATGGAAAGGAAGCCGCCGAGTTGGATCGGGAACTGGCTGATTCGGTTGATGAGGAAGAATGTGAACCAGTAGCCAAGGACGGTGGACTAACTATTTAACAAGGTGTGAGGCGAAGTTTCGTCTGGTTTGATTGGTACTTTTGACAGATCATTGTTTTTCAAGAGAGAGAGTTTGAATTTTGACCTACTTCTTCAGAAAAGAGAGAGAGAGTTTGACTAACTCACTAAAGATAAGAGAGGAAGAGACGGATGAGGGTATTTTTGGAATACAACAATATCATTAATTGTAATAATATTATAAAATCAAATGGGAGTGTGGTTTACAATTTGGGGAGTGTAAATTTCACTCCCCAAAATTAAAAGGCTCCGAAGTGATAGAGGGAGATAAAATATTTCTTCTAAATTCAATTCTTTTGTTAAATCTTTAGTAGTAATTCATGAATTACTCCCACCTGATTCACTTGTAATCCTATTGGGCCGTAAGGCGCAAAACACTAGTTAAAACCTTCAGGTGGACGTAATTTCCTACTAAGGCGGGAGGTGGACTGCTATATTTCTCGTGTCTCACTTAATCTCTCCCTCTCTCTCTAAAGCTAACTAGAGCCTTAAGTTCTAACATTAATAATTCTCTCAGTATTTTCTGAGTAAATGGCAATCACAAAAGCAGACATATTAGTAGTGCTCTGCTTCAAATCCTCCGAATCGTGTCTGTCCTACATAGAAAACCAATTCACAGCAAAGCAAATCACTCACTGGGTTACCCAAAGCTCCCTAACGACATGAAACCAATCCATGTTTGAACGGCTTTGCAATAGTGAGAAACAAAAAGCATTTGTACACAATTGAAATCCAAATTCGTAGAAATGTGGAACTAGAACAAATCTAAATGGGGAACCTTTTAATTGAAATATGAATTGGAATTTAGAAACCCTAAATAATTGCACAAAATTAGAAAATAAAAGCCAAAGCGAAACAAAAATTGTGGATTGCCATTATTGTGGCAGCAGTGGAGGCTTATTTGTAGTGGTGGCTGGGATTGAAGGCGAGGCATGGATGGGTTTGAGGAGGAAGAAGATGAGAAGATGGGCAGCTCCGATTTCTTTTTCGGTTCATTGTACTTGACTGCTTCTTCCTCATCGTCGTCTTCTATGTTTGGTAGTGGTACGTGGTGGAGAAGGAGGAGAGAATGTTGAGTCACAAATTACTTATGCAATTGTGCCCCATAATTATGAAAATTGATTTGTCTTCCATGATATTTTACTCTTTTTAATCCATTTCCTTTTATTTGTAGGAAACCATGCATTGAGAATAAAATGACCATTTGAAGCGTGAAATGCGGAGATTTGAAGCTAGGAGAAGAAGACAAGGAGATTGGAAGAAAATTGTAAATCGACTTTTCCGGTGAGCCGCCGCCATTCATGGATGATCTTATCTCCAGTAAAAGAGGATCATGGTCATGAGAATCTCCCATAACTTGAAATTCAAATATCTCCCCACACTCTGTCCTTTTGTCACCTTGCAAATTTGGGACCATTTGGGGGACAATGGTGTAAGAGCATCTCTTGCACATCTTGGGACCAAGAGGATATACATAACTGATCAAAGAGAGGCCAAAGCCTCAATATTCATCATTCTTAATTGACTCCATTTTTTCCATCATCTTCATCCTAGCCAAGACCCATTTTCTCTCTAGAGAACATACCACAATTTCCACCACAACTCACGTTATAGATTCCAAATTTCACCATTCTCACCAATATCGAGAGTTTTGAGAAAGAGAAGGAGTTGACTACCACCACATCATGTTCTTGGAGACTTATCTCCACCACCTCTTCTGGCATCATCAATAGTCACTCTTTACTCCCTATCTCTTTATGTATTTGATGTTTAATAGAATGTTGAAGTTTGTGTATCTAGCTATGTGTGAGTAGTGAACTAGTTGGGGCTAGGGTTGAAAGCTCTAGCCAAACTTGTTTGTATTGATTGCTTTGTTTATAAATTGATGCAAATTCATGTTGTCATTCTCATATGTCAATTCAATAGTTGAATGCATTACTTAGACCTAATCAATTTGAGTTATGTGTTTGCCATGACATGAAGTTTTACTTAGAGATTGATTACCTTTAGGCAAAAGGGAGCATAAAGGCACACTATGTGTGCATGTGAGGGTAGTGAGCTAAAATCACCTAGAGATAAGATTGGTTTGCTTGCTTGGTTACCTAAACTCTAAGATTTATGCATTTAGGGGCAAAGGATTGAGACGTATCCAGTAATTGAATTTGTCTCTCAGTAGTTAGCTCTAAACTTATCCGGTTAGAGTTAATAAAATAAAATGGGTTTAAGCCTTAGTAGTTCTATCCAGATGCTAAGAGGGTAGTTGGACAATTAGCTTTGCATCATTCATATTCAATTACTTTAATGCTTGCTTAAGAGGCAAAAGGTGAAACCCAATGCCCTAACTCTCATCCATTTGATAACAACTTGTTTAGCTTAGCTTAGTTTACATTACTTGATTTCGTTGTTTCAATTTGAATTGAAACCATTCTCAAAATCAAAATCAGATCTTTACACACCATCTTGCACATACTCACCATAAACTTTGGTTCACCTGTGAGCTTTTGTTTGTGATTGTACATTTGCATATTCTTTCTAGTTTTCCTCTAGATTTTCCCTAGCTAGAGTGGGATTTACCAATCCCTTGTGTACGATATCCCTTACTCTAAACCCCTACTACACTATAATTTGACCCTTATACTTGAGGGTGACATCAAAGCTAACAGAGAGCTTGTTGGTGGTGTTAATCGATGGAGTGGGGACATGGCTAGGATTAGTGAGGATTAAGACATGAAATGACAAAAGTGCCCTTCAAAAATTGCCAACTGGCAACCTTAGTAATGGAGCTAACGACTTTAGGTATCAATGTTCAGTCGAGGTCAGAACCTCATGTACTGTTTTGATATTTTTAAAATGTGAGATACTAAAATTTATAATGAGCAAAACATCGAGTAACGTATGAACGATTTTTCCTTTTTTCCTGTCTTTTTCTTCTCACTTCGAAATTTGGCTTTAGCACTTTTGCTATGGTCAAACAAGAAGTTAGTGAAGTGCAAACACAACATACTTTGCGTACCAAACTCGATCAATTGAAGACCAGGTGTTTTTTCCCCCTTAATCAAGTAAGAAGTCGTGTTAAGGGTCCTTAGCTTACAAACTTTCCTTAATGACGTTATCCATAAATGGTCTTTTGACTGGCCTGCACTGAACTCGAAAGCTCCAAATAATTAGTGTACTTTTTATAATTCACCAAACTTCCTGTGTGTTGAAAAACTGTGCTGTATGTATTCTTTGCGATCAATCCCTATCGATGATTCTTGTTATGTTCTATCGTCCAAAAAAAAAAAAAAAAAATTCTGTTGATGGTTCTTAATTCAGAGCAAACTAATTGGGTTGGTAATACTATTGCGGCTGTACTAGTCTAAATATCTAAACGTACGATTCCATTATTGGTCTTCCCCATTTTTCCTGGTTTAGGAAGTAATATAGCACTTGATCATCAGATCCAACATATCGTGAGTCGCTTTTAATTGTTAGGTGTAGATGATGAAATTTACGGGGTGAGTCCAATGTACAAGTAATTTATTGAGGTAGCTAGGTTGAATAAGGAACTGGTTTTCAAAAAATTTCGCCAAATCAAATGATGGCATGGACGTAGTTATTGTGAGTCTTTAATTTGATTTCAAATCAGAATTTGTGCCCTACACTCCTACCAACACTATAAACAGAGGAAAGTTCCTTCGCACATTCTTGAACAAGAGACAACCGACCCTATATTCTTCATATATTATGACCTTCTGCTAGGAATCTATAGTTGTTTAGGAATGTTCTTCGTATATCCTTGTTGATAATCTTGATAATTGTTACCAAACATTTGCTCTTACTATTTCCAATTGCTTGCAATGCTAGCTAGTAGTGGTATTTTGAGTGGAAGAAATCGTGGAAAAGGGCAGGAGACAAGGAGGTTTATGAAGACTATGCATGTAACTTTGGATTAAAAAATGGTACATGTAATGTAAAAGCGTTGATTAAGACTTAAGAGGACCAAAGCCAGACCTGACATGAGGGTGAGTCAACCGTTTTAGGCCTAGTGTCTCATCAGGGCCTAATTTTTTTTTTTTTGGAGATATTTAAACGAATTATTAAGTAAATAAAATATAAGTCTTTTACTAAACAATGAGATTGGTTGCAAATATTTATTCTTTTATTTTTTTTTTTTTTTTTTGAGGAGCAAAACAAAAATTAAAATCGAAAGCCCCTAGGGCAACCGAAACTAAAAGAATCAAAGTTGAAAGCAGAAAGAGCTGAAAGGGGGAGTCTCTCCTTCCAAGTAGTTGGAGTCTTCAAAAGGTGACCTTGGTTCGCCATCACATCAGCCAAGAAATTTGCCTCCCGAGGGATGAAAGTAAAGAAAATGTGCTCAAAATTGGTAGAAAGGTTAGCGATATCTCTGGCAAGAGTACGAAGCCTCCACGGAGTGGCACACTTGTTATTGACAACGTCAATCAGAAGCTTGGAATCACCTTCAGCAAAAATCTTCCTACATCCGAGGAGAAGGGCATGATAGAGTCCATCACGAAGAGCATTTCCTTCCGCAACAGGAACTGAGGAGATCCCAATATTTCTGGACCCGGCAAAAATAGGGTTACCATGCTCATCTCGAAGGACAAAACCCGCAGCAGCACTTTTGTTTCCAATGACGGAACCATCAAAGTTTAGCTTCCAGAAACCAGGAGAAGGAGGTTTCCATTTAATGTCGAAACGTCGAGGCCAAAGAACAGGAGGGGAGGCCCAATCTGAAGAAGCAGTTGAAATGGACACCGAGTTGGCGCATCTGAAATCTTTAGCAATTGCCGCAGAGGAGAAGACAACTGAGGCAGGGGAGGAGACTTTCTGCCGAAAGACGAGGTTGTTTCTTGCCTCCCAAATTTTCCAGTAGATCAGAACACAGTTTTCAGTAGAAATCTTTTCGTATCCAATGTCAAACCAAGAAGAAAACCAATCATCAAATGTATTAAAACCAAGAGAAGATATCCCAGCGGTCGTCCAAACATCCGAAGCATAGGGGCAAGAGAAGAAAAGGTGGTTTAGATCCTCACCCCCTACACTGCAGAACGGACAAGTAGTATCAAAATTAGCATTAAATCTAGCTATTCGTTCTCTAGTTCGTAATCTTTTCCTTGTCAAGAGCCAAGCAAAGAGTTTTGCTTTTGGCGGGATGTTCAACTTCCAAATTTCATTCAAAATTCTAGTTCTGGCCTGGGGGGGCTCATGATCACATTGCAACCAGGTTGCTGATTTAATAGTAAAATCTCCAGAGGGGGACGGACCCCAAATAAACTCATCATTCATATTAATTGCAGGAAGGGGAATACCAATAATAAACTTCACAATATCAGAAGGCAGAATCAAAGATAACTTAGCTACATTCCAACATCCGTTGATAATATAATCACACACATTCTCATCCAGATTTAAAGTACTTCTAGCATTTAGTGGAATGAGATTAAGGAGAGGAAATTGATAAGCCCAATTAAACGTCCAAAATTTAACTTGGTGACCATTACCAATAATCCAACGCATACCTTGAGTGATGATGTCTCTATGTTCCAGAATCCCACGCCAAGCCATGGAGTGAAAAGATCTAGGCTTAGCCTCAAAGAAAGAATGCTTCCTGAGATATTTCCTGCGAATAATATCAACCCACCAGTTATTTTTTTCTGATATGATTTTCCACCCCAACTTGGCCAGGGCAGCCTTGTTGAAGAAAGTGGCAGGCCTAACACCCAAGCCCCCAAGGGTTTTTGGTCGGCAGATATCTTTCTAAGCAACTGGAGGGGAACAGGAATCCCTCCCCCAGAAGAAATTTCTAGATTCCTTTTGATAACTTAGGAGGACACTTGAAACATGAGAATACATGGTTAGGCATACCAGAAATAGTGGACTTGATTAGAGTCAATTTTCTAGCCCTAGAAAGCGTGGCCTTCTTCCAGCCATTTAACCTGTTTGAGATCTTTTGTAGTAGTTCTTTGGCATTCAAAGGGTCCTTCCAAAACACTATATTATGAATTCCTAAATACTTACCCACCGTGTTCCTCTGTTGAATGTTCAGTTTGCCTGTAATGTCAGATTTAACTCTATTGGAAATACCGTTAGAGAAGAAGATGGAAGACTTGTCATAATTAATCTTTTGGCCTGAAGCAGAAGCAAAGGACCGCAGAAAATTAGCCATAAAAGACGCCGCTTTGTTGGTGGCCCTTGCAAAAATAAGACAATCATCAGCAAAAACCAAATTCGAAATTCTGTAACCATTTGGAGATGAAAGTAAACCCATATGATTCTTTGAGCGAAGAGTAGCCGCATTAAGCTTTCTAATGAAAGGTTCCATACAAAGAATAAAAATATAGGGAGAAAGGGGGTCTCCCTGTCTGAACTTAAAGCCTATGTTCGAATCCCCTTTTTGTTATGTATTTATTTTTCTTTTTAATTTTTAAAATATTTTTTGGAGATTTTTTTATTTTTCTATAAAAAAAATGTAGGCCCTTTTTTATTTTTCGCCTCAAGTCCCGGCCTGAAGAGGGCCAATTGACCCTTCTAGCTAGCTACGCCTTTCTTTGTGAGTTTACTGTTCTTACATATGTTGTTCTCCTTTATGAGAGCATCTTTACCAATTGGCCAATTCTTAGATGCGGGTAGCCGCACCACGTGTACGGTGCGGCTGCCCAATCAAATCTCAGAAATTTTTTTCTTTGTTCCGAAATTGTCCCTGGTTTTTAAATGTGAAATACCGAAATTGTCCCTGGTTTTTAAATGTGAAATACCCAAAATACCCCCCTGCTAGGGGAATGATTGGCCTGCCGCACCACGTGGCGGTGCGGCTGCCCCACGCAAGAATCACTCTTACCAATTCTAGCCATTATTCAGTTAAATTTTAGCCAAAGTAGTTAAAAAGTCGTTTTGGCTAGCCACTTTAGAAATACGTTTGCATCAGTTTTCTCTACTTTAACTATGTTTAAATTTATTTTATTTATTTAATGAAGAAAAAATAATTTAAATATAATTATAAATTACAGTTGAAAGGTACGAGAGCGACCTCTCTCTCTCTCTCTCTCTCTCTCTCTCGTTGTTTTATCGGTAGCCACTTTAGAAATACGTTTGCATCAATTTTCTCTACTTTAACTATGTTTAAATTTATTTTATTTATTTAATGAAGAAAAATAATTTAAATATAATTATAAATTACAGCTGAAAGGTACGAGAGCGACCTCTCTCTCTCTCTCTCTCTCTCTCTCTCTCTCTCTCTCTCTCTCTCTCTCTCTCTCCTCTCTCCCGCTCTCCTCTCCTCTCTTCTCCCTCCTCTCTCCCACTCTCTCTCTCTCTCTCCCCTCTCCCCCTCCCCGCTCTCTCTCTCTCTCCTCTCGTTGTTTTATCGGTAGCCGCAAGGCCATAAGTCGAGTTTTTCAGATCGGTCTCTTCGATCAATCTTTTACGTCCCTCTATTTGATCCTCTCCATCTTCGCCTTCTACTTTGGTCCAATCCCTTTTCATCTCCTTCTCTCTTTGGCTCCCTCACATCCAGATTATGGTGGGAGTTAAGGGGTTCTTATTGCTCTATTCGTGAAGATGCTGGCGCTCCTGGGCGACGTTGAGCACTCTGTGCTGGTCATGGTGTCGTTGTGCAATTGGATTCCGCCAAGCCAAGACAGATTAGATGGCAGAGGCGGCCCTGGGGGTGTTCAAATGGAGCAGCCGCACAAGGCCTCCGGTTTTCGAAGGCCTCTGAATTCAATTTTGTAATGGCTTTAGATAAATATATAGGTGAAGAATATTTAGAGTTATTAAATTGTTATTAAGTTCAGTTGGCCACTTTACCTTAAGTTGTTAGGCTTGATTGGTCTTGGGTTCAGAATCCATGGGTGCCTAGCTCTGTTTAATTTTTTTATTTGCCTTTTTTGTGATATTCTCTCTTCTTTTAATATATTTTTTTTCTTTTCATTCCTAAGGCCTCTCTACTTTCTTCTTCGATCTTTTGTTATGTTTCTTGACTTTGTTTTCTCTATTTTTCATTCCTTGTTTATGTTTTTAGGCGTCCACTATTTTTTTCTTCTATTTATACCAAACATTTTTTCTTAGTTCTTCTAATTGAGATCGTGATTAATAAGGCATCATTTAAATTTTTGCACTAGGCCTCTTAATTTTCAAGACCGGCCCTGTTAGATGGCCTATGCTTTATGTCTTGGCTTCTTGATCCCATGTGTGGCTTTGCTCCTGAACACAGGGTAACTAGCGATGGAGCAGTCATTGGTAGTGGTATGGTGCTGGTGTAGTTCTTCTCAACGCTAAAGCCTGGCTTGCGTTTTTGCATGGCGGTTAGGGTTCCTCATGTGCCCTAAGGTTTCGCTTGGGACTTGTTGACTTGATAGTGGGAGTTCGGGTCCATCAGTTACTTTGTTTTTTATTTTCAATTTTTTATTTTCTGCATTTCCCCTTTGTCCCAAGATAGGTCGAGCCTCGCACACTGGGTGTATGTTTTTCTTTTTCCTTAGCTTGTTGTATGCCGGACAATAGTGGGGCGTGTCTTTTTAGTATGACTGTGCTCGGCTTAGACGTACCCGCTTATTGTTCTGTATATGTGGACTCTAGGAGTTGTAGTCTTTATTACTACTTAGAGGCTTATTTCCAGACTGTGGTTGGATTCTTGTAACATTTTATTACTATTCTACCTAAATTTGTCTAATAAAAGTGTTTTCATTTCTTCACAAAAAAAAAAAAAAAAATCCGACTAGTGAAGAAATTCGGTGAGTTTCTATTAAACGCTTATTTAATGACACACTTTTAGGCCTAACTAATGGCAATATAGATGGTGCTCAGCAGCCGCAGCTTGAGTTCCTTAGTGATATTTATTTTTAATTAAGCTTGATATATAATCATGAATTTTTAGTGAAAGTTCATTAAAAGTCCCGGAAGATTAGAGTGATATTTTCCTTTTCACATTAAAACAAGTACAAGACAACGTTTCCTCTTTATAAAAAAAGGGAAAAAAAAAAAAGTACAAAACAACGTACACGGAAAGTGCAATACTAAACAAAGGCTAGCTAGCTAGGACAAGAAGGTGCTAGTTTTGGGCATTGAATCAAGAAGATTAGTGGTTGAATAGTAATGAGAAAAGTGTAAGAACCACAGTTTTTCTTCCACTCAAAAATACCACTACTAGCCAGAGATTATAGACGTAGCCGCAAAATAAAATCTTAGCTAAATAGGGCTTTTCTCATCACTCATCATATCATGAAACAAAAGTCAGGACATTCGCGCTTTAGAATAAATATTAGGATTTAATACAAACCATGTAGGGCATATATGGTAATTAGTTCTAAAAAAGTGTTAAAAGCTCAATGAAGCTGTTCTTAGAATGGTGCCCATAGATTTACAACATATATGCTCAAAATGTTCGATCATCGGAGTTCAATAGTGGTGGAGGGCTTTACATGAACTATATTAATTATCTATTCTGGGATTTGAGAGCATGCCAGCTGCAATGCAACACTTTCAAAATCTATGATTTCCACAGAATTTTAATTATGCTATGGAGTGAGACGTCTGCTATAGGCTATAGCAAGGAGCATGTTTTTGTGAACGTACAATAAGCAGTAACTTTTAGGTATTAGTGTTTGATAGATATATTCTGCTGCTAAGCCCCAAGGTAGAAGTACGTACAGTTTGCGTATTTCATATTCAAACTATAAGTGGATCCTTATGTTCACTCGCTCTCATAGTCTATTTACGTTGTCAGTCACTAAGTTGGGATAATGAATTCTCACCTCACCCTTTCGTAATCAAAATTGTTCATTTTATAAATTATCTATTAAATATCAACACTACAAAAATCATACTGAAGATTGTCTAATCATCTACTTGTATCAAGAAATTGACAATTTGATAACAGTCAATCAAATTGTCCATTTGTTTGATAATCTGTTGTAGACCAATATGTATACACATATCAAAGAAATATTTTACAGTAGGATAGCTTAAGAAGAAAAGAAAATTGTTCATGAACGATACAGTTATGTTAGAGTGCGTATCAGTGTTTTGAAATTTGTTTATATTTTGGGTTTTTGTCCATTTACCCCATTTTTAGAGATTTTTTTTCCCACTTACCCCATTAAGTTTTTTTAATTCCCTCTTCCTTAAAACACTCTAAGAAGGTATTCCCTAATACCCAATTAAGATTTTTTTTTGTTTTTTAATTTTTTTTAATATCATTTTACCCTCACCCCTTTGAAACTTAGAGAGAGATAGAGAGAGAGAGAGAAAATGGAAGAGAAAGAAACCATAGGAGACTTCGCCGGAGTCCCGTCACCGGTCGCCGGATTCCTGTCACCTGCCGCCGCCCACCGGAATTTGTTGAAAATCTCACCGGAAATGTTTTTTTGCTCCCAATAGGTATCTATTGCCCCTCAATAGACGTCTATTGCCCCGATAGTCTATTGTTCCCCAATAGACGACTATCAGCCATGTATTACCCCCCAATAGATGACTATCAGCTATGTATTGTCCCCCAATAGATGTATATTGCCCTCCAATAGATGTCTATTGCCCCCTAATACCTTTTTATTTCTTAAAATTAGATAAATAAAACTTTGATTAACAAAAAAAAAAAAAAAGATTACATCAATTCAAAACGTCTACTGCCCTCCAATAGACATCTATTGCCCCCCAATAGATTTTTAAGAGGCCTCTATTGCCCCAACAGAACCTTTTTTTTTTTCTTTCTTTCTTTTCATTTTGGGCTTCTCAACCAATTTACAGCAAAAAAAAAAAAATTGATTTGGGCACCCAGAGAAAAGCTCTGGGCACCAAATCGTGGTTCTCCTCCACCACCGGCATACCAGATCCATGTTCTCCTCTGCCACCGACCTGTGTCGAGCACCAGAGGTCAAGCTCGAGCGCCAATTCCCGCCGGAGATGAGCTGTGGTTTTGATTTCGTGATCGAAGAAGCCAAACAACCGGTGACTTCAGTCTTCAGCACGAACTCGCCGCAGACAATGGATGGCGCGAACTCCGAGCTCGCTGCACAAACCGGAACTCCGACCTAGCTGCACGGAGGTGACATAAAGGAACTCACCGCCGGCTGCACGAACTAGTCACCGTCTTCTGAGCTGCACGACTATCGCCGGATAGAGAGAGATAGAGAGAGAGAGAGAGAGAGAGAGAGAGAGAGAGAGAGAGAGAGAGAGAGAGAGAGAGAGAGAGAGAGAGAGAGAGAGAGAGAGAGAGAGCTCGATGGCATATGGTGTAATTTATTAATTTGACTGAGGGTAAAATTGTCTTTTTAATTTAAATTGGATAGTGGGGAATAAAAATCTGTTGCTGGGGTAAGTGAGATAACTTTAGCTCATTTTGAGGCTTTGAGTCAAGGACCCTTATATTTTCTCCAATTCGTTTTGTAATTATTTGTGAGTGCATGTGTCCATCAGCATCCTAATTATTAGGCCTCATCATATGGCCCTTGGGCCCTAAGCCCGCCCTAAACCCGCCCGGCCCGTAGGGCCGAAGCCCGGCCCGGCCCTTCCATTAGGGCGGGCCGGCCCGACCCTTTTTTATTTAGGGTAGGGTATGGGTCACACAAATAAAGCCCGGCCCTACCCTACGGCCCGGCCCGATTGAGCCCTTAAGGGCTAGGCCCGGCCCGGCCCTAAAAGCCCGGCCCTAACCCGGCCCTAAAATTTATATTTTATTTTTGTTATTTTCTATTACATGTGTTATATGTATAAAACTATGGAAGTGTAGAAAATTATTTCAATTTGCCATATTAGGAAATGAGTCTTTTAAATTGAGCCATATTTTGAGAAGAAAAAAATAATTTTTTTTTAAGAATTAACCGTTAATTCGGCAAAAATGCCGCCGTTTTAATATAATCTTATGGGTATTTTAATATTTACCAATAATTAATGTTAACTAATTAACTGTAATAATTACAAAGCTATTATTTCAAATTGGACAATATATTCATGTAATACCAATTTTGAAATAAATCAAGTAATCAACATAACTAAAAATAATCAATTGGTCGAGTTGAAACCATTTTACCAATGTAATGTTAACTTCTTAATGAGCAAAATGGGGGACGAAATGGAATTTTTTAAAATTCACCGCTGGATGTTATTTGCATATGAATATATGTTAGTGGTAGAAATTTCAACAATTTCCGCCTTCGTTTGGACCTCGATCTACCCGGTCAACTCAATGCCCTAAATAGAACATAAAACAAATATTCTCTTAACCGGTCCTTGGCAATTCACTTTTTTCGATCTTTCAGCTCCCACACTCTCATGGGTAGGGGGTCTACTTATGGATGTCAAAATTCCGCAACGTTTGTCCGCGCATGATGCCGCTCCCCTTAGGGAAGTTTGCTTGTGCAAAGCGTTGACCGCTCCGTTAGGTGCCTTATTCACGGCGGATCAGCCTAATTTCTTTACACAATACCTATCACTATTGTATAAACATATAAGAATTTTCCGATTGATCGATTTTCATTTTAAAATTTTTGGATCGCACATAATCCTTATATGTCTTGTAATGTAGTATAACTAGTTTATTAGGCTTGTTACCCTCCATGAGCAAAATAGGGGACGAAATGAATTTTTTAAAATGAACCGCTGGATGTTGTTTGCATATGAATATATGTTAGTGGTAGAAATTTCAACAATTTCCGCATTCGGTTGGACCTCGATCTACCCGGTCAACTCAATACCCTAAATAGAACATAAAATAAATATGCTCTTAACCGGTCCTTGGCAATTCACTTTTTTCGATCTTTCAGCTCCCACACTCTCATGGATAGGGGGTCTACTTATGGATGTCAAAATTCCGCAACGTTTGTCCGCGCATGGTGCCGCTCCCCTTAGGGAAGTTTGCTTGTGCAAAGCGTTGACCGCTCCGTTAGGTGCCTTATTCACGGCAGATCAGCCTAATTTCTTTACACAATACCTATCACTATTGTATAAACATATAAGAATTTTCCGATTGATCGATTTTCATTTCAAAATTTTTGGATCGCACATAATCCTTATATGTCTTGTAATGTAGTATAACTAGTTTATTAGGCTTGTTACCCTCCATGAGCAAAATAGGGGACGAAATGGAATTTTTTAAAATGAACCGTTGGATGTTGTTTGCATATGAATATATGTTAGTGGTAGAAATTTCAACAATTTCCGCATTCGGTTGGACCTCGATCTACCCGGTCAACTCAATACCCTAAATAGAACATAAAACAAATATGCTCTTAACCGGTCCTTGGCAATTCACTTTTTTCGATCTTTCAGCTCCCACACTCTCATGGCTAGGGGGTCTACTTATGGATGTCAAAATTCCGCAACGTTTGTCCGCGCATGGTGCCGCTCCCCTTAGGGAAGTTTGCTTGTGCAAAGCGTTGACCGCTACATTGGGCTCCTTATTCATGGTAGATTGGCCTAATTTTTTTACACAATACCTATCAATGTTGTATAAACATATGAGAATTTTCAGATTGGTCGATTTCCATTTCAGAATTTTTGGATCACATATAATCCTTATATGCCTATTAATGTAGTATAACTCGTTTTTTATATTTTTTCTATTTTTTACTTATGTTTCTCTTTTTTCTATAGTATGCAATTTATTTATTTCTTTGTAATTGATTTCATAAGTTTTGTTTTCTTTAATTTCTATTTTCTTTGTTACACAACAATTAATATTGAGAGATTTATATAGATAGTTAATTGAATATAACCACCTTAACTAATATTAATAAATGTTATAAGTTACAAGTGTGTGTGTGTATTAAATATGTTCAATAAAAAACAATGAGTCTTTTATTACCAATATATACCATTAAGCCATATTTTGAGAAGAAAAAAATAATGTTTTTTTTTTGTTAAACAAAATAAGCCCTTTTTTGGCCCATTTCGGCCCTATTTGGCCCTATTTGAGGGCCGGCCCGACCCTGCCCTTTCGGCCCTAACGGATCGGGCTTTTCGGGCGGGTAAGGGTTAGCATATTTAAGCCCTGGCCCGACCCTACCCGGCCCTAAATTTTGTTGACTTTGACTAGGCCCGGCCCGACCCTACCCTAAGCCCTAAAATTTAGGGTAGGGCCGGCCCTAGCCCGGCCCATGATGACCCCTACTAATTATATATATTGTAATTGCACGTCACATGCTTATACCTATTTTTTTTCATGTATTCATGCATGAGTTGAGGATGATTCTAATTTGACTATCAATGTTGTTATATATTTTGTATTCTTAAACGTTATAGATTAAGTCTCTCTTTAACCAAAAGAAACCCAACCCTAGGTTTTGCTAATCAGTTTTTGTGAGAATTAATATATTATTTAAAAAAACATTTTATGTGAACAAATACGAGGCTACCAATGTACTCAACTGTTGGTGAATCTACCAACTAATTATCCTCCGTTCAAAAAAAAAAAAAAAAAAAAAGGGGATATCTTGGATTTCCGTATTTGAGCAAAAGCTATATGCTGGAAAAGTATTTTCCATTTTAATAGAACTAAGAAATGTACGACCACATATCTAGTAATCCAAATTTCTAAACCTGAATTAAAGGCAATGGTGGAAATGCTGCTCTGATCGAATAGGGTTCCATGAAGAAAGCTCAAAAATAGATCAGAGAATATAATTTTTAATCGAAAACAATATATTCTAACTGTCCCGCAGTATTCGAATGTGAAGCCCTCAACATTCCAGCAATCGTTATCAGCTAAAATTGAAGCCACGTAAAATAACCAAAATTTTTGGCACCCACTTCATAGTCAATTTCCAACCATTCAATGATTTTCATAGCTACACACACCACTGTATGTAGAACCAGAAGCATTTAGTTAGTGGATAAGGCATACATAGAACTGATATGGGATTACTCAAGCATTGTCTTTGCTTTGCTGGTTCCCTCTACAAAATATCTATTTGTCGATGCGTCTGTATATCGTTATTGCAAGTTGCTTGAAACTTTGGCAAATTTTTGAGTATGGGTGGAAGTAAAGTGAAAGGAATGTTTCCGTTTTTGATAACATAATTCCCCTTTTCTTTAAAATGGCGAGGGGAAAATCACAACACAGCAACATGACTGATTAAATGTGATGAAGAAATGAAAAAGGGTTGCAGACACACCACACGTACACTTCAAAATCAAGACATGTTTTAAAGGCATGCATAGAACCCTATATTTGAGTCTAAGTACCTTCACACAGATTACGTATTAGCAACCATGTTGATGTACATGATTTGATCAAGCGTATATTTTTTGTTGTTGGTGAAGTATACTAATTAATTTATCCTATTTTAAGAAAGAAATCTCGGATGACAATAATGCGGGAAATAGTCACACCCCCACAAGAGGTATTAAGGAATTTAGGGAATAGAAGGACTTATAACTCACTTATGTAACCCCTTGTTTTCTGTTAGTGTCGGTCAAGATAATCATGAGCCGGACATTAAAGTTTAATGGATTTTATCGTTGCCATACACATTTTGAGAATAATTGACTGTAAGCATCTGTGGCCATGCATTTTATGGTTAGCATCCAAATTTCGAAATCTTAAATATGGTATGCTGTTTTCTATTAAGGTACGTAGCTAATAATATGAAAAGAGCCAGATGCTTGAGTCAGATTCTACTAGACTAGTGGTCGTTGATATTACTAGGTCGATGAATGAGTAAGTTTCTTATCAGTTAATTCTAAGATAATCATGTGAGCATACATACACCATATTGATAAAGTAATTTGAAGTTTACATCGAAAACCAATTGGCAATGGATGGAGTGGCCCAAATCCTTATAAACTCATCGGCAAGGTCCCATTTTTCCCATGTGGGATGTGTATATTCTCAACACGTCTCCGCATGTGTGGCGAATTTTCAAGCCATATATGTGGACAACTTTGGGTGGCATGGAGCCCGTGTTGCCATGAGGCATGCACACGTGGGACCCGCTTTGATACTATGATAAAGTAATCTGGGGTTCACATCCAAAACCAATTGGCAATGGATGAAGTGGCCCAAACCCTTATAAACCCATAGACAAGGTCCCATTTTTCTCATGTGGGATGTGTATATTTTCAACACATATAACGTGTATTACATGTATTAGAAATGTCAATGTAAAGATCAATATTATGTTTTAAATATTCATTTTATATTTCACAGATCACAAAGATGGTATGGGTTTCCAGGCATGGAAATTAATTTGTAAAAACTTGTAAACCTTCGAGTTCTCTCTTCTCTTCAATTGTCCAGCTTTATCGCTTTTTTCTTTGTCATCCTGTTGTCACCATGACCCAATGTAATGATCCTACATGTACCTTAAAATCTCATTGCAGAAGTTAGTGTAGTGGTCATGACCTAATAAATCTATCCTGCTGTGATGAACTCAATGAAGACACTAACTTTTGTTGGATTAGAATTAATATTTAATGATCACTACATTCCTTCTATTTGTTTTAATTTTTTTTACACCCAAATGCCTACAGCTCTTGCTTTAACTGATCTGTTCTATCAAAGAAGTGTAATCGGTAAGGTCACTGATCGATAAATAGATCCCCGTTTCACTTTTGTTTCTATCATTGTTCGCTTCTTTGTGAGCTGCAAACCCTAGCTTTAACCACATAAGACAGTTTAAAAATTAGCATCTATAGGCCTCAATATAGCCTCATCATTCTTCCACTTTCTAAGTTAACAAAAGACCTAATAGAATTGAATTTCAACATCTTATTAAACAAAGCTGTAGTGGCATATATGATGAAAGTACATTCAAATTAAAAATAAAATAAAAGCAATATGTAACAGAAGCGAGAATGTTGGCTGGACTAATGCAAATATTAGTGAGAATCTAATTTAAGCGCCTACAAATTTCACTAAGTGAAATGTTGAGGACACCTTTTAGAGCTCTTTGTATTGGTTAGTATGTTGTTAATTCTAAACTTCTTTATTTGTCACATTTCATCAAACAATTTGCCATTTCATAATATAATTTGAATATTAAGAATATTTATTTCATAAACCCTTACAGTCATTAGGAGATATGACCTACTACATATGCGAGCGATTCTCAACCATTTATGTACGGGAATTTAATAATTAAATACGCACCAGCCTAATTCTGCTAACTACCTTAAATATGAGTCGGCTACCTGAGTTTAACTCTGAACAATTAGCTCAAGGAAGCTGATCGATTTGAACAGTGGGATACAGTGCACGTCACAGGCTTTGCAGTGATAGCCATCATGATATTACGTACGGAAATTCGTTTTTGCAAGGTGGAGAGAGAGAGAGAGACCTATTAAAAGTTAGCTAGGTTCATTCGCGTGGAAACTATTAAAGAGTCTTCTATGGACCCAGGTCCACATGCACTAAGTCAAAAAATCAACTATTTTACCACCCAAATGCCCCATTTTACCCTCCATTTTGCCTATAATGAGTATAATCCACCTCCACCTTGGTTCATATTAGAATTTTTATGGAAACTACTAAAGATGTCCACAGTCCACACTTACAACTTGACCAAAAGCTGTAGGATTTGTAACCATGGGTGGTGAATTACTTGTGGGACTAGTGCCGGCTGAAATTCTTGATTCCTTTATGTTCTGACTTGGTGGAATAGCTATAAACATTAATAAAACAATACACCAGTTATGCGCTGCAGTAGGAGTTTATGCTTCTTACTATAATAATATTATGTCAGAGCCAAGTAAAAGCCTAGTCAGCCACCATTCTTTGAAGCATACTCTCTCTCTTACTTTCTCATGGAAAATCTTTGTCTCTCGTCCTACAAGAGACACAAAGACGTGTATCCGGTAAACAATTCGTCACTTGCACCAAGCTCTCTCTTTATAAATTGAAGCCCGAATGAGCCAACCAACTCATCAAGCTTGCTAGCTCCTTCATTTTCTCTTCCATTCTCCCATCTTTTTAAAGTACTCAGAGCCCAGAAAAGGAAAACCTTGTGGCAAAAGCTTTAGCCATTTCCAGTTGCTAAAGCCATGGAGATCATCAATGATCAGTTAGCTGGAGGTGAACATCGGAAGGCCAGGGTTTCTGAACGTGCTTGGTCTTGGGTTAAGGCCTTGCCGGGAAAGTTAAAAAACAAAGTTACCAAAGTTGCAAAGAACACTATCAAGCTAGGAAAAGATGATCCGAGAAGAGTCATTCACTCTCTGAAAGTGGCTATGGCTCTCACATTGGTATCCTTATTGTACTATTGGAGAGCCCTTTATGATGGTCTTGGGGTTGCAGGAATGTGGGCGGTTCTAACAGTGGTAGTAGTGTTTGAATTCACTGTAGGTAAATAATTTAAAAAATAATAAATAAATTAATAAACAAATGTTTAAGATATGAAATTGTTTTGTTTAATTAATGAACAATACTTATTTTGTTTTCTTTTGTGCAGGTGCAACACTCAGCAAGGGTTTAAACAGAAGCTTTGCCACATTACTTGCCGGTGCTCTAGGAATTGGAGCAAATCACTTGGCTGGTCTGTTCGGGGAGCAAGGAGAGCCCATTATCCTAGGCGTCCTTGTCTTCCTACTAGGTACATACATATTTACGGAAAATTCTATAATACATACAAAAAAAAAAAAAAAAACAATAATGATAACTCATGATCAAAGTTTAAGAATCACTCTGGTTAAGAAAGATCATGATTCTCATTCTCAGAATACAATAAAAAACAAACAAACTAATAGAAGAAAGCACTAGGCTAATATATGCGAGTTGTTTTACATGGTTGCAGCTGCAGCATCTACATTTTCGAGGTTTTTCCCTAGGATCAAGGCGAGATATGATTATGGGGTGTTGATATTCATACTGACGTTTAGTATGGTAACTGTATCGGGATATCGGGTTGAGGGGCTTTTGGAGATGGCCGATCAAAGACTAGTTACAGTTTTAATTGGTGGAGGAACCTGCATAATCATAGCAATTTTTTTATGTCCAGTATGGGCTGGTGAAGATTTGCACAATCTTATAGCATCCAACATGGACAAGCTTGCAAACTACCTAGAAGGTAAATGCTACCTAAACATCACACACATTGCATTGATCTGTAACTAACATGTTTAAAGATTAAATATTATTATATTAATAATATGGCCTGGGAATTATTATTCATTATAGGAATTGGAGGAGGTGAATATTTTCAATTGCCTAAGGATGGAAAGTCTACCAAGGTCACAAAAAATGATGGATATAAAAGTGTCCTAAACTCAAAAACCACTGAAGACTCCTGGGTGAGTACTAATTAAGCATCTTTCTCTCCTTCCACTAAATGTCACCTTGAAATGAAAGCCACTAACATCTCTAGCTAGCCAGCTAGCCATATCTTATATAGAAACAACTTTTGAACATGCCAAAACCTATATGAATATGCTCATATATTTCATGTTATATTGAATATATATACATGTGCAGGCAAATTTTGCAAGATGGGAACCAGGACATGGACGCTTCAAATTTTGTCATCCATGGATGCAATATTTGAAGATTGGAGCCCTTGTCAGGCAATGTGCTTATCAGATTGATACTCTAAATGGCCACATCAACTCAGATGTACATGTAATATATCAAATCATTATTCTGTTTTTTGGCACTATTCTTACCATACACACTAGTAATGAATATAAAATATTCAATTTGGAACACGAGAAGCTAATCTGAGACTGTAACAGCATTATCCGCATCTAATCTATTGTGCAATAGATCTACCTCTATGGTCAAGTGACTGATTAATTAATTTATATCATAACCCTTTCAGGTGCCACAAGAATTTCTACAAATAGTTCAAGCCTCGTGCATAACAATGAGTACTGAGTCTGGCAAAGCCCTAAAAGCTTTAGGCACAGCAATCAAAACCATGAAGGACCCGAAATCTGCCTGTCAACATTTGGAGACCTCCAAAAATGCAGTAGAAGACCTTCACATTGCACTGAAAGCTGCATCACTGGAAAATGCAGACATCCTTGCAATTATACCAGCTGCCACAGTTGCTTCAATATTAGTTGAGATTGTCAAATGTGTGGAGAAAATTTCCATGTCAGTTCATGAGCTTTCCCAACAAGCACATTTCAAAGTGGCGGAGCCAACTGTTTCACCAGAGAATAAGCCGCAATTACTTCACAGAGGAAGCATAAACCCTCTACTCTTGGATGATGGTGATGATAGTGCCCATGTTGTGATCACAGTAGATGAAATGGGTTCTCAAGAAAATGACAAAAATTCTCATCAGGCGCCAAAAGTCCCAAAACCAAGTGAAGAAGTGTAAATATTTGTCACTCTAACAAGCGATTTGGTGGAGATTAATTGAATACTCAACTTGTATACTTTTATCTGGTTGAGTATAATGATCAACTCTGCTCTCATTTCACAATTAATGTGGGATTTGTTGGGAAGGAGACATATTAAAAAATCCTTCCTCAATTTTTTATATTCCATGCTTTGTAACAAATTGTGCCGCTACTCATTCAGTAGAATTAGGCTGAAGAAGAGAACAAAGCACTATTTCTTTTCCCTCAGGTGGACTATGTTGTGTTTCCTACTTGTAGAAAGGTGCTCATCTTATTCTGATTAGTCAAGCCAGAGAGGATAAAACAAAGTTGAATTTGTCTTGATTCATTGTATTCCTATGTCTGTGAAACATTAAAAACCGAAGTAGATTGCTGGACCATATATAAGACTTAAATTAGGAGGCCTGGATCTCTCCTTCCATTCAATACAGTCTTGCTCTTCTGTTTAGCAGTCGGATTATTCCTAGAAGAAAAAAAAAATCGAACCTAGAAAGATTCAATAACTACTAATTATAATGGGTCTTCCACGAAGCAGCTGAATGGAAGACAGATTGTCTCACCAGTTCAATTGAGAAAAGAGAGAAGCTAGTTAAAAATTGAGATGGAGAAGATAAATATTTGTGAGAGAATTTTCTGACATGTTATTCACAATTATGTTGGGGGTATATATAACAACCATAAATTACTAAACAACCAGTTATACTACAAGTTAATACAACCGAATATAGGAAACCTAATCCTACAAGGTAGCTACTCAATACATATATCATACTAATGATTCTAAAAATGACTCACAAGTCGACACTTACCATCAAGTTAAGGCATAAACATCTCGAAAACCCAACTTGTCTAGTGAGTCATAGAACAACTTCCTTTGGTAAGTATATTTGCTAATTGTTTTTCAGTTGGAACAAAATGAAAGGTGATCAACTTTGCATCCAACTTCTCCTTAATGAAGCGTTAATCAACTTCCACATGCTTTGTTCGATCATGTTGCAGAGGATTTTGAGAGATTTCAATTGCAGCTTGATTGTCACAAAATAGCTGCATAGCAAACATGAGTTTAAAGCCTAAATCTCGTAGCAAATTACGAAGCCACAAGAGCTCACACAGTCCATGTGCCATACCTCTGTATCCAGCTTCAGCACTGGTTCTTGCAACAACCTTCTGCTTCTTGCTTCTCTAAGTGACAAGGTTAACTCCCAGAAAGGTGAAGTAACTAGATGCAGACTTCCTGTCAGTGATACAGCCAGCCAAATCTTCATCGTGTAACCACTAACATCAATGTGTTGATGTTTAGAGTGAAAGAGTTCTATGAAAAATGAAGAAAAGCATAACAATATAGACGAAGCTGGAAAATGAAATAGAATACAAAGGCTTCAATTGTGTTGATTGATTGTCATGCAAGTACAAGTATTTATACCATATATTTATATATATATATATGAATAAAAAAATTACAGTTTTACCCTTAACACCCTCCCTCAAGCTTATGGGGATGAAGCTACCATCAAATTGCATTACAAAAGGGCTAAAGACTTCAGCAGTACAGTAACCTGTAATATTGGTTTCATCCGAGATCAATGAGCAGCAGTGATAGGCATAGCTTTAGAGGATAAAAGGCATGTCTATAATGTAGTTTAGTTTGATATGAAAGAGTAGCTAAGAGCCGCCAAGTGCCTTGTATCAGAAAAGCTCCAACTAGAGATTAAGGGTTATAATCATAATCATCCTGATGTTCACCTCTTACACATTGATCATGAAAATCATGGTGATATTCTCTCCTCAAACCTTATCAAGAGATAAACCAGATTCAACATTTTTGCATCTATAAAATTGGAATTCATCATTTCTTTGCTTTGCATTCCTTGTTGACTATGTAACAAATGTTTGCTTTACTTGATTGTACTCTTGAGCCTGCTCAGATGTCATAAAGTGTGCCTGAGCTTTTCCAATTCATAGAACATTAACCTTTTTCCAGGTGCTGACTTCATATATCTCAAAATTCTGACTACAACATTCATGTGCCTTTCAATTGGATTATGCATAAATCGACTCACAACACTAACTGCATAAGAAACATCAGGTCTAGTATTTGATAAGTAAATAAGACATCCCACTAACCTTTGGTATTGAGGTTTATCAGTTAGAACCTGATCAGGGTTTTCTGCTAGTTTGTGATTTTGCTCAATTAAAGTATTTTGGACAACAATCCAACATGCACGTTGTTGCCAAGAGATCAAGTACATAATTTCTTTGACACAGGAAGATGTCATCTCTCCCCCTGGCTATCTCAATCCCCAAAAAATATTTCAAGTCTCCCAAGTTCTTCATCTCAAATTCTGACACCAACTTCTTTCAAGGCTTCCAAGTTCTGCAAAATCATCCCCTATAATAACCATATCATCCACATATATGATCGATGAGTACAATTACCTTCCCCTTTTGGTGTTTTAGGAACAAGGTGTCATCTGAATTGCTTTGCTAATAACCAAAGCGTCTCATGGACTGAGTGAATCTGCCGAACCATGCTCGGGGAGACTGTTTGACTCCATAAAGGGAGTTTTTCAATCTGCACACAACATTACAAGCATATCAGATACATAATTAAGAGGCAAGTTCATGGAAATTTCTTCAGTGAGCTCTCCATGAAGGAAGGGTTTTGAAAATCATGATTGACAAACTCTCTCTCTCCCCCCCCCCTCTCCCATCCCAAGACAATCTAGTACAATCATCAATAAAGAGAACAAAATATCACATTCCAGACACAATAGGTTCTCTGGAAGGCCCCACACATCAGAGTGAATAATTTCAAAAGAAATTAACTTTTATTGGAAAGATTTAACGGATAACTAACTCAATGGCATTTCGCCAAAACAGAAGTTTCACAATGTAAACAAGACTCATCAATGCCAACAAATAACAAAGGCATAGTTTTACGCATTACATTAAAAGAAGGATGCCTTGAGCATTTATGTCTTAACCAAACTTTATTCAGCTATCTAGAATTCAAAGTCAAAGACGCTAGGACAGTCTTTTTTGTCTTCTCCCCAACACATGTTTGATCCAGATGAAACAGTCTCCCCCTCAGATACCTCCTACCAATTAACTTCCTTGTTAGAAAATCCTGAAAAAGAACATACATGGGAAATAATTTCATAGAGCATAGTGATTAGGCATTCAGTTGAGAAACAGAAATTAGGTGATGGGATAGGTCAAGCACATATAAGACATTATGCAATACAAGGTGGGTGTGGCTCTTACAGATCCAATAATTAGAACAGAAAATGATTTACCATTAGCATTGGTAACAGGTGACACATCAGGGGTGGATAAGTTGATAAAGTATTTCCTATCATATGTCATATGGTTTAAAGCACCTAAATCAATAATCCATGTATCTGAACCTACAAAGTTAGAAATTTTCAAAGCCATACCAATCTTACCACTACCTCTACCAACCATTAAGACAGAAGGATTGCCATTTTTACCTGAGGTATGATCTTGCTCAGTAACACCAAAGTACTCTGAATTCCGAACAAGATGAACAACAGCCTTCCTTCTCCCTCGAGGTCCAGTTGGCTTGGCTCTGCTAAAGTATGCAACATGATTCCTAACCAGCTTGCAGCAATTCTCCTTGGTATGTCCAACCAAATTGCAATGTTGGCGTACTAACCCACTTAAGTTGGTCCCTGATGAAGGACTTTGAGTCATGAGACGAAGTTCTGATGATGGTGTAGAGAAGTCGAGTGGTGAATCTTGAGCCTGTTAGGGGCTTAGCTTGAACAGTCAAGCTAGAGATCTCTGAATGGACTGCTTTTGCATTATCCTGCTAAGATTCATCCTTGCGAATGTGAGTAAAAGCCTCAAAAAGAGAATGAGGCTCTTGCCTACGAAGCAGTTCTCCCTTCGTACTGTCATGCCTAGCATCCAATCAACTCAGGCAATGGTGCACTCGCTCCAACTCCTTCTCCTTTTGGTACCAAGCAATATCCTCAACATTCTTCAATTTGTTTGATAGCTGCTGATCAATGTCGGCCCAAACGTTCTTCAATTGTGTATAGAATACTGAAACAACCTGCCAATCCTGCTTCATCCTTATTGCCTTGCAAAACAACTCATATATCTGAGAGAAGTCATATTCATTCAAGTAAAGATCATTGAGCGTCTTCCAAACTTCTACAAGATTATTATATCTAATGATCAATTAAACCACATCATCAGGCATTGCCTTGTACAGAATGGAAAGTACAAAACCATCAACATCTTCCCACTTAACATAGTTGTCACTCTCCTTATCCTCTGGTGCCTTGATGGTACGTGTGACATGAGCCATCTTGTGAATTCCACGAAGATGGGCAGAGATCATCTTCTTCCAAGTGAGATAATTGCCAGGCCCGCTCAACTTTGCTCCTCTAAAAGTACCCAAGGAAGAATCCAGGTTTTGAACAAAAACTTCTACCTTCTGAATACCTGCACCATTGGTACTCCTGTTGGTGTTTGCTTTAAGAGGGGCATAGCTTGGCATGTCATGGTGGAAGAAGAACATAATGTGCAGCCGAATTAAGACATCAAAGGGTCTTCGACTGGTTGAGAGAGATGATTCGACTAGTCGAAATTGTCAAAATTAGGGTTTTGCTAAATAGAACAAGTTGGTAGCAAATACCCGAGAAACCTTTTGAAAAACAATCCAAATCACTAAAAAGTGATAGGAACAAAAATGAATCATCTTGAATAGGAGGAAAGAACAATGAAAAGAAAATAAAGAGACAAAGTCCTCTCAAATCTTTGCTTTGATACCAAGTTAAATATCGAAATGGAGAAGATAAATATTTGTGAGAGAATTTTCTGATATATTATTCACACTATATATAACCCTAAAGTACTATACAACCAATTGTACTACAAGTTAGTACAACTGAATATAGGAAACCTAACCCTATAAGGTAACTACTATATATATATATAGGGCCCTTCCACTAAGGGATTCCTTTTTTTTGTCTTTTCTAGGGATATGACATTAGACTAACTTTTGGATCATATTTTGTTATCTTAACCGTTCAGTTTTTAGGTTCTAATATGTAGATCACTTATGCAAATTTTTAGCCAAATTGATTATTGTTAAGGCATTCAAAATGGCGACTTATGATTATAAGTATGAACGGTTCAAGTTTGATAAATTTGGTTCGTCCATCGATTTTATCTAGTTTAATACCTTAACGATCACCGATTTGGCAAAAAATTTACAGAAATGATCTACACATTATGACCTAAAAACTGAACGGTTGGGATGCCAAAATGTGATCGAAAAGTTAGTCGAATGCCATATCCCTAGAAAATACCAAAAAAAGGAATCCCTTAGTGGAAGGGCCCTTATATATATATATATATATATTCTCCTAATCCTAATAATGACTCATAAGTCAACAAAATTTATATAAGGACCCTAAGAAGAACAATTTTAGGGTTTTGTATAAAAATGACTTTCTATAGGCAAGCGCTCCCTTATAGACGTCAAGGAAAATATCCTATGATGAACAAACCTTTCAGAACTTTGGCTTTAGCAATTTAATTCGTTTGTGAGAAATGAATGCCCAATATAGTTAGTTAAAACAAGTATTATATGTGTATAAAATTTCAATACACGTATAATTAAAAAGACTTCAATATGACGTATTGTAATTCTAGAGTCAGTATTTGTTGTGTATTATTAAGGTCAAACCTTTTTACATACATTTTATACGCACATCTGTTTTATACTGAGTAAAAATACTTGGAAGTTGGAAAAAAAAAAACCTGAAACCATAGTTAGTTAAAACGCATATTATACGTGTACAAAAGTTCAATACGTGTATATTTGAAAAAAAATCAGTACGACGTATTGTAATTCAAGTGCCTGATTGCATTATACTTGAATGACATATCATTTTCTTCATGTTTTATCACATTTCATAAATGATATAAATTAGTAAAAGCAAGAGGTGGGAGTAGATTAGCAGTTATTTTCTTACAAAAAATATTGTTTTTTATATTCGTATTTTTGAACCCTTTTTTTAACTACTTGCCGAATTATACACATAATTCAAACTTATAAATTTTCCGTATTGTTTTTTATTTTTACCGAATATTTGACAGTATCGTTAGATCAGGTTAACCGAATAATACACGTACGTTTTTTTTGCCAAATTATACACGTTCAATTTTTTACCAACTATGATGTAACAGGAACATTTCCCAGGAGTACGTCTAAAACAGTAGGAGAAATCTCAAAAAGTTTAGATAATGATTGGATTTTCTAATGAGGATGCTTTCTTTGAAACATTTTCCTAATAAGGACAAAAAATACCTAGAGGTTAGTAAAGTATTTACTGTGGTCTAGTAGAATTTGTTGGGCGTCCAAATTTTTTTTTTTTTGAGATGAAAGAGGTCAAAACTTTATTGAAGATAAACTAAGTTAAAGATTACAAAGTTTAGCATCTATTACAGATGTAAGGAAAGGAGGAACTGAAGAAAAATTAAAACAATGGCCAACACTATGAGAGTGCGCTGCCAACATATGTACAGCAGTATTGGCTTCCCTACGCACATGGACTATGAGGACATTAGGCATATTGGCTATCAGTATCTTCAAATCATCATAAACTCAGCCTACCAGAGAAGCATTAGCTCCATCAATACCAGTAAGCTACCTTTAAACAATTAAAGAGTCAGTTTCCAAAACCACATGTTGCACAACTTGTTCCAGTATAAAATCAATAGCACACTTGCAAGCTAGGAGTTCAGCATGTTCTACAGACAACAAGCTCGACATTGGCCTTCCTAAAGCAGCTAAAAACTTCCCTAAATCATCTCTCATAACCTAACCAATGCCTCATGTCTTAGACTGGAAATCAAAGGCACCATCCACGTTTATTTTAACACAACCTGCTAGGGGACATCTCCAATTTATAGCTCTACCATTGTGCCTAGAGCCTAGCTACCCCTATATGTTATGAAAAATATAATCCTTGAGTCTAGATGTAGAAAAAAGTACCACATCACAAGCATTTTTGGATTTTTCTTTTCAAACCCTATCATTCCTCTCTTTCGATATACCCCATAACAAGAACATCAACAGAGCCAAAATAAGAAGAGTCTAACCTCTCAACACAGTACTTTAGCCATTCCAACACAGTAACTCCATTTGTCTCCAACGTGAAACACACTTGCCTAAGGTAGGCATTCAACCCAATAACTTCTCTTGAATAAGAGCTATCACGGCATCAATGCAAAGTTGTTTCGTCGGTACTATTACATAACATACAACTGTAGGAATCAAGTTGTACATGTTTAGATGCTAACCTGACCCAAGTATGTAGTATGTTATGACAAATCTTCCAAACATTGACTTTGGTTGTGCTTGGAATCTTTGCCTGCCATATCTTCTTCTAGAAACCAATAGTAGTATTCTTCAAAATAGTTGACTATCCCACAGAATTTGAGAAAGCATACCGGTATGCCTTTTTGACTGTAAAACATCCTTTATTTTCCAACCTCCAGATCACTCTATCTTCCACTATCTGGTTGGACAAAGGAACAACAAGCATTGCTTCAGCCTCAGTATGGCTAAGCATGTCTCAGATTTTCTCCTCATTCCACACACTTGGTGTAGTCATTAACTCATTTACTGTTAGAGACAAATTCCTCATAGGTAAAACATTTTGTAGAGTACAACCAGGCAAGCTAGGGATCCAAGCATCAGTCCAAACTCTAACAGATTTCCCTATACCAACCTGCCAATAAGAGCCTAATTTCAACAGCTCTCTAGTTGCAAAAATACTCCTCCAAGAAAAAGATGGAGTATTATGAGCTGAAGCATCTAAAAAAGATCCTTCAGGAAAGTAAAGAGCTTTGTAAATTCTAGCAATCAACAAAGAAGGATTAGAAATGAATCGCCAAGCCTGCTTTGCCAACATTGCCAAGTTGAAATCTGATAAGCTTCTGAATCCTAGTCACCCTCTTCTTTTGGATGACATATATTCCAAGCTTTCCAATGAATTTTTCTCTTATCATCAGTACTTCCTCACCAAAATCTAGAATACATGTGCTCAAGTCCTTACGAACTCATAGCATAGTTTGGGAGAGATTGCGCCACTACTTTTATCAAGATGTCCTTTCCTGCACCACTCAACAACTTCCCTTGCCAACTCTTAAGTTTCTTGGCTAAGTTGTCTTTAATAAAATGAAAGGTCGCTGTTTTCTTATGACCTACGTAAGTAGGTAATCCTAGATATCTCTCATGAGAATCCACAACTTCTACCCCCAAGAGAGAAGACACTTCATCTTACATCACTTGATCAACATCTTTGCTGAAACACTACTAAACTCTTATTAAAATTTACAAGCTGCCCTGAAACCCTCCCATACGTTTCAATCACATCTTGAATTTCATAACAAGCATCAAGGGAGGCCTCTATATACAACATGATATCATCCGCAAATAGTAAATGGTTTACTGAGGGAGCATCAGAACAAACCTCAATACTAGATAATAATCCATGAGCTTGCTTTTGCTGTAAGAGTGTTGAAAAGCCTTCTGCCCCAATTAAGAGCAAGTATGGTGAGAGAGGATTCCCCTGTCTCAAGCCTCTACTAGGAATAACAAAGCCTCTAGGCTTGCCTCTAATCATAAAGGAAAATCTCACTGAGGTCACACATTGCATCACCAACTCAATCCAAACCCGAGCAAAACCAAATATTTCTATGACTTTCCTGAGAAAAAGCCACTCCATTATGTCATTTGCTTTACTCAAGTCTAACTTCAATGCCATCCAACCATCTTGACCCCTCTCTTTTGTTGTGTACAAAATGTGCAATCTCATTTGCAACCAAAATATTGTCCGTTATCCATATGCCTAGGACAAAAGCACTTTGAAACTGTGAAATAATGAGGGAAGAAACATCTTAAGTCTATTTGTAATAGTTTTCAAATGAATCTTGTAGATTACATTACATAGAGCAGTGGGCCTCAAATCAGACATATGCTCAGGATTCACCTTTGGAATTAAACAAATATGAGTGAAGTTCACCTGCTTCAGCATATGAACCATATGTAGAAAATTCTGAACTACCTCTGTAACATCTTGCCTAATAGTATTCCAATAGTGTTGAAAAAATAAAGGGGGCATCTAGTCTAGTCCTGGTGACTTTATTGGATACATTTGGAACAAAGCTTCACCTATCTCTTCTGCTGTGTACAGTTTGCAAAGCTAGGAGTTCCTATTTTGTGTCACACAAGGTTGAATAGTTGCTAAAGTCTGATTCATTGCTTCCATATCAATTGGGGAAGCAGTGAACATTTTTGTAAAATACGAAGACACTATCTGCTCCATACCTTCATCATCATCTACCCAATTACCATGTTCATCATAAAGACCATGAATTACATTCTTTCACTTCCGATTAGCAGCCTTACGGTCAAAAAAATCCCATGTTATGGTATCCCTCCTTCAACCAAGTTACCTTAGCTCTTTGTTTCCAAAAAGCCTCCTCCTCTGAAAGCAAACCATGCAGCTTGTCCGTAAGAGTCTTCTTCTCTTCCTGTATTACCTCAATCACATAAGCATTCATCAACTCTTCTAGCCTAGATCGAACTCCCATCATTTGCTGTTGTCGTACCCTGTTAATGTCTAAAAGTCTGGCGATAGCCGGACCTTAGTTAACGCTGATCCGTTAGGCGGATCGATACTTGTGCTAATGTTGTAGTTCCCGTTACCTGTCAAGTGAAATACAACGGGCGTCAGAGGGAGACCGCGCTGGGCGGTCTTCAACTCTCCGATGCCTAAGTTAGTCAATGTATTTATGTTGACAAAGTAACAGTAGGTAAGTATTGAATGCGTCATTAATGAGGAGAGAGGAGAGAACCTTTTATAGGTGAGGAAGAGACTGATCTTGTCTTTGTTTTCGATGTGGGACTGATATGCTTCAGTTCTCAGTTTCAGAAGCTTCTGATGCCATCTTGGCGCGGCGCGTGGCGGCGCGTCAGTGGCGATCTGGAGGTGGTCCGATGCTGAGGTTGTAGCCCGTGTGGCGGTGTGTCTGCATGTCATTCCTTTGGTTGGAATTAGTACCTTTAGCGGTACAATGAGCATGGCCCATTATAGCTAATTATGATTGCAAATGTACATGTATGTACAAGTCCCCCAAGTCCCCAGTCAAGGAGGGCAATCTTGGTTGGGGAGTTGTTCGGCGGTTTGAAGCGTTTTCCTCCGCTAGACTTGCAAGAGCATAATTAGCGTCAGTGCGTTGTCAACCGTTGGTTTTACTGAGCAAACGCTTTGTACCCTTTCGGGTGGGCCCCTGCTGGGCCCCCCAGGGAGTCCCCCACTCCCCGGCGAAGATAGACCTCCGGATGGTCGGTAAATTGTTTGATGAGGGGGAGCTGCACGGAGCAGAGGGTGTTGGGTAGCGAGCCCAATGTTTAGCACCCAAATGACGGGGGTCAACGTGCCTGATCAGAGCCGTCGTAGACTGTTTGACTAGTCCCCGTGTCCCGTAGGGATGGTCTGACGGTAACGCCGCGTAGCGGTCGTTGTCAGAGTGAGGCGTAGCCTCGGGATTTTCCGTTTGGCGGACATCCCCCCGCTGGATGCAGCAGGAAGCAGCGTCCGATAGACGTGCCTGGCGGTATTTTTGCAAGATGAAAAGGGGGTTCCGTCAGAGGTGTGTAGCGAAAGACACCGCGCTTGCAGGATGGCAAGGGAGAAGTCCCGCTGGCAGGGCTTTGCTCAGCAGAGACTTCGTCTCTTGGAACATGACAAGGGAGAAGTTCCGCTGGCGGGGTTTCGCTCAGCGGAGACTTCATCGCCTGAGAAAATGACAAGGGAGAAGTTCCGCTGGCGGGGTTTCGCTCAGCGGAGACTTCGTCGCTTGAGAAAATGACAAGGGAGAAGTTCCGCTGGCGGGGTTTCGCTCAGCGGAGACTTCGTCGCTTGAGAAAATGACAAGGGAGAAGTTCCGCTGGCGGGGTTTCGCTCAGCGGAGACTTCGTCGCTTGAGAACATTTCAAGGGAGAAGTTCCGCTGGCGGGGTTTCGCTCAGCGGAGACTTCGTCGATTGAGAAAATTTCAAGGGAGAAGTTCCGCTGGCGGGGTTTCGCTCAGCGGAGACTTCGTCGCTTGAGAAAATGACAAGGGAGAAGTTCCGCTGGCGGGGTTTCGCTCAGCGGAGACTTCGTCGCTTGAGAACATGCCAAGGGAGAAGTTCCGCTGGCGGGGTTTCGCTCAGCGGAGACTTCGTCGCTTGAGAACATGACAAGGGAGAAGTTCCGCTGGCGGTACTTACGAAGTTGTCCCTACGGTGGTTAACACGTGTCGAATCTATAGCGGGTTAGCGTGCGTAGGCTTGTCTCCAGGCCTGTCCGTCTTCTGGCCTTTAATGACAGTAACTGTAGGTTTCGTAACCGAGGTAACGCCTCGAATACTCCGGAGAGTAAGTGGAGACTGATGACACGTGTACGGCTGGTATGTGAGGCCGTTATGGAGCGGACGGCTTAGGATGCGTTGATGTCGACATAAAAAAGGGGGGGGGGGGGGGAGAACCTTGGGAGATTTGACAGTTTGTGAAAATTTGAAAACCTAGTTATCGTCTGCGAGCCCTGGTTTTCCGAGACCGGAGGAAGAGTTTACCGAAGTTTTGGGTATACTATTCCCGGAAGGAGTACGATAATAGCCTCCCAGGATTGCCGTTCACCACCGTGCCGAAGACTTTACCACTGAGGTTAGTGCCTGGATTTCTCTTCTCTGCCCTTTTGCTTCTGCTAATTTCTGGGTTTTGTTGTGTTTGTTTTTCTGGGTGTGTTCTGAGGTGTGAAATGGGGTTTTTTGTGGGGGCTTGAATGATGGTTGGCCAATGCGTTTAGTGGTTAAGGATTTGGATAGCCGAGTCTGGGTTGAGTGCGTTTGTTTGTACTTTGGAGTTTTCTGGGTTTTGTTCTTGATTATTTTGGCTATATCTGATGCGAGAATAGGCTAGATCCATGTTTGTGATAACTGATGTGGGTTTTAGGGTTTTGGGATGGCTAGCGTTATAGAGATTTCGAGCAGTGAGGATTCCGGGTCTGACGTGTCGTTCAGCGCGGCGGATAGGATTTTTATTGATTCGTTGCGTCCGTCTGCCCCTGCAGGAACCTCACTGCCAGAAGCGTTGAGCCGTACAGACCATTGGGAAGTAACAATGGGTCGTGGTCAGCGTCCGGAGAGTTCGAGGGCGGGTGAGGCTGCTGCCGCCAAAGCTAGGCGCGACGAGCGCTTGGCGAGCAATAGTGCTGCCAGCGGCTCCCCTGGGGAGGAAGAAACAGCGGAGCAGAATGTTGAGTCAGCGTGGTTCCTCCCGGATGGGACAGCCGTTGACGAGGCAGGATGGGGGATGAGCGGTACTGCTGTCACTCGACTGAAGCAGACGTTCCGGTTGCCGGGGTCGGTGAAGCTGCGCCCACCGACGGCTGATGAGAAGGCGTCGATTCTCCCGGCGGGGTGTGCGGCCGTGCATGAGGCCATATTCCGCCAAGGAGTGACATTCCCGCTGGTGCCCAATCTCCAAATCCTTGTGTGCGAGTTTGGCCTTGCCTTTGGTCAGATCTGTCCCAACATGTGGCGGTTGATGTTGGCGATGAACTCCTTGTGGCGCTTGTCGGGGTGCGAGGGGCCTACCGTGGCGGAAGTGCTTCATTTTTACGAGCTAGTGTATGTGAAGCGCCGAGGTTGCAGAGGGTGTGTGAACTTGAGCCGCCGCCAGGGAGCGCCCAAGTTGATTGAGAATCTAAGGGACTCAATGTCCTACTGGCGGGGGACCTTCTGCGTCGCCACAGATGGTTGGGAGTACCACGCCAGGTCCAATGAGGAGGGGCCGTCATTTAAGACTAAGTCGGAGTTCCAACCCATCCGAGGTTGGCAACTGGTTTCCGCTAAAACTAACTGGCGGGTTCAAATTTTTGCAAACTTGCGCTTTTTGCTAATGATTACTGTGTTTGTGCAGCTGGACTGCGGTACATTTTGACGCGCGAAGAGGAGTGTCGCGTGGCGAGGATCCGTGGCTGTTGGCGGAACCGCAATTTGCTGGACTTCCGTCTTCTGACCGGTTGGGAGTTGCTGGTTGACCTGCGTCTAACTCGTTCTATTGGTGAGAAAATCTCCGCCACACCTCCCCTTTTTTTTTTTTTTTTAGCAAGTGATCCGGACTGACGGGTGTTTGTGTTTTTCTTTTCAGAAACCCCGCCCGGCAACAAATCGAGTCGCGACGCTTTCGAAAAAGCAATGGATCGCACCGAGATAGAGAATTTTCTGGAGGCTATGTATGCCGAGGGGCTGGCGGCCCAGCAGACGGTGGTGAACCCGGAGACGCTGGTACTGAGCCAGTCCGAGGTTCCGGTGGAGCTGCCGATGCCGCACCACTCCCATCTGGGTGAGGATGGTCTGCCGGTAGTGCAGGCGGATACCCAAGCGGGCGGCGGGGAGAGGGGAACTGTTGCTACCGGGCAGCGGGAGCGGATGCCTGCCACCAGGCGCGGTCCTCAAAAGAAGTCGGTGCAGCCGACGGAGACTGCCACCGAGTCCAGGGGTGAGCGGCCGGTGCGGGTGACGAGGACCGCTGCTGGGACACAAAGGGCGCTGGAGAAAAAACGCCGGCAGCCTGACTCCCCCGTCGAGGAAGAGGAAGAAGAGGTGGTGATCGGGGTCCGCCAACAAAAGAAGGCCCGACAAGCTGCGTCGAAGGTTGCAGTGGCGGAGGGAGAGGCGCCCGCCGTCAGTGATCTGGACTCCTTCGCCGAGTATGCGCCATTCATGACAGAAGGGGAGCGGGAGTTCCTTTTCCATCTGTGCGAGCGGCTGGGGTTCGGGGGTCTGGCGGGCATATCGCGCCCGACGGCAATTGACCAATCGCCCTTCAGCTCGGCGTTTGGTCAAATATCGCGGGGTTACACGATATGTTCGTGGCGGCGTCTAAGCAGCCCCGGATTGAGGAAGAGCTCAGGGGAGAAATCGGAGGTCTCCAGAGGGAGTTGGCGGAGGCCAAGGAGAGACTGGCGGAGGTCGAGCGGGGACTGGTCAAGGCGGAGTGTGATTATGCGGACGCCCGCGGCAAGCTTAATGCGGCCATCCGGCGGGATCTGGAGAGGAATGAACACGTCTCCAAGTTGGAGCAGGAGATCGCGCTGCTGCAGGAGCGGATAGCCGCTAAAGACAAGAAGCTCATTATTGTGCAGCGGGAGTCTGCCGCCAGACTGGATGAGATGAAGCGGCTGGACGGTGAGGTTGACCGCCTGAAAACTGAACAGAGTGCCTCTGCGGCCGCCGCTGTTGAAGCGTTCAAGCTGTCGGCGGAGTATAAAAAGGCGATGACTGAGGCGGCGAAGGCTGGCGCCCGAGCAAACGTAGACATGTTGAAGCGGAAGGGTGCCATTGACTTTGTAAAGGCGTCACAGCCTGACGTGCCGCCGGTCGAGAGTGTCCCGGTGGAGACAGAAGTCGTGCCTGCCCCAGCTGTTGGTACTCATTCGGGCAGCGGGGAAAGTGGCCCACATCCGACGGAAGGGTCCCAGCAAACACCCCAGCAGACCCCGTCGGAGGTGTCACGTGCCGGATTTCTGGAGGCACACACCCGGGCCGACGGCACCATAGAGACCCCCAGTCCGACAGCCCGAGGGTCCGATCAAGCGAGCCGATCGGTCGCGCCGCCAGCTGTTGAAGCAGCAGAGGCCGAAGCCAACGCTGAACCTATCTGAGACCTCCAAAGTTTTTTTTTTTTTTGTGTAGCCGCTGAGGCATACTAGTTTGTAAAGAATTTTGTGGAATAAAGTAAATTTCTGACTTGGTTTGCCACGATGTGTGTGTAGTATTTTTGAGTTATATTTTTCTTTTGTCGATCAATGGAACACTAAAGGAATTAAGATTGGTCCAAGTGCACCACGTAGCGGACGGGGTCCGCCGACGATTGCTGGCGTTGCCAGTTGCCCTCAGTGCTAGACTTGGTAACAATGGTTTGAATAATTCCTCGTTTCATTGATGGCTGACTGATCAGCGTACAAAAGTGGGGTAGTACCCGTTGGGTAGCTTCCCTTAGCTAAACATTTGCACAAAAATTTAGCTAAGTCAAGATGCGCATGGGTAGCGGTCTGACTATTTGTAATAATACCGAAGGTGTTCAGTATTCCAAGGGCGGGCCGATGTGACACCGTCCTTGTCCATTAAGTAGAAGGTGCCTGGGCTAACGACTTCCACAATTTTGTACGGGCCCTCCCAAGTTGGGCGGAGTTTTGTCGGTGGCGGAATGACTTCCTTCATGACCGAGTCCCCCAGTTGGAGGTTCCGGGCCCTGACTCTGGCGTTGTAAAAACGTGATACCCGTTGCTTGTTTTGTAGATTGTGTAAATGGGCCTTGAGTCTTTTCTCTTCTAGGAGGTCCCTGTCCAAGTTGACGCCGGCGCTGTTGGTCTCTGGGCAGTAGCCTTCGACTCTAGCGGTAGGTTGAGTAACTTCAATGGGTAAGACAGCCTCTGTGCCGAACATCATACAAAAAGGAGTTTCTCCGGTGGCGGAGGTTGGAGTTGTTCGGATGGCCCACAGGACTTCTGGGAGCCTTTCCGCCCATAAACCCTTGGCGTCGTCGAGCTTCTTTTTTAACAACTTTTTGATTATCTTGTTTGCCGCTTCGACCTGACCGTTGGTCTGGGGGTGGGCGACAGATGCAAATCTCAACTTGGTGCCTAAGTTGGTGGTGAAGGAGATGAGCTCGTCATTGTTGAACTGTGTGCCGTTGTCTGTGATGATTGTGTGTGGGACACCGTAGCGGCAATAGATATTTTCCAAAGGAAGCGAATTACCTTGGCGGTAGTTATTGCCGTCAGTGGCTCCGCCTCTATCCACTTGCTGTTGTAATCAATGGCAACAATGATGTATTTGAACTGACCCTTGGCAGTTTGGAACTTTCCCATCAGGTCAAGGCCCCACGTGGAATGAATCCATGGGCCCACGATGATTGATAGTGGTTCCGCTGGTGCGTGTGGGAGATCTGCAAACTGTTGGCATTTGTGGCAAGACCTCGAAATCCGCCGGGCGTCATCGCCAAGTGTGGGCCAGAAGTAGCCTTGTCGCATTGTGCGGTTGGTCAGGGATCTGGCGCCCGAGTGGTTTCCGCATTCCCCGCCATGGATTTCAGTTAGGACAACCCTTCCCTCCTCTGGGGTTAGACAGCGGAGGTTAGGATGGGTGAATCCCTGGCGGTAGAGCTTGCCGTGCTGGATGTTGTAGCGGGTTGCTCTTCGCTGGAGCTGTCTTGCCTGGACCTTATCTTCTGGCAACGTTCCGTTGCGCTTATATGTATGATCTCGTCCATCCAGCTGGGGTTGACTTGAACGTTGAAGATTTCCGCCAGGGTCTTTGTGATACTTGGCTTGTCCAGGCACTCCACCCTTGTGTCCGCTGGACTCTGATGTGGTTGGGCGGTTGCCAGTCTCGCCAGTGAATCAGCCTTAGCGTTCTTTTCCCTGGGGATTGTGTGATTGTGTGAATTTGAACTTTTTTAGCAACGTTTTGACGTACCCCAAATAGCCGCTAGTGCTGGTCCTTGGCTTGGAAGCTGTCGTTGACCTGGTTGACGACTAGTTGGGAGTCGCTGAATATGTTGACGCTGTCAGCTCCTGAGTCAATGGCGAGGAGTAGGCCGGCGATGAGCGCCTCGTACTCCGCCATATTGTTTGAAGCTTTGAAGTTGAATTTCAATGCGTACTCTGCGTTTAGTCCCCCGGGTCCGGTTAAGATGACTCCGGCGCCGCTGGCCTTGGCACAGGCGGAGCCGTCCACATGTAGGTCCCAATCTGACTGTGGGGGAGTTGCCTCTGTACTGGTTACTATTTCTGTTCCGGGCTTTGTTTGAGTATCGGGTTCCGGCTGACGCTCAGTAAGTTCAGCGATGAAGTCCGCTACTGCCTGGCCCTTCATGGCGGTTCTTGGCTTGTACTCTATGTCAAATTCGCTGAGTTCAATCGCCCACTTACTGAGGCGCCCTGAGTGTTCAGGGCTTTGCATCACCTGCCTCAGCGGTTGATTGGTTAACACATGGATCGTGTGAGCCTGGAAATATTGCCTGAGGCGTCTGGCGGCAACGATAAGTGCGAGGGCCAGCTGTTCCAACGGTGAATATCTTGTTTCTGCTCCGTTCATGCCTCTGCCGGCGTAGAATACTGGGAGTTCATCCTGGCCTTCCCGCCGAACAATGGCGCAACTTATTGCCGTTGCCGAGACCGCCAGGTATATGAATAGTGTCTCTCCTTGCACAGGGACAGAAAGGAGAGGGACCGCCGCTAGATATTCTTTTAGGCTCTGGAACGCCGCCTGACACTCTGGGTTCCAGTCGATGACCTTCTTGTGAGTTGTTTTGAGGAGTTTGAAGAATGGGGCGCACTTGTCAGTAAGTCGAGAGATGAATCGAGAAAGGGCGGTTAACTTGCCTTGGAGACACTGGACGTCTACCTTATACTTGGGGTCCGACAGGTTAAGGATGGCCTGTACCTTATCTGGGTTAGCCTCGATACCTCGCTCGCTGACGATGTAACCCAGAAATTTGCTAGCGGTGACTGCAAAGAAACATTTTTCTGGGTTGAGGCGCATACCATAGGCCAGGAGGATGGTTACTATGATCCTGAGGTTTGCCACATGTCCGCTGGCCTTTATGCTCTTAACTAGCATGTCGTCCACATAGACCTCGATGATTTTTCCCAGATGCTCAGCGAACATGGCGTTCATCAACCGCTGATAAGTTGCACCGGCGTTCTTCAGACCAAAAGGCATGACATTGTAGCAGTAGAGGCCTTTGTCGGTGGTGAAGGTGGTGCATTCTTGGTCGCTGGGGTGCATCTTGATCTGATTGTATCCGGAGAAGGCATCCATCATGCTGAGGAGTTCGTGTCCGGCGGTTGCATCGACCAGCTGATCGATGCGAGGTAGCGGGAAACTATCCTTTGGGCATGCCTTGTTGAGATTTTTGAAGTCGACGCACATCCGCCACTTGCCGCTGGGCTTTTTTACCATTACCAGATTTGAGATCCACTGAGGGTAGATGACTTGGCGGATGAATCCAATGTCTCGTAGTTTGGCGACCTCCTGTCCGATTGCCTGGTACTTTTCCTCATCAAAAGCCCTCCGCTTCTGCTTGATGGGATAAAAGGAAGGTTTGATGGTCAGCTTATGAGTGATTATTTCAGTGGAGATGCCAGGCATGTCCGCATAGGACCATGCAAAGACGGTGGCGTTGTCACGTAGGAACTGAGTGAGTTCTGCCTCCACTCTGGTCTAGTTGGGCGCCTATGCGGACTGTCCTCTCAGGATGCTCGTCTGAGATGCAGACGACCTTCAGCGACGTGTCCGGGTTGACCGGCTCCTTCATTACATATTTCTTCTCCTCATCTCTAGGATCCTCAAAGATATTCGGTGGTGGTGGGTCATTACCCACTGTCAGGATTTCATGGCGGCGCGTCGACGCGCTACAGTTGTTGAATAGCATTCTCGTGCCAGCTGTTGGCTTCCCCTCACACAGCCTGTGCCGTTGGGCGTGGGGAACTTCATGAGAAGCATGTATCCGGCAATGATGCACTTGAGCTTATTAAGCGCTGGTCGACCAATGATGGCGTTGTACGAACTGAAACAGTCGACATGATGAACTCCGTGTGTACCTCCGCCATACAGGGACTAGTGCCAATAACTAGTCGCATGTAGTCCGACCCTAGTGGTTGTGTGATGTCACCGGAGAAGCTGAGCAGTGGCTCGTGATCCTGGAGTAGTTTCCTGTTCCGCTTGAGATGGTCGTAGCAACCGCTGAAGATGACGTTGACAGCGGACCCGCTATCCACCAAGATTCTCCCCACCGAGAATTTGCCAAGAATGGCATCGACCAAGAATGGGTCGTCATGGGGTAAATGTACTCCGCGCTCCTCCTCCTCTGAAAAGGTAATAGGCTCCCAACCTGATCTCGGTAGTTTGGCGGATCTTTCGTAGCGGATGTTGCAAACTTCCTTCGGGTGGTTGGCGCGTTCATATCGCTTTCTTGCCCTGTGAGACATGTTGGTGATTGGAGCACCGCCATCGATGGTGTTGATGCGGCCCAAGGTCTCAACGTTGGCAATCACTGGTGGTGGTTGGCGCACCTTGAACTGCTCCAACTTGCCGTCACGGTACAAAGTCTCAATGGCCGTTTTGAGAGCATTGCAGCTGTTTGTATTGTGGCCGCTGTCCGCGTGGTATTTGCACCACTTGCCAGTGTTCCTGGGTTTGCCTGTTTTTGGGTACTTTGGAGGGGGTGGCGGTGGGATCTGATCCTTGCACTGATTAGATATCTTCATATGAGGCCGTTAGGACCGTGAAACTGCATACCGCTGTGAGGACTCCGTCTGCTTGTTGTTGTTATCCCCATGAGTTGGGCGGTTTCCCTTGTAAAAATGCTGCCCCTTCTGCCGCTTGGTTTGGTGGTGGCCCTGCTGCCACTCTCTTTTCTTGTCAGTTGGCGGTGCTGAGGGGGGCTTGTCAGCGGTTTCCTGGTGACTGGAAGATGGTTGTGTTGACCTTGCTGGCGTTGCCGGCGGTGGGGTTTCTCCATATGTAATGAATTCCGCCTGGGCGTGAATGACCGCCTCGCTCATGACGTGGTCGTACGTTGCATTGGGGTGGTTGTAATTGAGGTGATAGAGGAACGGTCCCTTGAGGAGTCCCTTCCTGAAGGCCGCCGATGCCATAGTCTTGTCTAGGTCGCAGCATTGAGATGCTGCCGCCCGCCACCTTGTGACAAAGGCCTTCAGTGATTCGTCCTCCCCCTGTTTAACGCCGAAAAGCTGACTTGTATTGTGATGTCCGGCGGATAGTAAGATGAAGCGGGAGAGGAAAGCATGCGACAGTGCATGGAATGAGCCGACAGACCCTGGCGGATATTCGAAAAACCAGTTCATTGCTTCGCCGTCCAATGTTTCGCTGAACAGATGGCATAAGGTGGCGTCGTCGAACCCCTTGTTGTTAGTGACCTTCTTGAAGGTGTCCATGTGGACAAAGGGATCGGTCATTCCGCCATACTGTGACATCTTTGGTGTTTTTGCATATGTCGGTCTGACGGCCTGCAGGATTGCGGCGGAAAAGGGGCCGGGTCTGGAGGTAAATAGCGGGTTCCGGGTTAACGTCGGGACACCCGTCTCCGTCCGAATCAACCTCTGCTCCAGTTGGTGCATCATGTCCAATAGCTGGGCGGTTGCATCGCCGGCGGAATCGGCCTGACTGACTTGCCGAGTTGGCTTGTGCCTAGGTATGGGCGGATCATCCTCAGTCCTTGTCCTTGCATTCGAGCGGTTGGTGTGCGGAAGTGATTCCGCCACCTGCACTAACATTAGTTGAGGTATGGGCGGCGGTCCCATTCCCGACAACCCAGGTGGGTTCAGCGGTACATGCATTTGTACGACCGGCCCTGGCGCCATTGTGCCGGCGCTAGGTCGACTACGCCTGGTGCTGCGTGACTGCTCGCTCTGTGCCGGGCGGTCGGTGGCCGCCAAAGTGTTTTTTAGTTCCTCAAAACGTGTCATGAGCGCGGCCATCTGTCTCTGGGCTTCGGCCTTCTCCTTGCGCTCCTCCTCACGCTCTCTGTTTGCCTTATGAAGATCCGCCAGTGCTATCTCGTACATGGTGACGAGATCCTGGCCTGACGGGCGGCTGCTGCCTGGATTTGCCTCACCGCCGGGGTTGGCTGGGGTTGTGAATAGTACGCGGTTAACGCCGATCGCGGGGTCGGAGGGTTGGGGAATGGCGGGGAGCCCTGCCTGCTCCTCAGCGTTTCCCCCGCTACCGTTAGTCATGGTGATTGTAGTGGGATGACCTTTTGTTCAAAAGTTTCCCACAGACGGCGCCAATGTTAATGTCTAAAAGTCTGGCGATAGCCGGACCTTAGTTAACGCTGATCCGTTAGGCGGATCGATACTTGTGCTAATGTTGTAGTTCCCGTTACCTGTCAAGTGAAATACAACGGGCGTCAGAGGGAGACCGCGCTGGGCGGTCTTCAACTCTCCGATGCCTAAGTTAGTCAATGTATTTATGTTGACAAAGTAACAGTAGGTAAGTATTGAATGCGTCATTAATGAGGAGAGAGGAGAGAACCTTTTATAGGTGAGGAAGAGACTGATCTTGTCTTTGTTTTCGATGTGGGACTGATATGCTTCAGTTCTCAGTTTCAGAAGCTTCTGATGCCATCTTGGCGCGGCGCGTGGCGGCGCGTCAGTGGCGATCTGGAGGTGGTCCGATGCTGAGGTTGTAGCCCGTGTGGCGGTGTGTCTGCATGTCATTCCTTTGGTTGGAATTAGTACCTTTAGCGGTACAATGAGCATGGCCCATTATAGCTAATTATGCTTGCAAATGTACATGTATGTACATACCCGAAATGTAGTCTTTTGCCATTTATCTAGAGCCATACGAGTATGAGCAATTTTCTTGGTAACTTGGAACATGGGCACCCCAGAAAAGTTTGCCTGCCATTTCTCTCGAGCGAGAGGATCACATTTAGCATGTTGAAGCCGAAAAAATTCAAACTTGAACCTGTGATGTCGAGGCCTTTTTGGTATTGGAACCATGCTATCATGGAGTATAATCGGTACATGGTCCGATTATGAAGGAGGAAGGTGAACTACCTTCGCATATCTGAAGATATCACACCATGTAAGAGTACAGACCGCTCAATTAAGTCTTAAATGGGTTTCCGACTTCCACCACGTTGCTCTAGCCTCTTCAAACCCTAGGTCTAGTAGATCATGGTATCCCAAAGCCTCTCAAAAACCTCTCAGCTCTTAGAGGACCATCAATCTTCTCATCATTGTTCAGGATCTCGTCGAAATCTCCTATGACAACCCATGGCAGAGAATCAAGGTCACCAATATCCTTCAACAACTACCAAGATTTATTACGTTCCACCGTACGCGCATAGCCATAAAAGCCCGTCATTCGCCATCGCGGCTTGCTGGGGCTTCCTCTCACCTATGTGTCAATATGATGCACCGACCATATTCGCACCTGAACATGGATCTCCTCACACCAAAACAACCCCAGACGCCCCTCCTACACTTCACTTAGAATCTCCTTACAATTAGGAAAACCCTAGCGACAGATGCAAGGCTTGGAAATCCTCATTCTTGCTCATCTTTGTCTCACATAAGAAGATGATTTGGGGTCTATTTTGGGTAATCAAATCCTTCAACGCCCGCACAGTTGCATCGTTGCAGATTCCTCTACAATTCTAGCTGAGAATATCCATTGGTATGGTAATCTGGAACTTTCTTCCTAGAACCCTAGAAAGCAAACCAGAGCAGAGCTAGGTCAGAGAGAAATTAAGGAAAACTTTTACGTTGGGGTCTAAATATGTTTACTGGGGTCAGAAAAAAAATATATTAAGGATTTATTAGTTTAATTCACCACCCAATGTAATGTTGTGATCCAAATAATATAATTTTGGAATTCATTCAAACATCATCAAAAGAAAAGAAAAAACTGATAGAATATCCAAATTATCATTATATTAACATACAAACATATTATTTTTACATAAACAACCACATAATTCCTCAATGTGTCTCTCTCACTTTACTAGGGTTACGTTTGGCAAGCACTTATCCATAACATCTTTCAGGTTTTCAATGACGAAGCTGGTTCCTTCCTTGTTTGGTGATTCTTGGTTAGAGATAGCATGGATATATTGCCTCTCTCTCTTCTCATAATGATTTTTCTTGTGAAAGGTTATGGTTCTCCACAGTTTAGGTCTTGTCTAGGGGTCAGGCTTTGACATGTGTAATTGACTTCACTGATCTATTCCTCGCTAGTACATCATGATCATCTAGCTCGTTGTTTGGTTGGATAAGCTGGTGTTAGTGGAGACAACAATGAGTTGTTGCGGAAGTGTAGATTATTCAATTGGCGCTCTTGTTCATTAGCTTGTAGTTTTTGTGGTATGAGATTTAACTTTGGGTGGTTATGATGGTTTTCGAGGTGGAGGATTTTTGGTGTGGTATGTGAAGATGCCATGAAAACTACAAGAGTTGTGGTGATCATTTTTTTCTTCGTCAACATGGTTTTGGGTGGTGGACTAGTTTGTAAGTGACTCATATCATAGATAATAGAGCTCTACAATAACATTTAGTCATGGAGGATTGTCGTGTTGATGGCAAAGAGGGTCTAGAACAAGTGTTATAGTTGTTAAGATGCATCCTTTTCTGGCAAAAGATTGCCCTACAAGGAAATTAGGACTTTGGTCTTAAGCTATATATCCTTTGTCACAGCCCAATCCGTATAGCAAGATATTGTCCTCTTTCAGTCCCGCACTCATGGTTTTGTTGTTAGGCTCCCACCCAAAACGCGTCTTGCTATAAGGAGGTGAATCTGCACATAAAAAGAACATCACTTCCTCTCCCCCAGGCCATTTGGGATCTCATGATTTAGGGCCTAATGCCCTCATCGGCACACTTCCGGATGGAGAGTGGCTCTGATACCATTTTGTCATATCCCAATTTGCATAGCAATATATTGTCCGCTTTGGGCCCCGCCCTCACGGTTTGTTCTTGGGCTCCCACCCAAAATGAGTATTCCTATGAGGAGGTGAGTCAGCACTTATAAAGCACATCACCTCCTCTCCCCCGAGCGATGCGGGATCTCACATCCTTACCTTAGGAGGAATCATTAACTTGGAACTCAAGATATATGTATCAGTCCTTGTCATAGGGGCAATCATTAACTTCAGGCTCGAAAAAAACCAAATACGGTGGACTTGCTAAAGAAAGGGAAAAAATTTCCTACACCTAAACTCCTCAAGACTATGTTTGTAATGATCCCTACATTAATTTTGAAAAGGGTGAGCTATTCTAACTCATCTTCTATGTTTAGGTGAAATGAAACATAAAGCTTTGTCCTGAATTCATTGTCTTTACTTGTTGATTCTAGAGTCTGCACTTTCTAAACTTGTTAAGTTCAAAAATAGGTGAAGACTTGAAGTTACTCAGGTAATGTTTGTTATTGTCATGCTCAAAAAAATATATTGCATATAATCTTCGCTTTTATACTACGATATTTCCCCAACTAAAAAATTAAAAATTAAAACCCATTATTTCTATTTAGGAATGTAAATGATTATGATAGTTAATTAACGAGATAGGAAACATTCATAAGCGATTCGTTTAGTTCTTTTTTACAGATATAATTTTTATCTTTTCTCCCTGAGATAGAAAAGTAAGTTTCCTCCCTGTTTGGCGGTGAGCCCTTACGCCATCATCGAATGGGCCATAGTCGACTCCATGTGAGTCTAGTGTGACATTGCGGTGGTGGCCTGTGAGGTGAGGGAGGAAGAGATCGTTGCGGTTGGCAAGTTTCGGTCTGTTCCTTACTGGCATAGTCGGCGGGTTCAGAGGTGACCAGGAGGTGAAGCTTTCGTGGTGGCTTGGCTTAGGGCTGATCAGAATGAGCTGATCTGAGTTGGGTCTCAGGGATCCGATCTGAGCTAATCTGGGTTGCATCTTAGGGATCCGTGTTGGTTCTCGAGGATTCATGGCTTAACCGAGTAGCTCCTTTGCTTGGATCCGATTTGGGATGACGCCTCTCCATAGGGCGACAGAGATGGTGGATTGATGTTGACGATCTACAGAAAATAATAGGGAGGCGCAGTGGAGGATCTATCAGCGGTGGTGCTGGGATTGGGCCAGCTGGCAGCTTGTGGTGTTCCTCTATCCTAGGTTGAGACTTGGGCCTTCTTTTTGTGCCTTGCTAGGGCTGGAGTTTTCATTTCTATTGTTAGTTTCATTCATTTTAGTTGGTTAGTGTTGTCGCGCTTTTGGCGTGTAATAAGTCCCTGCATATTTCTTATAGGGCTAGTCAGGCTTAATGTCTGTGTGTGCACTCTAAGTGTCTAGTTTGGCCTAGCGAGTCGATAATCCATTGTTAAATGGTCACTACCTCTTAGTGGCAGGATGAAACTAAGTGTGGTCGGATTTGTTCTATGGAAGCAACATAGTAAGAAAGCTGTGAGTTTGGTAATAATACTTCGTTGTAATTGATTTATCTTTCTGGTATGTCACCACTTTGTCAAAACTATTATAATACATTGTCGATCACTCTTTGCTAATTGGTGCTAGTTAGAATACATGCATTTTGTAGATACTTATGATATTATTTTGGGATGTTCCCTAAATGCTTATTGTAAGCAAGAGTTTAGACTTAATGTCCTCCCTTTGTATTCGGCAGTTTCAATTTATTAATCAACACTTGAAGACAGCCGCACTAACTCTTACAACAAATATATATATATATATATATATATAAAAGAAAGACGGAAAGTGAACCAGTACATCCACATGCAGAATTATGAGAATTCATCGAGTTATGAACATATTCAAAAGAATGACTATTGCCTTAATAGCTCACTGCTAACTCTGAGCTCTCCTATACATATACGAGTATGGTGTGGTTGGACTAGAAATATATAGATTGATAAACCTCCACTCAATTTCTATAGATTGCAATAACTTTGGAAATAGTGAAAACAAACAAACTGCGGCTAAAGTTAAAATGTGTGCGTTGATTTATCTTTGGGTACATGAGCTTTAACACCCTGGCCGATCGAGGAAGAAACACCAGGGTGCAAAACAAAAATGGCTAGGGTGGGTGCTAACTGGTGAATAAGTGCTAACTAGGCAGGAGGAACCGAGGACGAAGAAAGGAAAAGGCAATCCCAATTCCCAAAGACCACAGTCCACAGCATATATATACTGTGGTTGAATGACCTCTGTTTAATTGGCTCTTTTTTTTTTTTTCTTTGGCAAGGGAATAATTGGCTCTTAACTTATCCATTTACGACAAAACTTGGCAATCCTGAATTTATTTGAACACGAAAAGGACTTGGCAGTAAACAAGGTTCTAGGAGCCTAGTACTAAGAGCAACTCCAACAGATTCCCTATATTTTGATTTTTCTCTACTTTAGGGAAAAATAAGCCTCTTTTGCTCCAATAGATTCCCTATAACTATCTCTATTTTAGGGAAAGTGAGGAGAGAGAAAACCAAATTCCTTATATTTACAGCAAACTCCAAAATTTTAAAGAAGAATATGGAGAATTTATAGATTACCCTAAACTAGGGAATCTGTTGGAGTTGGAGAACAAAAATAGGCTAAAGGTTTGACTTTTGCTTCTCTATAATACAAAAATTATAGGGAAGCTGTTGGAGTTGCTCTAAGGGCCTGAGGCATATGTTATCGATTATCCAAGTAAAATCGAGTAGTTTTAAGAATATATATTTGTACTTTGTGGATTAGGAAACGTGTCCATTAGTTTCATTAAAACGTGTACTAAGAGAATTTCATAATGTTGGGAGCATTAGTTGTTTTAGAAAATTACATACAAGTGTCAGTTTGAAACTTAAATTAGTTATAAGGCCACCAAAGTTTTATTGTACACATAAGGCCACTTGTATGTTTAAATTATTTACACCCTGGCAATTTTACTTTACACCCTAACAATTTTACCCTTCGTGGAATCTTTTTCCTCTTGCCAAAACAAAAAGAAACTCTCTCTCTCTCTCTCTCTCTCTCTCTCTCTCTCTTCCTCTATCTCTCTTCTTCTTCTCTTCCCTCTGCAATCACCGGAAAGCCACCATCTCTCATCATCGTCACCATCAATTGAACCACAACACAAACCCGACCAAAGCCTAGCCACCCCATCGCCGATTAAGGCTTCGGCCATCCTTTCAAGATGAAGCTGATTTGATCTTATCTGATCGGTGTCTTTGATATCGCCGCGTCGTTCAACTCCGGCGACTTTACGCTCCTCATCGAGATACGAGGTCGTCGGTGTCCTCTAATTCAGCTTGAGAGGATTCCAGATCGGTGTCCGACTAATCGCCTGCTCTTCTTCTTCTTCTTCTTCTTGGAAATTGGCTCCGGCCACCGGGCAAGGTCCTCCAGGCGATTTCCGAGTCCTCTGACAAGATCCTGCGTGCGTGAGGACGTACGTGAACGAGTTGGCGTGACTAGGGTTAGTCGGAGTCCTGGATTTTCAGCAGGCTCTGACGGTGGCTACCGCCTATGGAGAAGAGGTCGCCGACGAGCATATTAGGGAGGGCGTGGCTACTGTGGTTGTGGAGACTTTGTTCCCGGCTCACTCCGACCCGTACAGTACGATCTCTACCCGGGTAACTTCGGCTACATTTGGAATTGATCGGTCTATGTTTTCGTTGTGCTAAGTTTTTGATTTTCTTATAGATTTGTGGTTTGAATCATGAATTCCTACTGTTTTTGGAAATGGCAGAAACTCCTGTATTGTTTTTTTCATTCAATTTGATAGTTTTGGTTTGATTTGGGTAATTACTATGAATTTTACAATTGTTTTGATTTCTGAGTGGCTTTTGTATTGTTTTGAGTTATGGTAATGAAATTGGATCTTAATTTTTCCCTCATTGTTTCTGATGTTTTTTTATTCTGGTTTGTACTTTTATTTTTGTGGTTGAATTCTGGCAAAAGAGAGCAAGTGAAGCAGTTTTCAATGTTGGTGAAAGTAGCTTTCGGAGTTTGTGAGAGTAGCTATTGGTTTTGGTGAAAGTAGCGTTTTGTTGTTGGTGAGAAGAGTTTTTGATGTTGATGAGAATATATTTTGTTGTTGGTGAGAGTAACTTTTGGTGGTGATGATTGTAGCTTTTTGTGGTGGTGATAGTAGTTTTTAACGTTGGTGTGAGTAGTTTTTGTCGGTGGTGAAAGTAGTTTTTTGCGGTGGTGATAGTAGTTTTTTGCCGTAGTGAGAGTAGCTTTTGTTGATGGTTAGAGTAGTTTTTGATACAAGAGTAACTCTCTAATGTTAGTGAGAGTAGCTCGTTGGTGTTAGTGACAATAACTTTTGTTGTTGGTGAGAGTAGCTTTTGGTGTTGGTGAAAGCAACTTTTTGCTGTTGGTGAGAGTAGTTTTCTAGCGTTTGTGAGAGTAGCATTTATTGCTGGTGAGAGTAGTTTTTGGTATTGGTGACAGTAGCTTTTGTTGGTGGGGATAGTAGCTTTTTGTTTTGGGGAGCATAGGTTATTTGGCAAGCAGTAGCTTTTATTGTTTGTGATAATAGCTTTTGTTATCTCATCGGAGGTTGCCGGAAATCTTACTAGAGTAGCTTTTGTTGCTAGTGACAGTAGCTTTTATTGCTAGTGATAGTAGCTTTTGTGACCTCGCCGGAGATTGCCGGAAATTTCATCAGAGTAGCTTTTGTTGCTAGCTACAGTAGCTTTTGATGTTAGTGACAGTAGTTTTGTGGTCGGCGGAGTTGACCGAAGACCCGCCGGAAGTTGGTCGGAGGTCGGCCGGAGACTCGCCGGAAGTTGGCTGGAGACCCGCCGGAGTTGACCGGAGACCTCGCCGGAGAGGAGAGAGAGAATTAATGTTGATTTTGTACTCTAGTGGCATTTATTTAAATATATTAATTTTTAATATCCAAAATATAACACATTTTTTAATCAGGCACTTATGAATGAAAAAACCAGTTGGTGGCTTTATGGCTAAAAAAAACATTCTATGATGCACTTATATGTAATTAACCCTTATTGTTTCCCACTTTCATGCAAGTTGGTATTGTACCTCTCTCCTCAAGATAGTAGAATTTAGGTATTTTTCATCAAGGCTTCATCCTATTTCTTTTAAAATTGATCCTTTAACTTCAACATGCAGTTTTTTTTCAGGTTAATTAACTTATCATTTTGGGTTGGAGAATCCACTATATCTAGCTCCTTGATGCATGTTCTAGATACAACAAGACACAAAATCAGTCAACAATGATATAGTCAGGGCAAACTAATCCTTTCAATTCAATATAAGAAGGATGAATTAATATATGAAACTAAATCTTTGTTAATGGTATACAAAATCATATCAATTTCGATCTCTTTAATTGCCATACTCCGATGAACATCATTAAAGTACGTGTTGATAATGAATACATCAACATGCACGTGAACTCTAATTTCCATCCTTAATTATATGGGAAGTGCTTCACTCACTAGCTACAAAAGATTCCTTAAGCAGGATCTATATGTGGTCAGTGATCACTAGAAAGATTATTAAGTATTCTTTCAGTATTACATATGAATCTGCCCTTACTAGCTGGTTCAATTCCATTTGCCTCTCTGCAACTTGCTTAACTTTTTATAACGAATATTGACAAAACTGGGTAGTTGGATAAAAACAGACCTCCTCCACTTATGAACTCCATGCTTCATTCCTCGTTAGGAAAAGGCCTAAAGATAAATGTATATATTGCTGAAGATACCCCGGATATACGTCAGATAAAATACTACCCATTACCGAATTGAAAATAGCTACCCAACAAAAGGGAAACAAAGTCTTATAAACAACTAAAAGGGAAAAGAGAGAGGTGAACAATCAGCTAGGGTTTAGGGTTCAGCATGTGATTGACTTATGTTATTATATTATTTACTTTGCATAGGTAGCAGAGGAAGCAGTGGCTGCAATCCCACAGCTAAAAGTCACATAATATAGAAAGCTGAACTTTCCAATGGCGTTGCAGAAGAGAATAATCTGTTCAGTGCTTAGAGATCGATGATCAACTGGTCTTCTTCTTTGTCCCACATTGTAGCACTCACTGACCGACTGCAATCCCATAGCTTAAACTGACAAACCACAATGGAGTTAAAAACATGCCAGTGTCACTAATGAGCTTTATGCAATATTGTAAAACCAGAGATGATTTTTCTTTTCTTTTCTTGAAAGGGACCTAAAAAAGGAATTTATTTTAATATCATTTCATTATACACCCATGAATATATGTCAGATGCATAGGAACCACCGAACCAATAACGTGGCGGTGATTTGTACCAAAAAATTAACGTGGTGGTGATGTGGGAGGCTTTTTGGAAAATTTTAAATGAAAACATTGTCTGATGATGATCATATGATCTTGTGGCTGACACGAAAAGCAACTCTTTTAAAACCCAGGTACTGAGCATAGGTCGATCCTCTTCAAGACTTTCTATGATCATTTCATCCAATGACCTTTCTTACAAAGCATTATAAACGATTGGATTTGTATCTAACTATTTATATATTTGTTCTTGACAAACTTGACGAGGTCGGTTCCAATATCAACTGAAACTGTCCCAGAAAATTCCAGTACTTTAGCTTTTCTACGTGCCCAAGAGTCACTGTTCACTAAGGAAATGGGAATCACATGAAGAATGAGCAGTACCTTTTAATAGTCACTTACATGGTTACTTTTTAATTCTATTTTACTTTTGAGTATGGTCTATGAACTCACTTCTGTGTAGATTTATTAGTTGATGGGGGCATGTGCACCACACGTAGAACACTTGGTGTGTGTAGCAGGCCACACACTCAATCCTGGGTTTCTTTAGAGGTGATTCAATCTTTCTTGTTGCCTTTCCGAATCCGATGCTTGTTATTAGATGTCTCTGTAAAACTGGTTTGTCTGGAAATATACGTACTCATACTCTTTCACCGCAGCGTGCATTATGTGCCATTGCTCGCTGGCTAGCTTCTATTTGTCTAGATGTAATCTAAGCGGGTTCAAATGCTTGATAAGCAAATCTAAGGTAAGTAACTTGTCCTTGAGACAATGGAACTATTGAACCGGGTACTTGAATTTAAATCCGATTACTAGTTGGTTTTCAGCGAGCCTAGATAATGGGAGTGCCTAACCAGTCACCCAGTCTGTATCTGAATAAAAAGACAGTATCTGATTACCATATAAAAGATTTTTTGCATCATTAGGGTTTATATACATCACATGAAGTGTCAAGTCCTATTACACTAGGCTGTGAAAATGTAAATATGACAAAATTGTGCAAAACCACAAGTCAAATGCCAAATTGAACCAATCCATAAACAGTAAATGGGATTCAATGGATTCAAGAGCTTTTAGCCGACATCTTCATCAGTTCAGCTGAGCATAGCCGTGCAACTTCATAATGAATAACTATATACTGGCAATTATTTCCTATAGATTAACATGAGACCGCAAAACTTGGATCTGGCTATCTACAAAAATATGTGCTTAATGCATACTGATGTAGAAAAGAAACCAGCCTTCTACCTAAGCATAGCACGCTCCTAAGATACCAGGTATTAGTATTATACACAGGGATTACTGATGGAGTGCTAATCTACTTATTACCAGCCATAAATAGGGTTTTCAACCTGAGGAGGCAAGAGACGGAGATCTTTACAATGTTGCTTGTCGTAGTCACGGGTTCCAGGGGTTGCCCCAGTGCATAATCTAAGGAATTCATTCCCGGTGAGACAATAATGGGCAAATGCCAATCCTCCATCAACCATACCTGATAAGCTAGGCATAGATGCAGACTTTGAGACCCCCTTTCCCTTACCTCTGCTTGATCTTGCACCATTCTTTTCCATATCCAAGACTTTATCCATCTCAGAATACTCCATGAATCTCTGTGTAGCTGCTTCCCATGAAAGATTAAATCTTTGCTCTGGAGTAAGGGGCTGAGGGTCATTTTCCATTGCTTCCTTTACTTTGGCAACAAAGTCCTCAGATGTTTCATAAGTCAAGCAATTAGGAAATGATCTGAAAAACTGATTTGATGGATGGTACGCACAAACAACAAATTTTCCCATGGCAAGCGCCTCAGCAGTAGCCGTGCACAGCACATCACTAACACTGGGATTTATGAAGACTTTGTACCTTCAAGAAAATAAGGAATATTATTAACATGACAGATGAAGAAAGGTGAGTGGGGTTGAGATGGTGAATGGAAAAAAATGTATTAGTCTGTTCTTTTTTCCCTGAAATCTAGTCTAAACACAAACTTGGGCAGCTTAGTCATTGAACTAGTATTCTTGGAATGTCTTTTCCAATCAACCCTCTTTATATGCAGAACTAAGAAAGTCAGGAAATTGAGAAGTTGAGATTCAATGGATCCTCGGCAAAAGAAAAAAGAAAAAAGTTGGGAAGCTGAAATTCATAGATCCTTACCCGTGAAGAGAATCATCAGCATGGTCCCTCCCTTTTAGAAAGTTCAGATTCAAATCCAAACTCTTAGCTGTACTCTGGACTTCATTGGCATCCTCTCCATTCCCATACACATCCACTTTGAAGCCATCAAGGTCACTCTTGTGCTTTGCCAACAAATCTATCAATTCGCGGTATCCCTTCGCCCAGACCATCTTTCCCAAGAAATATGCTCCTTTTGAGAATGTTTTCTCTCCAGTTTCCTTTTCTGCAGCCACCTTCTCTCCAATTTTTAAGAACTTAGGATTCACGCCATGAACATTGCAGATCACAGACTTAGGTAAATCCTGTGTGGCAGCTGAAAGGCGAAGAACCTAGATAAAAATCATGAGCAATTTAGTTAGTGAATGACAAAAAGCATTCTAATGAACTTAGCAGAAACCAGGTACAACATATTCAAATTTAAATTGCACATGTTCATCAGATAGCCAATGAATGGGCTCCTACCTTGTCGCAATATGCTCTTGTAACCCAATTGTTTATGTGCTTCACAAAGAATGCTTGAAGAGCTCCATTCTTCTCTCTCTTGATATATTCCAAGTAATTTGTATGAACAACACCAACAACATGGTTAAACTTATCAGTCCATCGCCTGCCATGATGGTACCAATTCAGGTGTTCTGGTTCTTCCAGGATAGCAATGTCAGCCTCTTTGGACGGAATGAACTGAGAAGTGTCTCCAGCAGGTAAAATGCTTCGCCTTTCTTTGGAAAACTAATAATATAGCAAGATAATGAATCAGATAAGAATTTAAGAATAACAACCATAATCGATATGATCAACTATGAAGTGGCATGAACAGAGCCATAAATGTAATTACCTTCCCTGGATAAAAGGAGATCTTAAAGTCAGCTTTAAAGCCAATCCTTTCCTCAAGCCAGTTACGGATATAAATTTCCTGCTCTTCTGGTGAAGTAAAAGTGATATTGCTAGGATACACAAGTTCTTGATCTGATGCGCAAAGCCATGGAACTAACAAGGTAACATTTTGTTTTGCAGTCTGAGCCAGATACGCAGCTCGAAAAAGTGGATTCACTGCTGTTCCTGTCATCCAAGGAAGACTAGCAGTTGTGACTATAGCAACATGCCGTTTCTGGTCTGATGGGTCATGCTTTGCATGGTCTGTCCAAAATCCACCATCGTAAGAATGCCCTGTACTTTGCAGGACAGAAGCTATCCTTAAATCTAATTCATCATTAATGTTTTCACCCTCTAGAACAGATGACTCTCCGGAAGAAGGGGAGTTCAACAGAAAGTAATTCTTGCGTTTACTATACAAGCTTTCCACTAATTTCTCACATACATCTGCATTCATTTTCAGAACCACAAAACTTCAGCTGTATTGTCATATACATAAGTCCATAAAAATATAGAATACAAATCAAGTCGATAAGAAATCTAAAAAGAAAACTGTGACAGTCTTTTCTTGCCAACAGGAAATATCTGTGTGACCTGCCAAGCAATTTAAACTTTTCTACTTTGCTCTTATTTATTCTTGAGGGGATTTATTGTTAATTATACTTCTTCCGAGTAAGATTCATGTTCATGATAACTTTGTCAACCAAGATGTGTTCAGAACTGGGTTTGCTGCATGTTATATCGTTTCAACAGTCCAACCAAAGTTTGAACTTATGCAGTCAATTACTTATCAACAAATACATTAACACGCCATGAGGCTCTACTATTTATATAACTACATAATATAAACAAATCAGAAAAATGTCAAAGCATTTTTGCAGTAACAGCTTTAAACGGAACTTTAAAATAAGTACCTTTTCTAATGCCAAGTTGATCCAGAAATGGCTCAGATTGCCTAACCAAACTTGCCAAAAGTTCCGCCGCATCCAGTGGAGGTACAGCCTGTATCATGCGTAGGAGATGAACTTAGTACAGCAAATTACCTACTTACCAATTTTTCAGAAAAGAACCAGCCACAGAAATCTCCTTATACTATGTCTATTAGCAATTCCAATCTTTAAAATAATAAACAAAATAAAATAACAGAAATCCCACTTCCATAAAGAGCATATTCTAAACTCCCACACACACATTCTTAGTATTATGTGGACACAAATATGAAGGCCAACAAAATCACCAAGTTTTAGTATTCACTTGTTCATATGATAAGATTGCCATCCCCGGTATGGTATAATTTTACAGAATATGAGCACCACAGTTTGCAACAACGAGACATCTTAATTTTTAAAAAACAAAAGGGCACATTGAGTGCAATGAAATTCCGACACGGAAAACTAGTTGAGTTCTCAGTGTTTTGGAACACTAGTATTAGGTGTCATATCACACCAAGATGCGTGTGTAATCATGGCGAATTCTACAATATATTAACATATGACATACATACAATTACCAGTTTTAGGATTTAATTACTCAAATGAGAACCTACTTTACTCTAACGATGACCTTGTTTACCTTAAAGAGGACTTTTTCTAGTTACCACATTTACCACATGAGTCCTCAAAGTGGTAAATATTACATGAAACATGACATGTATGAGAGATATTAAAAGCACCATAGCTTTACCCATGTAATCATCTTTTTGGGTGAAATGTCAAATACAAGCACCAATCCTTATCCTAGCCAACACCTACACTAAAAGAGCCTCTAAATAATACATAGGTGGGTTCTGATTTCCAGCACAAACTGCAAGAAACAATCACTCCGAGAAACTTTTGCATCTTCATTACTCTACTGAATTATAACTCAGAAAACACTAATATGCCAAAGCAGCCAGATACGAAACACAAATTAAAAAATACAAGATAATAAAAAACAAAAAAAAGATACCAAAATGACAAAAAAGAAATTATGGTGCGTAGATACAAACCTGTGACTCCTGAGAATCCTTGTAAACTGATTTCTGAAAACAGAAAAAGAAAATAGTCAAAATACTGAAGTGATAAGAATATGTGCTGCTCACATATGACCACATAACAATAAATACACATTGATCACGGAAACACACACAAAGTAACTGAAAGAAGTAAGATATCTACTGAAAGAAACACAAACTCAAAACAGTCGTATACTCGACAGTTCATTTACCAAAGACAGTATACACCTTTCGGATGAGAAACACAATATAATTGAAGTTGAGGGTAACTATGTCATGTTGTCAATTGGTGCACAGGTTGCACTTCAGAATGATATTGGAGTGCAAGCTTATATGCATAACAAGAATTAGCCCAAGGCTATTGACATCCTTGTTCCAGCCAAGCGAAGTTGGAATCCACATAGAAATCTTCCAAAATGAATGTAAAGTTTTTTTTTTTTTTCAAACATTCAGAATTATACACAAACGATTTTATTTTATTCCTATTTGGTACAGACTTCAGTGATTAGTTTGCCAAAAGTTCTATCTTAATATCTTATACCTCAGGGTCTAAGAAAATTCGTTCCCTCAGTCTCTCAGTTTGCTACCTACCCAGCTCTGTAGTAGGCAACCCAATAAACTCCCCAAGATATGCACAAGGACACAGCTACATCTCATATGCTTTACAATGTTTTGACTTTTGTATCGCTACCCAAACACAACAGCATCACCTATATCAGATAGCAAACTGATTCACATGCATTTGCAGATAAAAAAATTTTGTTCTTTTGATTCAATTTTCCTACCAACTTATAAGAACGAACATTTCAGCCAAGACAAGGTGAACACACAAAAGCCAGAATAAAGCAATTGAAACCAAAATTGCAGAGCTCACAAATTCAATTGCTACAAAGATTCGAACAAAGCAAAGAGAGAGCATACCAAGCTGGACTTGACCTTCTCCACAAACTCACTGTTCTTAAACCCACCGAGAAATTCACGCTTCTCAAACTCTTTCAATCTCGTCTTCAACACTCGAATTGGCTCCCAATCCCTACTGGACTGTTTCTCCTCATCATCACCGTCTCTCTTCCACTCTCCCCAAAACTCACTAAACTTCAAACTCCTCCTCCGCCTAATCCTATCAAACTCCGCCATCCCTTCCCTGCTCTCCACCTCCGACACTATAGCATTCTTTATCGCCGACAAATCAATCCGAATCGTCGATCTCGGGGTCCATTTCTCCAGCACCTTCTTGCTGAAATCCGGCGACGAGTACGCCCTCCGAATCTCCACCAGCTTCGGCTGCAGCTTCTTCACGAAGTCGATCTCCGTCGGCCGCGACAGCGACGAAGACGACCGGATTGCGGTCGCCGAGTTGAACAAGTTCTCGAGCTCGCGGTCGAAGGAAGTCGCCAAGTTCTTGAACGAGTTGGCTCGGTCCTTCATCAATTGGAGATCCGCGTCCGCCGAGTCCTTCACTTCCCTCCACCCCTTCGATATGAACGAGAACGCGTTCGACGTCGACGCTTGTCCTTCTCCGGCCATGGCCGAGTTCGGCGCTAGGGTTTTGACTCTGAGTCTGAGAGAGAGAGAGAGAGCTTTTGGGTTTTTTTTTTCGCGGGTAAGAGGGAGCCTTATATGGATTGGGATTCGTGAATCTTCTCCTCTAACCTCGAAGCTTATTAGCGAAGCCCCAAAGCCATAAAAGAAGAAAGAAAACACACAAAACAGGTGGGGCGCTCAGAAATTAACGGTTGGAAATGCGGGATTTTCTGTTTTCGGAAAAAGCCTGTACACGTGTCTTCCACGTGGCAATTTCGGATATTGGGTGGGGAATATTCTGGAGGAAGGAATATGATGCTGGAGGGGGGAGAGGGAGGGAGGGCTGAGGTTTGGGATTTAGAGATGCACGTGGCGAGTATTGGTTGGCGGGAATTGGCTCCGGGGGCCTAAATTTTTTGTCTTGGGTGCTTTGAACCCATGAGCAGTGCCGGACGCCGATAAAGTTGTGTGGAAATTTCTAACCTGGACTCGGTACGGGAACACGCTTCTGGCGGAAAATTTGGTAACATAGACAAGATCTAATATAATTTTGAAGAGGGAGATTTATGTTTCTAATTTTATAATTCACATACTATATTTTATTTATTAATATATTAAATTTTAGTCTGACAGTGTGGATCATAAAAATACGACGTTAAAATAGTAAAAAGTAAAATACATAGTGTAAATTATAAAATATGGAGTGAAATATAATTTTGATTTTTAAAAACTCATCTTTAATAACTTTTAATTATTAATTTAAATATTAGAAGAGTATTGAACGAGACTAGTGCATGCTTTGTCTTGAATAAAGATATATAAAATTACACACTTTTTTGTGTTTTAATTAACACATAAAATGATGTGTGATTAGTAATTCTAAATTGATCTCAAATCAACTCCCCCTTACGGTTCAATAGAAGACATCATTATTAATTCAAACAAATTTAGTTCTTAACAGTTTTATAGCATTTGAGAGGTTGTGGTTGTACGTCGGAGTAGATAAAAGTTTTAACGAGATCAATGTTTTTCCTCTCTTAACTCTAAACTTTTGTAAGCTATTAATTTATTGAAAGAAATAATAATCAAATACATTTTATAAGCGCAATGTTTTGTGTTCTAATTTAATAAATATAACTTGTTTTAGATTACTTATTGTTTCAAAAATAATTTATCGGGCGGACCTTAATTATAAGACTAGCTAGCTAGTAACTTGTCTCTCTAAAGAAGTTACGTAACAAATATACCTTCATCTATTGATCGAAGTGTAGGATAATGTACTTGCTCAAACATTTGATCATGAACATAATATGTTTCTAAGTTGTAGTTTGCACGACTCGAGAATGCGCTCTAAAAAGTACATAAGAAGCATTTCAGTGTGCAAGGAATGAGAAAAACTGCTACCTCAATACCAAATAACGTGTGAAATCATCTAATCTGGCTAGCTTGAAATTTCAAAAGGAAAACGAAAGTAACGCAACAGGAATTCCAACAACCATCAATTCAGCTTCGTCCTTTTGCTGCATGTGCTTGAATTGACCCTGCTTCCAGATATGGCTATATGCAAATTTCTACGTAGAAAAGTTTCGAATCATCTACTACAAGATGAAGACTCCTCTCAAACATAGGCACCTCTGAAAATCACATAATGAATGAGTGGTTTTGCTGGTCTTCCGATGACTTGTGGGCTGCTGTGAATGTGAACCCACCATTGTTTGTCCCCCTGTGTTTTTCACCGTGCATGTCATCATCTGAGTATGTTAATATACTCTCTCCTTATGAGAATATATAGGGGGGATACCTATATACATATTCCATCAAATCACCAGTGGACCTGAGAATTTGGTAATTACCTCATATATGATGCCAGAGTGCCAGACTTTGGGCTCATTATGGCTCTTGATGATCCTTGAATAGCTGCATGAATAACTAGGCAACATAGCAGTCGTGTATTAGCTGTCCCCTTATGTCGACTGTGCTTAATTAGCTGCTGTTTCTACTTCGTGAGACTAGAGATTGATTAGCTCAACTACGTTGTAACGGTTTGGGAAATTCTACGATTCATGTAAACCATGGCTATGTTGAGTCAACGGTCGTCACTGAAAAGTCAACTATCAATGGTGTTGTTAGAAGATGGACATGTGGCACACATCTAATCAGGGGCGGACACACATAGGGACGAGTGGGGGCTACTGCCCCCAGTGGATTATTTTCATTTGCTCAGCAGCTTCATATATATGTTATGTTCATTGGTTTTTGCCCCCAAAGGAAGAGGAATATGCTGCTGCTGCCCCATAACTATTGAGTAATCTGCTGCCTCACAAGTCACAACAATTAAACTAAGGAAACTACACATGTAAATGTATGAAAGCATCTGGCTTTGTATGCATACATTCCCTTGGTGGGTCTCAAAAGTCTGCGGCTGCAGGACTACAATAAAAAACTCATGCATTTGAGTTTTCTTTGTGGGACATTATTGTGGGGCTATGAGACATGTGGAGGCACAACCACACAAGGCTGATGTTCTATCTTCCATTACTGGGAAATATAGCAGATGCCTCTTCTAATAATTCAAGTTGCTTGAGGCTTATTTTGAGCTGTGAATTAGCCTTTATTCGAGTTATTTTTAACATAGTTTTTAGTTCTTTACTTTGTATTTTATTTGTGAGAAAGATTTTGGCCTCGTGCCTCTTTCTCTATATATTGTTCTTTTTTTAAAAATTTATTTTCAATAAAATTTCGAGTTAAGGGGTAATTTTTCCCTTAACTTGCTTACCCAAAAAAAAAAGTCTGCAAGTCTTTCTCTTCTTAATTTTATATTTCTAATTTAAAAGAGTTTCACAGGTGCATGATTTCATAATTAATCAATTTTGATTCTTTTTTTTTTTAAGAACTACATGATGATTACTAACATTAAATTGTAATAAGGTTTTGAAACATCTTTTATGTTGCTTGGTTTTTATACAAGAAGATTGGATCACTCTTGCCTGGTGGTTTTTAAAGTCATTTTATTTATTAGGAAGTTAGAATATGAATTCATTAAAACTATTATCAATATCGAAAGATTGAAAAATTATGTTTCATTCATTGTAGTATTTTATATTTGTTTGATCAACCTTTGTTTTTGCCTCCACTCACAAAAATTCTACGTCCGCCACTGCATCTAATGGTGGTATTAAGTGGATCCAGCTCCACTAAATTTACATTGTCTAAAGTTACGTGAATTTCATAAAATCATAATCTTTCATATAATCTAACCGACAAAATGTGACCATGTCAACTTTTAGTTTTTTTTTTTTTTCTCCCAACCATCTTTAACTCATGTTTGATCTCATTTAAAAAAGACGCGCTAGGGTTTTCTCCATTTTGTCTCATGCTCGTCCGGCTGCACGTCTTTGCGGCGTTGTCGTCGGACGGGTGGTCTTGTCTCGCCGTCCCTCTTCGTCGTGCGAGTATGTTTGTTGTTAGAAGTCTGGTGGCATGGGTGTTGACGGCAACTAGTGGTAAGCGGCGGTGGTCCGTTTGGTGGAGGGTCGAGTTGATCCCGTTGGGGTTGCTGATTCTGATCTGATCAGAGTGGTAATGGATGATGGTTGGGTCTGGTTGGATTGGGAGGCGCAGGGTGGTGGTGCAACGACGAAAGGGTCATGTTCCTAGCTGGTTCTTTTTGTTTGTTGGATGGTTGAGCACGCGATCCAGGTTTTACTTGGATGGCAACAGAGAGGTTGATAGGTGGAGATCGTGGTGGGTGGGGCGCTGCTGGTGCGATGACAGAGATTGTTCGTCAAGGGCAGTAGTGGGATGGTGGCGGTGCGACTGGATTGGGTTTGCCATGGTGGCGGCCTTGGCTGTTTCTAGTGCTTTAGGGTTTGGTTTTATTTTAATGTTTTTATTTTGTTGGTAATAAGACACTACAGGTTGTGACAGAGACAATCTTCTCTTCCGCCTTCTAGTAGGACGTTCCTATCTGGTTTTGGGTGTCAGCGAAAATGTCTGGTTGTGCACAGACGAACATTATTGGCCTTCTAGTGGGTCGTTCCTGTCTGGTTTTAGGTCGGAGGCGATGGCGGTTTGGAGCAGTTATGGGTTGACGGTGTTGACAATAGGGTGGTGACGATGTTTGTTTACTTTAGTCTTAGGTCTGAATGTCCGGCAATCCTTTTGGTCAGGTTTATGTTACAACGAGTGTTGGCTTGGTCGATCAAAGCTGGTCAGGTGGACTCTGGGTGGCGAGTTAGTGTCGACACAAGTGAGTTGTCTAGTTTCAGTGTTCTTCTTGGCTAGATGAGAGGTGAGATGTTAATGCTCTGGCGCTTGTTGTCTTTGCCATTTGGTTGTAGTGTTAGTCATTATAGAGTTCTAGTATGAAGTGTAGTGGTCATTTCTGTGTAAGAGATGTTGCCTAAAATTTGTTGTAAACAGTTCATTATTAATGAAGTTCTTCTTGATCAAAAAAAAAAAAAAAACAATCTTTAACTCTGCCGTCAATATTAACTTCATCTCCCAAAAAAAAAATGTTAACAAACATGGATGAATTGTCCGTGAAATCTAGATTTCATGAAATTTTTTACAAACCGGATCAATTGCTCTACAGAATTGTAATCTCTTATTCTTTGAACAGTTCTCCTCTCTTTCAGTCCCCCTACAAGATCAAATAGGTGTTCAGATTTGAATAGTATAGAAAAATTTATTTAGTTTTATTTCTGCTCGAAGAAAGAATTTGATTTGAAAATTACATATCCATTCAATCACGAAGTGATTTTGACTTTGGACCCATGCCTCTACTCCGTTTTCTATATAAGAGATGACGGGTTTCTAATTGGCCTCGTGATCATTAATTATTAGACATCGATTTGCTTTTATGCAGCCTATTTATGAATGTTCAATCATTTTTTGTTTTGATGACTCTATATTGATGTATGCCAAACTTCGAATGAAAGATGAGAATTTATCTGTAGTGGAAATTAGTACCCAGAGCCCATAAAATTGAAGGAGTCTTAGTTTCATCTTCAATTAACAGAGCATAAACTTATTAAAAAGACAATTATAACATTCTAGGGCTGGGCGTTTAAGCCCGAAAACCCGCAAACCCGGACCGGCCTGTCAAAGCCCGACCCGTTCGGGCCGGGCCCTATTTTTTTTGTCACCAAAACGGTTCGGGCCGGGCTTGCAATTTCAAAGATACGGTTCGGGCCGGGCCCTGCCATTCAAAGTTAGAAAAGCCCGTTTAGGCCCGTTTTAATTAAAGGACACATATGTCCATATATTATTGGACTTAATATAAGGCTCAAAATTTCTACTATAGGATCAGGTACACCAAATTGTTCCTCACTCAAATACCTAAAGTCCAATACAATTAACCTAATCAATCTCAGCCATTTCTTCAAACAATCAAACCCGATCTGAAGTTCTGAACCTAGACCCTAGAGGCCGCCTCCTGAAGGCTTCACTCTTCAGTCACCCATTTCCTCAAACCCGATCTGAACCCAGCTTCTAGCTCCTCCGCCTGAACCCAGCTGCTAGCTCCAACGCCGAGACTCTCTCCTCCTGAAGGCTTCACTCTTCAGTCACCCATTTCCTCAAACCCGATCTGAACCCAGCTTCTAGCTCCTCCGCCTGAACCCAGCTGCTAGCTCCAACGCCGAGACTCTCTCCTCCTGAAGGCTTCACTCTTCAGTCACCCATTTCCTCAAACCCGATCTGAACCCAGCTGCTAGCTCCTCCGCCTGAACCCAGCTGCTAGCTCCAACGCCGAGACTCTCTCTCTCTCTCTCTCTCTCTCTCTCCACTTCACCTGTAAACCCAATCTGAATCCAGTCACAGTCGTTCCCGATCTGAACCCAGTCACAATCGTTCCCGATCTGAACCCGGTGCCAGCGGCTCCGCCTCCACCTCCGCCTCCTTTAGTCACAGTCCTTCCCAAACTTATCTGAGCCAGCTCCTTCGCCTTACGATCTTACGATCTAAGTTCTGTTCTACTGACCTTACGATCTGAGCCAGCGCCTCCGCCTCCGCCTAGTCCTTCCCCAACTTATCTGGTCCTCTCTCTTTTCACATCAAGTTGTGAGTTTCTTTATCCTTGTTCAGTTTGTTTGATTTCTTCTCTTTCTCTGTGTATCTCCGTGCATATGTTGTGATATGTTGAAGAAATGTGTTGTATCTCCGTACATATGTTGTGATATGTTGAAGAAATGTGTTGTATCTCCGTGCATATGTTGATTTTTTCTGTATCTCTGTGTATCTCTGTGTATCTCTGTGTTTCTCTGTGTATCTCTGTGAAGAAATGTGTTGAAGAAATGTGTTCAGTTTGGAGGTTTAGGGTCTGTCTACGGATAATGCATCTGCAAGTGTGGAGAAGCTGGGTGGTGATTGTCATATTGAATTATTGATAGATGAGTTTTGAGAGTATTGGTGGAGTTATTTTTAGATAAAATTTAGCATAAATTCTTCAGTCAATCACTGTGAACACTGACCTTTGTTAGTATCTGCTGCTGCTTTGCTTTATTTCATATTCATCATGTGATTGAGATTGTGATTGTGATTGAACTATGCAAATTGTCATTGATGTTTCCGTTTGTCACTTTGTCTAGTATCTCGTTTGATTTGAGGAAAGAGTTTCTGTTTATTGTGGTACACCCTACGTAATTATTTGATTTCATAGGTTAATCATAGATTCTGTGTATGATTTAATCATAGGTTAATCTAATTCTTCTCCCTGTTTTGGTTGTAGAATGGCCACCGATGGGAATGCTATTGTACCATCGCCGAAAGCTCCAGCTGAACCAAACTCGGGAGCTCCTGAGGCTCCGCCTACGGCTCCAACATCTGCTTGTCCTCCTAGACCATCAAAAAGCAAGAGAAAGCGGGCTGAAAAGAAGGCAGTGAAGCCACTGAAGGTCACAGCCAGGTCCGATGTCTGGGCACACTTTGAGAAGTTTGATAGGGCAATTACAGAAGTTGTGGATGGAAAGAAGCAGGAAGTTGGACGTGAAGTCAGAGCAAAGTGCAGGTATTGTGAAACTGACCTTGCTGGAGATTCTTCTTTTAGTGGCACTAGCACTTTAAGAAGGCACATTGAGATTGTATGTAAAAAAATACCCGGGTAGGGCTGATATAGAGGGGCAGCAGGTTTTAACTAGTGATGGGATGGCTTCCCGTACTCTAGTGTCTAGAACTTGGACTGAAGATGCATGTACTTTAGCTGCATGTAAAATGATAGTAGTTGATGAACTACCATTTAGTCATATAGAGAAACCTGGGTTTAGGCATTTTTGTGAAGTAGCTATCCCCCATTGGACAGTCCCATCTAGACGTGCCATTGTAAGAAAGTTTTTAGAATTGTATGATGAAAAAAAAGAGGAGCTGAAAATGGAATTAAGCAAGCATAGGGTCTGTCTCACTACCGATACATGGACATCGGTACAAAATGTGAACTACATGGTGTTGACCGCCCATTTCATAGATAGTGGGTGGAAAATGCACAAAAGAATTTTGAACTTTTGTGTCATTTCCAATCACCAAGGCACAACCATAGGAAAAATGCTTGAAACGTGTTTAGTTCAATGGAAAATTGATAAAGTGTTGACTGTGAGTGTTGATAATGCATCGGCAAATAAGGTTGCCATTGATTATTTGAGGAGAAAAATGGCCAATTGGGCTGTACCCCCTGTTTTGGGAGGCAAGCATTTGCATGTTAGATGTCTTGCACACATTTTAAACTTGATTGTGAAATCTGGTTTGGCTATACTAGATAGAGCAATAGCTAGTATAAGGAATGCGGTAAAATATGTTAGGAGCTCTTCCTCTAGATTAGATGTGTTTAAGTTGTGTGTTGAAAGAGAAGTGCCGGAATGCACCAAGGTGTGTATTCTTGATGTTCCAACAAGGTGGAACTCTACATATTTGATGTTAGAGACTGCAATTCAGTTAAGGAAGGCATTTGATAGATTGGCAGAAGAAGAAGATGTGAAATATACAAGCTACTTTGATGAGGATGAGGAACTATTACAAGAAGAAGCTGCTCTTGAAGAGGCAAAGCGCAGAAAACCGATGAAGAGGGTAGGGCCTCCAAAGGACGAAGATTGGGAGAGGGCTGAGTTGTTTGTGGGGTTTCTGAAAGTTTTCTATTCTGTTACACTCCGGATTAGTGCATCTACTAAGCCTACTGCACATAGAGCATTTCACGATATTGTTGCTGTAAATTCAGAGATTAATGCATTATTTAGGACGCCGGAAATGCAAGATGGAAGTGAAGGTGAGAAACTTATGGTTGAGATGGCTGTGAAGATGGGGACAAAGTTCCGGAAGTATTTTGATAGCATAGATGATATGAATCAGCTGCTGTTAGTAGCCTTGGTTTTGGATCCTCGATACAAACTTAGGAATCTTGAGCATAATTGTGTGAAATACCTGCAATTTGACAATGAAAGTGTGAAAAGAAAATCTGCAGAAGTGAAGGAGTTGTTGGTGTCTTTGACAGATTTGTATGCATCATCGGCTGCTGCTCAAAATGGTCAAAAAAATCGAGGAAGAGAGGCTGTGAACAGTAGCAGTGTCACTACCAATTCTGCAGCAAAGAATATGACAGGCAAAATGGCTGAAATGCTTGATGATTGGGAGAGGGAGCTTGAAAACAGCTGTGAAGTTGTCGTGGAGAGTGAGGTAGATAGGTATTTGTTGGATCCTTTTGAAAAGCCTCCAAGAGTAGCTGAATTTAGCATCTTACTATGGTGGAAGCTTAATGGCTCCAAGTATCCTAATCTCCAGCTAGTAGCAAAGGATGTTTTTGCTATTCAAGTGTCAACCATTGCTTCCGAATCATGTTTTAGCACCGGGAATAGAGTAATTGATCCGTATAGGAGTTCTCTAACTCCTAAATCTGTTGAAGCATTAATATGCTTGCAGAATTGGATCAAATCAGAAAACGTGCAAAATATTGAGTTTTTTCCTACAATTGAGGAGATGGAGTTCTATGAGCTGTGTGAAAATGGTGCGTTTAATGTTTACATGTTTAATAAATCGAATATGCTATTGTTTTTCACTTTTTGATGGGGCTTAGTATTAATTGAATGTTTTTGAATGAAATGGCAGACTATGCGAAGGAGAAGGCTGCTGAACAAACAGCAAAAAAGGCTGCTTGTAGGGCCAAAAAATCGAAGATGGCTGCTGGTATTTGATTAATTGCTTGCTGCATTATTTTTTGCTTGCTTGGTGCATTTTGCTTCTTTGCTTGCTTGATGCATTTGCCTTGCTGTGTGTAGTGCTAGTTGACCCCAGGTTGCAGCTTGAATGGTTTGTTATCTAAATCGATTTATGATGCTTGTTGTAGGGACAAGTGTGGAAGCCAATTAATGGATGGCTACATTGTTGGTGAACTGCTGGATTGAAGACTGGAAGAATCAAGAATGGCTACTAAGTTGTTATATTTGAATTAGGACTTTCTAATTTCTATTTCATTGCATATTTGTACTTGAATTTGGACTTCATATTTAAACTTGGACACTTTGTATTTCAATTGTAGCATTAATTGTTCTTGAAGAGTACTTGAATTTGGATATTATGTATTTTGGATATTCGAATTTGCAGCTTGAACTTTGGATTTTGATAGTGTTTTAATTCAAATTTTCACCAGGTTGATCTGAATGATATATAGCAAAGTAGATAACTAGATATAGAAATGGTAAAATACAGGTTTTTGGGCCCGAAAGCCCGCAAGCCCGGCCCGAATTGAAACGGGCCGGGCCCGGGCCGGTCCCTGTTTGTGTCAAAGCGGGTCGGGTCCGGGCCCAATGAAAAACGGGCCGGTCCCGGGCCCAGTGAAATTATTGTTGGACCCGGCCCGTGCCCAGCCCTATAACATTCTGAATAATTTAATTCTCGTATCAATGGAAGATCTTCCATTGAAGAACATAACTAAGAGGCTAAGAGTCGAGATAAACAACTTAAGTTAACGTCAGTTAGTAGAGAAGATTATAAAAACCCATAGGGATCTATATTAGTTGACATGGTCGCATTTTTGTCCGTAAGATTAGATGAAAAATTGTGATTTTATGAAATATACGTAACTCTAGACAATGTAACTTTAGAGGAGCTGGATCCATATTGAGTGATTTTGTATGGATAGGGTCTTATATGTATCAGCGAGTTATAGTTGAGCATTTTTATAGTTATCATCTCTCCAAGTTTCATGTGAAGGATTTTTTCGCAACTTATTGTATCAAATGATACGATTTCGTCTTCTTTAGTAATGCTTAATTCAAGCTTTAATTGATATGACTCTCTGCTTGCGCATTTGATTGATACTGCAATTTTTGACCTTGAGAGCTAGGGATGTTAGCATTTTCGTGAACTGCGTTTTGGGCAAAATTTTCTATTTTTTGCAGCCATTATTATTTCATACCCAAGTGGTTGTGGGGGGATGTTAAGGGTACGTAGATTGAAAATTTCACCAGTATTAGATAAAGTCATATAAATAGTATTGCAACTCTGTAATTTTTTATCAAATGTATGTAGTTCAGTACACCAAATCGTTTTTCCTCTCTTCTCAATGGTTGTTTCTTTCTTCATCTTCTTCATTCCAAATTTCATTGTCTGGGGCTCTTGTGATCTCCAATGAGGATTTTATTTTTCTAGCCATCAATGGATGATGTATTGAATGTTGAGAATATATACATCTCACATGGGAAAAATAGGACATTGCTTATGAGTTTATATTAAATGTGAATCCCAGATTACTTTTTCACTGAATACAGCAATATTAAGAATTTAAGACCTACAATCGTTTCTTAAGACATAAAATCGTTTGTGCTAAATTAGAAGAAGCATATCTTTGGCTCTCTGCTGTGGTCAGAAATGATCATTCTAAGGTCCATGCTGGCAACTTTAGTTGCAGACAGTACAAAGGATATGACGCTTATAATGGTTGAGGAAAAAATTATTATCCTAATAGAGGTCAATCTGTAATGTAGGTAGTACTGGAAGGAATCAACGAAGTCCTCGGACATCCTCAAGAGTATGGTATTGATCAAAGCTACAAACAAATCACAAATTTCTCATATCTCTGGCTCTCTGCTGTGGTCAGAAATGATCATTCTAAGGTCCATGCTGGCAACACTAGTTGCAGACAGTACAAAGGATATGACGCTTATAATGGTTGAGGAAAAAATATTATCCTAATAGAGGTCAATCTGTAATGTAGGTAGTACTGGATATATTGAACCTAATTGCATTCAAAGGAATCAACGAAGTCCTCAGACATCCTCAAGTGAAGTTGAATGACAGATTTTCATAAGACTGTCTCTGCTTGGGAACAGTTGTTAACGTAGAAGAGAAACTTCACTCTGCTCTTTCTGTTGTTCACTTACTCAGTTAATACCTCATTTCAACATCTTTCTCAACCTAAGTCAGAGGCAGCTTCCACTTCCCTAATAACTTTTCCTCCAAAATCAGTTCAATCTTAAATACATTGCTCTGAGTTAGAATGACAACTTACAAGTTATGCTGAAGGAATTCATCGCATCGCTAGCAAAAGACACGTTGAAGCTAGTTTATATACCTTCGGCTGTCAGATTGTTGGATTGTAAGAAGGTGTCTCATCTTTCACCCTAGAAACCTATCGAGCTATGGTGATTGAAGCCATTGGTATGCGCTGGCTAAAACGACTACTATTGGTATTCAGTATTCACCTCTTCGTGGATCTCAAACATTATTTTGTCAAAATAAAACTAGGAAACCCTAGTTGAGTAGTTGAGTTTGAGGGGGATGTTAAATCAAAGGTCGTCACTAGATAGTCAACTATCTATAATGTTGTTAGAAGATGAACAGGTGACACACATCTCTGATGGTGGTGTTGAGTGTTTCTGTATAAATAGGGCCTTGCTTACATTAGAGAGCTCCTCGTCTTCTCTCCAAGTTGCTTTGATGTTAATTCTTGTTTGAGATTTTGCTGCCGCTGAAATCGAAGATATAGCAGCGATCTGAGGGAGTGCCGATCCGGTCTGGACGTTCAACGTCAGGGTCTGCTTGCCGTGGACTGTGGGCGGCGGTGGCCGGGACGGACGCTGGTGAAGGAGCCAAAGTCGTGCCCAGATCATTTTGTAGGCCCAAAGCTTGTTGGGTGCCACCGTGCCAAAATCAGTTTGGGTGTCCAAACTAATTTTAGCCTTTTAGGGCACACAATTTTGTTGGACCGCCTAGGCTGTTTTGGAATTTGGATGCCCAAGTACGGAATTGGATTTTGATCTGAGGGTGGACCAGGCTGATGGGGTCAAGCTCTCTTAAAGTTTTGTATTTGAGATCTACGAGGATTGATCCAGCCATTCACACTTATATTCTTTATGTCTATAGTGAATCTATGTCATATGTTTATGTTTCATAGGTTACTAGGTTTACTAGAATTAAGTGTGCGATTAGTTCGAATAGACATCTCTATGTATCAAAGCAGTTCTCTTACCCCAAGTTCTTGATCTATCTAGTTCGAAAGTAGCAGAAAGATATATCTGCAATGGCCGTCTTTTTATTCAATATGATTGTTGAAAAATCTTCTATACACCGACAATATAAGAAGTGATCTCAGTCATTGATATTTATTATCAACATTTTTTTAATAACAAAGAAATACACTTGATATATTATCCAACCATTAATTTCTATTAGTGCAGATGCTTCCTTCAGGGTCGGCCAAAAAAGCCAAAAGACAATAACTTACCAAATGAAGTTCGTCACCATGGAAGACTACCGGACACGTGGAACTCCAGCAACAGGTGTCCCAATCTGACCTTAACGAGTAAGGTCCGCGTCGGTGTCCCGCGTTTCAAAACTCGTCACCTTTATTCCGTTTAACCCTTAACCGCTCCTTGCTGCTTTCCAGGAATCAAATCTCCTTTCCCAGAAGAATTAATTCATACCTATCTTGCTTTTCTGAGAAAGGGGAAGAAACAACAACACCAATATGGGGCTGCTCTCCAACAGGTATCATCATCGATCCTTCTTTTTTTCTTTTCAATCAAAGATTGGTTATATTTTGATTCTGGGTTTGATTGAATGAGGGTGATATTGTTGTGATCGGTAAAGTAAATTGATAAAAATGGAAATGGGTGTTGCAGAGTGGCTAAGGGAAGCCTCAAACCAGGGGATCACATCTACTCTTGGAGGACTGCTTATATCTATGCCCATCATGGTTTGCTCTCTTTTCCTTACCTTCCCATTTTTCAATTTGGGGGAACGATTATATGGTTTTGATGTTTTAGCTTTTAATGCAAACTTTGTATGTGTGCTAGATGATCTGAGGCTTCTCTGTAATTTAATTTAGATCTAAGGAAGTAGATAGGGATGGGATGTAGGTAATGATTTATGTGTTGGAATTGAAGCACTGGATTAAGTTGAGCATGGGAAAGATTGAAACTTTCAGCTCTATTTACGACATTTGCCAAGATCCACGTAAATTTCGAATGATGATGTGATGTTTAAATGGCATCGTTATTGTTTATTTTGCCCAAGCAATCTCCTGCTTCTATGATTTTGAGCCATGCTATATGTTTCTTTTAGTGGTTTTTCTGCTAAAGGGTATGGGGGAATGCCTGATGTAGTAGTTTATTTGGTTAGCAATTGCTCTACAAGGAGAGATTATTGACTCAGAAGTTAAGTCATGCCCAATGGTGTAGAAGATGGGTGGAGATTGAGGTTTGGGGTTCTTTTGAGGGTGAGGTGACCCAGTTCTTGTGTTGTTTCCCCCGGGGAAAACACATCTTCTCTAAAGTTTAGAGCTGACCTGATTGCTAGTAATATTACCTACAATGTATCGTAAACTTTGAAAAACAATTATGAATAAAAGATCTTGCTAGAGGTTAGTGCTGCAGTACCTTACAGATGTCCTAGTAAGCTACCACCCTCAGATCTCATTACTAGTCATGTTATCTCCACGTCTTATACAAGGACTGCTCTTCGTTTATTTTGTCTATATAGTATATAGATAATATGAGCATTAAAAGAAATAATAAAATGAAGAGGAGATGACTAGGACTTTCACCTGATCTAACAAGAATGATATTGGAACTGTGTTACATTCTGAGTGGTGCTTATACTACTCATACACTCCTCAATCACACAAGTGTGGCATTTGCCATGTCTGAATGCCATCCTCACTGGAGTTTTAGGAAGTACTCCTTAGGTGCATAAAGAGATGAACACTGATCCCCACTGGTGACTCAATAAGTTTCCTGTAAGTGTGTGCTTTGACTGGTGCTTTAGTAGTTTGTATGCATGATGGTTATGCATATGGACCTCTTAGTATATATTAGAAGAAGCTTTTGTAGAATTAATGTGGTTGATAGAAATCATTGTTTCAAAGGATCGTTGTTGATGATTTGTTTATCATTCAGATATGGGGTTAAATAAGAACAAGAAGAAATGGTGTATATGGGAAAGCAGTCTTCCTCTCGGGTTAGAAAATTAGAAGGAATTCATCTACTTTAGACAGGTAGAACCTAAACGCCAGACATTGTTAGTACAGTAGCCATTCCCAAGCATGCTTTGACTACCATAAATGGGGCTTCTAAGGTTGAAGTTGTACAGCAAAGTTTTGGGTACAAGAGTCCTTTGTGTAAACAAGAACCCATGAAATTTATTAATCCCACGTTGTATATTTATATTATTATATATCAGAGTTACGGTCGAAGCACACACTTGAGTAATTGAGTTACTTGCAACGACAAGTGTTGATCCCATTAATCGTCATTTATTTTATGTTTCAATTTACCGTTATTTAGTAAAAAATAAAAATGATTAAATGGTTTGGATGTCATAACTTCTCAAGCATTTTCTGTGGTTTTGTGATTAAGATGATCTTAGGCACTTGTATAACTAATGGTATTGATATATCCGAGGAAGTACATGAGCTATAGGTTAAATCCTGGAATGGGGGATGGGGTGTCAATATAGTATTTTCAGTTTTGACCACCCTGGAGTAGTCACCTTCTTCTTTAGATTGAAGGTCCCTAAGAGCTCTGTCATATCTTGTAATTGATTGCTCAACAGCCAGATAATGGGGCAATTCAGCAATGCCTCAATTAAGTAATTTAGTTATTGAGAATTATTTACAAGGGAGCTTTGGATTTGTTAGTGTCCAAGTTGAAGGTGAGTTGGGTACTATCAAAGCCATTATGTGGTGTGGCCCTAATGGCACCTCTCTACACTTAACAAGAAGGGCACAGTGTGACTTCCAAATCTTTTCCTGATGAACAACTGAATGCATTTGAAATTATATATTTGTTACATATGTATGTCTGTATTTGCAAATATTTAATTGACCATCTGTCATCCTTGTGTTATTACCAATCGTAAAACTGCTCACCTGATCCGCTTGTTTGTCCAAAAGAAGTTCCACCCATTTTATTCCACCCACCCATCAATAGATGTTGTCGGTAGCATTGCCATGTCATTGCCCCAATTAAAGGCAGCACCTAAGCTCCCGTGGAGATGACAGCCGGTTACGACACTACCAGGGATGCAGCAATTTGTGTGGTGACTAACCCCAATTTCTCCTGGTCGGACTCTATATGACATCAGTGATTCCTTATAACATTGACTTGGTGGGACTGAAAGTCAGCATTTCATCATTAAACTGTCATTGATTGATTTGTACGCTGACGGGTACTCACCCATGTTTTCTGTTCTCAACAATGATATACTTGTTGCTCGTCTTCTTTGTGCTTGCTATAGAGATACTAAAGTCTTATAGATGGATCTATTCTTTTTTTATGGTAGCCAAAACTCTCTCTTGGAGCTAGATGGCTCTAGTTTATTATCACCTCTATCTCAGCTGCATTTTGCACTTAGAATTGGGTTAAAAAATTTCTTAATTACTTGGCTCTTCATATCTATTTATTGATTAATATACTTCCTGTGCTACAGGCATCTATATTGGGGATGACAAAGTCATTCATTTCACCAGACGTGGCCAAGAAGTAGGAACTGGGACAGTGTTGGATGTTCTCTTGGTTAGCTCAGGACCAGTCCGACCTCAACAGCCCTGCGAAGTGTGCACTCCACGGGAAGAGAACAGTGGGGTTCTCTGCTCATGCTTGAACTGCTTTCTTGCAGGGGGTGTCTTGTACCGTTTTGAATATTCTGTCAACCCTGCCCTATTTCTGGCAAAAGCCCGGGGAGGAACGTGCACCCTTGCAGTGTCGGACTCAGATGATATTGTGGTACATCGAGCAAAATACCTGCTTGAAAATGGCTTTGGTTGCTATTGCATATTTAAGAGCAATTGTGAAGACTTCGCTATTTATTGCAAAACCGGGCTGCTTGTTATGGATCAAAGAACATTAGGGCAAAGTGGTCAAGCAGCATCTATAATAGGGGGACCTCTTGCAGCCGTTTTAGCAACACCACTGCGTCTTGTCACCACCAACGTTTATGGGATGGTAGCTGTAGGCATTGGAGTATACTGTGCTAGTAGGTACGGTGCTGACATTGGCAAGAGGATTGATGTTGTGAAGGTGTCTGTGGAGGATATGACAAGGAGACTTGCAGCTGGCTCGCTCCAGGTGGTAGAGGCCGAAATCTCAGCTCCCTTGCTCCAGGCGCCCGAGTCCCAAATCTCTGCGCCCCCTACAAGAGGTTCTTCCAACCTTTTCTTCTGGTCAAGAAGTCCTTCCAACCTTGTCACTCAGTAGTTGGTTTATTCAAGTGTTTATTTATGGTGTTGGATTGAGTACTTTCTTTGCAATGTCATCTACTTAATGGACTTGTTTGTTGTGTGTTACTTGTAATATGATCTGATTTACTAATTTGCTATCTATGTGTGTGAGACAGTGAGACTCTGAAAGCTAAAAGAATTTGTTGATTCATCTTATGAGCATTCTCATTCATCTGTATATGTATGTTTAAGCAGTAATTGTCTCAAGGAGTTAAGAGCAAGATCACCCGTTAGGTCATTGGGTCACCTACTATTCACTGCTTTTTAGTGTATTTTTTCATTTTCTGGATCATGAAATACACTGTGCAGGTTACCATGGTGACCCAGAAAGTGATCCAGGGTGACCCAGGGCACGAAATACACTGTACTCGTGACCCAGAGGGTGAAAATAACACTAAAAAGCAGTGAATAGTGGGTGATTTGGTGATCCAACGGGTGAACTTGCTCTACGGGCATTTGCTGGGTGCAGGGCAAACTCAGAATTTTTTCTTTCCAAGTAATCAAATCAATTATCTGACGAACAGATAAACTTGGAAATCACTTATTGTAGGCTTGTAGCTTGTAGTATGCCAGGATGATATAATCTTTAAAGCTTTGACATTGCACAGCGACTCGGGAACTATCCTCTGCTGAGAAAATGGTGGTCGACTTCTACTGAAGGTTGCGTAGCGGGTACGCAGTAGCAATATTTGTTTCCAACAAATAATGGTGCCAGCATTAGACAATTGTGATGGTAGCTAGTATTGTGCTGTGGTGGTCCTAGAAAAATGGTGGTACTGGATATTTGCGGTGGTGTTGGTGACGTCTAGTAATGGTTGCCAATACGCTAGGATGGCTATGCATGTAGTTGTCTGACTATTGCTTTTAATCACATTTAGTTGTTCATGGATTTCAACCAAGATGATGGTATCGATATCAAGTTATTAACGAGTATATTGAATGCTTTTGAAACTGGTTGATAATAACAATATGGATCACTCGATTATACGTTAATTGAATTAGGAGTCGAATTCTTAGTCTGGTCCCGGGCTGATCTTCTTTAACCGAGACTTCTCGGAAAGTTAAAGGGAAAGATGAGTATGAGTATGATATACCAACTCTACATATTCGTATGAGAAAGTTGCTGTATTAGCTTGAGATATGTCTCATATCTATACGACTATACGTTGCTCCAGAATATTTGGTATTGGGCATCTAGAATAGTCTCCAAGATTAGGGGATAGGATATATGTGATCTTAGAGCTAGAGACAGATGACTAGAGATTACCCAGAGCTTATTTTCAGGCATGTGACTGAGACCCATTCTGAGAGTCAAATTATTAATTCAAGTGGATATAGCATATTACAATTTGAAGGTTCCCATGTTCAAACCCTAGGAAAGTACCAAAAATTAAATTATATGAAAATGTTCCTTGACAGCAATACAGGCAATCTTTGATGACCATATATCAGGGTATCTTCTTCACAACGATGTTATCTCTTATCTGGATGAGACTAATCACTTAAATGATAACCCAGTACGGTGGTCTCTATCGGTTCTCCCAAGAATCATCTTGGCATGAACTGAGGAAAAAAGTAAAAGAATCTAGCTGTAGTGAGGAGATCATTTTAGTTTTGGCTGCTGCACAGTGGTAAGATGGTATGGGAATTATTCTCTAGGTCTGTTCTAATTCCACACTTTCCAAAATTCCAAAACCTCTGGTTTATCCGATCCATTGGGAACCTAAAGGTTCAAGTGGGATTTGGGAATGGAAATATGGTCCAGTCCTAACTTGTTGGAGCTTCCTATCTTTTCTCCTACAACTATAATTAATTAATTATGTTGGATACAATACATAGGACAATAACCACTCTCTTCTTCATTAGTAATTTACATATAGACGTGTACAGGGGTGTTATGTAAAACAAAATGTGTCAATTTCGCCCTTCTTAATTTTCACCAATGATTTTCAACTTCGCCTTACATTTGGGGCGATAAGACATGTGGACACAATATTTGCAAATCTCACATGCAAGGTTGAAGAAAATCTTGTTTCTAAATAGCATGGTAGACAGTTATTAAAGTTTAAACAATTTTAGATTTAGTTTACGTTAGTGAAACAACAAAATTTAGTTAATAAAAATTAATTACAAGAGTGTAAATGCAGTATGATGCATGACCACCATAAAAAATAACTAGAAAATGTCCACACACCCGATGGGTGTGAGAGTAGTGGGGAGTTATAATTCTGAGAGTGGAGAGTTTGAAATAGTTATTTTCTTTTATTTTGTTTTTTTTATTGTTTTATTTTGCTTTTTACATTTTAATTACATTTTTATCCCTGATGTTAAAATGTAATTCATGATATTTTAATATTTGAGGGTTATAAAGGTAAAAAAAATCAGTTTTGGCTAACAATACCTCTTCTCTTAATAATAGTATAGATATAAAGAAAACAGATAAGGTGACAATATATGATTATGCGGAGCAGTTAAAACCATACAAAATCATCCACACAGGAGAGAAGTAATGCTTCCACCTAAAAAAACTTCCTTTACTAAAGTTGAGATACAAGTGCTATAAACCCCCGTTCATGATCCAAATGAGAGACCAACAAAACTCTTGCATCTAGGCTGGAAAAAAAATGTGGGCATATAGTCCGGATTTGAAAATTGATTCGTTCCGGATCTGGATTCTAAAAGCAACTTGGCTTTCAAATTCGGAGTTATGAGATGAAATCAGTTGTCCCCAATTACACTATCTTCATGCATTCATTGGTCTACAAAGAATAAAAAATGAAACAAAAAATTAAGAAAATATTTTCTTAATCTTTGTGGACCACTAGGGACAGTGGGGTCGTAGAATGTTCTAATCTGCAACCCCCAGGTCTGGCTTTCGAATCCCCATGAGGCCTTGGTGGCCAGCTAATGGGTGTTTAATGCCCCGTGCGTTTGGAAGGAATTAGTCTAGCTCTGCTGGGATACTCCGAAGAGTGTGTGTGTTACTAACTATCTAACGCTAACCTCCCCCAATTAAAAAAATAATAATGCATGGGGACAGAATAGGGATAGTGTATTGGGGACAGCTGATTTCATCCCCGGAGTTATACTCATCCTAGATTCCAAAATCATAACATACTCGTTTCAAAAAAATAATAATAATAATAAATCAGAACATACTTAGGTCTAACTAAACTCTAGTCTTTGCGAAAAATCAAAACCCTATCAGCAGAGAAATTAGTCTTTCCAAAAAGTAGAGTCCTTTTTGTGCGTAATCCCACGACCTAAACTATACCAACCGAAAGCAACACCTCTGGTCTCTAGACCAAGAGAAACCCGACCAAAAGTCACCCTAGCACGCCCCCCAATTATCAAAAATTCATATCTTGAATAAGCGTCCAGACCACTGGGCATTGGAACCAAATTAACCGCTAGCTCTAACTCACAAAACTAACAAGGTCACCTCTGAAAATAGAATTGATATAACTTGGATATCAAAAATATTGTTGACTTCTCGCAAGACCCTAACCAGGCACGGCACATGCCTCCACCGTAGCCCGAAGTGCCCGACGTGTGAAACCCGAAGGTTAACATTCACGTCAGTGATCGAAAGAGAATCCTCTCGTAATTACTTAGGCCTCATTTGGTTCGCGGAAAGGAAAGTAGTTCATTTGTCTTTCCCATGGGAAGGGAAATGAACTTTCCGAAGAACTTTCCATTCCGATGTTTAGTAATGTAAGGAAAGTTATCCGGAAAATTGTTAAAAAGTATGTAATTAATGGAATAAAATAATATGTTGTGAGTAATAAAGGCAAGGAAAGAAGCGGGGAAAGTGATTCATTTGGAGTATGGAAGGAACCATTTTCTCCCCTATTTTCCTTTGCTTCAGGAAAGTATTTCCTTTCCTTTTGCATCCCAAACACAGGAAAGGAACAACTTTCCTTTCCTGATGCTTACTTTCCGCGAACCAAACGAGGCTTTACAAGATTGGATTTGGATTAGGGCAAAATTCTAGCAGACTAACTCACTCATGACAATTTTGTTCCGGTTTTGATACATACATATATACATATATATATATATATATATGTATATATATAGATATATGTGTGTGTACATATATATAATCCAAAGCGAAGGTTCACTTTGAAATTAAAGTGCGCATTTAGAGTTTATGGTCATTTTTCGGTCGCATATCCACATCTTGACCTTTCAGTTTTTAGGTATTAATTAAAATACAGATCATCTCTGCAAATTTTCAGCAAAATTGATGATTGTTAAGGCATTGATAACTGCTTTAAAGCTAGTACGGTTCAGGTTGGATAGATTCAGTTCATTCATTGGTTTAAGGGAGTTAGATACCTTAACAATTATCAATTTGGCTGAAAATTTGCAGAGATGATCTACACATTAGTACCTAAAAACTGAACGGTCGAGATGTAGATATACGACCGAAAATGCACACTTTAATGTTAAAGCGAAGCTTCGTTCTGGATAAATATATATATATATATATATATATGGATTATGCTTCAGTTCTGGAGGCAGAAGCGTGAAAATGGGGGTTTTTTTTTTGAAACGAGAAAATGGGGTTAATTAATTTGGATAAAATGTTGAGGGTGACTCTAGAGTTTTAATCGACATTTTAAAGAAGTGTCAAGTTCCTTGGAGAATCTCGACTTTAATTCCAGTTATTAATCAGCTGTCCTCCTATATCAATAGTATTTCTTTTCATCATGCCTGTAGCAAATAGAATATGTGACCCAATAAATTTGCAAGCTTATGGTATCAATATGTTCCATCTTGCATTTGGTTTTGTAACTTTTCAAGTGCTGTTCTCACTAGGATCTACTATTTAATGCCTTTTGAGTTAAAAAAAAAATTAAAAAAAAAATAAAAGTGTGTGTGTGTGTGTGTGTAGGATTAATGGATTATGATGATTATTTGCATAATCCATTTGGGCTCTATTAGAACATGGGTGAGCCAACCAAATTATCATCAGAGATCTAAGAGCAAACATATCTTATGATGATGCTCATTAATCAATAAACTCTGAAGAATGGGGATAATGAAAGTGACGGCCTTTATCTTTTTGACTCTTTGGACAAAAAGTCCCTCCTCTCACTATATCTTTGTCTGTGGTTTGTACACAATCAAAAGTTATCTTTGCACCGTCGAGCCTCACCAATTTACAGAATCACTCCTGGCCACAAATGTAAATTTACAGAATCATTGAGCAAGAATATTTCAACACAAAAAATATTTAAAACTGCATTAGAAAATTCGAAAAAGGAAAAGGGTGGCTCGATCGAATAGAGACGAGGGGGGTGATAGGTCCTACCTTTTGTGACCAAAGGTTTGTTGGTATGTTTATGGAAGGATAATCATTAGACCTATAAGGTTGGATGCATAGTATTTTATACACAAGGCTTCCAATATGTGTCTGCTAAAGTTGTTGGATCAACCACCATTATACAACATGATCTAAAGATAATGATTCCTCGTTACAAATGAAAAAAAAAATGGAAAAGAAACAAAAAAATATAAGAACTGTCATGGAATGAGTTGTATTTATAATAACGTAATTTCGACTAATATCTTGATAACGTAAGATGTTAAGTTATCGATTAGAAGAGTATCGCAAAACTCGGGAATGATCTCTCTTATTCTCTTATTGTGGTTTTTACTGTAGTCAATTCTTCAGCTATCCTTACATGCATTTCCTTGTTACACGGTTGTATAATAAGTTCGATGTCCGGAGGTGGTGAATTTTATTTCAATGCTGACATTCACATTGATTTGTCTTTGACTACGTACTATATTTCAATCTCCATTAGTCAAATCCGAATTGTAAATTGAAAGCAACTAATTTGATCAAACGGCGCAAAACACTTAAATTATTGGGAAGTTTATCGCTCTCAAAATTGTTTGGTGCAATATTGGTCCCTTCTCTAATTAAGTACCATTTGAAACTAAGCAGATCCATCGATCTTTCAGTGCAAAACATTTCTTGATTCTACACTTCAACATCATACAACTGGAATGCAATTTCTTTTAAGAAATGTCAATCTCATATATATATCTTTGGCATATATAGGAATTCTTTGTCATTGGATGGGTATCTTCAGTGCAGACTCTTTTATGATGTGACTCGATTTCTATGTTAAATATGGTTAGGCTTGAATGCACGATGTGACTCTCTACGTTGATTACGATTAGGCTTGTGTTCTGTGTTGCTGGAACCCATTTGTCAAGCAATTGCCCAGAAATTTAACACCGACGTTTTGCCTTTCTTAATGATATTGACAACTTTTTCCGTTCCCACTTTTGGATTAAGCAACAAGTTTAATATAGGCCAAGTGACAAACTGGTCCTTGTAATTTGCTAGGGTTTCAACTTGGTCATCAATATAGTTTTAATTTTAGCAATAGTACGTACCTTGTAATTTACTGATGTTATCTGCTTTAAAGAACAATTTTGTTAAATATTTCCTTTTGCAAGTGTGTAATGAGTTAATCACACTATATCAAACTAACAATTACTTAAATCACCCAAAATGACATGTCGATCAAGAAACCTATAAAAAGTGGTTCATAAAATAAAGAATTAATAGTAATCCAACCTAAAATTATTCTCCAAGTTGATACTACAAAACTATTATTGATGACCTAAATTAGAACTAAATGTAGTAAATTAAGTTGAGAGAGAGAGAGCTGCCTGTATTAGGGCTTGGTAAAACGAAAGGCAGGCGAGAAAAGAGTACGTGCATGCACATGCATACATTATTGCAGAAGCTAAACCAAATCAGGCAAAACCGTTTCCAGTCTGAACAAATGCTTTGGCTTTTTTATACGCAGAGTCGCTCTCGGTTCTAATTTTCTCAGCTACTTGGGTATTACAGTAACCATTGCTTCTTTCGCCTTGTAGAAGCTTCACCTGATTCAACAATAGAATCAGAAGCTTTGATTCATCAGCTCGATCACGGTTACGCACGGCAAAGTCAAAGTGAAAAGTCAAAGATTGAGGTTGTAAGGTAAAGTGGAGCGGTGGGCGAACAGTTGAACAACATGGCTTCGCCGGCGGCAGCCAAAGAGGGGACAAAACGTGCATAACAGTAAGGAATGATGGCAACGTGCCACCCTAGCCCCAATCGACGATCGAGATCTCTCCGTAATTGTCGCTACCACGTGGCCCCATCTCTCTTATTAATCGGCATTTTGCCGCCACAATTATTGGCTTTTTTAAATATTTTTTCTTTTCTTTTCTTAATATTCCTTGTTTTCCGATTCTCCTCTGCTGTTCTTCGTTTCTGGTACGGACGCGTGGCTAGTGACTCAATAGTTTGTTTCTTTTTCTTTTCTGGGTCAACATTTTCCTTGAAATAACAAGGTTTGCCCAAACTTCTAGCTAGGTTTGGCTTTTTCTGGTTTCATGGAGACATGAATCTAGTTTTGATGGTGGTGGCTCTAGGTCTTGTTTTGTGGAAATCACACAGAAATAGTAAAAGCAATTGTATGGGTATACAGACCAAGAATCAAAGAGCACCTCTAATTTTTTGCCTTTACTTGAGCACCTCTAATTTTTTGCCTTTACTTGTGTGGTTTACACACATTTTATTTTTAATTTCGCACGAGATAATCTAAAAATTGTACATATTTCTTTATTTGGTAGAGTTGTGTATGTTTATGTATTATTTTTTTCCTTCAGATCATGTGAGGCTTTATCGAACACTTAGTACAAAAATAACAAAGATACAGTATTGTACACAATTAGTACATATTTTTAAATACACACAGTATTACACTTGTCAATTTAGAGAAAGTTGTAGCCATAATAATGATAATCCATGATGGATTAAAGCTAGCCTCACAAAATAAACGAAGATTACGGTTAAGATGGCTACTCAATAAGACATAACAGTAACTCACTTGCATACCTCGTATAGTTTAACTCACACACATTTAAGAAATGAAGATTACGGTTAAGATGGCTACTCAATCACTAAAATTTTCTTGCAACATTTGCGGACAATACGCAGGTAAGTTCTTATCCATTTTCATGCTCCTTACTTCTAAACTTGACCGTCACATGCACTACAATGACGATAACAATAACAGCATCCACAAAAATGAAATTATAATAATATGGAAATTATGAAAGAAAACCAAAATTGAAAAACAAAAAGGTAGCTTCTATCGGACAGAAATTTAAAGACGTAGCTTTTGATCGATTTCAAGCATCCTATCAGACAAAAATCCAGGTCACAGAATTCATAAGCAACCAAGGATGGGTCCGGTGCACCAAAAAATTCGATTAAAAAAAATTAATTGACCAATAAATAACAATAACAATATTTATGAGTATTTAGTTTGATAGGGTAGATTATTAATTCATATATTAAAGTGTCATGATGCTCCGACGGTCTCAACCATCCCCTTCAATTCCCCTAGTGTTGGTTACTATTTATTAGTCATCATATCCAGCGGCAACAATTTTTTATTTATTTTGTTTTTATCAAATAAGAACTTCATTAATAAAACCAAGATTACAATGAGAATGGAAAATAAAAATTTCAACTGAAACTTTTCCCACTTGAGACGTCACAGTGGACGTCTATACTGACACACTGTTGAAGCCAAATTAGGCTCCGACTCCAAAATGCACTAGAGAAAAGACTTAACTAAAATACTAAAATGGCACTAGACAAAATGACAGAAACAACAAAACGTGTTGGAGCAAAGAAACCATAACATTTCATCTCTCGTTAGCCAAGAACACTAACTCCCACCCATAATCCACTGGCACCAAAATCTTAGAATTATAAAAATAAAAAACAATTAATTGCGACTTTCTCCCTATTTATGGTAGAAAAATATATATTGTTAGATAATTTGACATATTATGTTATTAAGTTCTCAATTCGAGATTAATTGATTGAGTTTCGAATTTCAGCATTTGTGTTGTATCGTGTCAAACTAGGAGTTGTTATGTTGAGATGAGCATCTGGACGTTGTCGTCATGCACTCTCCAATTAGATCGATTAGAAGCAAATCTCGTGCAAAAAAGATTTCTAATTAGAGGATTTGGAAAAGAATTGATGTGTTAATTTGGTTGTTCTACATTTCTGGTTTCGTTATAATAGGTTTACAAAATATTGTGTCTTTTCTTGTCACGCAATTGCGCATATTATTTCTAGTTAATGTGTTCGTTAGTATTATTTGTTGTGTCATTTACGTTGTGTTTAAATAAGTGAGCTTTAGTTTTTTGATGGTTGTATTACAAGTTATTTTAGATGCAATTATTTTACGTATCACAACAAAGTTAAGTTTTTTTTCGTGTGATAGAGTTGTCGATTGGTCTATGTAATTAGTGCTTCTTTTCTGGATGAAATTTGTCGGTTTCTTAGAAGAAAAGAGTACTATATTATTATTTTGTATATATATTTTTTTCCAAAATTATTCTTATAAGAATCTTTGTCAGACTATTTGCGAAAGAAGAAGTATAGAATGGAGATGGGTTGGCCATTTTTTGGTGTGTCTCGAGGCCTCTAAGTTTCAAAATAACGTTAGACATTTGTCTTTTTAATAGTGGTTTGTACGTTAATGAAGAGCTGAAAACTAGTTGAAAAGTTGCACTGAATAGACGTAAATTAATATATCATTTTTTTTTTATATAGGAAGATTCAAATTCCATTAATACTTAGACAAGTTACATATAATGATCCAACTTTAGGGCACGACAACAAAGCCGTTACTTTAGTAATTTCATCCATTTCTTGCTCATTAAGTTTCTTCAGAAAAATCACCTACAAACTCGAACTAAAATTTTAGAAAACTCAAAGCTCGGATATTAGTATGCGAAAAACTGACACAGAGAAAGTGGTCATAGGCTCAAGGCTTTGTCATTACGACCACTTGCTTCTTCTAGGTTACGAGTGTAATGCCACAACCCTATGAGGTTTATTTTGAAAAGAGAAACATTTTATTTGCGAGTATACCAGAATAGTTTGTTATTAAATGAAATAAGTTATATGCTCGTTTTGTCAAATTAACAGAACAACATATTCGAGTCATCAATTACTTTGAATCTGAATTCAGAACCAATAAATTCACATATCAACAGCTCTTTAAACGTTAAGAAAACGAAAGTGGTCATAGGCTCAATGCTTTATCAGTATGACCACTTACTTTCTTCTGGGTGACGAGAACATCAAATTCAAGTAATTAATTACTTCAAATATGAATTCAGAACCAATCCTTACACATCAACAGCTCTTTGAACGTTCAGAAAACAATGTGTATTCCACATTTTCATTTCTATATTTTCTTGCTGCGTGTTGAAAAATTCTCATAATAAAGATGCCTTGCAGGCCAGCCTGGCTTGAAACTTGGTCTTAAAGCTAGTTTTGTTTTCGTTCGAGATCACAAAAGAAAAGAAAAAGAAAAAAAAAGCTCAAAATTTTTCAATCCCTTTTTATCACTTCTCAATCCTCATAACTACTCGTCACACTGCAACACACTCTCTTCACCCTCCTCCCTTCATTTCACCACCACCCCCCTAAATTCTCCACTTCTCTCCAAGATTTTCAAGAAGGGTACTCCAAGAAACCGCCATTGATGGCCGCATGAAGCTTCTCTGCCACCGTTTTTGGCTTTTCAATGCTTCACAGATCCGCCATGGAACACCCGAACCTTGTTACACCCTTCCTTCTTCTCCTTTCCCTCCTTTCAGTGGCTTTCAGCGCCACAGACCCTAATGACCTGGCCATTCTCAACCAGTTCAAGAAGAACATGGAGAATTCCGAGCTCTTGAACTGGCCTGATAATGGCGACGACCCTTGTGGCCCTCCAATGTGGGACCATGTGTTCTGTTCTGGTGATAGGGTTTCCCAGATTCAGGTTCAGAAGCTGGGATTGAAGGGTCCTCTGCCCCAGAACCTCAACCAGCTCTCTGAGCTCTCCAACATAGGCCTCCAGAGGAACCAGTTCAGTGGGCCTTTGCCTACTCTCAAAGGCTTGTCCAAATTGAAGTATGCTTTTCTTGATTACAACGATTTCAGTTCTATTCCCGGTGATTTTTTCGAAGGCCTTGATGCTCTGGAGGTTCTGGCATTGGATGGCTTGGATTTGAATGCCACTACAGGGTGGACATTCCCTCCACAGTTACTGAATTCGGCGCAGCTGCAGAATCTGACCTGTGGGAGTTGCAATCTGGCTGGTCCGTTGCCGGATTTTCTCGGCAACCTTTCGTCGCTCACTGTGTTAGAGCTTTCAGGGAATGGTTTGACCGGCGAAATTCCGAAGAGTTATACTGGCCTTAACTTGCAGAGTCTGCAGTTGAACAATCCGAAAGGCGGGGGAATGAGTGGTCCTATTGATGTGATCACAACAATGGCGCAGCTCAACTTGGCTTGGCTTCATGGGAATCAGTTCACAGGTACTATCCCGGACAGCATTGGTAATTTGGTTTCTTTGAAGGATCTTAATCTGAATCAAAACCAACTTGGTGGTGTGATTCCTGATAGTTTGGCTAATCTGGAACTTGATACATTGAATTTGAACAATAACCATTTCATGGGTCCAGTACCAGAGTTTAAGGCAAAGAATGTGAGTTATGATTCAAATGCATTCTGTTTACGAACTCCGGGGCTTCCTTGTGCGCCGGAGGTTATGGCGCTTATAGGGTTCCTTGAGGGGTTGGATTTCCCTGCAACACTTGCTTCTAAGTGGTCTGGTAATGATCCTTGCAATGAGTCATGGTTGGGAGTGAGTTGTGGCAACAATGGGAAGGTGTCTGTTATAAATTTGCCCAAGTATAATCTCAATGGTACGTTGAGTCCTTCGGTTGCTAAGTTAGATTCTCTTGTTCAGATTAAGCTTCAGAATAACCATTTGACGGGTACAATTCCTCCCAACTGGACTCGCTTGAAAGCCCTGATAATGCTGGATCTAACTGGGAATGATATTAGCCCTCCATTGCCAAAATTTGTCAACACCGTTAAAGTGGTCATTGATGGGAATCCTTTGTTTCATGGTAATCCATCTGAGCAAGGCCCAGCACCAGAGAATAATTCTTCATCAACGACCAACCCATCTTCCCCAACAGACACAAGTTCTAATGGGAATGGTACTTCTCAATCGAAAGGATCAAAAGGAACCAACATAGTTTCAATTGTTGCTCCGTTACAAGTGTTGCTGTTGTTGCTTTGCTTGTAATTCCTTTATCCATCTACTATTGTAAGAAGAGAAGAACTCGCTTCCAGGCTCCAAGTTCCCTTGTAATTCATCCAAGAGATCCATCTGATTCAGATAACACGGTTAAGATTGTCGTTGCCGCTAATACCGCTGGAAGCACTTCTACCCTCACGGGGAGCGGTTCTGCAAGCAGAAACAGCAGTGGGATAGGTGAGTCTCATGTCATTGAAGCTGGAAATCTCGTCATATCAGTTCAAGTTCTTCGGAATGTGACAAAGAATTTTGCTTCTGAAAATGAGCTTGGTCGTGGTGGTTTTGGGGTTGTTTATAAGGGAGAATTGGATGATGGGACAAAAATAGCAGTGAAAAGAATGGAGGCAGGTGTGATTAGCAACAAAGCCTTGGATGAATTCCAGTCCGAAATTGCAGTTCTTTCAAAGGTCCGACACCGTCATTTGGTATCACTGTTGGGTTATTCTGTTGCAGGAAATGAGAGAATGCTTGTGTATGAATATATGCCTCAAGGGGCACTGAGCAGGCATCTTTTTCATTGGAAAACCTTTAAACTAGAACCTCTCTCTTGGATGAGGAGGCTAAATATTGCCTTGGACGTCGCTAGGGGGCTGGAGTATCTTCATAATCTTGCACACCAAAGCTTCATACACAGAGACCTCAAGTCATCAAACATCTTACTTGGTGATGATTTTAAAGCAAAAATATCAGATTTTGGATTGGTGAAACTGGCTCCTGATGGTGAAAAATCTGTTGTGACCAGGCTTGCTGGAACATTTGGTTACTTAGCACCAGAGTATGCTGGTAAGCCTTCTAAGACATTTCGTTTTTAGCAACGTAGTACTGATTATTAAAATTTCATGCACATAGTATATGTCCATCTTTCAGAATGAAAATATAAGGTCACACAGCATCCAGTTAACCTGCATTTTTTAAGGAAAAAAAGAAGAAATACTCTGTAGTAGCTAATGGGGTTTGAAGTTGAACTACCATCTTCTTGCATAAGGATAGCGTGAACTACCAACCAAGTTGTGATTAATTTTTGTTTAGCAGCATACATAATTATGCAACTGGAATTAATGTGACTTACTAGTGGATTAATATTGGTCCATTTTATCAAGTGCAAAACAATTTGATAAATTGATAATTTCAGGGAGGGTTTTGAAGGGTCTTTATTTTTGTTTTAACCCCAAGATAAGAAGTTGCCTAGTTGATAAAAAAGATGGCGATATGAATATAGTTTTCTATATACACATCTTTGATTTATGTTATGTTCCTTTGGAGGTTGTGTGTAGTCCCACTAACTCTCAAGTTTCTCACCTGTGATTCAGTGACAGGAAAAATTACAACCAAAGTAGATGTATTCAGTTTTGGGGTTGTGCTAATGGAGCTATTAACTGGAATGATGGCGCTGGATGATGATAGGCCTGAAGAAAGCCAGTACTTGGCTGCATGGTTCTGGCACATCAAATCAAATAAGGAGAAACTGTTGGCGGCCATTGACCCAACCCTTGATATAAAAGACATGAAAGAAGAAACATTTGAGAGCATAGCCACAATTGCGGAACTAGCTGGTCACTGCACTGCAAGGGAACCCGGCCAAAGACCAGATATGGGTCATGCTGTGAATGTATTGTCCCCACTGGTTGAAAAATGGAAACCATTTAATGATGAGGATGATGAATATTCTGGCATAGACTACAGCCTCCCGCTTAACCAGATGGTGAAAGGTTGGCAGGAAGCAGAAGGAAAGGATTCCAGTTACATGGACCTAGAAGACAGCAAGAGCAGTATACCAGCACGGCCAACTGGGTTTGCAGACTCTTTTACTTCAGCTGATGGTCGGTAAAGGAGGTACTTTGTTGCTTTCCTTCCCAGAGGTTGATTTCCTACTTCTGGTAGGTGTAGATAGTATGTGTTTTCTTTCTGTCTGGGAATTAAATGTCAATATTTTTTTCTGGTGTTGGTGTGTTGTGGTTGAGTTGCAGATTTCAGTAGAGATCTCAAGTGCAAGCCATGAAATTTATGCTTTAAGATGTTCTAGTAGTGATGTAGATAGAGAGGAATTATGAATCAGAACTTGTTCCTACTTATTTCTTAATTTGTGCTTTCAAGTGCCATATCTGAATGTCATCAGATTTTTTTCTTTATTCTGGTCATGATAAAGTAAATCGTGGGTCGACTAGTATTCATCCGTGTTTCTGTTTCTACGTAACATGCCCAGAATTAGCAAGGTCTAGAGAAACACTCTTCGGCTTGAGGAATTTATTCATTGACTATACCAGAAGCTTCAACCATACACCTACTTGAGGCTAGTCATTGCTTCCGGTAATATTTTATTTGGACGTGTGCCGGCACTTGGCTGAGGATGACACATGTGATTTCAAATGATATATGATGGCACATGTGGATCCCAGATTATGAGTTTGAATCAAGACGTAAGGCGGCAGTACCCGGGGAAGCACACATAAACCAGGCAGTCTAGGACAATATCAACGAGGCAGTGAGGCACTATAGTCTGATTAGTCTCCTCAAGTCTAGTTTAGGACATGAAATAAATAATACCAAGAGAAACCCAACTGCTATCTCGTTAAGTTTTAAAACAAAATTGATTTATGGTTGATGAAAAAGGGGTATTCTTGGACATTAACTCACCTAAATCTACTTAGTTCAGGAGGTATTCTTATGATATAAGTTCAGTCATACAAAAGCAACTATGGAATATAATGCTGATTTGATTCAGATTTCAGTAGGAAAGGTTAGGTAGATCGAAGCAATAAGGACACCCAGTTGGCTAATTAAGTTTAGAAGGTAAAACCAAGTAATTAAGGTCCACCTAGCTGAGTTGGGTTTCAAGAATCAATTCAATTGAATTGAGGGTCTGTAGTCAGATAATCCGTACATATAGAGGTACCTAGCTTAAAGAAAATTAATCTTTTGAGTTTGGTTTGTGGAATCTGCTTTTTAATAGAGTAATGGACACTCAACAGCTACTTATTTGATTAATGATAATAACGTACACAAACAAATTAATCACCATACCAACCTAGATGACAAGTGATAATGTGATATCGTAGTCTTCGATTTTGTTTATATCTGAACCTATCCCGTAACTGTTGAACCCCATTTATCTATCACATTATTTGGCAAGTAAATATTTTCTTTTTCTTCTTTTGTGTGAGTTGAGGATTGTTAACGTTTACTTGCATTATTGAGAAGATGATAACTCGAGATCCTACGGTCTCAGCTTTGGAGACATGTGCTGGTTACTTGAAATATGGGGATGCAGTCTTGGCCACTTCACTCTCTGTTCTGTTGTGAACGTGAGTCTGACTTTCCATTACATGTATGTCACTCATTTACCTTGTGATCAAATAGCTTCTTCCTAGGAACAGCCTCATCCATCTTAGTTTTAACTCTTTCTACCTTGCATAGTCAGAACAGAAGGACCCCCTTAAGCTGTTCTTCATGTTTGTGGGCACCTGTGTGTGCTAATTATAGATTGCTCATATCGGGTGTATTATGAGGCAATGGTACATTCAAGACATTTGCATATGCAATTATGCTGCACTCTGTTTTTGTTGGATCAATCAGTTTTAAAAGCTTAGGGGTTAATCGGTCCCTAACATTTGAGGAAGATGACATGTTTGAGGGTCCCTGGACTTTGACGTGCAGGCCACTGAGCCAAAGGGTGGTGAGCATTATTAGTGCATATGAGAGATATGACAATGTAGGTGTGTGGAGGACTGGAGGTATTATGTGATATGATTTTTGCTGCACTCACGGATGGGCAAGTGTGTCTTGTTTTGTTTTGGTCTTATTCTGAAACTTGAGACTGCCTTTATGTGCAATCAGATCGTTGCCGGTTGATGCTAAATAATTTGAGAAGCTAGCATTGAAAACACCAACAAGAGAAGTACAAGATATCAATCTGTAATTAGTTCTTCTTTTAGTTGCCTGTTTGATTGGTGAAACGGATAGGAATGAAAATGATACTTGGAATGGGACTGTATGGAATTGAGGATATGCTTTTGTTTGGTTGAAATTGAGGGAAATTGAGTGTGGGGAATGAAATTATTGGAATCTCTATCTCATTCCAGGACCAATCTCAATTTCAAGAACGGATGATTGATTTATAATTTGTTAATATTACAAAGGCACAGACTTGTCAGTAACGACCTCAATAAAAATAATTCTGTTGTATATAATAATATTAGACATGCATATGCCTAACCCCTTATAAAGTCCTTTTTTTATGAAGAAAAATAAATTACAAGGAGAAGTCTCTAGGGCAGCCGAAACTAAACTGATCCTAATAAAAAGCTGAAAGAGCATTGACGAGAATACTAACTTTATAACCGCTTAAAAAGTTATAATGTCGAAAACTTATAAATCGTAGAAAGCAATACTAAAATTAAATCAACCTTGTACACAAATTTAACTATGGGGGGTGTATTGTATATGGAATTAGTGGAAGTTTTAAAGAAATCTATGGAATTTAAAAGTCTGGGTGTATTCAATATAGACTTTTAACAGTCCATGAAAGTCTTGAGGTATTCAATTAGGATTTTTAAAGACTTCATGAATTCCACCAAAATTTAGGGGTATTCAATTAGGACTTTTAAAAATGAATAAAAGTACAGAGGTATTCAAAATATCATTCATACTTATGGAATTAGAAAATCATGGATAATCATGGACTTTGTAGTGTTAACTATACATAACAAACTCCAATAATTTTCCAGCCTCCAGACCAAAGATTTCAAAAAGTCTATCAAAGTTTCCTCTTCAAAAAAAAAAAAAAGGTCTATCAAAGTTATTCTCTCTACGCACGAAGAAGTTTGTCCTTCATCATCTCTCTTTCTTAATTTTTTGTCTTTTCTCTAATTTTTTTATGATATCAACTTTTTTTGATACCCAACATGTTCATTGTAGTTGTTGAATGTGATTTTTTTTTTTTTTTTCAATTGTGATACTTCGAACCCTAATAGCAATAAAAATGATTTATGAAACCCTAAAACTCAAATATTGTGGTCTAACCCTAAGACCTTGAACCATACTAAATTTTATCTTATTAATTAATTATTCTCATTAATTTGAATTTATATTATGGTTCAAAAAAAGGTTGAACAATTGAATTTCAATTGATTGATTATAGATCAAGACATTGATCAATATTGCTACAATATATGTTAATCGGCGAAAACAAAATTGATGAGAATAATTAACCATAAACATCAAGTGATCTATATTGTATATTTATGTTGTTGGGAGATTATGAATGAGAACAAACTCGCTAAACAGACTAATAATCATTTATTTGAGTCCATTTCTATTAGAAGATAGTGGAGCATTGAAGAGACAACAAGTTATTATTTTGTTTTGTGTTTGGGCTGCATTTTTTTTTATATATATTATGTACATCCTAGGAAATCTGTAGAAGTCATTCATAATAAAGTATATAGATTTTCATGAATCAATAAAAGTCTGTTGCTAAAATCAATGGTTTTAAGAAATCCATAACAGTCTATCGACTTTTTAAAGAGTCTGTGGACTTTTCAAAAAGTCTGTCATTTAAAAAAAGTCTGCACAAATCCAAATACAATACACCCCCCTATGTGGTCATCTTAACTTCTCAAGTTAAGTGATAGGGATCTGACCTTTAGAGAGTCCTGTAGGGTTAGAGCAACTCTAACAACTTCTCTAAAATTTCTGTATTATAGGAAAGCAAAAGTCAAAGTTTTAGCATATTTTTCTTCTCCAACTCCAACAAATTCTCTATTTTACAGCAATCTCTAAAATATCCATAATTATTCCTTAAAATTTTAGAGATTGCTGTAAATTTAGGAAATTTTATTTTCTCTTTCCTCATTATCTCTAAAATGGAGATAGTTATAAGGAATCTGTTGGAGCAAAAGAAGTTCATTTTTTTCCTAAAGTAGAGAAAAATCAAATATGAAGAAGTTGTTGGAGTTGCTTCTTATTATAAAGTAAAAAAAAACTAACATAAAATAAACTAGTGGGCTCTCAGGCCCAAGTCCTGTATCTGAACTAAACCTTAGGGCACAAGAAGAAATCATAGTGACCATAGCCATCAACCAGCAGTCGCTATCACTGTCAAAGCTACCACAATATCACTACCACCACCATTCATCTTGTAGCAATCCATGTCGTCATCTTCAACATCGAATACAGGCTCGAGATTAGAACCAAACCGATAATCGAATTTGACAAATTGATCAATCTAATGCAATGTCGCAACTATGATCCTCCCTCGGTGAGATAACTAACGAACCATACTAGGGAGATTGCGATCCATACACTGTCGTCGCTATGTTGTGAGATCCGTACTATTTCTGAAACACTTTCCCCCTTTCCCTTCTATTGTCCCTTCAAAATCACCAATCTTGCCAATTTTCTCTCCAAATCATCATCTTCCTCATTTTCCCTTAAAATTAATTAGTATTTCTTGTGAATAAACAACATAACAGAGACTGTTAAAGAGACCAAAAGAGAGATGACCATTGTCAACCCTAAGAAATTGTTGCGGGATGAAGACTAGATTATTGTATAAGTTGATTGATGGGAATGCAGGGAAAGAAAAAAGTATTGGCAATGTGGCCAGAATTGAAATGTGGTGTGAACTTGGAACTTGGACTTTTGAAAAATTTTCATGTTTAGGTTGGCTTTGGAGAAACATTGATGTATAGATTCAATGTGACTACATCTTGTGGATTGATTTTTCAATGTTTGCTCGTGCCCAAGCTGTTATTTCATCCTTGATTAGAATTAGAACTAGGAAGGATTGGAGAATGCACTTTATGCCTTTATTGGCTGAGAAGGTCTTGCGTGTCAGCTGTACCACGTGTCTGGTACGGCTGACCAATCAGTGCCTTAGCAGGTGGAGTATTTTGGGTATTTCACTTTTAAAAAGCATGGATAGTTTCAGAATAAGGATAAAGTTTGCTGAGTTTTAATTGGTCAGCGTCATCGCCACGTGGTGCAGCTGACGTACATAACAATTTTTCCTACTGGCTAGATGATCCATCGAAAAAATTACAATATAGGTCTACTCTCGCGTAGTCTTCTCTGATCTGACAACCAATGCATATCTAGATACTATTAAACTATCATAATCTGCTTGACATAAAAATATTTGGTTAAAATCTCATTCACACAATGCTAGCACCTAAATTTGATTGCAAAAAACTTATTTAGTGACACTTTTTTAGTCACTTCGGGTCTTGGGAGTTTTTCCTGTCTCACAACTTAGAAAACTTTTTTCTCTAATTTCTATGTGAGATCATTCTCATAGCTCACCAATATTTTATTTTAAGCTTTTCAAAATAGTTGTTGGTGACAAAAAAATTTCAATTGGACTTTGACTCACCAATAAATTCAAACTAGAGTGGGAGCTGATCAATAGAAATCGAGATGTTTCGTTTGATTGTTGACTCCATTCACTTGAAGAGGAGGGGTGTGTACTTGCAAAAAACCCTCCGATGTCTAACTCAGTAACTTTCTCAGTCGAGTGTAGTAAACAAGTTTAAATGAGATGTGTCACTGGCTGTCGAGTCTTCTATTTATAGGCGGATCATTACTTGGGTTCCTAGTACTGACCTCTTACTTTTGCACAACAAGTAGCTCATGACTTGCGATGCAAGCTTCGAAGTATTAACTTGCGCCACACACTATGAGATTTGCCTTGGGCCTTACTCCACTCAACCTAATTGCCCGCTGCCACTTGTCACTTATTCCTTGAATTAGGATGACTAATCATTATCGCATTTATTGCTAGGTTCTTTGCCATAATTATAGTTCAAAAAACCCATAATGCACCAAAATTTTCTCTTTGGATACTCGTCCTAAAAGGAAATTTCCAAATCCCAACTTTGACCTAAGCCCAGCTTGGAGGTTCCCTCTCTTCTAACACAGCACAATTTCCTTCTCCCTGTAGCCTTGATGGTGATTGTCACCTTGAGTCTCGATGGGGTGATACTTAATGCTCTACCAATGTATACTTTTAATTATTAAACATATCAAGTATAAAACTAACCTGGAGGTGGGGTTGTCATCTCAGCTGGTTTGGAATTTTGACGAGGTTACTGCCTCCTTGAGCACTCAACACGGTCGACTCTTTCAGCGCTCAACGTGATCACCTTTTTAAGTGTTCGCCTCCTCAAGTGCTGGCATCCTCGAGCATTGACCTCTTCGAGCGTTCGTCTACTTGGGCGCTCACCTCCTTGAGTATTCAATAAGGTCGAAAAGAACTTTTAACCACTCCTTTCACTTCCCCATCCTGCCCCCTTGTCTTTCTTACTGTGTGTTCAGAACGCAGGAAGAAAAACAGTTAATAGAATGGTAACCTCTCCTATGACTTGACTGCATGCGCTTGCAGTTTGTCGCTCTTACCAAGATCAGGCATTTAAGAGAAGTTCATCAACAATTTAAAAAACACAAATGTATTCAAAGTCTTAGGACTTCGAAGTCAAACTATGCATGACAATGCTTTCTCCATCAATCGCCTTTATTCGTCTCTGAGGGTGAAATCACGTAAGATAGGGCTGCCGCCATCTCTATGTAAGGGTAAGGCCTATCTTGTGGCTTGTATCTGGATATAGTTGCCCCTGTCTTCTTCATGAGTCATTGTCAAGTTATAAGGTCTTCTCGAGCCTCCTCATTTGATGAGCCTCCCTATTCTGCTTTTCTTTTCTGAGTTGCTCGAGTTCTTGCCTTAACCTTTGTATCTCATCCACCGAAGGCAAGTTTGAGCTCCCAACTAGATTTGAGCCAACTCCGTTTGGGGCTTGTATTTTGTCACTCCTAGTCCTTAGTTATAAAAATGAGATTTTCTTTTGTGCAGCTCTTGGCATCACTTTTTATGAAAAAGCGTTCCCACAAATGGTTCCACTTGTTGGTGACAAGAAAATTCTGATTGCATTTTGACTCACAAATAAGTTCGAACTGGAGCAAGAGCTGACCAATAGAAATCGAAAAGCTCTATTTGATTGTTGACTTCGTTCACTTGAAAGGGGAGGGGGTACTTATAGAAACTGTCTGATGCCTAACTCAGTAACTTTCTCAGTCGAGTGTAGTAAATAAGTTGGAATGAGATGTGTTACCTGACTGTCAAATTTTTTATTTATAGGCGGATTGTTGCTTGGGCTCCAAGTAGTGACCCTTAAACTTGCACTACAAGTATCTCATGATTTGGGTTGCAAGTCTCAAACTAGTAACTTGCGTTACACACTTTGAGACTTTCCTTGAGCCTTACTCCACTCCCCTCAACCTAATAGCGCGCTGCCACTTGTCACTTATTCTTGAATAATGCTGACTAAGCATTACCGCATTTATTATTAGGTCCTTTGCCATAATTTTAGGTCAAAAAATAGTCGACCACCATCACACCCGTTGTATGAGCTCAATGCCTCTCACTTATGGCTTGAGAGAGTCTTGTCTATGGGGAGTTCTTTCTTCATTTGACCATTGTGCCTTCAGGGAGCCTTGTCAACTTGAGACTTTTGTGTCACTCTTCACCTTGAGACTTTTGCCACTTCTAGGGAGCATTTTTCTCTTGGCGCCTTTGTGTTGCTTTGTCTTGGCACTTTTGTGTCATGCTTCGTTCATGGACCTTTACTCATCAACTTCTTTTTGGGACTTTAACCCTTCAAGGAGACTTTTACCTTTTCACTGAGGACCAAATTATCCTCTCTTTCTAATTTTTTTTTATTCTTCTCGATATACTATTTTTTTTTTTAAATTTCTTTGCCATTTTTTTTCTCCAAATTATTTACTCAATTTCTTTTCTTGTACACAATCTTCTCTCTCTCTCTCTCTCTCTGCCCGAAAAAAACAGATCTGGAAGAAGGAAATTTGGTGTTAAATGCTCCAAAACAAAAATGAATGAAAGAACAAACAACAGGAAGGGGAAAAAGAGGCAAGATGCCTCAGATCCGGCTCGGAACCCAGGCAAAAGCGTCTATGAAGGGCTTAGAGAAGCGTCATCGACTCTCAACTTAGGAGTGAAAACTCGAGCGTAGAGGTTTTCTCTGGAGAAGAAGGCCAGCATCCCTCCTTCATTATTATTGCATCGTCAAACTGCTAATACACTATCGTATTATTACAAAAATCAATTGGTGTTGGATTGATCTTTAATGTGGCTATGCTTATCAAACATCTTGTTTTATCATTAGAGTCATGGGCTTAGTAGTTCATTATAAAAATAACAGGGTAACAATGATTTGTATTTTGTTAAGAATAAAGCTAGCAAATCTCCTTTTTGTGTACCACTTGCATCTCATCTTATAACAAAAAATCCAACATATCAGAGTAACTTTTCAAAAATATTACTTAATTTACTCACTTTATATCCGTCTTGCACATACCTCACTCCCGTCTATTGTGTCATTTAAAATTTGTATGGAGAGGATTATTTTCATCAAATCACATATAAAATATTTAAAAATGAAATATTAAAATAAAAATAAATTTTTTGAAGAAAGTTATTAGATTTTTTTTTCTTTCAAATTTTTATACTTTTATGATAATTTCTAATAAAAAAGAATTAAAAAAAATTCAATTTCAATTTTAAGTTGAAGCTAATGTGGCATTCCCATATCATTTAATAAAAATTAATTTTTTTTTTTGAAGTTAGAAATGTATATTTAGTGTTTCGACAAATATACCATCAACTTTAATGGTTTCTAAAAAGAGATTTAACGTCAATGAGTTAAGTGTAAGATAATAGAAAATGTAAGTGAGTTAAGTGATATTTTTGAAAAGTCAATGGGTCAAGTGTCGATCGGGTCATAACTCAGTGATCATTGATGATTTTTTTGCCTTATATCAAAAACTCAAATAAAATACAATTTAACCACAAAAAATAAAGTAACAAAAAGAAAAAGGGTCCTTGACCAAAAGCGCCAAAATGAGCAAAAATTCTCCCATTTACACCAACAACATATTTTTGTTCTCATCTACACAATTTAACATTAAATGACCATTTTACCATAAGCCTAATTAATAAACTACATTGCTCACTCTCTCACTCTCTCTCTCTCTCCCCACTGCTTCCTAGGCCCAAGGTCATGCTCTATCTTCCGGATAGTTTTGATGAGGATGGAGCCGAGGACAAGAGCAGCGCCGGCCAGGACGTTTTCGAGATGCCGCCGGAGTCCGCCCTCATCGAAACCTCTCAGGAGAAGAGTCCCTTGCTCAATCTTGATCAGATCGGCGACGACGACGACGATCGTGATTACGAGAGATTTGGAGATATAGGAGATGGGAGCGGCGTCATTGTGGCCGTCGATGGTTTCGGTGAGGAAGGCGACGACGCTGTGGATTTGGGGAGGGATGCGGATCTGGTGACTTTGGAGGCGGAATGGGTGGAATTTAAGGTTTCGAACTACATGAAGGCGGTGAAATTGATTCCAGAGATTCGCAAGTGCTTCGAGTGCTACCTCTATCCTTCTACCTACCAGCGAACTCGAGTGAGATGCATGTCGAGGAGGGGCATAGCTAGTCTAGTCTGCTAGAGATGTTAAAAAGTGTGAGAGAAATAACTCGTGAAGTCGAAGATGGAAGCAGAAAAAGATGTGGGTGCTCGGAGCATTTTCTGGGTGCCCAATCAATTTTTATTTTTATTTTTTTGTGGTAAAATATGGGCAGAAGGCTTAGAAAGTAAAAGAGAAAAAAAAAATGGTTCTATCGGGGGCAATAAACGTCTATTGGGGGGCAATAGATGTTTTGAATTTATGTAATGTTTTCATTTTTTTCCTTAATCAAAGTTTTATTTGTCTAATTTTATGGAGATTAGTTCCCATTTCGGTGATCGAAAGTTCTATTAGGGGCAATAGAGGTTTTCAGAAAATTTCTATGGGCGGCGGTTAGTGACCGGTGACCGAACTCAGGTGAACGTTGGTTGGAATCCGGGGACCGGTAATCAGCTCTGGCGAAGTCTCCCATGGTTTCTCTCTCTCTCTCTCTCTAAGTAACAAAGGGGTGAGGGTAAAACGGTATTAAAAAAAATAAAAATAAAGCCTTAATGGGGTATTAGGGAAGAGCTCCTTAGAGTGTTTTGGGTAAGAGAGAATTAAAAAAACTTAATGGGGTAAGTGGGAAAAAAATCCCTTGAAATGGGGTAAATGGACAAAAACCTAAAGAAAAAATAATTAGTTGGCTACCGCAATGACTTTTATATCCAAGAAATTCTAGTGCTACCTTTGTAACGGCCCCAATCCCGAATTCTATTCGGAAACCATTGAATTACCATTTGCCCAATTTTCTTATTAAATTTAAATTAAGTTCAATTAGAAATCATACCATTACACAATTTATGTCAAAAACATTGAGTCGCCATCCGCATGCTCATATATGAATTTGGGTTGCCAAATGATTGTCTGAGTTACCATAGTCATACTCAGAAAATCGTTGGGCTACCACAGTCACACCCAAATAGTAGTTTGAGCTGCCACAGCATGCTCAAATAATAGTATTATGTCGCCAAATGTTTACTTAATGAATTGTTTGGCCACCAACAACATGCCCCAAAGAAAAAAACATCCACAAAATCAATTTTACTTAAGGATTAAATAGTAAATACTGTTTAGTCCTTGAGCTTTTGATCATAAAACACTCCAGTCTCTGACCTTCTAATTTCACACGTTTAGTCCCTGTACTTCAAAATTTTGGACCAATAGGTCCTTGCTGTCTAAAACTTCCGTTAAGTCATGGCGAAATGTCTATTATGCCCTCAATTCTTTTTTTTAATTAATTAATTATTTTATTTTTTTGGAAAAGGAATTTTTTTCTTCCCTTTCTTTCTTTCTATTTGTTTCTTCATGTATTCGATTCCTCCTTCCTCGGATCCCTCTCTCTCTGAATAAAGAAAAAAAGAATAAAATAAAGAAAAAAGAATAAATAAATAAAAGAGAAAGGAATAAATTTATTTAAAAAAACAGATTTGAGGGCATAATAGACATTTCGCCGCAACTTAACGGAGGTTTTAGACGGCAAGGACCTATTGGTTTGAAATTTTAAAGTACAAGGACTAAACGTGTGAAATTAGAAGGTCAGGGACTGAAGTGTTTTATGGTCAAAAGTTCAAGGACTAAACAGTATTTAGTCCTTTACTTAACTATTAAGCACAACTCACTAACCAATTCATGAAATGATGTTATAGTCTCCCCTTCGTAAGTAGGAGGTTGTGAGTTTGACTCACAAAAGACTAGTTGTAGCATTTGAGTTGTTTATTTGATAAAAAAAAAAAAGTATTACCCTTTGGTTTACTTTTTCATAGATTTTTATACTTGCAATTATACAACTCTATAGAACAAAATTAGACATCATAGAATTCTCATCAATTTTCTGAAGCAATGATGGAGTAGAAATGGAATACTCAATAATATCAAAGTCTCACCACCATATGATCAAAAATGAAGAACCTTTCAATCTAGTCTCATAGTTTAGACCTAATATAAATAAGGGAAATTCGTCCAAACAGTGTTTGAACTTTTCCAGACTATTAATTTTCATACCTATATTTCAAAAAATATCAAAATAGTACCTGACGATTTAAGCCCGACCCAACTTCCGTACCTAGCAACAGCAAAATCGTTAACTCTGTCAACGTTTGAAGGGTATTTTCGTCATTTTACTATTCATCCTCCTATCTCTCTGCAACTTCACCCTTTGTTCTCTCTTCTGGTTTCACTTCTCTACACCTTTCATGTCGTCGATCATAGTATTCCAACTAGCTGTACACCTTTCTATCATCTCATCGAACAATGTCCTCGCCAAAATCAAATTCCCTACACGAGTAAGAAAAGAAAACATTGTAGTCCATGCAAAACATCTCTCTCAGGCATTTGATCGAACACCTTCTGGGCTTCACCAATTTGTATTCGATGCTGGGACGAATTGGTGAAGCCTAGAAGGTGTTCGATCAAATGCCTAAGAGAGATGTTTTGCATGGACTACAATGTTTTCTTCTCTTACTCGTGTAGGGAATATGATTTTGGCGAGGACATTGTTCGATGAGATGATAGAAAGGTGCATGTACAGCTAGTTGGAATACTATTATCGACGACATGAAAGGTGCAGAGAAGTGAAACCAGAAGAGAGAACAAAGGGTGAAGTTGCAGAGAGATAGGAGGATGAATAGTAAAATGACGAAAATACCCTTCAAAAGTTAACAGAGTTAACGATTTTACTGTTGCTAGGTACGGAAGTTGGGTCAGGCTTAAATCGTCAGGTACCATTTTGATGTTTTTTGAAATATAGGTATGAAAATCAATAGTCTGGAAAAGTTCAGACACTGTTTGGACGAATTTCCCTATAAATAATCCCAAACTGAAAATTAATCAACGACTCAAAACCCAAGACAATTATACAATATGAAATCACCTCAAAAGGTTACACCAACAAATTACAAATCCAATATTACAACTCTCAAGCTCAATAGCTTCAATTCGAACCATAGAAATAAAAATTCACATATGCAATTAAAAAAAAAAAAGTTTAAACTATTTCTCAATTTATGCATGTGATCATTGTGCAAGGCCTATGCTAATCTTCTCTCTATCGTTTTCTTGAGAGGGAAAAGTCTTATAAACACATAATTAGCCAAATTGGACATAACCCCATAGATTCTCCGTTTCATCCTTTGGCACTAGTACAAAAATTGAATCAGACGACGGCTAAAAACTGTCGTCTAATACGGAGCTGACTGTCGTATATCTCGCTGCCGTCTGATGAAACATGATTTAGAGAACTGTCGTCTGAAGAACTCGGCATCCATGTCGACAGGCTGTCGACAGCATTAATTGTTGTGTGAACGTTACTCAGACAACGGGCAACTTAAAAACCCGTTGTGTGATTGTTATTCAAAAGTCATTTTTTTTTATAACCATTGTGTGATTGTTATTCACACAACAGTTTTTTCATAGCATCCGTGATCTGTTTTGCATTCAGAGGACAGTTTTAATTTTGAGGCTATTGTAAATATTGTGTACATATATATAACAGTTTTGTGTGGTTATTGTTGTACTAAAAGAATGATTCAATCCATGCGGAATCAAAAATGACCAAATTAACAGTAACTGATCAATATATAGAAGAAATTGTTACAATCCACATCATGCATTAAAATGGATTGTACAAAGGTAATCTTTTGTCCACAAAAGAAGTACATCTAATAGTACTCGTATATCCAGAAATTTACATAAAAGAGTAGCTTTGAAAGTTTTGCTGCTCTCATGACCTCATTGGAGTCTAGCTTTGGAAGCTTCCGAGCACTAATTTTGTAGGACCTTTTTGCACTTGCTTTCATTTACTTTGCTCTTTGTGCCATGAGAATCTATACTATCACCTATGCTTGTGCTTCCTTATTTCACCAGAGGTAACAAATCTGAAAAACATCACAACTAACAAAACCTAATGTGTCAAGTAACAGAGGGAAGAAAAACAGCACATGAAGAACTTTGCGTCAATTAAAGTCACTCACCATAGTCGGATATTGACTGATCACGGTTCCAAAGTATGAGCTCATCATGACTCTGAAAAATAATAAAATCATGTTCATTGTAGTCAGGCATAGAACTCAAAAGTAGGATACAATTTCAATTTTGAACTGTCAATAAAAAGAAAAGGTAAAGGAACCATCAGTACCTAATGGATTCTTCATTTCCTTGAAGAACACTATCCAGTTGCTCAAGAAATAGCTGAAACATTTTCCACATGGAAAAAAGATTCATATGACCTTGTCTTCATATAAAATAAAAGGGATTAAATATTCAAAACTCTTATTTAAGCAGGGAAAAACGTTATGGGGAACAAGAAATCCAAATGAAAAAAACATTAACAATGCATTGATTTCAGTATGTGAACCATGTATTTATAAAACGACCACTAACTCTAGTTAAGACAGGTTCCATTTACCTCAGTGCATGCATTGCTTTAGTAGTTTTTAGTCGAAGCAAGCGAACATCGAATGACAACCATGATCCTATGAACTATTTTTTTTCCCTCACTTAATGTATTAATTAATCAGCAATGACATACTCACATAATGTCTTAGCATATATCAACAGTATTTGGTCTAAAACAGCTATGGAAAATGGATGAAGAAAAAGAAAGATGTGCTTTGCAGTTCATATGCCAGAAATACATGATGCAGATCTATCAATATGATGTTCACATAGGAAACATATTGCATCTACTGTCAACCTGTGCTCATATGAAAGCTGACTAGCATGGAGAGTCAGGGGCTTTTCTCAATACCAGAATTGCATCTACAAGTCTACAACCGGTCTATAAAGTATCCTACTCTTAACCCTACATTTTTAAGTGTTATCTTTTGTTGTTGCTAGTTGCTGCCATAGTTTCTTGCTCTGCTTGTCTTTTTTTTTTTTTTTTTTTTTTTTTTTTTTTTTTTTTCTATCTATTATTTTGGCATTCTTACCAGTTTGCTGCTTTAATTTGTTGCTACTGTTGTTGCGAGTTGCTGCCATAGTTCATGTACTGACGCCCTTCTTCCCTATAGTAATTGACATAGAAGATGATGGAGAACATGGCAGGACAAACGATTTGGAAAAAGGTTCAATGATTGTGAATCGTCAAGCTAGTAATGATGATGACTTGTATGGAGTGATTGTGAATATTGAGGAAGAAGCATGCAACCTCTGTTGTGAGTATGGTGCTAGAATGGGGTTTAGTGTTCGGATAATGCAGAGGAGGAAAACCAACAATGTTGTGAAGCAAGTTAATTATTGTTGTTCAAAAAAAGGTTTTAAACTAGATAGTGACCCTTCAGAGGAAAAAGAAGTCTAATAATATATATCATTGTAAGGTAATGCATACAAAAGTAAAACATGTTTCTTTTTTTCTTCTTCTTTTCTTTTAGTGTACTTTATAGTGCAATAATTTTAACTCGTTTCAAATATGAAATTTTTGCAGCTGTTCTATGAATTTGGTGATATGGATATGCTATGATACTTTATGGGAGAAGACTTCATATGCTACCAGTGGAGAAAAAACAACCAATAGTAGTAGTAGATTGGCTTAGATTTTGCTAAATACGGTTTTCAATAATGATCAGAATTTGGATTGTTATGTTATACTAATGAAGAGTATAAAATGTGTTTGTTTGAGATTCTGGCATTTGTTTTATATACTAAATGCTTAGTTGAAATGAGCTTAGTTATGCTCAGTAGAATCCTACTTCCATCCTTTTGTTTGACGTCTGATCTATGATCTCCTTTTTTTCTTTTTTTTCTTTTTTTTGAGATAAGTCTCTCTGTCTCTGATGATTGTATATTGCTAATCTGTTCCATTAAGTTCCTTGAAAAATAATATGTACACAGTACACTACAAAATATGTGGTAGTCTTGCTCAATACAAGCAAAATACGTGAATAGAACACATTGATCAATCCCTAAGCTTCTGTATATTTTAGGCAATCAACCATAAATTGAGTCATGAAGAGCAAGCTCGATATCATTATCTATCTGATTACAAATTGCATCATAAATTCGTTTTGACCCGTACTGTGCACGGCCTTGAGCCGATTGAGCATCCTTTTCCCTTGTTGCTTCTGCAATTTTAAGTCTGCAAGGCTGAAACATGCAAAACAGGTTTGGATACGGTTAAGCATCTAAGCCAACATTGATACAAGAGCATTAGGATTAGTACCTCTCCTATGTAGGCAATCAATATTTTCATAACAAGTGAACAAATAATGAACTCATACCTTTATAGATACAGGTGAATAAGAACTATAATGAACATGGATTTCATACTTCTTCTTTTTTGGGCAACATATGCTATACAAAATTCAAAAACAACACCAAATATTTTGTATTATGGTATAACAAGTGTTCGATGCATAACACCTACTAATCTATTACATTGTGAGGGTGAATATCACATTGCACTTGCATTAGCAATTTTCAAAGTAGGTAATTGGCCATTTAATAAAAATGGTATGCATAAGATGTTAGTTGGAACTTGTACTTTAGATCAGTCCTAGAAAGGAAGTCAAATAATCAACCAGTAGCCTTCAGATGGAAACACAAAATCAAAGAGAGAGCTTTACAAAATTCAAAAGGAACACCATAAATTTTGTTTTGCTCACTCAAATTGATAAAAAAAAACCCCACACTAACGTAGGCCTAATATTTAATTACAGAAAATAAATATAGCTAAGCTTCCTTCTCCAGTTTCTTTGCTTTGGTAGAGCAGTAGAATTTAGTGATATTTAGCTGCACACGTTTTGATTTTGGTGGTGTTTTTGGGATTACACTGGCTTTTCTTTAAACAACATACTTAGTAATCAGTGACCTGATTACTCCTGACTCGAAACAGTGAACATATTTAATCAGTGACCAAATGCTTGAATGGATATGAACTTAACTCAGTAAAATAAGGTTGAGGTAAACTCACCACAACATTAGTTGCAAACTAAAAGTTCCGAGGCTGCATATATATGAATGGTGATCATTATCAAAATTCTTATAAACATAAATTTCTCAAGAGTCGACTCCTAGCTTTGACGGCTCCATTGCTGAAGACTTTTGAGTAATCTTACCTATCTCACCCTTCCATATATAACTAATCTTTAGTTGTTTAATCTATCTTTGCACTTACTTCCTGTAAATCCAGATCATGAACAAACAACAAATTTCAATACTCAAACCGAAATGAGATGCAATTTACCATTAATTTCAATTTCATGAATTGAAAAATCAAATCATAGATTTATATGAAAAGCTAAAAATCGCATTTGCTAAAGAGAAGATGGTACCTGAGGCAATTGGGTGTTGCTATTGGTGTGCTTCTGTTTGACTACTACTCTATAGCATACCCAACACTATGGTGTCAAAATCAAATCCCAGAAATGAAATACTCAAGAAGGGAGATCTATACAAGTTTAATCAGTCTCAGATTCTATTACAGAACTAATCGAAATCGTTCAATCGAATGATACCCACCTTTGTCATGGTGGGCTCGATTGCTCGATCCTTGCGAATTTAGTTTCTCTTTCTATTTCTGTGAATTTGGTTCTCCCATTCTCTCTGTGTTTATAAGGATCAGGGTTGGAAGTATGGATGTAAAACTAACGCTCAAGAACAATCACCCATCTAAGACATAATCTACCCAAAAGAGAATTGATAAAACTGAAGGGGAAAATCGCAGGGTTAGCAAATCACCCAAATTCGAGTTTAGAACGATGACAGCAAGGGATGAATATACTTTCAGTTTTTTTGTTTGATAGCGTTTGCATCAGTTAACGTCCCGTTTAAGAGTCTTTTTTTTTTTTTTGTTTCACGTTGTGTAGTTTTACTGCAGTAGGATGTAGGGTAAATTTGCTATGATATGAGGTGTCAAAAAATCCACGTGACGTTATCCTATTGGGTTGGTAGACCATGTGGCAATCTGACATGGTTCTACGGTAGGACACAAAAATTTCTCCGTTGGGCAGGTGGGCCCCACCACTTTACCTCAGATTATTCCAAACCCCGTTGCATTTGATTTTTTGTCAAAGTTGACCAAAAGGCAGCCTTTTGGTATTGCCTTCACCTACTGCTGCATATGTTCTCAAGGCAAATGGCAAAGGCAAAAGGAGAGGTTTTGCCTCCTAATTATGCACTATTCATTGATTTTGCCTTTGCCTATCATTTTTTTGGTGCACCCCTATAAGGCAAGACTTTCATCTGCTGTAGCGTGCATTTTTTCTTCTCAGTTTTGCCCTTGCTTCTGCTTCTCTTTCTTCTTCCCCTTCCTCTGTTTCTGTCTTCTTCTTTGTAGCAAGATCAAAAGTGGGAAGAGAAAAAGCTGGCAGACTGGCAGATAAAATAAAGTGTTTCATATGCTTAAATTAGTGGGCCCTACTAGATTGGTCGACCAAATCAAGAGGCAAAAGCTGCCAGTGTGCTTGGTTGATCAGGCTTTTAATCGGGCAATAACCCATGCTGTGCTTGATTGATCAGGCTTTTAATCGGGCAATAACCCATGCAGTGCATGGATTTTATTTGATTTTGGGCTGATTAAGAGGCAAGACCATGTTGCGGTGCATTTGCTCTAAAAAATAAAAATAAAAAAACGTAGAGAGATGGAGCGGTGAAGAAACCTGAAGGCGATGACGGAGTTGGAGGATACGAGTTCCTTTGCCTTGGGCAATGCCATAATGACGACGTTTGGTGTTTCTGCAAACCCTAGAATTCCAAATTGGCTCTCACAAACTCGCTGTCTTGAAGAATAAGAAGAAGACTGGAGCCCCTTATGTATAGGTGTGTGCGCTTAGGGACGGCCTGCCACGTGGCGGGCACGTACGTAATGGGCTTTGTTACCACAAAGGAAGATCGGTCCAAACTCCAATGATTCGAGGTAAGGGCTGACGTGGATGACGAGTAGGGAAAGTAAAAGACGTTAAGACAATCGTCATCATGATTCCGGTGACTACCCCACCGTGTTCGTGAAATGAGTGGTCATGTTTATAACTACAATGCATATGCTCCTCAAGCGCTCAACCCTCATATCATGAACCACCATGTTCAAGCCGTGAGGTATATAAATAAAATAATAGATTTTAACATTCTACTTAATACTTAATAAACGTCCGTATTTTCTTTCTAAATATGTATAAGCATTATGTGTTGTTGTTAACCCTAATGTTGCTTTATTCACTGTAGTAGGAATGACGGATGAACTCACGAATGGACTGAATCGTTGAATCATAAAAGAGGATTACGATTATCATATTCACATCAAAACAACCAACATTTCATGTCTTCAATTTTCATTAATCAATAATAAGATTTTCCATCCTCATTCATATGGAAGGCCCAGTTAGTATCATTTCATTTTTTAACTCCATCATCAATACATAGCGTGTGCGCGCGCCCACATACACACACACACACATATATATATATATATATATATATATTTTCTTTTTTCTTTTCGAGAGTGATTTTCTCCACAACTAACCGTTAATAAGGAGATTAATCTATTTCGGACACAAACTTCTTTGATCACAAAAGCTTTCAGCTAGAATCAAACCCAAAACCTAAGAATACGAGACTTGAAACCTCGGCTAGTCTAAAGCCGAGTTTACCAACCCCACCACGTGTATTTGAAACATCTCTTCTTGCTTCTCTCTCTATTTTGTGAAAAACACCACCGTCTCAAATATTCCGCCGCTAACTTGACTTGCAAGTTTTATACAAGTCAATCTTTCTCCCTTCATATCTCCAAATGCCAAGTGGCGCATCTGAGTGTAAAAATATTAAAGTACCCCTTCCGTCGATAAACCCCAAAAACCTCATTTCCGTGACGGCAAAACTCACCGGTCCAAGATCAAATTCCCGGAGCTCAGCCCAAAACCCACCACCGCCGGAGCTCGGAAAAAAGTTGAATGCTAAAGGCGAGACTCCAATTGAGCGCCATGTCGCGAGAAACCCTAGCTTCTTCTTCGTCTTCTATAGCCCCGAGAAACCCTAGCTTCTCCTTCACCTCCAGGCCGAGGCGCTTCAATGGAGTCGGCAACCGCGTCTCCTTCGCCGCAACCTCTAATCGCACTTCGCTCTGGTGCTACGCTTCTACCTCCGGTGGCTTCGAGAAAGTCCGGGTTAAGAATCGGATCGTCGAAATGGACGGTCAGTAATCAACACCACACTTCTTCATTTGTTCGCTTTATTATGCTCTACTGAGATTTTGAGAAACCAATGCGAAGTAGTGATGGAATTAGTCGTATGATTTTCTTTCATAAATTGTAGAATGATGCAGTTTTCGGTTTTCGAAAGTTGATTGTTGCTGTGGTTATTGTGTATTTTTTTTTTCTCAGGTGATGAAATGACGAGGATCATCTGGACAGAATCAAAGAAAAAGTATGAAGATTCGTTCTTTTTGGTGTGAATTTCGTTTTTTGCTATGGTTTGGTGTAGAATTTTGATTTGAATTGATGGGAAATTTTCTGTGTTTTGCTATTGCAGCTTATTTTCCCCTATGTGGATTTGGACATAAAGTATTATGATTTAGGGATTGAGAACCGTGATGCTACTGATGACAAAGTTACGGTAGAGAGTGCTGAAGCCACTCTTAAGTAAGTGGTTTGATTCAGGGTGTATTGGTTGCACTTTCTTGAAAAGAAAGGAAAATGGAGTATTTGAATTGTTTTCGATTTGCTTTTCTGCTGTCTCATTGATTCCTTTAACGGGCTGCAGGTGCAATCTTGCTGTGAAATGTGCTATAATAACTCCTGGTGAGTTGTTTCTGTTTTTCTTCATTACTGTGTTTATCTCTCTTACCATGAGGAACTTGGATAGGGACACGCTGGCTGTCCTTTAACATGTTCACGTACTCACGTAGCAAGCGGAGCCTGTTTAATTGTTGTCTTATGGAAAGAGAAATTTTATTGTATCTAATTTTCATGTTCATGATACATTATAGATGAGACCAGAATGAAGGAGTTTGGGCTAAAATCAATGTGGAGGAGTCCCAATGGCACAATTAGAAACAATCTAAACGGTTTGTATCTGTCTCTTCTGATGTAGGAAAGAATTAGAATGCTTTGTAATTCATTCAGTTCATGAATAAATATACTAAATTTGTTAGCAACTGCAATATTATCCTCATGGTTGGAAAGTCGCAAACTTTTTGTGAACTTTCCTGATAATTGATAACTTTGTAGTGCTGGCTGTTTGTGGCTACAGTAGATGCAAGTTTACAGTGACTGCTGCTCATTAAACTTTCTTGTGATTTTTTACGCAAAGAAACAGTTTTAACTTACTTTCCTAAGTTTCATTGTTAAAGGGCCATTCTTTATTTAGGTACTGTCTTTCGAGAAACTATCCTATGCCAAAACATTCCTAGATTAGTTCCGGGTAAGGTTTGGATTTTTTTTGTATGTTGAACAAAGGTGAAGTACTGTGGAAACTGCTTAATGCTTGTTGAATTCACAGGCTGGAAGAAACCCATCTGTATTGGTAGGTATGCTTTCGGCGATTAGTATCGAGCTACTGATACAGTTATCACGGGACCAGGAAAGCTGAAAATGGTATTTGGTAAGATTCAACATTCTTCCTCATGTGGTTGAGGCTCATGGAAGTTAACTACCATTTTTTTCTTGACATCTATCTGTTCCATTGTTCAGTCCCAGAAGGAGACACCCCTACGGAGCGTAATGTCCATGATTTCAAAGGTCCTGGTGTGGCCCTCGCTATGTATAATGTTGATGAGGTTTGTCTTATCTCAGTTTGGCCAACATGCCAGAACCTTTTTGTGGATTTTAAGCCATATGTTGATCAAGTTTGGTAACAAACTCTCGTATACTTGTCAGTCTATTCGAGCTTTTGCTGACTCTTCCATGTCAATGGCATTTTCCAAGAAGTGGCCACTATACTTGAGCACCAAAAACACAATTCTTAAGAAATATGATGGCAGGTAAAAATAACCTTTGCTTTCAATTGATAATTTATTTATTACTGGCTAAAACACCTTTGGTGGTAATAGGCTAATCCCTACTTATTTCTTATATAATGTGCATATCAACAAGCTTACTCTTAGAGTTTGCTAATTTAACAGTCCTATTACACTTTTTGTCATGCTTGTTAGGGAAAATGATAAAGGTGTGAACAACTGTACTCCCTTCATCAGGGTCAAATTCCACGTTTCTATAATACTGGTTTTTTTTTTTTTAATGATTGTAGAGAAAAATTTCACTTTCCTCTTTCAACCAATGTGACTGAATTGTATTTTTGGCCCAAGTGTTAACAAATAATAAAGGATGTGTTGGAAAATGAACTTTTGGGACTAGAGCATGGACCAAAAGTGTATATTAGCTCTTACTCTGTTCTCTTCTCTCTCGTAAGAAATTGTACAAAATATTGATTTCTCGGACTGACACAGGTTTAAGGACGTATTCGAGGAGGTTTATGTGGAAAAGTGGAAGCAGAAGTTTGAAGAAAACTCTATATGGTTTGTATATTCAATTGTGAGTTATGTATTCATATAAATGTTTCCTGGCATAGTTTGAAATAGTTATTCACTTTGGGCATATAGGTGTGAGCATCGGCTAATAGATGACATGGTGGCTTATGCACTCAAAAGTGAGGGTGGGTAGGTTTGGGCTTGCAAAAACTATGATGGAGATGTCCAGAGTGATTTGCTTGCTCAAGGTGCTCTTGAAAACTTTGCCTGACGTTATTTTGTTTTCGATTTCTGCTACTTGTATGTCACTGTCTCCATCTGATATGTACATGTGGATATATACACACACACACACATACATATCTGTTTCATGTGTATGCCATAATTTATGGATTCTCCTTTCTATACCACCTTGGATTTAGTTAGATGGACTTGTAGCTTCTTTTCCCTGTAGAATGCCAGACATAGTATTGATTAAAGTGTTGGCCAAAAAAGAAGAACATGTTGATTTTGGATTACTGTGAAATCTATAGTCATGGCATATTCAAGCAGGGTTTCCTGTTTTATATTAGATGATTTTCCTACTGTTCAGTACAGAAGAGGAGTGGTATCAGTTTCATTGTTAGCTTTTTTCTTGGTGTATCCCCAATTTCTGTGTGAAAAGAGAAGTATAATTCAGGATATGTCTCAGGAATTCTGTAAAATGGGGTTAGATGGTTGAACTTGAATGTAATTTAATGAGTAAATCTGTGTTTCCAACTCTTATCAATTAGTAGAAATGCTCTCTCTCTGTCTCAACTCTCATGTCTGTTCTTTTTCTTTTTTGGCAGGATTTGGCTCTTTGGGCCTCATGACTTCTGTGCTGGTATGTATCAAATGTTAACATTATTCATTTCTATGCCTCCAATTCTAAGTTTCTAACTACAATCAGTGCAGCTATCCTCAGATGGGAAAACAATAGAAGCTGAAGCAGCTCATGGGACAGTAACTCGTCATTTTCAGGTTGCATCAGAAGGGACAAGAAACCAGTACAAACAGTATTGCTTCAATATTTGCATGGACAAGAGGCCTAGAGCATAGGGTACTGTTTCCATCTTTGCGTACCATGTTGCATTTCTGAAAATGAAGTTGTACAACATGCTTTACAGTGGCATGCAGATATTCAAAAGTATATGGATTTTTAAGGATTTCATTAAATGCTGGATTTTGGAGGATTTTATATTGCTTTTTATACATATCAAAACTAAAAAACAATCCAACCACTTTCTTTTGATTGATTCTTTCTCACTCAAAAAATGAAGAAGCTCTTCACCAAAAAAAAAAAAAAACAAGATGAAGCAGCTCTCAATAGGTGACACTCATCCATTTTGTCTTAGACCTATCTTCCCACTATCCTCCTCTGCGTCTGCCTCTACTCTCATCTAATAATTTTTTTATTTTTATCACTATAGCTCTGGAAGCCTTAATCCTTCTAGCTAATTAAGCTCACTTTCAATGGTATTGTTGTTTCTGGTGGCTTTCTCCGGGTACCTCACACAGAATGCTATACCGCCTGGGGTACCGATCCAACTCCTATATCCTGGACTAAGAACACAGCGTCAGAGGGGTAAATCGTACCGGACGGTTTACGCCTCTCCGATGCTTGAGTGAGAAGCTAATATATATAAATGGATCAAGTAAATAGTGGATAAAAGAGTTATTACCCGTAAAAAGGTGAGAGTTATTACCCGTAAAAAGGTGGTTGTACTGATGCCTTAATACTTGAGCATGGGAAAGGAGTTTCCCGTATGTTCGATATGGGATGCAGGCTATTCTCCTGATGTCCTATCAGCCCACTGCTGTGTATCAGATGGGCTTTGTTGGCCATGCCTCGGGCCCTGTATGCTCAGGGTGACGTCCACCATGGGCCCCGCCATGGTGGGTTGTGAACCGGCCCATGGCATGGTCTTAAGGGATCCCGGTGGGCCTCAGTCGATAGTGCCAAACCTAGTGAAGACTTCCCTAGTATGTACAATTGTTAAGATGATACATACATAAGTTTTTTTTTTTTTGAATTAAACCGAAGCCATGTGCCTATATATATACATATATTTTCATCTAAAACCAGAATAGGCCGTTACATACACACATGTTTCTTTTGTAGATTATTTTTTGTGTAACATTTTGATTGATTAGTTTTCTCTTAATATTCATATAGTACACAACATAAAGAATGGTAGATTGCCACATATATATACGTTTTTGTCACTGATATAGCATTATAGTTGGATCCATACATCCATTGCTTTTAAAGAAGAAGAAAGAAAGAAAAAATTAACCTACCAAAAACATCATAAGGACTTGTAAAATCTAAACAAATACTAGTAAATCAATCCATTATAATCAATCAGAGTCCATATAGAATTTAAACAATCCGTGGATTAAGTAAATCCATGGATTATAAAAACTCAAAAAAAATCTTGTAAAATCTGAATTGAATACACCCCCCCTTAGTCTTTAACTGATTCAGTCGCTCTGTAATACCTCTTGGTCTAAGCTTGAGTTTTGTTTTTGGCAATCGGTCTAAGCTTGTGTTTAACTGATGAAGATTAATTTCATTACCAACACCAGTTGCATACTGAAGCTTCAGTTGAAACGATCTGAATTATGACAAAAAGGATTCAACAAATGAAACACAAGTGGTGAAGTAGCTGTGAAGCTTTTCTCAGAAACAAAAACAAAACAGAGTCTGGATTCTTACATCTAAAAATCTGACACCATACTTGGCCTGACTTGTTGCAAACAAAAGATGCTGAGGCTTCAATTGTATCAATAATGACTTCGTTAACGAAAGATGGTTACTAATCGAGAATCAAGCCTCATTTTTTGAGTTCATACAACCATAATAAACACAAAAATAGTTTTGATTCAACAAAAGACATCAGCAACATTAGATTTCTGTCAGCACTCCTTGTCATCATAATAAACACAAAAATAGTTTTGATTCAACAAAAGACAACAGCAACATTAGATTTCTGTCAGCACTCCTTGTCATCTTTCCTGTCAGCATGAAAGGCTAGAAATGTTAAAATTATAATGCTATATCATTGGATAACAGGGAGGAAGAAGAAGAAGAAGACGAACAGCATTCCGCAGCTAGCTAATTAGAAATTCACTAGCTTCATATTAATTCAAAACAGATTTCAAAAATGAACCAGGAAAAGAAAAGCATGAATAGTAATAAACAAGCAGCAAAATCTCATTGTGATTAATGTAGACATAGACAACAATTTTCGTCTTGCTATGAAAGACAACATTTTCGTCTTGTTATGTCCAACAATTTTTTTTTGGAATTAATATATGAATACTAAAGGATTATAACACCGAACTAATAGATAAAGCAAACACATTTGTACCTGTAGATCTAAAATTAACAACATGCATGTATCTAAACATCTCTTTTACTTCAGATGGTTGCGATTGCGACGGCAGAGCCGGAGCATCATTTTCCTTCGTTTCCTGGATGTATTTGTAGATCTAAAATTAACATGTATGTATCTAAACATCTTTGTATTTGTAGATCTAAAATTAACAACATGCATGTATTTGTAGATCTAAGATTAACTACATATATGTATCTAAACATCTCTTTTACCTCAGATGTTTGCGATTTCTTTTCCTGGATGTATTTGTAGATCTAAAATTAACATGTATGTATGTAAATATCTTTGTATTTGTAGATCTAAAATTAACAACATGCATGTATTTGTAGATCTAAGATTAACTACATATATGTATCTAAACATCATTTTTACCTCAAATGTTTGCGATTTCGTTTCCTGGATGTATTTGTAGATCTAAAATTAACATGTATGTATCTAAACATCTTTGAATTTGTAGATCTAAAATTAACAACATGCATGTATTTGTAGATTTAAGATTAACTACATATATGTATCTAAACATCTCTTTTACCTCAGATGTTAGCGATTTCGTTTCCTGGATGTATTTGTAGATCTAAAATTAACATGTATGTATCTAAACATCTTTGTATTTGTAGATCTAAGATTAACTACATATATGTATCTAAACATCTCTTTTACCTCAGATGTTTGCGATTTCGTTTCCTGGATGTATTTGTCGATCTAAAATTAACATGTATGTATCTAAACATCTTTGTATTTGTAGATATAAAATTAACAACATGCATGTATTTGTAGATCTAAGATTAACTACATATATGTATCTAAACATCTCTTTTACCTCAGATGTTTGCGATTTTGTTTCCTGGATGTATTTGTAGATCTAAAATTAACATGTATGTATCTAAACATCTTTGTATTTGTAGATCTAAAATTAACAACATGCATGTATTTGTAGATCTAAGATTAACTACATATATGTATCTAAACATCTCTTTTACCTCAGATGTTTGCGATTTCGTTTCCTGGATGTATTTGTAGATCTAAAATTAACATGTATGTATCTAAACATCTTTGTATTTGTAGATCTAAAATTAACAACATGCATGTATTTGTAGATTTAAGATTAACTGCATATTGATACGCTCAAAGCAAGCATATAATTTAACCCTTTAAACATCAGTAGTAGTATAAGCAAATAGGGATCGTTCTATTACGGGGATTGAGGGTACACCTGTCAATGTAGGACAATTTAAACAATTAAAATAAAAACAAAGTATAATATTGACACAATATAAACATAATTTACGATTTAGGGGGGTTTTAGGTTTTTGGTTTTTCGAAAATTAAAAACAAGAATTAAAGCTAAGTATAAACAAAAGCACAAATACAAGAATGAAACGTAAGAAACAAAGATCAAAACTGAGTTTATCATTGAATTCGAAATAACCCTACATTGTTCTTCCAAGTCATGTGAAAGGAGTTGATCATGTGAAACATTCGAAAGCAAACGATTTCCCATATTTTACTTTTCAATGCTAATTAATCTAAGTGAAAGCACATAGACTAATCCTATCAAACATGTAATCAAGCCCTAGAAAGCTAGTCAATCATGACATATTCAACGCATGAAACACATAGAAAGGCTATCAACTCAAGTGTACAACTTAGTATGAATAAGTTCACCTAATTGCAATCCTCTTCAATTGAATTCGATTTTTGTCCAAAACATTTACTACTTTTGATTTAAGTTCACAACACAAGAAGTTGAATCATGTTCTTAAATCTAGCACCATTCATATCACAACCCTAAGTGTTTCGAACCACATAAGATTAAAATACAAAAGATATCTATAAAGCAAATTCAATCGAACAATCACACATAAGCAACTTTGGAATCACAACATAAGAAACGAAATTCTTTATTCAATCATAAAATTTCAGATTATAAACCTTGTTCAAACATAAATGTCAACTAGAAACAATCCTCACGAAACAAAGCAAGATTACAAAGAAAGAGGTTGAATTACACCGTGAGATGGAGATGAGGATGAAGGATGAAACGTTTGGAATCTTGAATCTCGAAAGCAAGCTTCAAGGTGGAGGATGGATGATGATGCTCACGGCTCCTTCTTCTTCTTCTTCTTCTTCTTCCTTGCTTGAAACGTTGAATGCACTAGAGGATGGAGAGAGCTTTCGCGTAGAGAGAATTTTCTGAATTGTAAGGTGGTCCCTTTGAAACGTCTAGGGTGTAATATATATAGGGAACGGCATGTCTTGGTCTCCAAGCCATGAATTTCTGTTTTATTTCCCAAGGAATTAAATTAAGAATTCCACATGCCTTTCACCAATGAGAAATTGCCAAGTAAGCCCTAGTGTGTCATCCAACCAATCACAAAACTCCAAGAAGATTCCCTAATATATTCTTGCCGAAATTCCTTGAATATTTTCTGATTTTCTGATTGTAATTCGGCCAAAATACCATTAGGGTTTCTAGGAATGAATCTAGACGCCTTTTGGTCCTTTTCTTGATGTCCACACTTTTTCTTTCCATAAACTTCACCCTAGAAAATCTCTTGGCGTAATCTTTTATTTTCCTCTTGATTTTCATGCCAACTTTCTCTCCTCCCTTTGGTTTTCACGGCAAAGCATCCCTAGGGCTTACTCCATGCGTCACAAACCCTAATTTCATGGGCCTTGATCCATTTTGCCGAAAATCCATAGAGTTCTTGGGCCTCGTTGCTTCAACTTCAAGCCTTCTCATCCTCCAACGTCAAAACACACTATTTTTCCATTTCTTTTTCATGGTTGCGTTGGAAACTTGCTTGGGAAGCCTTCCTCCATTTCGCAGAATTTCCTGGTTGGACTAGGAAAGCTTATTTCTTCATTTCTGCTCAATTGTGTGGCCCTTTTTCTCTCATATTCGCTCGTCTTGATGTTCGCAAGCTCTTCTTTCCATTCGTGCGTTCATTTCCACTTTTTAGCTCGGAGGTCCTGAAAATAGAAACTTTCTAAAAATGAAAAATAGAAACTTAATAAAAATGAAAAATAGAAACTTTCCTAAACTGAAAATGGAAACTTGCCAGAAATGAGAAATGAAAACTACAGAAATGGAAACTTTCTACAATAAGGAACTTTCCCAATCAAAGAATAGAAACTTTCCAAAACAGGGATTTTTCAAGGAAATGGCGCAGAAAAATGTAGGGAAATGCAGTTAAAACGTCGCATTAAAATGCTCCTATCACATATATGTATCTAAACATCACTTTTACCTCATATGTTTGCGATTTCGTTTCCTGGATGTATTTGTAGATCTAAAATTAACATGTATGTATCTAAACATTTTTGTATTTGTAGATCTAAAATTAACAACATGCATGTATTTGTAGATCTAAGATTAACTACATATATGTATCTAAACATCTCTTTTACCTCAGATGTTTGCGATTTCGTTTCCTGGATGTATTTGTAGATCTAAAATTAACATGTATCTAAACATCTTTGTATTTGTAGATCTAAAATTAACAACATGCATGTATTTGTAGATCTAAGATTAACTACATATATGTATCTAAACATCTCTTTTACCTAAGATGTTTGCGATTTCGTTTCCTGGATGTATTTGTAGATCTAAAATTAACATGTATGTATCTAAACATCTTTGTATTTGTATATCTAAAATTAACAACATGCATGTATTTGTAGATCTAAGATTAACTACATATATGTATCTAAACATCTCTTTTACCTCAGATGTTTGCGATTTCGTTTCTTGGATGTATTTGTAGATCTAAAATTAACAACATGCATATATTTGTAGATCTAAGATTAACTACATATATGTATCTAAACATCTCTTTTACCTCAGATGTTTGCGATTTCGTTTCCTGGATATATTTGTAGATCTAAAATTAACATGTATGTATGTAAACATCTTTGTATTTGTAGATCTAAAATTAACAACATGCATGTATTTGTAGATCTAAGATTAACTACATATATGTATCTAAACATCTCTTTTATCTCAGATGTTTGCTGCTCTGGAGATGACGACAATGCCGCAGGAGCATCCTTCTCCTTTTCCTTCGTTTCCTGTATTTGTAATCTAAAATTAACATGTATAGATCTAAACATCTCTTTGTATTTGTATTTGTAGATCTAAAATCAACAACATGTATCTAAACATCTCTTTTACCTCTTTCTCTGGAGCTGACGGTGCCTCGACCGCATTAACCAACCTGGTAAATTCCGGAGCAGAAGTATGGAACTTGAAGACGGCGTAAGATCCGAAAGAAAACGTGGACATGACATTGATCGTAGCTTCTTCCCTCTCACAGAGGCTTCTGAACCTCGACCAGGATGCCTTCTTGATAATCGTCCTCCAGCCCTCGCGCCCCGCCACCATAATTCGCCTCCACCCCTGGCACCACGCCCCCATTGCCCTCTAACTCAGTGCGGCTAAAACAGTAAAACCCTAACCGGACTATATATATATATAGAGGAATCTACTCACAGACTTTGTCTTTCTAACTGGGCTAATGGGCCTGATTTTAAGCCTTTGACATTTTTCTTCGACAAAGTAAGCCTTTGGCATTTAATATCATTTCACTTACCATGTCTTGAAATAAATGGTTTTCTGTGATGTGTTATGACTTTCGATTGTCTGATAAATTGATTTGCGAGATTTTTGAACTCTAAAATATTGCGATGAGATTCCTGCCTTGGTTTAAAATATCAATTTAGTTATGACCTGTCACTTCACTAAACCTTATAAATTTTGATATTGATTCCGATTGGTATTGATGAACTTGATCTGCATTCATCGAAAGATATGTTGGATACAAGATTTAATATAATTCTTCTATATATTCTATGGTTAATATAATTCATAGCCTACTTCACTTTTACATATGTCAGTAAGAATTGAACCCGTGACCTTTACAATATTGGAATTAACTTATCAACAGGTCCAATGAAATGTGTTGATTATTGAAGTTTCAGATTTTGGGTTTTGTTTATGCTTTGACATGTGTATGTCAATAAATGCTATGGAATGTCGAGAATTATGTTCTTCGAGTTATTGTTTGATATGAGAGTTACTATTTGACTTAAGGCTAAAAATGCTGAATTGCCTCCTAAGGTTTGCACATACTGTCAATTTACTCACTCAGGTTTTATTTCAACGTATCTGTCCCATCACATTTTATTAACTGTCGATTTACCCCATGACATTAACCTCTATCCATTCTATCGTCAATTTGAGGGTTAAAATTGTTTTTCTATAGCAAACTGACGCATATATCGATTGATTCTTCAAAATATTCTACACTCAACACTAAGAGTCTCATATCGACTCTGAGGGCGACTAGAACCCTAAAAAGAATGGAGAGAAATTTCAAGAGTGAAAGAGACCTCAATTCTCAAACTTGCAGAAAAGCTAAGCAAGCAACGAACAGAGATTCGCTCATCATTGAGTGAATAGGCAAATCGGTGGATGAAGATGTAGTTTTGAGAGATAGCGGAGCATCCTTCTCCTTTTCATTCGTTTCCTGTAGTTGTAATCTAAAATTAACATGTATATATCTAAACATCTCTTTGTATTTGTATTTGTAGATCTAAAATCAACAACATGTATCTAAACATCTCTTTTACCTCTTGCTCTGGAGCTGACGGTGCCTCGACCGCATTAACCAACCTGGTAAATTCCGGAGCAGAAGTATGGAACATGAAGAAGGCGTAAGATCCGAAAGAAAACGTGGACATGACATTGATCGTAGCTTCTTCCCTCTCACAGAGGCTTCTGAACCTCGACCAGGATGCCTTCTTGATAATCGTCCTCCAGCCCTCGCGGCCCGCCACCGTAATTCGCCTCTACCCCTGGCGCCACGCCCCCATTGCCCTCTAACTCAGTGCGGCTAAAACAGTAAAACCATAACCGGACTATATATATAGAGGAATCTACTCACAGACCTTTGTCTTTCTAACTGGGCTAATGGGCCTGATTTTAAGCCTTTGACATTTTTCTTCGACAAAGTAAGCCTTTGGCATTTAATATCATTTCACTTACCATGTCTTGAAATAAATGGTTTTCTGTGATGTGTTATGACTTTCGATTGTCTGATAAATTGATTTGCGAGATTTTTGAACTCTAAAATATTGCGATGAGATTCCTGCCTTGGTTTAAAATATCAATTTAGTTATGACCTGTCACTTCACTAAACCTTATAAATTTTGATATTGATTCCGATTGGTATTGATGAACTTGATCTGCATTCATCGAAAGATATGTTGGATACAAGATTTAATATAATTCTTCTATATATTCTATGGTTAATATAATTCATAGCCTACTTCACTTTTACATATGTCAGTAAGAATTGAACCCGTGACCTTTACAATATTGGAATTAACTTATCAACAGGTCCAATGAAATGTGTTGATTATTGAAGTTTCAGATTTTGGGTTTTGTTTATGCTTTGACATGTGTATGTCAATAAATGCTATGGAATGTCGAGAATTATGTTCTTCGAGTTATTGTTTGATATGAGAGTTACCATTTGACTTAAGGCTAAAAATGCTGAATTGCCTCCTAAGGTTTGCACATACTGTCAATTTACTCACTCAGGTTTTATTTCAACGTATCTGTCCCATCACATTTTATTAACTGTCGATTTACCCCATGACATTAACCTCTATCCATTCTATCGTCAATTTGAGGGTTAAAATTGTTTTTCTATAGCAAACTGACGCATATATCGATTGATTCTTCAAAATATTCTACACTCAACACTAAGAGTCTCATATCGACTCTGAGGGCGACTAGAACCCTAAAAAGAAAGGAGAGAAATTTCAAGAGTGAAAGAGACCTCAATTCTCAAACTTGCAGAAAAGCTAAGCAAGCAATGAACAGAGATTCGCTCATCATTGAGTGAATAGGAAAATCGGTGGATGAAGATGTAGTTTTGAGAGATAGCGGAGAGCCTCCTACTCACAGTAAGCTCTCATTTTTCTTGTTCTCCATATATTTATCGAATTGTAGTGGTTTAATGGTAACGGTGTTCTCCGTGTTCATGGTCCTATTTGCCAAGCATGGAAATCTTCTTGTTTAGGTGTTCTTGTCTTATTTGGTTTAGACGTTTAGTTGTTTAATGTGTTTGATGTGCGGTGGGTTTCTCCTGCCAACTAGTGGATTGATATGCCTCCATTTTCTATTAGAATTTTTTTGAATGAATTTTATATTACAACAAATATGAGAAGAAAATTTCGTCAACCCCAATTGAGTATTCTCATACTTTCATACTAGAGATAGTAGTTTAATAATTCATTGTCAAAGCCAATTGCAATTGACATTTACATACTATAGATGGATTACATAGTCTATATGTTGTGATTTTTTAGTTCTGCTCTTATGTTCTGTACCAATCCATAATTTTAGTTTTTTTTCATTGTTAATTGTATATGCAGGTGAGCCAGATTATTTCACTCTTGAAATTTGGCATGGGGTGACTTCGTAGGTGGTGATTATGTAGAGTTTATGTACATTGGGTAGATGATTGTGAGGTTGACACATTCAGTAGGCGGGACATTGAAGCTGCTACTAAACATCTAGGTTATAACTTATAATAGATCGAGATCCTATTCTTTCACAAAAAAAAACATGATTTAGTTCAACTTAATGCTGACCGCAGGGCACTTGAGTGTGCTCAAACCATTCTACCCAAATAGTTTCAGTTGTATATATGAGGGACAAGTTTCAGTTGTATATCTGAGGGACAATGCTGTTTTAGAGAGTCAAGCATATGCTACTCCTAATAATTTTTAGAGTAAAGAAATTAATTTTGGTGATCTGCCGATGAGCTGTGACCTGTAGGTAAATTATAATTCTAACATTGTAATTGTCATATGTAAGAGTAGGTGGGCTAAGATATTTTTTTTCAAATAATAATAATAAGAAAATTAAAAAAATTAATTTTTGGTGATCCTTATTGTCAAGAATTTGCTTACCAAGTATATAATCCTTTGGGGAAGTTATTAAAGTTCAACAGAATGACAAGTTTAATCTCGTGGTTGATATTGGGATGGAAAATGGTGAGAGAGAGAGGTGGATAATGATGGTGAAGAATGTATAATCATCTAAATGGTTGTCTTGAAGACAATGAAGTTGATGATCCAAAAGATGAGGACTTTTGTTGACGATGATTATGAGAAAACTCAACAAAGTAATGGAGAAGGTTTCAGGGAATATAAGAAGTCAATTGTATTAGAAACTCTACAAGACTACCGGTTAGAACCAGGTGAAGAATCGTCAAAATATGATAACAACGATGATTTTGAAAGTTGTGAAAGCTCTTCAATGGATGATGATCATGAGGCTACCTACAAGCAACAACTACCATAAATATAGCATCATAACTCTACCACAAACGGTGCAATTCTCAAGCCAAGAGAGCCAGACATTGGAGACGATAAACTTGTGTGGATTGATTTCTAACTGGACGGAACTTCTAAATGCTGTGGCATTTAGTGTAATATTGTTAAACATCAATTTTCATTTTTTTTTAAATTTCTGTTTTATATTCTTAACATGTTCTTTAACAAGTGCTTTTCACTATTTTTGAACTCAAGTAATGACATGCTTCAATTGAAGTCATTACAGATTATTATTTAGCAATGCACAATGATGATGACCCAAATTTATATTGGTAATTTGGAAGAAAATATTTTTACATTTGGAAGTCATAGATTATTATTGTTATTTTTTTAAATAATTTATTTTCAATACTTCATTAATCGAGAAGCATTTCAACTATAGAACCTTGTATATGAATTGCATTATATCTGCTTCACGAGGCGTAGTACGGTAATTTCAGTCCAACAGTAACAACATAATGGATAGAGGTTAACTTTATGGGGTAAATCGGCTGAAATAAAACACGAGGGGGTAAATGATTAGGAATTGTGATTTGTGTTATTTGAGATATTAAAAGAGGGAGGATGAACTAGCGGTCTCATAGAAGTTTGTAGCACTAGAAGAGAGGGGATCTAGTGGTTGCTATATAGTTAAGGTGGAGACACTAGGAGAGATGGGATAGACTAGTAATCTCTAGATGGAGACACCAAGAATTCAAGAAAGGGGGATGTACTGGTGGTCGGAGTAGTAGATTGGAGACACCAAGTTAGAGGGGATGTACTGACAATCATAGGAGTAGCCGTGGTTCGAAGAGAGAAGGGATGGATTGGAGGCTTAGATTGTATGTCAAAGTTTGAGACTTGTTAATGGTTTTCGAGTGCTTTTTTCAACCCAAGGTTCACCATTGGGTGTCGGGCAAGGAACTAGTCGCTACTCTTGTTTTGTCGGTTTTCACTCTCAATAAAAGTGTTTTTCATAAATTACTGGCCAAAGCATCCTTCTACTAAGTGAATCACACGTGTGGTTTTAAGAATGTCTTAAAAGAAAAAGTATTACCCTTTTTTCTTGATTCCTTTATTTGAGATTGAATTATTTATGTCCACTTTGATGCAGGAGCATCCAAAAATAATCCTAAATTAAATTAAGTGTTTTATTATCATTAAATATTCTGCTGAGCCTAGTTTTAGGTCTTATGACTTTTCTAGATTCTTGTTGTCCTCATTAATTGTCATGTTGGGTCTAGTCCTATGTCTTTTGACTTTCGTTGTTTTAGGACTTTTGACTTTTGTTGTTTTCATTAATTGCCCTGCTTGGTCTAGTTATAGGCTGCAACTGTTTGCATTTATTTATGCATTTATTAAGGTTGCTGGAAACTACTATATATAGCTTTGTTGAGTCTTTGTGGGGAAAGCATGTTTTCATAAATAAACTAAGTTTCTTTGGGATACTTAACCCTAGAACTCAAATACTTCGTTCCTACTTCCAATCCTACTTTCAATATCTCTATATTCTGGTTGTTTGTGCTAAGAACTTCTCTCTCTAGTGTTCTTATCCTAATGTGGCAGCAAGACAGAAATCTGGCAGCAAAAGTTTCTGCTCTGTAGCAATTTTTAGTTTTTGTTCTGCATCAAACTGGTATCAGAGCAACACTCTGGGCCTGCAAAATGGCTGGACGTGGTAGAGGACGTTGTAAAGGAGCCTCGGAGGATCAGCAAACAGAAATGGCTGAGATGCGTCGTATGATTGAAGACCTTACAAGAGTAGTGCAGGCTCTTCAAGGTCATAGACGTGTGGGAGCTCGTATGGAGATTCCGGAAGGCGACCACAACACCTTGGAAAATGAACTGGAAGGTTATTCCGAGGATGAATAAGTTGTTGACAACCCTTTTCATGATGTTGCTGGAGATGGAGGACGCCCAAATCGCAACAGATTGGAAGAGCGGTTGGTTCGTGCCTTAGATTTGAGTGGTGGAGGAATCAAAATCGAGGTTTCTGACTTTTTTGGTCAGATCTATGCAGAAGACTATTTGGACTGGGAGGTTAGTTTGGAAAACTATTTTGAGTGGAAGCCTATGGTAGAGGATAGAAAAGTGTTGTTTGTGAAGCTTAAGTTGAAGAGTACCGCACTTTAATGGTGGAAGAGAGTTGAAGAGCAGTGTACTAGACAAGGAAAGCAGAAAATCAACACAGGGGCGCAGATGAAATCAAAGTTACGTAAGCAATTTTTGCCGGCTGATTATGCAATGGAGTTATATGAAAGATTTCATTCCTTGAAGTAGCTGAGCGCATCCCTGTTTGATAACCTCTCAATTCAGGTTGGACTAGATGAGACCAATGAGCAGTTGACCTCTCATTATCTTAGTGGATTACACCCATCCATTAGAGATGAAATGGGGGTTGTACAGCTGTACAACTTGGAAGAAGCTCGGCAAAATGCCTTAATGGCAGAAAAAAGGCTACAACGTCATGGAGTTAGGAGATCTAACACTGGACGTTTTGATGGTGCTTGGACAAAGAATTCAACTACAGTTCGTGGGGTGCGTAGTGACTAAGTAGTTGGCCAAACTACTCGACCGGGTGGTAAGAATGTAGTTGGAGTTGAAAAGAATGAAAAAGGGAAGGAAGTAGCAAGGCTTGGGTTTCAAAACACTGGTGCATGAACTTCAAGAGCTGGAAATTCTAATTCCCAAGTTCAGTGTTTCACTTGTGGAGAGAAGGGACATACCTCTTATGCATGTCCACAGAGAAGGGTGAACTTTGCAGATTTTGAAGGTGATGACTCAGAGCTCCTTGGACCAGTTCATGATGAGTACGGTGATGAAGAGGAAAAAGTCGATCTTTTTCTAGCAGAAGGAGAGTCTTTGGTTCTAAGGCTAGTGATGACAGCACCAAGAGTGGAAGAAGAAGATTGGAGGCGGCGTAGCATATTCCGGACACGTGTTCTATGTGGGGGAGAGGTTTGCAACCTAATTCTTGATGGGTAGTACTGAGAATATTATTTCAAAGGAAGCAGTAGAGAAACTAAAGCTGCCATTGCAAAAGCACCCCGACCCCTACAAAATTTCATGGTTTCAAAGAGGTAATGAAGTACCAGTCACTTCACGCTATTTGGTTAAATTCACTATGGGCAAAGCTGTTGATGATGAGGCTTCCTATGGATGCTTGCCATATACTATTAGGAAGGCCATGGTTATTTGACAAAGACATGGTTCATCATACTCGAGCTAATACTTACTCTTCCATAAAGATGGCAAGAAGATGACTTTGCAGCCGCTTAAAGAGGAGTCGAACAACACCACGAAGGCTGCCAAACTCAACAATCTCTTGACAGGTCAAGAATTTCAACTTGCAAGTCAAGAAATGGGAGTGGTGTTTGCATTGGTTACGAAAGATGTGCAAGAGGACCAACACTTGAATTTTGATGGGTTCATTCAGCATATGCTGATGGAGTTTCAAGACCTGGTTGGTGATGAACTACCACCAAGTTTGCCACCAATGAGGAGCATCCAGCATGTAATAGATATAGTACTAGGTTCAGCCTTGCCAAATCTGCCCGCATATAGTTAGCCGCCCACATAAGCAGCAGAAATAGAAAGGCAAGTGGAAGAGTTGATTGCTAAGGGATTCGTGCGAGAAAGCAAGAGCCCTTGCAGTGTTCCAGCCTTATTAATGCCAAAAAAAGACGGGACTTGGAGGATGTGTGTGGATAGCCGTGCCATCAACAAGATTACAATAAAATACAGATTTCCAATTCCTCGCCTTGAAGATATGCTTGATAGATTGGTGGGTTCCAAAGTATTTTTTAAAGTAGACTTGAGGAGCGGATACCATTAAATTTGGATGAGGAGAGGTGATGAATGGAAAACAGATTTTAAAACACCGAAGGGGTTGTATGAGCGATTAGTGATGCCATTCGGACTCTCTAATGCTCCTAGCACCTTTATGCGGTTTATGACAGAGGTACTTAAACCGTTCTTAGATTCATTTGTCGTTGTTTACTTTTACTTTGATGACATATTTATATGTAGTCAAACTGAAAAGGAGTATTTAGTCCGCCTAAGGCAAGTTATGGAGGCTCATTTTATCCCATGTTCAAAAACTTCAGATGCTACACATGTGGCTGGTTTATTTTTCAAAGAACTGGTGAGACTACATGGTGTGCCAACCTCTATTGTGTCTAATAGGGATGTTAAGTTCACAGGTCATTTTTGGAGGACATTATGGAGAAAGTTTGGGACTGAACTGAAATATTTCAGCACCCTCAAATAGATGGATAGACCGAAGTCGTCAATTGAAGCTTGGGAAATATGTTGCAATGCCTTATAGGAAGCCATGTGAAGGCGTGGGATCAGATTATCCCGCAAGTTGAATTTGCATACAATAATTTGGTGAATCGTTCTACAAAGAGAACACCTTTTGAGGCTGCATATGGATTAAAACCCCAAAATGTTCTTGATCTAGTTCCGCTACCTAAGGAGGCAAGAGTTAGTGATGATGGGGAAGCCTTTGCAGATCATGTCAAGAAGGTACATGAAGAAGTGAAAGAAGCTATCAAGGCTAGCAATGAGTCTTATGCATCAGCAGCCAATCAACACCGAAAAGTGAAAGAATTTGAAGAAGGAGACATGGTTCTTGTGCATTTGAGGCGGGAAAATTTTCGTAAAGCCGCATACCATAAGTTGAAATCAAAGAAGTTTGGGCCGTGTAAGGTGCTGAAGAGGATCAGCTCAAATGCATACATGATAGAGTTGCCATCTGAGCTACAAATCAGCCCAATTTTTAATGTGTCGGACTTGTATGCTTTTGTAGGGTTTGATAGTGAGTCGGTTTCAGCAGAGAGCCAAATTCATCAACTCCCTAAAGCACAACCTGATGTTGTTGAAGATGTGTTGGATGTCAAGGAAGTGAAGTCAAGGAGGGGCAACCAGTATAGGTGGTTCGTAGTGAAGTGGATGGGTAAGCATGCTAGTGAGAGCACTTGGATTGCTGAAGAAGAGTTAGAGAGGCTTGATCCAGAGATATATGCTCAAGTTTTAAAGGTTTTCTCACCGGAGTCGAATTCTTCCCAACCCGGTGGAGTTGATCCAGGAGCATCCAAAAATAATCCTAAATTAAATTAGGTGTTTTATTGTCATTAAATATTCTGCTGAGCCTAGTTTTAGGTCTTATGACTTTTCTAGATTCTTGTTGTCCTCATTAATTGTCATGTTGGGTCTAGTCCTAGGTCTTTTGACTTTTGTTGTTTAGGACTTTTGACTTTTGTTGTTTTCATTAATTGCCCTGCTTGGTCTAGTTATAGGCTGCAGCTGTTTGCATTTATTAGGGTTGTTGGAAACTACTATATATAGCTTTGTTGAGTCTTTGTAAGGAAAGTAGTTTTTCATCAATAAACTAAGTTTCTTTGGGATACTTAACCCTAGAACTCAAATACTTCGTTCCTACTTTCAATATCTCTATATTCTGGTTGTTTGTGCTGAGAACTTCTCTCTCTAGTGTTCCTATCCTAATTTGGCAGCAAGACAGAAATCTGGAAGCAAAGCAGAAACTTCTAGTTTATGCTCTGTAGCAATTTTTAGTTTCTGTTCTGCATCACACTCACTCTAACGTTTTTAAAATAAATTTTTGCTGATCCTTCGTTTTTCAAATGCCCAATCTGCATATCAGTTGGTTTGGCATAGTAGGAGTTTAGGCATAGCATTAGCCGCCGCTATATATTTGACCATAGGTTACCTATATAGCCTACGTGAATTTTATGTTGATTTCCTTAAGTTAGATTGCTATGATAACATATGGGATGCTTATTATAAATTTGGGAGTTTGAATTTGTTTATTTGGAGATTTGTTAAACTCAGATAATTAGTTGATATTTGTTGGACTGAAATAATTTTTATTGTGGCGTTTGATTTGATTGTGGGGAGCATGTAGGCTCTAAGAGTAGTTGAGGTTGGATGATGATTTTAGAAGTGTATTGATTTCTATATGTTTTGGGTAGTCAGTTGTTTCTAGGAGCGACTTTGCCGAATTTTCGATAGACTCAACTAGTACTAAGATGGAGCTCACATGATATTTTCGGATTTAAGGATGAAATCCAGAGAGGGTTCTGTCACCATTACTAATGTTTTTGTTTGTTTACTACTGCTACGAGTTTTATTGAAGGGTTATTATCACAAATGGTACCTGAACTATACTTCAATTTTATCGATGGTACCTGAATTTCAATTTTGATCACAACTAGTACCCGAACTTTTCGATTTCATTTTAAATGGTACCTAGAGCCACCCCCGGTCACTATTCCGACTAAAAATGGCATGGGAGGCGATCATGGTGATGATTTTTGATGATTTCAATGGTTGCGATCATATATAGTGATGATTTTTTGGTAATAGACAAGTTTTTTTTATATTTTATTTTATATTTTTAGATTTGGGTTTCTTGGCCGGAATAGTGACTGAAGGTGGCCTTAGGTACCATTTAAAATGAAATCGAAAAGTTCGGGTACTGGTTGTGATCAAAATTGAAGTTCAGGTACCATCAATAAAATAGAGGATATATAAGTTCAGGTACCATTTGTGATAATAACCTTTTATTTAAAGTTGCATTACTAAGCATGTTAAAAATTAACCCGCGACCATTATGAAAGAGCCAATGACAACAGAAAAATGTACATGAAGAAGGAGAACATGAGAGCTTACCGGAATAAACGCCATCTAGCGGCGGTGTCGTAGCTCATCTATTGCTGATATGGGAATTTAAGGCAAGTAGCATAAACAACAAACGGAGTTAGGTTGCTCCTGATCGTGGCTACCACAAACACTGAATGAAAGACCAGGTCGTACAATGGTCGATTAACACCTACTACAAGACCACATGTTAGTATACCATTAACTTATGATATGTTAATGAACAAAAGAGGCGCAACCGAGCATTGAATGAAAAACCAGACCATGCAATGGTCGACTAACCCTCACTACAAGACCACCATGTTGGTATGAAATGTTAATGGACAAAAAAGACCTCACTACAAGACCACCATGTTGGTATGCCATTGACTTATGAAATGTTAATGGACAAAAAGGACGCTCACTTTATACCAAAACGAATGTACCAAAGTGAGGGAAAAAAAAAAAAAAAAATCCACAAATGCTAGTTTTGAGGAATGTAAAAAAGTAAACTTGGAAGTACGCAAAATTTGAAAGTTCCACCCATGTTTATATTTTAATTTTGTTTTTTAGAAAGCAAATGAATGTCTTCTGTAAGTTGGATCTTTCTTTTTCTTTCTCTTTGAATTCGATCAGTAAAATGAACAAAGCACACTTACGAAGCTGCATATTTCTAGAAGGAGAATATATATATATATATATTTCTACCACAAGTATCATTTTAAGAAAATGGGTATGGTACAATAATGTATAGGCACATCAATGGTCATGCAGTTATAAAGTAATCGGAGAAGATGCCGAATTATTCTCCCACTCCATGAAATCAGTCTAGCAGAGCTGTCCTACTTGATGTACCCATTTATTAATTAATTAATGTATCCGTAAATGAACTATCGTTTACTGTGTCATATAAATGAATCATTCCGCTCAAAATAAACAACTCTTACTAAAATCAACAACACTTATATCAACTTTCTATCAATACTTGAATTACAGGTTTATATAAAACTTTACCACTTCATCAACAACCGTCATTGGCAATGACGGAGCTAGGATTTTAAAATGGGATAGACTAAAAAAAAATTTAATAAAAGTTTACTAACGCTTAAAAAAAATTTTCCCCTAAGTTTTACTAGTAACATGTTTTATTCTTTCCTTAAATTAAACCACATCATATATTGATTACTTATTAAATAATCAAATAGCTAACTAATCCAAAAAAATCAACATCATCCCTTTCAAAAAAAAAAAAAATCAACATCATAACATTTGATAGAAATTCGATAACAAAAGTCTAAGACAAGAGAACATATCTACTTAAATTTTATCTTGTGCTCTTGAATAGAACAATTTTTTTTTTTTATTATCATAATTCTCAGTCAACTCTTATTTTGACCTAATTTACCAAAAGCTAAAGGGTTTTCTCTTAGCAATTCACTTCTCTGTAATGGAGTTGTCTAGTCCACTCTTGCCTCCCTAAAAAGCTTTTTCCATAAGAAAATAGTCACTTCACAATGCACAAAGACATGATTAGTACTTTCCCCTTGGTTTTTGCATAAAATACACCAGTGAGGAGAAAAACAACTTCTCGGTCTTTTCTTTTGAAGGGCATCACAAGTATTCGATCGTCTTCCCCAATACCACAAGCCATCCCAAAATCTTCACCTTTGTAGGGACCTTGACGTTCCAAATAAACTTTGCAGGAGCAAAGTTTGGATCTAAGGCACCACTAGATAAAAAGCTATGGAAAGATTTGCAAGAGAATTTTCCAGTAGGCTCAAGCTTCCACCTCCTTTCATCGGGATTGGACTCCACTAATCTGACATTTTCTAGCTTAGCTATCAACGAGGCGAACTCTTCAATCTCTTGGTCATTTAAGTTTCTCCTGAACCCAAAGTCCCAGCTCATCGGAAAGGTGAGAGGGATAGCTAACCTTTCCACCACATAGTTGGTGTGTGTTGATAGTTTGAACAACCTTGGAAAGTAGAATTTCAATGGTTGATCCTCTAGCCAAGAGTCTTCCCAAAACCTCACTCTTTTGCTATTGCCTACAAATAGTTTATGAATTAAGTACTTACCTGTTTTCCCTTCTTCCTTTGTGTTGGATTCCAAGACCCTTTGTTCCATAAATGAGCTTCATCTATCCCCGTCCATCTATACCTGCATATAATTTTTTAACGTTAGGCTCTTCAACATTTAAATTTACCTGAAAACAAAAATACAAATGGGAATTTCATACATCAAATTCAATAACCAACTTTCAAGCTACTCTTAAAAAATTCAGGCCAAGACTACAAATTAGAATCAAATTGACTCCGGATTATACTATTTCCCACAATCAATTTTGAGGGACACAAATCATAAATTAAATAAAATATCTCTCCAACTCCTTGCACATAACTTTTCTGACCTATTTCAAAAAAAAAAAAAAAAAAAAAACTTTCCTGACCTGATTTCTCTAGTTTTTACAACAAATTGAAATAGAATTTTATATTCAGCAATAGCAGATGTCTTGAGCCAATCAGAAACAAAAAAGCACCAAAGAAGACAACGAAGTTTCAACAAAATGACCTTCTTCCTATGGGTCTCGGGTGACCAGTTTCACCTCCTCATAAAATCTTGAAGTACAACGCAGATGCTTCGAGTGCAGTTTCCAGTCCTTGGCCAAATCCTCTTCTCTCACCCATTAGCATGAGAATAAATGATCTCAGGTGTTAAATGTGCCTGAAATCACAAACCATAGAGTTTGAGATTCAGTCTGACCTAAGGCCTCTTAAACGTAAGAGAATTGAGTTTTAAAACTGTTTTACTTACTGAGATAAAACCATGTCTCAGACTCAGGTACTCATACTAACTGACCTGAAAACTGTCTGAAGAAGCACACCTGATAAGAGAAGGAGAATACCCTTAAACCTTGTTGTCATCGCTTTTACATACTCCATGCATTACCGAGTTAATTCTTTGTAAAATCCAACAATTGCAAGTACAAATTCTTATTAGCAATGCAATAAAGCTCAACTTCAAAGTAGTGCTTTACGTACAATGCAAAGGAAAATTGATGACTGGCTCCAGAAGTTCAAATGACTATTTCCGAATGATGTATCCCTTGCACACCTAAACCTTTTTGAATCTGCAATGCAAACACTTTATAAGGTATAATCCAAGAAGTTCTAGCGACTAAAAAAGCTAAAAATTCGTCAACCAGTATCTCAGATGACATTATAGATTGCAAAAAGGAAAAAAAGTATAGGCCACAGAAGCTTAATTTGTAGGAACACTTAATATGTAAAGAAAGTCATCCTGCGGACTAACTAATTGATTTGCATAGTTAAATGAATCACCATGTTGAAGAAATGGATGCATTTAGCTTTTAAGTGAAGAGATTGAACTAATTTACCATTACTAAACTGGTATGCAATTATTTTTGTCTCTTTCTCCCAATATTTTCATATTCTCATTTGTAGTCTAGAAAAACAAAAACAATGAATTGTTGTGTGTGAGAGAGAGTACCTTGTGCCTTCCCAAAGCTGAGGTTGTGATGCAGTAGAGCACATGAAAAACTCCTAGCACAGATAAATACATGGAGGTGGTGAATCCCATATGCAGATAAAAGGCAACTGTATATATGAATTCAGAGTTGGAGCTTTGAAAATGTCCCATAAGTAGGTCCATAAAAATTACCTTTTGATCCACACAATAAGCCAGAGAGTTCGCACCTCTCTCTTGAAATAGTTGCCTAATGTCAGACAACATACTCTGGTAAATCAGAAAATCTAGCTGCAGCAACCATCAGTGATGCAACAACTTCCTTACATTTCTTAGGGCATTCCCTGCAATGAAAATAATGGAGCAAACTAAACATTATAATGAGTTAATCAGTCCTCTGATTAGACGCTTTGGAATCTCTCAACGAATGGGATATATGCGATATTGGCCTGAATAAGACTCGACCATGACTTGTAAACTTAGCCACTTAATAGGTCATCACATTGCTAAAAAGGTCTAAGATATTCCTCAATTTCATATTATTTGGTAGTCGAAATCAGTGAAAGGAAATGTACACAGATTTGGGACATACAAATAGTTTGTAGATTGTTAATCTCCCATCTAGAGGAAGAAAAATTACTAATTTTTTGAATTTTGCATATGCAGTTCACCAAACAAATTTCTTACAGCATCATCAAATGCATATTTCATGCTTTCCATATGAAGAAAACAAAAAAACATAGATAACTGCGAAATTCCAGATCCCACTCAAATCCAACTCCGAAACTCTAGAACGAAGAACCATGCAGAAATGAAAAGAAACAAAAATCAAAAGGAAGAAAATAAAACAATAGCTTTTCCAACTGATCGATATACTTCTTGATAGCTAACCAATCAATTATTCTCACATCAAGCAACAAATGAGATATACATACAACCCAGAAAAACTAACACACACACACAATAGTGAACTTCTGTTGATTAACCAAGGGCAAATACTTTCATCACTTTTGAAGCAGCAACGCATCAAATCGAAGAAGTAAAGCAAAGCCTTATACATAGTAAACCATGAAAACAGATAAAATCTACTGGCATATGTAGTTTGTAACCCTCAATGATAGAGGCAGCAATAGTAATATTACTATCATATTCTCGTCCAATAGGTCAATCCGACTCAATTCTGTCAATTTCAGACGTTAAGTGCTGACATGATATTTCCAACTCATCAAAAGTGAGGCCTACACGGAAGTAAAATTCTCAAACTGACCTTGGGCAACAGAATATAGAAAAATCCAAAATTAATTTTAATTTTGAGGTTGAGGAGACTCGAACCCCTCCCAAAGCATATGCAGATGAATGACCCAAGCACCAGACCACTTGCATGATTTTGGTATATTAAAACAAAAATAATATATATATCTGAGTCAATTCGTGAATATACGTCCTCCATTTATTATTCTGATTAATTCTCTCTCTTTCTCTCTCTCGCGTGTTTAATTCCAATTCATAAGAACAGAGTGTGAGCTCCGCCTAGGAATGAGCAAACGGGGGTGGGGGGCGGGGTACCCGCGGGTTTTCCCCGCATTTGTCAAGCGGGGGCGGGGGTGGGGTTCCCCATCACATGTGCGGGGGCGGGGGTGGGGCCACTTATTTCCCCCGCGGGGGTGCGGGGGTGGGGGCGGGATTTCCCATTACCCATGCGGGGTCCCCGTTTATCTTTTTTTTTTTTTTTTTTTTTTAAATTGAGAACTATTATTTTTCAACCAACATATATGGCATTTTTATAATTTTCTTATTCTAAAAAAAAACCAGAAAACTTATACGGGGTATTTATCTTTCCCATCCAGAATACACCTTCAAAGTGATTCGGGAGGATCCGACCGTTGGATTGTCGTATAATTTTGTGAGGATGATTCTAAAGGCAATCCGGATGATCCAACCATTGGATCTTTGTATAATTTTGTGAGGATGATCCTAAGGGCGATCCGTGAGGATCTGACCGTTGGATCATAGTATAATTGTGAAAAGACGATCCTCTAGGTGATCCTTGCGGATCCGACCGTTGGATTGTCGTATAATTTTGTGAGGATGATTCTAAAGGCAATCCGGACGATCCAACCGTTGGATTGTCGTATAATTTTGTGAGGATGATTCTAAAGGCAATCCGGACGAACCAACCGTTAGATCTTTGTATAATTTTGTGAGGATGATCCTAAGGGCGATCCGTGAGGATCTGACCGTTGGATCATAGTATAATTGTGAAAAGACGATCCTCTAGGTGATCCTTGCGGATCCAACCGTTGGATGATCGTATAATTTTGTGAGGATGATTCTAATGGTGATCCGGGACGATCCAACCGTTGGATCTTTGTATAATTTTGAGAGGATGATCCTAAGGGCGATCCGTGAGGATCTGACCGTTGGATCATAGTATAATTGTGAAAAGACGATCCTCTAGGCGATCCTTGAGGATCCAACCGTTGGATCGTCGTATAATTTTGTGAGGATGATTCTAAGGACGATCCGGGACGATCCAACCGTTAGATCTTCATATAGTTTTGAGAGGATGATCCTAAGGGCGATCCGTGAGGATCTGACCGTTGGATCATCGTATAAATTGGTAAAGATGATCCTCTAGGCGATCCTTGAGGATCAGACCGTTGGATTGTCGTATAATTGTGATTTGTGATTTTGGCTGTTAGAGAAGACACAACGGGATTTTTGCCAAAAAAAAAAAAAAAAGAAGACACAGCAGGATTTATAGAAATAAGAGAGAAGACGCAGCGGGATTTTATTACTTTACATTTAATCGCCAGGTTGTGAAAATTGTTTTATAGAAATAAATATTTGTTTTAAATGTATTGCTTCCTCGTGACTAAACAAACAATTTCTTTCTTAAACACTGTCTCAAGCATTTGAAATACTCAATCGACCAAAACAATAATGAAAATAAAAATAATAAAAATTTATTTTTTGTCAAAAAAGAAAAGGAAAAAAAAACTGAAAAGATAGAAAATAGAAAAAAAAAAAAAAAAAAAAAGACCAATGCGGGGGGCGGGGGCGGGGGTGGGGAACCCATTACCCGCGGGGGCGGGGCGGGGAATCCCCCATCTGATAATATCCCCAGACGGGGAACGGGGGCGCGGGGGAATTTGGGCGCGGGGGCGGGAGCGGGGGGCGCGGGGGCGGGGGAATTCCCCGTTTGCTCATTCCTAGCTCCGCCGCAAGCAACGGCTTGAAGGCTTTGGTCCTGAAATGCAGAGCAGAGCAGAGGGGTAGGGCTCCACTGAGAGTCCAAGCTCCCTAATCCGAGCCTCCCGTAGTCTCCATTGCCCCAAAACTGCCGCGACCCTCTTCCCTGGCCCACTCCCAGTACTGCTCAGCCACCGTGTCACTAATCGGAACAACCCTAATTTCGAATTCAAGTTCGCCATCATCGTCATCCGAAAATTGGGGATGGGATGATACCACGTCGTCTTTGTTCCTGATGGAATCGGGTTTTCTTTGTTCGGGGTTTATCAAACAACCGACCTTCATATGTCTCTCGCCAAGACTGAAGGAGTGAAGGGGATTGTAATAATGCTGTCTATTCCCTTCTCGGCCAGAGCTACTCTGACCCTCATCCCAAACACGCTCGCATAAGCGTCCAGTAGAATAACCTCGTCCGCCATGGAAACTGTTCACAAAGTTCTTCTAGCTAGCCTATAACTCGGAGACTGGTAAGTATCCTTCCCAACAAAATCAAGGGGGTTTTATAGAGGTGTTTGAGGTATAGTCGTGGCTGATTTTGAGATCAGTGCCTGACGTGTTGCATGACGTTTGCTTGAGAAAATGCAGTGTGAAATGTTCTAGCTTGTTCAGGACGATGTGATAGTCATAGTACAAATCGAGTGCTTCAAGAATATGCCATACACACGCTATTTTCTTAAGGCCACGCAGTGGCAGTCTCTTGTAATACTACACTATTTTTCAGTATAGTTATCGCTGAAAAATAAAAGACAGGAGCAAACAAAAGTAGACATCATCCTTGGTTTGTACCAAAAGAAAAAAGAAAAGAAAAAAAGGAGACATCCTTGGTACAATAATGATAGAACATTTTCCATCACACCTAGTAAAAGGTTCACATGCTATCTGCTGAACAAGGTGTTTCTAAATTTACAGATTTTAATAAAAAAGTCACAATTAAGAACCTCCTACTGTTCACAATATGATCACATACACGGACTTTCCAAAATCTATGGATATTCTGCAGATGTCTTTTTATAAGTCAAAGCTAGTTAAAAACACCCAGCCATGCTAAGTCCTCTGACACAACTCATATGCCCGACTAAATAATTACCTGAATCAAAGCAAAACGGTTAGTTAGCATAATGAAGTGGAAAACAAAACACATCAAACTATGTACAACTGTCTAATAAAAGAGTAAAAGGAAAAAATAAAAGAAAAAGAAGCAGAGTAACTCAAGTAAAAAAGAAAAGAGATATGGTCAAATAAATTATGATTTCTAACCAGTTACCACATATCTTACTCATAATATTCCGGATTTTCAACAATTAGAAAATAGTTTTTTTTCTTTGGACAAGTTAAAAGTTCAAAAATTGTGATAGTTGTTATCACTTGACTATCTTTACCTACCCATTTGGATAGGCACAGATTGTAAAGTGCAACACTAACAACCACCTCAATTCAGATAATAGTTGAAACTGTATCCAGGAACCCAGAAAGAGAGATAAGAGCGGAGTCTCAGCATTCAGACCCAGGAACCCAGAAAGAGAGATAAGAGCGGAGTCTCAGCATTCAGACCAATAGTAGTCTTCAAAGAGAATCCTCAACTTTCAGTAAAAGTCTATACTGACTGATTTTGTTGATCTTTTATATAGCCGAGTAACATTCAAAATTCAGGCGGAAGCTCTTTAAATGACAAATTATCTTCTGGCTTTCCGATCCATTATGTATGATGATGATGACAATTTACCTGTCAGCAGTAGAGATCACCTTTCCTCCGTAAAACAACCTACATGGTAAGTCTCGGTAAGATTTAAACTGGAGGATATATTCGATGTGGAGAACTGCCGGTAAGGACGATTAACCGGAGGCAACAGTAAAGCTGATTGTCGGTCCATAGCTAGCAGTCGTTCGCACTTACTGCGCTCAATAGAAGAAATTAATAACTTCAAAACCACTAAAGAAATTCAAAGTTAAAGGAGAAGGCTGTACCTGCAAACTTTTGTAAATAGAGTTTGGTAGCTGCAGATCCAGAGCTATAGAATACATGTAGAAAGTTAGACATAATTGTGTAGATTCTGCGCCTGTGCAAATAAATTAGTTCAGTGAGTTAACATGAACATGATAGAGACTAACCAAAAGGGAAAATAGAGCTGTTTCAGCTTGAACCCCAAGAAAGTACTGCAAGGCCAAACCAGCATGTTCCTGCAATAATAATTGATAAGTATTCTAACCGAGGCCCAATTGCATAAGAATAAACTTCAACCGGAAAGTAAAGCTTATACCGTGATATGTTTAAACACATGATAAACTGAAAAACCTCTTGCATGAATGTAGCTGCCTCCCTGTTCAAGAATGAAATGAGGAGCATGAACATCAGGGCAATGCGAATCCTCTTTAAAAATAAAGGAAAGAAACTAAGGAAAAAAAAAGTGAATATCCATATCAAGTGGGACCAACAAAGTTGCATGTTATCTGAAATCTAGTGAAAATCCGAAGGCTTGTCAAAGAGTACGGAGGAAAACAATACACTATCTAAGGTAGCATACAGTCTGTATTACGGCTGATCAAGTTATAATCAGCAAATTAACTGAGCTCAATATGTTGGAGTAATTGATGTAGTTAGCTTCCTAGCATAGACAGGGTTGCTCAACTAAATCAAGATTCATTAGCTGCCTTCTTACACTTTCCTTGTGGTCTATATCCAATAACAGCTATACAGTACATCAAGCTAATCTCTCTACTTTCAAGTTTATATCAGATCAGAGCAGGAGATCAATATTTCGAATCCCTCCAATTGCAAAGTCTCCCAAATAAGTTGAATTCCATATGATGGGCTGAAATGATGGAGACTGATGTAGGACAAAGCAAGCATGAGGGTGAGTATGGTTATGGAAGCACCAAGAAAGATAGAAATTTAAAAAAATAGAACGGTTTTGGAAGATAAACAATGTTTGTAGCTGCTGTAATCTACTAGAGCTTAGGGAATAGAGAATAGAGGGATTTTTCTTAAAAGATGAAATCATATATTAAGGCTTCAAATACTCCTTAGGGAGACATGAAAGACGAGGTCCTTGAAGTATGTACTCTCTGATTCAAACAGACTCTTAACAGCTCTTGACCCAAAAGATGTTCTCAATAAAGCTTAATATTCTCATAGAATGACTGTTCTTTTATCTGTTTATTCATTTTACTGACTTGGACTCTTAAAGTACCATGGAGACTTAATAGCTCTAGACTCATATACATAATCTTAGTGAAACTTAATAACTTTTACAATAAATCTTGGTTTATTATATTACTAACTTCTACTGACTTGGACAAGTAAACCATGGAGACTTCTCATTGGACCAAACAGGCTGTAGCTAATGGGCTTTCTCTTGGGTATCCAAAGCGGACATTTTTTTTCTAAACAAGCTGTAGCTAGTGCATGAGAGACTCACATGTTTCTTTTCTAACCACGCGCTAGCTATTGCATTAGAGACCCACATGTAAGAGAAGGAGGAGGCAGAGGAGAGAGGGGGAGGGAAGGGGGTGGTTTGGACTATAAAATAAATGTTGGCTGGCATTTAAGAGATTAAACTTTTGAAAATAATGACAAACCAACAAAATTTATTAAATTAACAAGAAGCAGAGTTTATGAGTTTTGCCTTATTTTGATCCTGAGAGTCACTATCAATTCTAGTACTGGATGTCAAGATGTTAAGACCTATGGTTAGAACCTACACCTACATATGTATGCATGTCAAGTCATGCTCATATAAATACGATCTGGAACAACTACTTCAGCATGAGACAACTACTGAAACAGATCAAACAATATGAAAAGTGAATCCTACTATTAGGGAATAATAGGCATGCAGGTAACATAGATTACCTCTTCTGGAGAAAAGAAAGCTACTGCGTCTGGGTCAATAGAACCAGCAGGATGCAATGATACTACAGCTCTGAAGACAGACGGAAACAGCAACTCGATGACAGCAACCTTATCTATCGCAACATCAGCCAGTGGAGTTGCTCGTAACTTACTCGAACTATGAAAACTATGGTCCTTCACTGTTTCCAGTGGATTCTCATTAGCTGGCAGTGACGATGCTCTTTTTAACCAATCCAATCGTTCGTAGGTGAAAACTTTCAAGTTAGGCACCTTCTTTTCCAAGCTCATTAAAACCTCTGATAGTGTCTTACAATCTAGTAGCTCTTCTTGATTGTGTGTAGTCAATGATGGGGAAACACACGGTTTCTTTGAAACTGGTTCGTCACTCTGACTGTCCGATCCATCATCAAGGTGAGGAAAAAATCTTCTTTTCTGATCAGTGAAGGCCTTCAGAGCTAACCTAAAATATCGACATCATTCAAGAAATGGCTCCTTAGTTCAATACTCCGATTCAAAAAGTAAAAACAGAAAATAACAACCAGTTGCTGATTGATTCAAGAAATGGCATAAATCATCATGCTGATTATTGATTCCTAAATGAAAACTAACACTATCTACTTATTAAAACCACACTCTTCTGCGAAACACCGAAAATTCATCATAATCAAGAACTATTCTCCTATTTCGATTGGACAAACTATAATCCATAACGTAGGCAAGAGTAAAATGTAAAGAAATGCCTAAAAAGAGATAATGTGCACAAGGAAGAAGATGAATTCTATCAGATTTGAGACTAACCTGGTCCTGTCCACTGCGGACGCGCCGGCCTGGCCGGCGAGCTGCCGTTTCCAAGCATAGGCGACGACGGCGCCGTCGGGACAAACCAACGGCATGTGCAGTCCCCAAGAATTACTTCGCGACCGGAGAGAATCATTCAGAACTCCAGACTCTTCTAGCTGCCTTCCTACCAAAAATCAACCCCAAAAGCCCTCAGAATTTTTCAAACCTCGGAGCCCTAAGAGAGAGAGAGAAGGAAGGAAGGAAGGTACCTATGGAGCGGAGGTCTTGGAGGTGCTGGCGCATGGAGGTGTCTTCATTGAGGAACAAGTGGAGCGGCTTGGTGCTCTGGTGAGGCTGCGCCGCCACGAACAGGGCCTCCAGAAGGCGGTCGGCGCCGAGCCTAATGTCGGCGATGAGGCGACCGGCTTGGCCGAGGCGGTCCATCGCCAAAGCCACCTGCTTCGGCGGCGCCTCCGCCGCCGTGGACCCTACCGAAGCTGGCGGAGTAGTAGTCGTCGTCGTCTGCGGTGGCTGTTGTTGCATCGTCTGAAACGTAGCGACTGGGCTTCGATCCCAATCACTCTCTCTCTCTCTCTCTCTTCTTTTCTAATAATATAGAAAGAGAACACCGGCGACCCGACCCGTATCCGAAACCCGGTGCCGCGTAAGTATTACTCTAATATCGTTTAACTACAGCCGTCGGATGTATGTGGGGCCTATATACACAGGGACGGTGTAGATTTAAAGACCCATAACCTAAATTAAATTTAGAGTGGAGCGCAAGAGCTTCTTCTTCTTCTTCTGCTTCTCTTCTTCTTCTTCTGGTGCTTCTGCTTACGGTGTTGTTCTCTGTAGCAATATCAGAGCTTCACTTCAAGGTTAGAACTTCTTCTTCTTCTGCTTCTCTTCTTCTTCTTCTGGTGCTTCTGCTTACGGTGTTGTTCTCTGTAGCAATATCAGAGTTTCACTTCAAGGTTAGAACTTTTTACAGTTTGATATATTTTTTTTATTTTTTCTGTTTCGCTATTTCATACTATTAGTGTTTGGTCGTTTGGCTATCTTCTCTTTATGTATATATGAATTTGTGTCTACTTTTTCTGGAATGTTGGATTGTTTCGAGGGGTTTGATTAGTTATTAGTAATTGATTCTTTGTTTATAGAGGTTTGGCTGATTTTTGTTGTTGTTGTGTGAGGTGTAGAGATATAAATGGCAGGTTCTAAAAATGCCTCAAAGAAGAAGCAAAAGCGCGGTATCGACTTCAAGGTAATGAACTATTTGGGATTGAGTTTACTAAGCTCTGAAAGTTTGACATATGAATCCTGTGTTTTTTCTGTTTGTTATGTGTTTTATTTTGTTGTTTGCAGAAAATAAAGCGAAAGATTGGCAGAAAATTGCCACCAGCACAGAATGCTACTAATACTGAGATTAAATCTAAAGGTATTGACTTCATCCGTTTTTGGATTATATATATAAAGCTATTGTTTGTTGTAAATGTTCTGTTACTACATCAAAGGGAAAATTCTGTCGTCTCTTTTAACATACATATTATTTATCATGGTGGAAGTGGCTGAAATTTTGGCCGTTGTTTTCTCTACTTGAAAGTTAGATAGATATTATCCACCAGAAGCAATGTTGCTCCTGAATTTTTAGTTCAAGTTCTTGTGGTTAACTAATATCTGGAATAAGTATTAAATATGGGTGATTTATGATCAGCAATTGTTCTCCCCGAGCAGAGTGTGGCATCCGAGAAGGCAGGATTAGCAGTGAACAAGAAAGGCTTGACTTTGAAAGAGCTTCTTCAACAAACATCTCATTACAGCTCAAAAGTCCGTAAAGGTATTTCTCTATTATTTAAAGATTTCATTTTGAAAACATTAACGGTACCTTGTAAAGTATGCTCCTTAGTTCAAAAAGCTTCAACAGTGTCCTTATTATCTGCCATTTGGAATCAAGAAGGGAATAATAAAGTAAGGTTGAGAAACCAACGGTGGTAATGTACATCATAAGTTTCAATTGAGTTTTCTTTTCAGCAGCCAAAGAAAGGGTAAAACAAATTTAATGCATATGATTAACACCGTATATGCCTAATTCTGGTGGTTAAGATTTTCTCTACATTTGGGAGGCAATTTTTGCAATGTTTGGATATAGACCATAGACATAAATCTATGTTGCAACCTCTTTTTTTGATCATAAAGTCACCTAGATCATTGATTATATTATTCTGCACATTCATTTTGCATTTACTGTGTTCAATTTGAATAAGTTACTTTATTTCCAATACTAGTGTCTTTAGGAAGTATATCTGTCACATTTTCTTCTTCTATTGTATCTACTTTTGATTCTAACATTCTAAGTTTTATCTCTTTCTGTAGACGCATTGTTGGGAATTAAGGATTTATTCCTTAAGCATCCAGAAGAGTTGAGGTTGCATAAGTACGCTGTTATTGAAAAACTGCGTGAACGCATTGGTGATGATGATAGACTAGTTCGAGAAACGCTGTATCAACTTTTCAAGTCAGTGATTTTCCCTGGATTTAAGGAGGTAATTTTATGGTTTTCTAGTTTTTATGAATGTTTATAAGAAGTAGGTACCAATGTGTTCTACATAAAATATATAAATGTGAAAGAAAGGCAGTTATATTTGATTGTTCCCAACTGAGAAACTTTTGGGTGGTTAGTTATGCTATTTCCTCTTGGTCGTTTCAAAATATATTCATCAACTCATTGTAAGTTTCATCCAATCATTGCCATGTACAACATGTGGCTAAAATTCTACATGTTGGAGCAATAGGTATCTTGTATAATCAAAGCCAGTTAGCTCGGGTGTCTTTCTTTCTTATGAGGCTTATTCTTTTGTCTTTGTTTTCCTTTTCTTATTATTATGAATCTTCATACTGTAAACAACAACTTAATACTTCAAAACATATACAGCTCCTTTTGTTGCACATATGGATTGTCTTTTTTTATTTATCATCGTCATTTTATCGTTAGAATTGTTGGATTTAACTGACACTTTTTGTTCCTTTTTTTTTTTCTTATCCAGGATAATCAAGAGCTTTTTGTTTCCTTGATGATGGCCTATATATTTAATTCAATGACACATTTAGCAATTGATGTTCGACTGATGGCTTTCAAATTTTTGGAGCTTGTTATCCAGTACTATCCACCTTCCTTTTTCTTGTATGCTGAAAAGGTATCTAAGTCTCTGCTGTGAAATGTTTTGTGTCATTCTTTTATTAAGATTTTTGCTGGATGTGTTATTTGGAAGTAAGCAATTTGAGGATTACTGTTCGTGTTTTGGTTATTGACCGTAAATTGTTACATGTTTTCTTGCTCTCATGCTTATATATTTTTTTCGTGGGATGGAATTTTGGTATATTCTCACCTGTGACAACATTTTTGTTTAGATCATCATGTTTTGAAATAGCACACCATCTCTTGCTAAATATTAATAGAAATAAACGGTGTAACTTTTGGGGCTACGATACCATATGTAAGGTGTTGCAGAATGAAGCCTTATTGTAAAACTATTCAGTTTTTTCAAGGCTCCAGTGGTATGATGTCTGTTTCTAATTCCCAGCCATTTCTCCTTGGGTTTCATTTGCTTTCGTTTTGCTGCATAAGAGTAGGTTACTGGATTTTGGTAATAGATGTAGGTGTTTAGGTCTTTATTCGAGGTAGACATGGTGTCGAACTTATTGAAACAAATACTTTTTGGCATTCCTCATACTCGAAAGGATCGAGTCTTTATCTTCATATGGTATCTTTATCTTTTACTTCAATGTTTCTTTCTTTATTTTCCCCCTGTTTTTAGTCGCTACATGCTGTAACTCTTATGCTGGCTGCTAATCCATCTACAGTTTAGATTAACTCAAATGACTATTACAGTGTCACAACTCTCTTGTGTGTTTAGGGATAAATATTGAACCTTTTTGGCTGTTTGCTTGCTTATTGACAGATTCTTCAAAACTTTGAGGATATTTTGCGAAAGAACCAGTTTTATTTAGAGGACAAGAGCAAGCTGAAGAATGCTCTTTCTGGGTTGGAGCAATGCTTGTTACTGCTTCCATTTAACAAGAAAGAAGTTGGCTCATGTGAACAGGTACTTTTTGTTCTCTCAAATTTTGAATACTACCTTCTTTGGTCAATGAATACTGCACGTTTTCTTTTATGTTTTGGTAAACTGTGTGCATCTTGCACCGCTTGTTGTCTTGTATGGTGTCATTTCTTCATTCCATGTTACTTCTGAAACTTCTGCTGCCATGCTTTGTTGTTATTAGTGTTGCTGATTTGCTATCCTCACCATTGCTGATCATCATCCTACAAAATTTTCACCAATGAATTCTATATCTATTGATGCTTTACTCTCTCTTACTTTAAATCATGTCTTCCTGTTATGAGAAGTGGGGAAGCTTTATGCTTGTAACAAAAATTTCACCAATTGATCCCTTGTGCTTAGCCCAAGAGGTGAGGGATGGTGGGCTAATATGTTAGGGTTAGGATAGGTTAAGGGTTGGACCTGAGGTCCTTCCAATATAACTAGTTTTAAAAGTTATACATTTGACTTTCATGATCGAAAAAATTTACATAGCACCTAAAACATGCTCATAAATTGTTTGAGTCTTAATATGTGCTACTTTTGAATGCATTTGGTTTGCAACTAAGCCGAACCTGTAAAGAGGTTTATTGTGATAGAAACTTTTTATTGTAAAGTTAATACTTAATTGACCAAAAAAAAATTAATACTGAAAATTGAAGGGCTGGTAGGTATGCATCCAATATTTCAGGTAAATCATTATCTAATCATTTATTTTAAAAGGTGTTGATCATGGTCCAGACATGATACCATGAGAAATAAGATTGTTCAAACATGTCAAAAAAATTTCTTATGTCCATATGCAAATACAAAAAACACGTGAAAGTTTTGAAATTGTCTTTTATACTCGTTATGTTTATGTCATGCTTTATATTATGCTGATTTCAGATCAGACTTCTAAAGCTGGATGAACAATTTGCATTGGGAAAGGGTCTTTGAATTGTGCTTAATGAATTAAGCTTACAACTGTTTCCTTTGTCATGCAAACGGCTTTCTAGTACAGTAATACTTGACTTTTTACTTGATAGAATGATGCTGGACAAGGGATGCTGCATGCTTTTGACCCTGATGTACCTGCAGAATCTGCTGGTATGTCAAATACTTGTGCCTTGTATCTATATAGTGTTATTGATAATGTTGTGCTGATGATTCCCTTCGTCTAGTGTATGGATCAATATGCACTTAGTAGCTGAAATGCTTGATCTTTCAGATGAAGTACTTTATATATATGATATTAGTAGTCTCATAGTCTGCGACTCTGATTTCCTTAGTTTCTGATGCCTTGCATTTGGTACTGTTTCTTACAAGATGAGAAATTACAATTCACTGTGATATTATTGTCTATAGTTTGTTCCTTAGTCCTTACATTCTGTTAGTAAGTTCAATTTGTGGGACAAGGCATTCAACTTCTGAGCTCCATTTTATTTCATGTGTTCTGTTTACCTTCTATTGGCCTATCATCCTCTCTCTTTCTTTCTGTAGGGTTTTCTCTCATCATCCCAAAACTAAAAGACCTTGTGCCAGTTCTAGTCAATTGTTTCCAAGATTTTATTCCTGCAGTACAGACTGGTGCACATCTTGATGTGCAATCATTTGATTGTATGGTGTCTATACTTCACAGTATAAATCATGCAGTCCGGTTCTTTGTTTATATGATTGATGAGGGTACGTCAGAATCACGACCTTCTCATGGGGAGCTTGATGTGGCTATGTTGGGTGGAACTATCTCCTTGACGCTGATGAAGAAGTTACTTGTTCTGTTTCCCCTGATCATGAGAAATCAACTTTCTGAGAAGGTAAAACATGAAGTACTTCTTAGATCTCATCGTTTAACTTGCCTACTTTTTGCAAGTCTCTTGGTTGGTTCAGTGTCACGTTCTTTTGAATCTGTTGTATAATCAGTGATGGCCTTCCTGTTTTTAATGGTATTAAAAATCTATAATATCCTCAATATTTCTGTGCTGAGCTACAATGATTGTCTGAATTGTTTGCTATCTAATTTTCTCAAAATTGATATGTTGAGATATATTTAACAATACAGCTGTATATTCTCACCCTCAGTGTTTCCATTAAAACATCAACCTTTAATATTTCATATTGTAAAAGTTGGGACAACTATATTACTAGTGGTATAGCATATTCTCTGTTTGACATGTGTACGTTTTAATTCATCTGTGTTATTTCTTGTATCTCTTGCAATTTCTATATTGTATTTTTGATTCCTACTATTCAGTTCATTTGTATCAAAAGTTCAAAACATGTTGAGGTTTTAGTCGAAGGTTGTAGCATGTTTCCAGAAGTCTTGTATTATGCTGTGGGAGTATTATATTTGGCCAACACCTTGGCAACTCTCATTTTGTTGAGACCTGTTTACAGGAAAAATTTTATAGGATTTGTGCTGTAATATTCTTCTCTGTAGCTCATCTCCCTCTTCGTGAGGAATCTCTATTTCTCTTTACTAGATATTTATTGATTGTTCTTTCTCTGTTGCAACTTAAATAAGTTCTTTTCTGTTTCTCATTGGCAGGATGATGTTAAATATTTTGTCCTGGACAGTGTGATGACAGAAATATTTCTGCACTTAAGCAAATGGATCTGCCCTCCCGGTGTTCTGTTGGAGAAATTTTTAGAATTTCTAGAGAATGCGCTGCTTGGAAAGGTTTGATCTTGCTCTGTAAAATTTGATATTAATTACAAAATTGCATGCTCTTGGAAAGTTAGATCTGTTCATTGTACTGGAACCATTTCTTGAAGATACTGATTAATGTGCAATAATCAGATACATCTGTAGTTTAAATTACTAGCATTTTACTCTTCTTCAATCTTTACAGTAATGTGAAAGAGGGAACCCTATGGTGGTACATGTAGCAATATTCATTGTGTTGTACAAGTCACAATTTGCATGTTTTGTTGTTTCAGTACAATGAGCTCGTGCATTAGCAATGAAATCTTTTCTAATGACAATGTGACAAATTGATCTCATTTTATTAGCCACAATTATCTGTACTTGTGCAATGTATATGAATAGTGTCAAATGGAGCCCTTTAGACCTAAGGACATCTCTCTCCCTTTAAGTACAAGGATGTGTGGGTCAGGTTTGTGCATACAAATAATGGTTTGGTGCTTGTCTAATTTGCCTGACAAAAGCCAACTAAATATGCATGCTGTGTTTGATATAGTAATGCAATTGATAGATAGTTATTTTCAAGATCCAAGTTTCAACGTAAAATTATTGTTCTACAATTGCTTCAATAGTTTTATTTATAGAAGATGCATATAGTGTAATTAGTATATCTGGTAGGCAGTAAGGTAAAATGATTACACTGTTTTTGTATTGAGTTATTCTATTGTTATTATTCTAAATGGCTTTTAAATAATTGGGAATTTGTTTGCAGATTTGTAGTGATAGACGCTCTGGTAAAGCAATCCAGGAGAAGCATTTAATTTCACTTCTTCCTTTTGTACCGAAACTTGTTTCGCAAGTGGCAAATGACTGGAAGTCTCGTCTTCTTCAGGTGACCTGTCTTATTAGACTATATTATGTTAAACGGATTCCTTTTCTTCACAATTTTTTTTACTTTGATTGTGTTGTTATTTTAGTTTTTGGTCTCAGACAATTAGAGTTTCCTAAGTTGCACATACAATGGTGAAAATTTGAAGTGATGTTAATGAATCATCCTTGGTTGCAGGCTTTTACTAAGGCATTCAAGGATTGCAATCCTGTGTCATCTTTAAAATTAGCTTGTCTTTCCACAATGGAGGAGATGGTTGTTCCTGTAAGCCTTCTATACCTTTCCTTGAATTTCTGCAAGCTTTCTTTTAGTATATTAGATAGAATTTCTAATGCTCCAGAAGAAATAAATCAGTCTTTTTTTTTTTTCTCTGTCCCTCGTTTCTACTTTAAAATTGATTTTGATATTTATTTTTCTTACGAACCGTAGAGACAAGGCATGCTGTACCTGGATCCAAGGGATCCCGAGATATTAAACTTTCAGATTGCCTGGATAAGAGAGCTTCCCATGTTGCTAATCCTGCTGGGTGATAAGAACACGTCCCACTCCCAGGTGAGTATTTAACCTTGTGAAAGAATTACCAGTGAAGCAGTTAGGAACAAATAATTGATTTTTGACAATGTTAAATGCCTGATCTTCAAACAAAAAAAAGAAAAAAGTCCTGCTCTGAATCAAATGCTTTTGCAGGTTGTGTTACACCTTTTACTTCGGCTGGGACAGCGTGCTTTCATGAACTATTCCTTTGCATTGGAATATGACAACATGCAATTCTCACTGCAAGAATTTTTCTGCATATATCAAGATGATGGTAAATAAACCATTCCATTGATATTAATCATCCATTCGCTGACAATTAGGCCTCTTATGGTACTCTGTTTCATTCTTGTAGGAAATATAATATATGGTCCTTTTGTAAGGCTGCCCAGAGAATCTCAGGAACTCTCTCTTTGTTGCCTTCGTTATATCTCTAATTTGGATTTGCATATGTTGAGGTCAATAGCTTATTGTTGCCTATGTAAGTTTTTCATCTGCCTCAGTTTGATTCTGGATGGTTTATCAGCTTAGGCTTTGTTATGCTGTAATCAGCTTTTATTTAATGTTGCTTAAAGCTCTTTGGTATTTTCATGCATGGTGCAAATAATTGTGTCCACTTAATATGCAAATTATTCTTGCCTTATTAACTTATGGAGGAACCTTTGACATTAATGGATTGACACTCAATTCTCTCAAAAACTATGGAGGAACCTTGTGTTTCTAATTTGGATACACTTGGGTAGTACTGGTAGTAGTACCAAATACATTCCTCAGTGCATGGGATTTTTATTGGGTGATAGAGCTATCTTTTGCAGCAAGAATAAGGAAAAGCCTATCTGCTTTAATTTCTGAATTTGAAAGATGACATTCTTTTTTAGGGTAGTACTGGTAGTAGTACCAAATACATTCCTCAGTGCATGGGATTTTTATTGGGTGATAGAGCTATCTTTTGCAGCAAGAATCAGGAAAAGCCCTATCTGCTTTAATTTCTGAATTTGAAAGATGACGTTCTTTTTGAAAATCTAATGTGAAAGTAAAACATCATTTCAAAAATCTTTCTTCATCACTTTTCTGGACCTTTCATGGCAGAATGAAGGTATTTCCTTTCAACTGGAAAAAGTGATGTGTCTTTCAAGTCTTGATGTTACTATCAGTATATTATGTATGATATTTGGTGATAGTGTGTGTAAGATACGATTACGCATTTAAAGGGTAATTGTCTTATATGCTAAAACTATGGAGGAATTATGTGTTCTCTTTTATGCTTTCCAGCAGATATGAACACTGTTGAAGTACAGAGAGGTACTGGCAATATTGGAATACTTTTTGTAATACTTTCTTTCATACCTATCCATATCAGGTCCAGAATTGGAACAATATGTAATAATTCGAGTCATAGAGATCCTGCATTCAGCTTATAAATCTGGACATATTCAAATTGCGGATCACATTAGTTTCTTCATCACTTTGCTCTCCCGCTTCAGAGTTTTGCCAGGTATCTCTAATAGAAGTTCTTCTTTTGCCTATTTATGTTATGCATATGATTAGCAGACACCAGTCTATTTTTACAGCTTTCATCTCAACTATTTTCAATTATCTATTAGCAATATGCTTATTTGTCTATGTACCAGTTAAATTGTATATGTAAGACATTGTTAACCATTTAGAGCACTACTTCAGAACAAGTATGTCTTGCTCCAAGATTTGGAGAAGGAATTTTGAACTTATGTGTATGGTTTTGAACTGTGTTCTTCTGATTGTCAAAATATCTGATGCCTTAATGTTAATTACTGTGCAACCTACATGCCTGATATATGGAAAAACTAGTTGGTTTCTAAACCTATATGGGTTTTATCTTTGCAGAAAATGTTAATGCTGTTATGGAGAGAGATGTGAATATCGCAAATCGGGGGACTTTTAAATCAATCACTGGCATTGTTTGCTCGTGTCTGTCACAGATGGGCGATAGTTCTCTTGTTTTTAAAATACTAGAAAAAATGGTACTAGATCAAATGGTGAGTTGATGTACATCAATCGCTGGCATTGTTTGCTTGTGTCTGTCACTAATTTGTACATCAATGTCCTTTTAATTTGTTTTTCCTCATTTCTTGACTCTGTTTTGTATTTTTGCTTCAGTTGCAAAACCTTCCGCTAGACAATGTCTGTGCTATGCTTAGGATGCTTATTGCACTGGACTCTGAAGAGACAATAATTTCTGAACAAGCTTTTGTAAGCTTAGTCAAAATCCTTCCGCGATATCTTATTGACATTGTGCATGTAAGTTTCTTTTTTTGTTAAGTGTACACTCCCCTCCCCGTAAGGGTAGAAATAAAACTTGCTTATTTGTATTAATACTTGGTTTTGTGGCATGTGTCACTTAAAGGGTTGCAAATATTATTGAATCTCTTATTATTTACTTTCTCATTAAACGCTCCTTTATCTACATCACAGTGTTCCATGAAAGGAAATAACAAGCATGCACATAGATAACTCTTTACTTTAAAAAGAAATATGTTAATGGTATCTTTCATTTTTTCCCTTTGATCAAGTTTAGCGTTATAGTTTGAGTCTAGTTTCATATCCATATCATTTATTTCTTTATGTTGATAAGAAACAAGATGCTGTTAATAAAATGGAATCGTGCAACATAGAACCAGATGTCCACTTAAGGGAGAAAAATTGTCCTAACTACCTAGAAAACAGAATCAAGCTAGGATTTATGTTGTACTTGATTCTAAAAAGATATCAAGACAAACCGTTTAGGAACCACAGCAATGTAATCTGAAAAGACAGCAGGATATGAACTCTCACTAAACTAAGACAACACTGATACCCAAAGAGGAGCTGAGAAGAACCCAAAAGATGACAGGCACAATTGTTATTAAATAGTTGTCAATTTGATGATGTATTTGTTGCAGCATGTGGTGCTGACTTATTTCTATATGTTTTTTAATGTAACGTGCTACATGTTGTGCCATCATGCATACTTCTCCTTTCTATATAATGTTAGGTCCTCTGCCTTGTTGAGGTCATAATACTTTCAGTTTTTTTCTGATGCAGTGCATTGCTGAAGATGATGGGAAGGCCTCTGGTTCCCTTTCCTCGAGTGCATGCTGTTATTATCTTGTTCCTTGCTTTTTCTTATTTGTTAAAAGTCACAGACTTCTGGGTCTTGTGTCGAAGATGTTGGGGTCATGGATAAATGAAAGTTTGTCAATTTTACCTTGCGATCATACCCACTATGAAACAGACATTTCAAGCAGGGTAGAAGCAATCGTTTCAGTTCTTCTCTTGTTGCATAAGGATGACAAAATTTGGCAAATTATGTCTTCATTCAAGGCAGAGATTGACTGTATTTTGCAAAGCATCATCTCTATACAGGTATTTGAGTTTCCACCCTTGACATAACTTATATGTTCGAATAGTCTTGACAATTTCTTTTTGGCACATCAGAAAGCGGATCCTCAAATATCAAAATTTCCAAATATTATATAGAATGGAAATAAGGGAGCCCTTCTAATGAGGACCACTATAATGGGGATTAGTTGAGGATGTGATGTGATGTGCTCATATTTATGTATATGTTGCACACATAGATGAAGGGATTCAATCCCTAATTGTTGTGTGTCTATCATGTTGAGATCTTTAATATCTGTTTGTGCAGTCCTCAGAGGAAATCAGCATGACCCTTCAAGAAAAGCACAAATTGAAATGTGCACATGATAGACTAAAGAACGCCACAAGTGCATTGCATGCTGAGATGCAGTCAGTCTAGAAGGATGTCCCTACCCCTAAGTACCTGACTGTGAGTCTTCTATTTCATCACCATCTTCAATTTTCTCACGCTTGTTGAAATTCATTTTTAATTTAATTAGTTCATTTTGGAATTTAATGATTAGGAAATTGGAGGCGAACAGATGGTAAATATCCTCCTGCGAGTAGTTGGGAAGTGGCTATGGTCATTTCAGTCTGCGTCAATGATTCAGCTTAGCTACTTACTTGAAGCCACGGAGCGGGTGCATGTCTCCGGGATGCACTTGTGGAAGAACAGCACACACCTAGCAAAGTTTTGGGGTTGAGAGTACGAGGCTAAATCAGAGCCTCAAATCTCATTGTACAGTTATGGTGGGTGTCAAATTTTGTTGTAGAACAGCTTGAAAAGACTTATAGTTGGTTTAGTACGTAATATACCTCTCTAAAAACTCTCCTTGGGAGCTTTTGGTCGGTAACATTTTGTATCAGTTTTGTTTTAATTAGCTCTAATTTGAATCCAAAGATAACAAATAACAAAATCAATGTATCAGAAATACCAATCTGTCAGTAGATATCAGCTACCGAAGAAGAAAAGATCACCCTATTTTTTGATCAAATAACAACTCTCATAAAACAACTAGTCCATTGTGAGTAGAATTCACGATCTCTCACTTACCCAAGAAGAAAAGACCACCCAATGTGATACAGTTTAGAGCGCACTTCAATTTCCTCGTTTATGAACTAAAGATACATTAAAGTATGGGGTATGGGGAATTAGAAGCTGTTTGATGAAGAAAATACCCAGGACCATGACCCGACCCGATAAAAATTGAAAGGCTAGGCGGGAAAGTTAATTAAATTGTCTGCCCAAAAAAAGTTGGGCGCCAATTCAAAGTAAGCGACTAAATAATGCGATAACCCAAAATTCCAATTTCCACAATCGAATTCCTCTCGTTCATTCATTGATGCGATGCAATCAAAGATCAGTGCCTTCTTCAAACCCTCTTCTTCTTCTTCTGTTTCACCCAAACCAGCAGACCCACGCCCATTTTCGACGACGACGGCCAGGAATTGAGCATATGGGAAAAGAAGCAACACCAACAATTCTCCACCTACAAGCGAAGAGCTCCAAACCCACCAAGGTATCTTCTTCACCCACTTTTCATTTCATCTTAAATCGTTATTTGTACTTGGGCTTGGTGTTACTTTGAATTCGGATATTTAGAATATTGGGTTTAATGTAGTTTCTTAGATTTCCCTTTTGTATTCGTAATCAGAAGTGAAAATTTTTACTGACCCTTTTTGTTATTTGTGTATATGAAAGGGGTGGGAGTGAGTGTAGTTGGGATACCAGTTGGCAAAGACACCATTTCGGATGTCGACTCTCCCAAGCCTGAATCGACAGTATTGGGAAAGACAGTGACCAAGAACAAGAAGAGAGCTATGCTCAGTACCATTTAGACTTGGGTCAGTCTGACTTTCTTCTGCACACGTGTTCAGCGTGCGGCGTATGTATGTGACTGGAGATGAAGAGGATGAGAAGGCTCACAGGGATTTCACAATGACTATACCCGCGGAATACAATTCAAGGTGTAAATGCTACGAGTTGTGTGTGTTTGCATTAGATTTTTTAGGTTCATTTGGGTGCTTGTTATGTCGAGTTGCTGATTGAGTTTTGCAGGGTTGGTGCAATGAGAGGGTTGTTCATTCGCTTAAAGTTGGAGGAGGTCGGATTCTTTTGGTGTTGGATGGTGATCCTCCTGCTCAGAGGAACAAGGTTCAAATTCTGTTGTTGATCTGATGTGGAGGATGATTACAGTTGTTAGTACCTTAGATAAGTGGGATAGCAAAAGGAAGCTCAACAATTAGCTTAATAGGACTAGTATTTTATTGTGGCAGGTTGAAGAAGTTGTGACAATGATGGAGACTGAGCTTGGCAGTGGGTGGATTCTGCCCAAGTTGTTTAAGGTGACTATCAATCACTCTTACTGGTCCTATCAGAAACATGCTAGCAGGTTTTTGTTACACCAATGGCTTAGAATTCTTGAAGTACTATTCATTTCTGTGTTAGTTGTTGAAATTTGAATATTCAAGACTTGTTCTTGAACGATTACAAAGCAGTCATGACCTGTGATTTAAAGCAATGCAAATTGCCATGTTTCCTAAATACTTGTGCTTTCCTCAGCCATGTCATTTGGTCTTTGGGATTTTTTTTGGCTTATATTATGCATTTATCTTCTTGCAATTTATAGTTGGTAAACCATCGCTTCTGACAGTTTTAGTGGATAAAGAATGGTTTTGTATCTCTTTTTCTCTATATGGCATGATTTTGTAGATATCTCCATTACAATTTTGTCTAACCTTTTGTTTGCAGGTGTATCTGTTTGTTTTGTCCGCAAGAATTGTA